>JBBPDA010000132.1:11995418-12036217 GCA_037974385.1 Arnoldichthys spilopterus | reverse complement strand
GATGGGTTAAATGCAGAGGTCACATTTCGTTGTGGTGCTTGAGTGTGTTCACAATGACAAATAGTCACTTTCATATTCTGATGATCAGATAAATGGCTTTACCTGTAATTTCTCTAATGGTCTAAGACATAATAGGCAACAAGTGAATAGTCAGTCCTTGAAGTTGATATATTGGAAGCAGGAGCAAGACAAGATCCTTATTGTAACGGCTAGACGACGGAGTGAGAGCATCTCACGTGTTCCAGGTGTGCAGTAGTAAGTACCTACCAAAAATAATCCAAAGAAGGACAATCTGTAAAAAAGGCAACAGGGTCATGGGCACCCAAGGCTCATTGATGTGTGAAGGCCACCATCAATAGTCAGGACAATAGCTTTATTCACACACTGTGCTGCACTATATCACATAAAACAAGGCTCACTGTGCCCTCTTTATGCAGCTGGTCAGTGTTTCCTAAGTGCTGATGATCTCACAGTATACTCAGAAAATTATATTGAGACATTGTGATATAATGTTTTCATATTTCCCAGCTGTAATTTAAAGGGTAATATCACTATGCAAGACCATCAAAGCATACTGATCCACATAAGGTATACACCACCTTTCACATTCACAGACCAAATCTGTACCCATCACACATGCAGTACCAAAGCAGCAAGTGACAGAAGCCTGATTTAAATGTAGCCCCTGTCTAGCTTCCTCTCTAAAAATGAAAGCTGCTCCATCAACAACTTAGGTGAAAAGCTTAGTAAGAACATAAAAATAAGCCCTTTGTAAACACTACGAAGCTTGAAACTACAAAGACTTCCTGTCATTTGGAGCATTGCCACAGAAGAACCACTTTCTGTTCCATAAAGAAAGTTTCCTTTCTATCTTTATTGTGTCTGAGTGAAGAACCTTTAAAGAACTCTGAAATAATGTAAGCTTTCCATACAACTTCATTTATTTTCGCCAAGAGCCATACATCTAAGCCAAGCTGTTTAGGAACCACCATCTTAAAAATGCAATTTGCTTGCAAAGTCAGTCTCACCATCATTCATGGCTTTGAGCGCAGTGTTCAGGGCAACAACTTTTTCATCTGAACATGTCGTGAGGCTGTGTGTGCACACAATCACTGCTAACAGCCCAAGCATTAAACCATCAGCCAGAAAAATCCATCACATCCAAACATGTCCCACTCTAAACAGGAGCCAATTAATGGGCCATGATGAAGCTTTCCTCTTCACATTTATTACCAAATAAACTAAACATCTGAGTGTATGCAAACTGGGTAATCAAATAGGGATTTAAGTGTCTGAGCCCTGAAAATGGCTTTGCCATTACCTGCAGATGTTTTTCCTTTCACTTTGATGAGCCACGCTGTGCTGCTCAGAAACACATGTTGGTGTAAAGCAGTGGTTGGTGCTCCTCTTCTTTCTCTGAGCTGCATGTACCAGTGTAGTTCCTGTTTTGTCTGTCCTGCCTGTTCATAATGTTTGAATAAATGGTCCTGTAGGAGAAAAGTGTATGCATTTTTCTCTAAAAATTGCTGCTAACAGCTTATCCGTATTTGTGTTACCAATGATATGTTTCCCTGTAAAATGTACCTCTGTGCAATATTCTATTGTATATTCAGAATATTCTAAAGCATTAAAGGATATACACTGATCATTCAGAACATTAGCACCACTTGCATCCAGAACATTAACACCACTTGCAACTCCCTCTGAGCTGTGACTGTGGTGCACTGTGTGTTCTAACACATTTCTGTCAGAGTCAGCACTCCCTTTTAAACCAAAGTTGCTCTTGGGTGGGATTGGACCAAACAGGCTAGCCTTCACTCCCCACATACATCAGTGAGCTATGGGTGCCCATGACTCTATTACAGATTCACCAGTTGTTCTTCCTGGAATCACTTTTGGTAGCGATTCAAAGGGCAACTCCACCCAGAACTTTTCATATCATCCCTGTTACTTTTTTCTTTTACTTAACCTTTAGATATCTGTGGACAAACATAGGATACATTTAGGACATGAAAGGGGACCCTCAATTCTTGATTTGCCCTGGCAAAACTATTAATATTTTTTCTTCATTGTATCTAGGTAAATATAGTTGGCTGAGGCCTACGGGCATTGGATTCATGTTTAACGTCTTAGATCATTTTTAACTCTCTTAATGTGTTGATTTTAAATGAGTGTTTAATGTGTTGGTTTCAAATTAATTTCAAGAGAGAAAATGTGATTCTAGGGAAGTCAATTTTTAATTTAGAATGGTCACAAAATGCTCAATAAGAATTGTCATCAGCCTAGCCATAACATACCACTAGAATGCCATTGTGTCAGTAGCAGAAACTTGCATTATCATGTCTTGATATTTGATTTAGTAGTGGCAACTTTCACTTTCTCTGTAAACTAAAATGCCTGGAATACTGTGCACCATTATTGCGAAACACTTAATAACAGCATTTTAACACAGCATCTGCACAACTTGTATAGACTATGCCTAATCTGTCCTGGTGAAATACAGTAGTAGTCCAATTTATAAATTTAATAATCCAACCAATATCTGGGTGCAAAAGCTACATGTGAGAAGAGCAGGTGTAAATATGAACGTCCTGGTTGGATGGTTGTCTATTCACCTGAACTGAATCATAATTATGCAGTGTTAAAGTCACATCTACACTGTTTAAATATAGTCAAGACTTAATCAAGCAAGTAAACAAGACTTTTTTTTTTTTTTACAATATTCTGTGTTACGCTACCCATCACACAAAAACAATGGTTTGTGGTTGTTAATTTTGCATTTCAGTCAAGCATCCTTTTCATGTCAAAATAGGTGGGTCTTGACTTGACTTGAGCATTGAAACCCACCAGAGTATGACAATAGTCAGAAGTCTGGCTTGCAAGACAAAACCACCATAGACAGGTTGCTGATATATTGAATGATACAGCGTATTTGCTAAACCTGGCCAAGGCCTCTACTAAAACCTTCCCCATGGTGCTTCAATTCACTTCAACTGACGATAGCTCTGGAGGATTTTTTGCAAGCTCCTCTCCACCCCATCTGGACCACTTGATTTATGTGTTTGCTATTAGGATGGTTAGGATGACTATTAGGGAGAAGTATATGCCCCCCCAAACCCCACACCTAACCCCCATAACACACATTTATCTTATGAACGTTACATGGCTGGGTTTTTCTTTAAAACAGACCATTTCCCATGAGCTTTCACATCCACATAAGGTCCCAAGGCCGCGCCAGCTAATTCGCCTGTGTGCTCATCAACCCTAAAGTAATGTGTATTGGCTTACCCCCTTTTCACATGATTAATTCTCATGTATCTGGGCGGAATGTGGCCCTTTGGACAGCAGCAGGGTATTCTCGGCTCTCTGGGATGTAGCAGGGCCAGCACTGAGTACTGCAGACAGGCCAGGCCGAGAAAGAACGAGAAAGCACTTTATTGATAACAGGTGGTCATGCATGCCGAGGCCGTAACGATGACCAGCTGTGAGAGCAAACTTTTGCCAAGCACCCAGTACGTAGATCACAGGAGAAAAAAGGAAAAACTAAACTACACCGGCCAGCAGTTACCTGCAGACCTCTGTTTAGGCTATCAATGGTCTTTTTCATTTTTGCTCTTTTTATTATCCACTTATCCCTATTCGGTTATTTATTTTAAGATCTATTATTCAGCAACTACTATCAATTATTCCATTACTACCTCCAAGTCAGTTATTAGAGTGAGAAATTGAAATGTTGGCCCATTTATTAGTCCTTAGGGTTTAAAAGGTGGCGTGAGGGAAACATATACAGGGACACTTGCTTTGAGGCCTTTATATGTTGTGCCAAAAGGATTCCACTCCAATCTCTGGTTTGATAGAACACCTTAAGATGATCAAGAGGGGAATTTATACCTTCCACAATAAAGCCAAAGTTGGAAAAGATGCACATCTGGTTGCAACAAAGAAGGGAACAAGACAAATGTGATAGGCCTCTTATCAGATGAGGCTGTATTTCATCCAAAGTCCACCCATCATCTGGCCTTCACAAACTTTTATATGCTTAGTGTGTTGATTCAATTTAATCTATTGAGCATGTAGAGGAAGATTCTATCAGTAGATAAGATAGTAACCTTATACCTTTAAAATAGTAACTTTACAACAAAAACAATGGTGATACAATGTTTGTTCTGAGAGTGTAAGCATTTTTTTTATTACTGTTAACAAAAATGACTTCCAACAATGCACCTCAAAGCACCATGACTTCCTTGGCCATCTACAGTTTAGTTTGTCAACCAAACCAAACAACAACTACGCTTTTTTCCTGTGTCACTGAGAGTCAGTGCCATCCGGCATCTGAGGATTCTATTAAAACCAGTGAAACTCTCTTATGAAGTATTTACAAGAAACAAAAACAAAGAGAAACTGAAACAAATAAGCTTAATCTGTTTCTGATCACATCACAGTCCCCACTGCCCAGTTCAGGAATTATGTGGACCATATGTGAGGAGAAAGTGTCACCACATGCCCCAGCTATGACAGATACAGCATGGCCAGACTGGCCCAGGAATAGAACTGCAGCAAGAAATGAGAAACTTCAGCCTTGATATAAACTGCCTTTTAAAAGAATTATGCTGTACTTTTGGTCAATCAGAATATTTTTAATGCCGTGTCTTATGTCATCATGAGATATATGTTATGTAATACTGACTCAAACTTTTATCTGTTATTTTTTAGAGGAAATGTTTTACAATGTGAGATTAAAAAAATGTTTTACAGAATATTTAATATTTAAGATACAGAATGTAAATTAAATATGAATGCATTGTGTTACTATGATAGGTGTGTAATTATCTATTATATATATAAAATGACTCCATTTACATATAAAAAATTCTCTAAGGATTAACTTCAAGCATCACGTCATCTGTAACATAAGATCTGCTATGACATTGCCATGATTAAGTGCTAGGCCTATGCCTTCTAATGCAGCTGAGTTTGCCTTGAAGAAGGCTGAAAGTAGAGCAGAAACTCCTGACAGGAGCGTTGAGAGAGATTCACAGGGTGCTAGAGTCATCCCACTGCACTGTCACGCTTACAGAACACACCCCTATCAACACACCAGCCACTGCTCCAACCCTGCCATTCACGCTAATGAAATGGAGCCCTCATCGCTTACCGCACTCTCACAGCCCTCAGGAGGTGCACAGGGCCTCCCACGGGGGCCAGTGGCTCAGTTAGGAGAACCTGGGTAACCCAGCCTAACCTCCCACACAGACAGATGCTTTAGTCCTTGTTAAGGGTTTTCTTCTTTGCTATCATAGGTGGCTTTTGGTCCCTAGTGGCTAAATGGACACACAAAACATTTGCAAGTCTGATAATGTTGTTAGGGTGCATGAGATTTAAAACCATGACATTGGTCTATAAAGCCAAAACCTCTCCCTACTTGAAGGCATTGTCACTGCATTTCAAACCCAACAAGCCTTACACACTGTACCCTGTGCAAAAGTGAGTAAACACCTGCATTTTCTTCTAAAATGTTTGTCTCTCCTTTATTGCAGCAAAAGTACACTAGATGTTGGAACATTGCTGTGAGGATTTTATTGGATTCAGCTACAAGATCACTAGCGAAGTCAGTTAATGATGGATGATTAACTCTGGATGACCAACCCCACCTCAACTCATCCCAGAGGTATTAGAATACCATAACTATCACAGAACAGTTTTATTGCTACAAAATCCAGTACTGGGGGGCTTCAAATCTCTAGATATGACTCTTGGCGTTGAACATAGTGACCTTATAGGCTCATATGCGGTTGTTTAAGAGCAATGCTTTTTGTATAGAAATTATATACGTAACAATAAAACTTGAAAACATCTAAATAAACAATAACCTTTGCTTATAAAATGTGTTTTTTGGCTGTGTCTTAGTCTTAGGGGTCTTTAAACTTTAGACTCTTCTTGCTAACTTAGGGATACACTTTACAAGTAGACATCAAAACATTGGATGAAAGCAACTGCCAAACCTACTGAAGCTGGGATGAATTAATGTATGTATAATCATCTCTAAAGCCCCAGAAATGTATAGGTAAATTTATAGGCCTAGGCCATTTTGTGTCCATTTTGCAAAAAGGCAGTGTTTGTTTGTTTTTGTTAATTTATGCTATAAATGGCTTTTTAACCAGAATATTGTAGTGACTAAGGTTATGTTGCCCCCTCTGAAGCAAGTCTTGAAGCAATGCCTTAGATACACTGACTAATGAAATTGTAATTGTGAATTAGATGCTTATTACACTTTGCAGTGTGTATTGTAATTATATATGTGTGTATATATATATAAAACAAAAATTCCTAGAAGTTAATAAATAATAAGTCATAACTAAGCAATAAGTCTGAAGGGACTTTTTAATGGCTTTAAAGCCTTTAGCACCTGGATGTTATTCAAAGCTAAGAAGAAATGCTGTCAGATTATGGCACAGGCTATGACAGTACCAGTATCAATAATGAGTGGTGAATTGAGCAATGATTGAACTTTCTTCCACATGGCTCACAGTATGTAAACTCATCTCCTTGACTGAATGAAGGATGTGTTATGAACTGAACGTACTGAGGAATGCTAAACTGACAACATTTACTTAACCTTTGAACGTATAGACCCTGTATATAGACCCACATTTTAAATGCTCACTCACATATCTATATGAATAGTTGCTAAAGAGTTCATAATGGTAACTGAATAATACGTTTTAACAGCAATAACTGAGTGAAACCCTTCGGTTTGGTGGGTTTGTTACAAGTTAGAAAATACCCCACTATTGTTGGATAACAATGGACATTTGTGCAATTACATGTATTACACTCTCTGTTCACAGAAATTAAGGCAGAGTTTTAGAGAAGGATGCATTTAAAATAATTGTAATCAAATTACAATCACTTTTTACTGATTGAATTTTGACAGGTTTACATTTTCAATTAGGCAACATCAATGAGCCAGTCTATTCATTTTTAAATAATCAAGTGTGTCTATAAACTACATAACAACAATGTCACTTTGACTATAACTATGACAACAGTTTCTCCGTACCTCTAAAAGTATTCATTCACCTCTTAGTAAATTCATCCACTCTTAAAGTGCACCCATTCCTGACACAGGTGTTCAAGTGCACACACAGGTGTTGAAGTTTGCACACAGACTTGCATTTTCTGGAGTTTTTGAGTCAAAGTGGCATTTGTTATCTAGAACTAATCAATCAACATCAGTACCTGACCTCACTAATGCTTATAAAGCTGAATGCAAATACAACCTCACAGCAATCTTCCACTCCTCCAAGAATAGTACAGTAGAGGCTGTATCTTGTGTTTGACCTTCATGAAACCAATTGGCTGAAAATTAAGTCAATCAAAGCAAATGAGCCTTAACCAAAGAAATCTAAAAGCAATCAGATTAGAACGGACCTTCATCTGAGAGATTACATCAGTCTTAAATGTAATCAGTGATAGGTTACACTTAAGCAAATGTGTCAAACTTTTTATCTACCAAAGGCTAGTGTGACTACAGGTTTTTGTTCCAAACAAGCAGAAGCATACCAGATTCCACTTGGTCTTCTGACAGTAGATCAGGGGTTTTAATCAATAAATCTTCTCTAATAAATCAGCTCACTTCCTTAAAGTTTAAAGGTAGCTGTTCTATAACAGTCTGTACACCAGTTTGCAACAGTACAATTTTGAATCCTGTGCTGTTGAAACTGCCCTACCAGGCTTCTCCCTTTCAGAAACATTTTCCTGTTCTATCCAAATCACAAGCATGTTATTGAATGACTGATGGCTGGATGGACAGACGATTAAATTAATATATTGCTGATTTAACGCAAACTGACATGGTCTCACTTTAAGTGGAGTTTTGCAGTCAGTGCAACTGGCACTAGAATCCCTTCTTAACTCTCTTCTCTGCTCTGAGCTTTAGCGAAAGTGTTCTTGGCACCAGCGCAAGTTGGAGATACCGCACCATAAATGCCAGGGCTTGTTTACTCGGGGCAGTAAACGCCATCGGGGCAATTTAGTGGCCCACTCCCTAATTCCCTCTGGGGGGAACTGAAAAAGACTGAGGTCCATTGGGATGCTGGCACGTCAGTCATTTTGATGGGCAGGTGGCAGACAGAGTGCAATTGGATGCTAATTACAGGGCCATGAAAATGGCTATGCTTTTCCATTGGCCTTTTGTTTACTGAAGGGCCTACAAGCAAAATGTTTGCAAGATATCAGTTACTTCAATAAATTTCTTATAATTGCTCAGCGGTTACTGTGTTTAGACTGGCATGTTCACCGTAGCTGCTAAAGCTAATAGTGACAGTCACTAAGTCAGAACATGAACATGTAGACTCCTTTACCTTGCTAAGTAGAGCCCTGTAGTCTGCTTGTGAGCTACATGCCATGTGCTGTGGCAATGAGTGGGTAATTATGACATAATTTGCCCTTAACTGCAGGAAGGCTGTCCCCTGTCAGTCTGCTACTCATTACAGTCCTGTACAAACACTTCTTTTTTATTAGCGGTTTTCTTGCTAGCACTCATTTTTATGAGAGGTACTATAACACTGTACACTTTCGCTCGATCTCTCGCGTGATTTGGGTTCTCCAAACAACTTGTGTAAAATACAGAAAAATGGAGAGGCCTCTCTTTGTGTTAAGGTATCTAAATTTTGGAACTCAGTTTGAAAATTGTGTCACAAAGCAGGTTTACAGAGTCTGGGTCCAAGCCCCAGAGCAAGCCAATGGTGACTGAGGCAAAAAAAAACAACAACTCCCTAGCTGGAGGAAGAAATCATGGGAGGAACCAAGACTCCTCTGGTTTACACCGAATAGCAATAATAAACAAAAAAAGGCTTCTTATTTTATAAAGGTGGAATCAGTTAAAGCCTGTAACTTGGAGCAACATCCCCAGTAAAAACAAGACTGTGTGATTTGTTAACTCTCTTGATCGTAGGCGTTGGGCAATGGGTGGGGAGTGGGGGGTCCTCATTGAAAGAGGTTAAAAATCTGGGATATCATAGTGTAAACTGATAAAAGTTTTTTAAAAAGATTTTCAATGTGTTCACTAATCAATATAAATGTGTAGTTACAACAGGGCCCAGTTGAGACCTTCATTTTTGCGACCGCTCCGTGACGGTCTGGCGGGGGGGTGGGTTGCGGTAGTGAATGAGTAGTGAGTGCGCTAGTTTGTTGTATTTTGTAAATATCATTTATTGATTTGACGTTTGTAACACACGCAAAAAAAATTTAGAGCAAAGAATGAAAAGTTTATAGAATGTTCAAATTACACCCTTTTGAAACATTCCACAATAAGCAAGTGAGCTGGTAACAGGCTCAGTCTCTGTAAGCAAAGATGACTCGTGGCTCACCACTTTCTGCCAAATTTAATCAGAGAACTGTCAGTCAGCTCATTTCATGTCAGGGATGGGTATCAGTGCCCATGGTCATATGACATGGGATTTTAAAGAAAGGTATTCTGCCATCAAGGTGGCATCTTTTCCTGGAAAGTCCATGGTAGTTTCAGCAAAACCCAGGCTGCATTGTGCACCATTTCTGTAAATGGTGTTTGTAGTCCATTGTCAGAGGAGCAGGAGGCCCCAGCTGTTCTTTATCCTTTAGAATTAAACAGGCAAATATAACGAATAACACTTTTGAGCTCTCTCCCTCTTTCTCTCTGTTCCCTCTCTTTTCCTTCTGTCCTTCACTTTTCCTTCCAGTCAAATGGACTAGCAGCCCCGCGTAGGTGAATAACCCCCTTTCCTTCCCCTAGCAAGTCAATAATTCTGTCCAAACTCCCTTTCCTTCCCCTAGCAAGTCAATAATTCTGTCCAAACTCATGCATTGTCCAAGCTACCTCAATTCTCCTTGATTATATACCTTTTCTACAACACTAAAACACTAACCATCATCCCCCAGGGGCTATATACTGTACATGCTCAAACACTGATTGATATACCAGACAGTGCAGAGGGAAATTAATCTCAGGCATATTCAAACAGCAATAAAACATACATAAGATTCACAAATCTGCATTAAGGAAGGGCCCTGTGCCATTTCCTTCTTTTCCTCTCTTCCATCATGATTTATTTAACAGGACTGGCTGTAATTGACTCTCCCTAAAACCCTAATATAAAGTTATAATCTGAGTTGGGCCTGTTCACCAGACTCAAACCACATGTTTAAAAGCAAACACAGTGGATTGTGTGAATTGCAGAAGAAAAAACCCTGAATGATTTCACTGTAAGTGCAGGCTAAATTAAGTTGATTTAGTCCATCTCTCTTACTTGTGGCTTTGCCCACCACCTCGAGGTCAGTGCTTCATTACCTTTTCAGTGATGCTTTGTTTTTGATCCACATGTGAGACCAATTCACAAGCTCAAACCAATGAAAGAAACGTAAGAATTTTTTTTAACAAAGTGCTAATTTTTGGTGTATATATACTGAATTACCAGCTTACACCAACCTAAACGCGGTTTACCATTTACCAAGTTGGAAAAGCCCAGAGTGGATCCACGTCACTCTTATGTGGAAAACCACGTAGCAGACGCTTGAGGAAAGCAAGTAAGCTTTAGCAAGAAAACCCTTGGAGTTCATTTCCTGTGTACACAGCCCATGGGAATATTGTGCTGCATTTCAAAATAAACTCATCGACCCCTCTTCTCTACAGTTAGGACTGTTGGTACCATAGGTGCCTGAACAATGGAGCAAATGAGCTTCTGTACTGTCAATTGTTTCTCATAGGATTTTGCTCGCTTGCTTTTCATTTGAACAAAACATTGAGAAAAATTATTTTCATATTAAACTTCCCCCAAGAAACACTAAAAGAACATGCCTGTTAGCTGGAAGACTGCTAAGAACACCCTGCAGAGTGTCTGAAATGACCACACAAGAAAAGATTAACTTGAGACTCAAACATCAAAAACTGTACACAAAAATGTAAAGATGGGTTAAATTTACTGCATGTTCTTTATCTTTGCAAATATTCATAACCAGCAAGAGTTGTATTTGCCATAAGAAATTTCAGTGCTTTAAAGTGTCTACCATCTAGCTAATGTGTGAAGTGACCATTTTGTCATTGTGAACACACTCAAGCACCACAATGAAATGTGGCCTCTGCGATCAACCCACCACATGTGCACACGTGGAGCAGTGGGCCGCTACCAACAGTGCCTGGTGAGCAGTGTAGCGTGACGGTACCTTGTTCAAGCGTGGTGCCCGGGCCGGGACCTGAACTAATGTAACAGGTTTGTTCAATAGAATTTTTAACAGCTTTTTAGCCAATGTTATTTTGCTAGTTGGTGTTTTCTAGAATTCTTAAAATTATATAAAACGAGCAAATGACAGTAAAAATCAGGCTCAACCTGCATGCCATGCACTGGATAGGGGACTACCAGTCAACTAGTCTCACAGGCCAGACAAGTTCTCATGATGAGAACACTGGTCCTGAGACAGTTCTGCCAATTCTTTCCCCATCACATCTACTTTGGCAGTTTCATCACAACTGTGAACAGCAGAGGCCACATACAGCCACTGGTAACCCATTGCCTACATTTATCACATACCTAGTGATCTAAAGCTAAAGTACAGTCTGGTTTAACAGATTTGTTTTGTTTCATACAAGAATATTTATTTTTTACCATGTGTAATGTGTTCTCTGCACATGCAGCACACATCTACATGCTTAATGGAGCATTCTATGTGGACTTTACAGTCATGCTTACTTGCATTACATCCAAGAGTTAATGACAGGTTTGATGTCCATTAAACAATGATGCCAAGCACATCAGGACCCCCTTGCTTTGAGCTCCCTCCTCACAAGGGATTAAAAGTCTCATGGCTGTCCCCAAAGGTTCTCCTTACAACATCATATCTGGCTCCACAAGACAACTAGTCAATCATGAGTGGTTTTTTTTTTACCACCCTTCTATACCGTCTTACTTTCCTGTTGTAACCAGTTTATCTGTCTATCTGTATGAGCCATATAGTGTCCAAATAAAAAAAATCAAATACCAACAAGTCTAGTCAGCTTTTTTGCTGATGACAGCTATCTAAACCATCACTGACGTACCCAAAAGGCAATAGGCCATGAAAGAGAAGATGAAAAGAAACAGAAGTGCATTTTATCTCCGGTACATAGTGATACTAAGAGGGTGCTGGTGGCATCTCCTAAAGCCAAAGTTCTCTGGGCCATTAACCTAATGGATTGACTCTGCAGGAGTTTATCTAAAGGATTTCACAGCATTAACTGATTTTGGCCCTGCACTCTCTTCAGCTCACGCTATCAAAGTACACAGATGTGCCGCCATGCACTTGTACACCATGTATATGTGGCTGCACACCATGTAGAAGCCATACAGTAAGAATGCTAATGTTCTTGGTTGCTAGGTCAGCACAGGCCTCTATATTAAAAACCTTTGCTTTGAAAACCCATGTACGGCTGTTTCCATTATGTTTAAATAGGATAGTGTGCATCTGTGAATGCGTGACCAAAGCGTTGATTTCCGGCCAAACTATTTTTCATTGCTGCGCCCTCTCTGTTCTCCACCATTTGGAGACCAATTCCAAATGAACAAGGAGTTCCTTTTGAACAGGACCATGACTAACAGAAAACGCCATAAAAGTCCGCTACTCATGAAAATGTTGAACAGACAGGCAGCTCACAATCTGGGGGAAAAAATGGTAGGAAACCAAATGAAATCAGTTATCCAATCACAACATATATATTTATTCAAGTAGGTTCCAAACATAATGCATTGAATTAATTTGCTACAAATGCTTATATCATTTCCACACAAATTTTATCTTTGAGGTAATTTACATTTGGCAATATTTGTGTTGATATATTGTATTTTATTCCAATGGTAATGCTGTATGCATTTGAAACAACTTCAGTCTTAAAGATCTTTCATTGTTAAATCAATGTATGTGCCATTTTCCCAATGCCCCATTTAGCCCTATTTCAAAACAACAGCAGCAAAAAATATTCACTTATTCAAGTAAATTCTCAACACCCCCATCAAAACTTTGGGCCCTGGATCTCTGGACCAGCGATACATGTGTGTACTGGGGGGTGAGAAAGTTCATTGCAAAAATTCCATCTCAGCATTTTGGACAGGGTATCTGTCTGGTGTTGAGTTGATGTGCATTTTATGATTCACGGGGCATTTAATAGATATGTGTCTTTGAACGCAGCCCAAAGCTGTGCTCCTCACATGGAGCTAGTCTTTGGCTTGGTACTTTGCTACCACAAGCTTTATTTTCCAAACCAAGGCTGTAATTCAAGCAGTATTGAAAAATATTATAATATACGATCCATTACAACACAAGCAAAGAAATGTGCTTTTAATAAGACAGGATATGTAAAGACTTTTGCTGCATCACTTGGAGACATTCAGGTCCACAGATTCTCCTTCTAACTTCCTTTCTTAAATAATTAACCCAGTGTATGAATCTGTCAACAGTAGCCATTATGAAAGCAGCCTCCGCACCTTGGTATTAGAGCAATAGAATGGCAAGAAATCTAACTCACACTGTTTTCTCATTCTCCGCAGGTTCATTTTGACCAAACATTTATTAATTTTTATAAATACTGCATACAACTTTTGGGTGGTTTCAACACAGATGTTTGGGACAGACTTGATATGCAGGCTGTGCATGTGCATGTGCATGTCCAAGTGTATCAGTCATATTTTTTCACTAGAAATAGTTCACAATGCAGTTCAATGAGAGGTGAAAACAAAAAAAATAGATAATAAATCTATCTGAATGTATTTATTAATAAACAAAACCCTTCCTATGATTAGTCCTTGTCTATATCTCAAGGAATTTCAGGTAATAGGCTGCTGTTCAGTCCAAATTATTTCAGTCCTCCCTTAAGGCCGCAGAAAGCATGCACTTTTCAAGCCATAAAGAGAAATGGGCCATCTTAGAGCTTCATGGTTTGCATGCTTGGATTACCAATGGTAGTCGTGTATAAGCATAATACATGCTGGGTACGGTTTGAGAATACACTGATAACTAAAAAAACAAAATAAGATTATGAATTCTGTCTTATGAGGCTCATTCCTAACCCTTACAAAATTATCTGTTATAAAATGGGTTGCCATTTGTCTTGTATACGCTGCGTTTACTGCATTAGCACTTTAACTATGATCATTAGTTTCAAGTCTTTTATTGGCTCATTATTTGACCTGACAAAACCTGACACAATGCCACAAGCTACAGAGAATGTCATCCCAATAACTGACTGTGCATGGCAGTAGCAAGATTGACAGGGCAAAGATCCACATGCAATGATTTATTAATTGACCATATTAAGGCCGATGGTGCTTCTTTATCCTGCAACATTGGCCTCATAGCTCCAGTGCAATACTAGAGGCAAGGCAAGGCAAGTTTATTTATATAGCACATTATCATAGATGAAAGTCATTCAATGTGCTTTACATAGATGGGTGTTAAAATAAAAGGCAAGAAAAATAAAAGGCAAGAGATGTATAAAAGTTAAATATAAGAACAAATTAAAAAAAGAAAGGAAATAAATTAAAAAATACAAAAGTGCATGATAAAAGTAAGATTAAATGAATAAGTTAAATATAAGAACAAATTAAAATAATAAATTAGAATAAAAAATAAAGTGCATGAGATAAACAGATAAAACAGAATACTAATTAAAGGATTTGGTAAATAAGGCTGTTTTTAATCTCTTTTTGAAGCTGGCCACAGTTGGAGCAGACCTGATCATCATGGGCAGCTGGTTCCAGCATTGGGCAGCATAATGACTGAAGGCCATTTCACCCTGTTTGCTTGCAACCCTCCGCACCACTAGCTGAGCATCTACTGCTGATCTAAGAGCTCTTCCAGGAGGAAGGAGTAATGGAGGACTGGAGTAATGGAGTAATTTTAGGAAGGCCAATAAGAAGGGCATTGCAATAATCAACCCTGCAGGAGATAAAGGTATGAATACGTTTCTCCAGGTCCTGCTTTGACACAAAATCCCTGACTTTAGCTATATTCCCGAGATGCCAGAATGCAGATTTAGTGACAGCTTTGATGTGATCACTGAAATTAAGACCCTCATCCATGATAACACCAAGATTTCTTGCCTGGGAGAGAAGCAAACTTTAGACATCAAATTGTGTACATTTATTTTTTTGCCTGTAAATTGCTTTAGAAAAGACATGCCTGCATTCTGCTTGCTCATTTGTATAGGGTGACTTGTCCCTGGTGGATAACGAATTTTGTTACACAAGTCATTTTATGACCCATGTCACCCCTGCCAACCAGCATGGCAAAAAGCACAGCAGAACATGTTTCTCCAGCAAAGTAAACACTGAACTGCGTCACCCTTGAGAAAAAGTGAAAGATAAATCATTTAAAAGAGTGCAAATCACTTACTTACAGCACCAGCATTGTGTGAAACAGCCTTGAGCTGATGGGCAACACCTGCTTTCAAGCGCTGATGACATCTCATGTTCAGGCACATAGATGGACAATGGCCTGAAAACAGATTAACTAATCTCTTCAACAATCTGAACGCAGTGCAAAGCAGGATTACACAAGAGAAACTTTTTACTCAGAAGTCAGAGTACAGGAGGGGAAATTCACATTAATATTATTCATTTTTTTATGTAATAAATTTAAAACGGATGTCAATTTTGGGACCAATGTTACATTAACACTTTCAAACATGACACTTTAAAGTGTTGCTAGGAGGACCGGTGACTGCTGTGAAAATCTTTACCAATCCGCCATAACAATAAAACTACCTGCCTAACATTAAGTAGGTCCTCCTCATGCTGCTGAAACAGCTTTAGCCATCACAATAAGGCCCCTGTCAAAGTGGCTTAGATTCTTACATTTGCCTGTTTTTCCTGCTTACAGCACATCAACTTCAAGAACTGACTGTTCACTTGCTGTCTAATATATCCCACCCCCTGACAAGTGCCATTGTAAGGAAAGTGTTAGATAGTCAAAGTTATTCACTTTACGTGTCAGTGGTGTTATGTTATGTGTCAGGAGGGCGCCCTAGCTCGGGCTCAGCTGTGGGCAATTATCTATTTATCTAATTATCAATTAATTAAGGGGTTAAAGGTCTTTCGTGAGCGTCCCTCCTTGTCCGACGTTGTTTGTGCTTTGTGTACACTGTTTTGGTCCTTGTCGTTGTGTCTGTCCCTTTGAGTTAAATAAACCCCCTTGTTTCATGTCAGTCCTGTCTGCGTTTGCTGCCAAACACCCCCGGATCATTACATTATGGCTGGTCTGTGTATATGATTATTATTATGGTGTTGTAGTAGTTATTAAAGAAAAAGAGGAAACCCAGACCAGTAGGATTTCATGAATTGCACATGCTGTGTAGTGAGGACAGTACATTAATAACTGAATATTTGTCCTGAGTGTAAAAACTGAATAAGCAGTGTTATATTGTTGGGTGCATTGAGTAGATGTGGGGGGTGATATATGTGCTGCCTATTGTATTCCATACTCATCTGAATTAACATTTTCTCGCACAGCATCAGGGCAGTGGTGGCCTAGTGGTTAGGACCTTACCTTTTTAAAACACAAGGTTGCAGGCTCAAGACCTGGCCCAGGGTCAACTGGGGTATCCTTGAGCAAAGTGCCATTCCACTACACTGCTCCCTGGGTGTTGTTGATAGCTGCCTGCAGCTTCATGTGTACATGTGTGATGAGTTAAAGGCAAAGGTCCCATTTCATATTGGTGCACTTTGTGTGTGATTGAGTGTGTTCACAATGACAAATAAGTCACATTCACATTTTATTCTTCTCCTTGCCAAAATGTCAGGTATGATCTTACTGGCTTAAAACATGCTGTATGCCTTTATGTGCATGTCTTGGATTCCCATTTGGCTCAGTGACAGCAGTTGCCACTGCCATAGGCCATGGCTCATCAGCAGAGTATATTTGAACATATACTTGCTGTTGATCTCTGCAGCACTCCTGGTATGCACATACTCTCACCTCTCACTGCAGAAACAAGTCTGAGATAATTTCATCATATCAGCAAACACTGGGGGCAGGCTTGCAACATGGTCAAACCATCCGGCGCACATCGTGCTCATTTGGTTTTTTGTGTTAAGAAATCACAATTTTAATTTCAATGAATGATCTGTTTTACAAAAATAAATTTGTACCCAGTAATAAATAAGATTACACCAGTTTTCAACTTGTGCAACATTAATACTTTTAGCATAATTTTCATATCTTGTCTTAACTTCAACAGTTCTCCTAAACTTGAATTTCTTAATATAAAACTTTGAATTTCTTATAGCCTTATTTTATACCTAAATTCGTTATTTAATGTATAACTGTTTTCTGGCTAAACTGGTAAATGCTGATTTGCAGAATACCCATCTTGAAATATATAGGGTGGATTCAGGTAAAATGGAAGATTGTATTAGCCAATATAGGCCATATAGGACCTGCCATTATAAATTCAGCTTCATTAGCCTGAATGTTCTTTCTTTCTCACTTAGAACTCATCAGCTAAACTTTGAAAACATGAAGGTTCTTACAGCCAACTTGGACCCTTCTATGTTGTTTAAAGTCCTTGGTCATATTAAATGCAATAATCCGTTGTGCCATATCATTCATTGCTCTCTCTTTACTGGATCTACTCTTGTCATGGTTTGTCGAAAGGTCGACATTCATGTACTGTTTTGTGAGCTGGTAAAAGGAAATGTACACACACACACACACACACACTGACCTCTCTCATTTAAGGCACTTTTAGCTAAAAACATTTGCAGACTGATTTATGTAAATAATAATGAGATGAGACGCATTTTCACTCCGCTTTTGCTGTAAAAAGTAAAAGCAGCAAGAATGCTAACAGTTTAGCCTGCTTCACCTACACCATAAAAAGCACACATTTAAATAAACCTTCCAACAAAAATAGGTTTGTTCAGAAGGTACAAAAGGTAAACATGCAATCAAGTTTGTGACATCCAATGGCTTTCTGTCCAGATCTGACATTTCTGGCACCATGTAAGTCGCTCTGGACAAGAGCGTCTGCCAAATGCCGTAAATGTAAATGTAAATTTCCTTTTGTCCATTTGTCTTTCAGAATGCTCCCTTTTTACAATCCAATAACGTTCTGAAGAAAAAATCATATTCCGCTAAAAATAATTTAAAAACTGCAAATAACGTTTCACTCCAAAATACATCACATTAAGGAAAAATGTGCTCTAATTTCCAGTTAACTTTTAAGTGTTGCAAAATACCTGAATCTACGCCTTGTTGTCTTCTTTGTAGTATGGTCTTGACTCCACTCAGTAGCTTGCCAATGCTTGTGTCCTCGTGCCCATGTTCATTTGGTGCCACTTATTGATTTTGTTGTGCACGTCAGTGGGGCAAATGCCAGTCAGACCACAGTGCGGTTATTCATGCGTTTGAATTACACCTGTATCCCCGGCGGCCCATGGAGCTGTGTGCTTTGTTTGCACAGCTGCCGCGTGCTGGAGCACTACACATTAAATACTGTTTTCAATTGTCCCACTTTAACAGTGAACCCATGACCCCTCACTCCACCACGCACAGCTCTGTCTGTGGCAAAACACCAGCCATGTACAAATGTATCATGTTTTTGTACAGGTTGATTGAACCCATCAGACAGTGTGTGTATTAAATCATCTTTAATCTTGGGTTTAACCCTTAATACATTATTCTCTTGTTGTTTGACCTCATTTCCTCCCTCTACCTCATCTATTTTTAGTTAAAGGGGCACTGTAGCCTAAAGCTAGAGTTTAATATGTAATTTTTCATGTTATGTAGAATTCTGTAGCAAGCACTACATATGGCTGCCTCGTTGGTTTGACCAAATTCAGTTGTATGCCCTTTTTATGCATCATCTTAAAACATCATACAAAGATTGAAAATATCTTTGATGTCCAAGTTAGCATGTAACTCTCACCACTGCCATTGAATAAACTCATAAAGAAAATTCCACCTTTATTCAGCACCACATGAACATTCATTTATTCATTCATTTTTCAAACCACTCCTTCCATTTTGGGTCGTGGAGAATTCTGGAGCTACGGGCCCAAGGTGGGGTACACCCAGGACAGGAAGACAACCCATGAACATCAGACACAAATTATTATTTCTTTGTTACCATTTAAGAGGCTGAACTGCAGAAACAAATTGTTAGGGACAGAATACACTCCAAGGCTCTCAGGCTTAGTCAAGACAACATTTTCCAAATGAAGTTAATTTAAGCAAAAACTGAGGCCCACAGCAAACAAAATGCAGTTCTCATTTTGCAAATGTTAAACAGTACTGTACATTATAGCTGGTCAAACTAGAGAAACACAACCACAAAGCTATTAGTTACCTATAAATGTATAAAATATTGATTTAACCCTATAATAAAAGAAAATCCAATAACCCATGTATATTTTGATGGTAAATAGTTACTCCATATTGTGACAACACAAGTTTAACCAATGGGACTTTTATGTTGAAGAATGTTCTCACCTTTTTGCCAGTTGGACTGGAAAGGGCCATGTCTCTCCCATAGCAGCAACCCATAGAATGGCACCATAGCACAAAAGGCTATTTCTCCCCAAGACACCAGCTGGTACTTAGAAAGAGCACTTCCTAGAGCTGAATACAGATAAATCAAATGGAGACTTTTTACACTCAGTCCAGCAAGCAAAGTAATGTCAACCACAGTTAAAGTCTGACAATATTTTTAATGTATCCACAACTACAAATAAAGTATTTTTTTGTTCATCATATGTATTAATGCAGCTTACCATCACAGGAATCCAGCCTAATTGCTAACTTTATCTTTTAGTTTGTTATGCTACCACCTTTGAGATACATCATCAGAAAGGGGTTATTCTAGTCTTAAACTGGAAGGTCTCCATCTAGAGGCTACTGCAGCACTGCTGTGTGATGTAAGTAATCATATTTACAGCAGATGTGGCAATGATTACATTTCCCCATTTGGCTAGAGGGTCTCTTTTAAATGACAAACAAAATATCCAAATATATATTTTTATATAATAAAAGTAGAGCAGAGTAGTGGGACGGTACCTTGCTCAAGGGTACCTCAAGTGCCTGAGCCAGGACTTGAACCTGCGACCTTCAGGTCCCCAGCGCAATGTCCTAACCACTAGGCCACCACTGCCCATCAATATGCTCTATGATGGCAGTTTCTGGATTAATATTTATTATGAATGAGTGCTGATTTGCTGACAACTGAAAGTATGTACAAAATGTATTTAAGGGTTAAAATCATGTAGTGCCAGAAATATCTCAGATTTGATAGTTTAGTAGTCTAATGGGATTTGTTTTGTGAACTGGCCCACTGTTCCTTCTAAAAGCTCATTTTAGAAACTGTTACATCAGCCTGTTTTCTTTGCATTTGATTGATTGATTCTTAAAACCCCTGAAAATGTTATTATTTTATGCTTAGTTATACTGGTCTGCCTAGGTGGTAATTCATTAGACTAATTTTGGGTTTCACAGCTCTTCCAAAATATATAATGCATACAGTTAGACACACACTAGGCCAGAATTAGTGCAGACTGAGGGCCAATTCACTCAGCCTGTGTGTATCACATTATTGCTGATGTAAGGCTATGGTGTAGAGGTATGTACCTTTGGCTTCATAACTTTAAGCATCCATGCCAGCATTCAAGAATGTTCAAATTGTTTATCACATTCTTGGTATATGTCGACCAACAGCCAAACGTAACCTTATACATGATAGCGTGCACAGGCGACTCAACAAACCACAAGTAGCCCCAGACAGAAAATTAGGAGTGTTAGGGGGCCAAATTATACTCGGAGAGAAAAGAAAAATGCTCGATTTGTTTCCTGTAGTGTATTTTCCTTTTTTTTCCTCCTCTCCCCAGACCTGACAAAGTGCTCAGTCCTCGTTCTTGCTCTGAGCAGTTTTTTTTTAAGGATATTATCGATTCTATCTAAGGTAAACCAGTGTCCATGCTCGCCAAACATAAATATCGCGTGTTGGCCTGGACACTCGCGCTCCTTAAGTGCCATCTGGCCACTGCCAAAACAAACAGCAGTAATGAGTAGCAGCGCCTGGTTAAGAGGCCTGGGCCCAAAGCCTGGGCCTAAGCAGCCGCGCACACACTGAGGGTGCTGTCATGAGGCGGGTTAAAAGGCCGACTGTTCCACCCAAACCCCTCCTCCCCCCCACCAGTCCCTTCACCTCGCGCGACACTGCGAAGATGCTGGGAGCAATAGGGGAGGGGCATCATGTCCAACAAGCAGTATCTTGTATTTGAACATCAACTTTTGGGGCAGCGAAGCTGAGGAAATAACAAGTGAAGATTTATTGCCACAAGGTTTGTTTACCTTAAAAGAGTGGAGCCGAGCGGCCCAGGCCAAGGCGCCATTTGCATAATACATATAAAATGAGATCCATCTTTTGCCACACGCATACCTGCGAAACCTCGTGTTTTTTAAGGCACCGAGTACGGCTCAGGCGCAGATTGTGTGGCTTTCGCTACTGAATAACTAAAGTTGACTGTAGCAAAACAGCCCCCAAGTGAGAACTGTGGGGTATTGTTTGCCTTAACTACCTACTGTAAGGCTTTGAGAAATGGACGTCACAATAATAAAAGCAGCATTAGCAGTCATGTTTTGTCTGCAAATTTCATTTTTAGACATAACAGTGTGTCATATTGTCAGAAACCACTCTAGCAAGTCATTAACACTTAACACCCCTACATTTGCTATATAACAGCAGTGTTACCACGCCATAACCATGTCACGGAAGATGTCATCATTGGTTATCATTTTCATTAATATGTGTTATGTTACCATTGGGGGAAATTGTCATCACAGATACTACAACTAATGGCATCTTAAATTAGCATGTGACAAACTGTTATGACATCAAACATTATTGCACATGTCAAGACAATTACTTTGACTGACGTTATGTTAATAGACAAAATCTGTCATGAGAACATATGACATCTGCCATGGTTATTTCAAAGTTAAGTAGCAGGGTTCAAGTATAGTGTTACCACCCAGTCTATTTCAGTTTACTCAACAACCCAGTTTGGTTTTAGGCAGGCGTGTGGTTATCTAGGCATGCAGTTTGCACAATGCTAATTACCATTTCTTGTTAGCTACATTAGCCACCTAACTCCAGTGCTAAACTAACTTTGACACCAAGCATGTCATTATGCTTCATTTGTGGTAACAGGAAAACTGTGTCAATCTGATTTTTGGTAAACATTACCAAATTACATTAGAGCAATTCATATTTGGCCCCTAAATGCTATGCCTGATTACTGTGTTCACTCTGTGCTGCCTTGGATTTGAGATGGAATACCACAGTTACAGCCCATTAACTTAAGCTGATAACTAAGACCCACAAGCACATATTCTTATGCACATATAATATTGGATAAACAATCACAGAGCACATAAAAGAGATGAGAAATAGCAGCAACAGTCCCAAAGCCCCTGATTGCTGTATTGTCTAAAGTGATAATAACACATTAGATCCACTAGGCAACTGTATTAGTAAGCCATATCTTGTAGGTCAATATTGCTGGTGTTCAATTAGAGTCTGTACACCATCTGTTGAAGCACAGATTGTGTTATTCATCCTGTAGCCCATCACTGATGGTCAGTTTCTTAGCAATGAGATGGTCTGGCCTGGAAATTGTTGGATAGTGGACCCTTCTAAACCTAGCATTGACATTGATATGTGTAATAACCCCATGAACGCCGCTGTACCTGATACACTTACGTAATGCCATAACATTAAAACCACTTGCCTAATATTGTGTAGATGCCCCTCATGCTTCTTTTCTAGCTCTGACTGTGGAGCACTTTGTTCTTACAGCTTTCTATCGTAGCCAGCATAAATTTGTTTCTGAGAACAAACCAGACAGGCTAGCCGTCTGCCTCATATGCATCAATGAGCTAAGGGCACCCTTTACCCTGCCCCTGGTTCACCAGTCGTCTTTCCTTGGAACACTCTTGAAAGGTACTTACCACTGCATACGATAAACACCCCACAAGAAATATCATTTGAGAGATGTTCTGACCCAGGTTGGCCCTTGTCAAAGTCACTCTGATCCTTACAGTTGTTAATTTTTTGCTTCTAACACTTCAGATTCAAGAATTTACTGTTCACTTGCTGTCTAATATATACCACTCCTTGAGAGGTGCCATTGTAACAAGACAATAAGATAATGAATGTTATTCACTTCACCTGTTAGTGGTGGTAATGTCATGGCTGATCAGTGTATAGCAGCATCACACACACACACACAATCATGCCACGTCTATGTCAGTGTCAATGTTGCTAAGAAGGATACACCACTCAAATTATATGAGCAGCATTCCTGTAGCCAGAAACCAGCAAGTCATGAACGCGAGAAGGGGGATTGATTAATTGTGTTTCATACAGACTACAGTCTGTAATTGTACACCTATATAGTGGACTTAGGAGGCAGGTGGAGCTTTTAAAGTCAGTCAAAGTATAAAGATGGGGGTTTCTAGCATAGTGGATAAGTGAGTGCCTGTGCTGTGTTTTATGACTGGGAATGTTCTTATGTGAATTTGTGTGTATGAGCAGGACAGTGGCAAATCATAGGCTAAGATCTATGTAAATCATGTGAGAAAGTTGAACATTGCAGCTTCCCACATCAGGATTCCTGTTGTGAACAAAATGACTAGTATAAAACAAAGATCAGCAGCACACAACTAATTGTGGCCATAAAATCTCTTACACAATTTGAGTTGGAACGTATTCCAAAACTGTTGGACAGTGTGGGTCAAGTGTCATCTTTCAAATTCAATCTGGTGTAGCTGTAAAGAATATACTCCATTTAGGAAAAAGAGGCCAAATTACTTCGCGAGTTACGGCCTCCTGCTTACTTAGCATTAGCCCTTGAGGCCCATGCTGCATATCTGTCTGAAACTGTCAAACTTTATATCTCTTAGCAAACACTGAGGCAAAGCATGTTTCTCACTTCTTCTATGGAGTATTCTCCAATGAGCGCTTAACTGCTTTATGTTGTTTGTCTTTGCCAAAAGCTTCACGGTCAAGCCATAAAAATGTGACAAAAAGACAAACACCTGCACTTTGGAACTGCAGTGTGGAAAATGCTGTTGTCAATTGGACATTAGGATGAATCGCACTGTCTATATGTAGGTCCAGGAGGCTTGCAAAAGTGAGTGAGTTGCGGGCAGCAGAAAAGCAGTTTTCATGTGGCTTGTGGTGTTTATTGCATGTGATTATTACACCCAGTACGCACATTGACAAAAAATGCTGCCACCCTACGGTTAGCCCACAAACCAGTGAGGTCATTCCCACTCCACGCCTCACCAGTTTCCTCCCTCGCTGCCATGCCACTTTTGCTGGAGCAGGAATGATCCACTGTGTAGGCTCACTACAGGTGTAAAAAAGAGCGCCTCAGTCTTGCCATTTATTTTGGGCATGGCTGCTGCGCTAAGCTATTTTTAGTGATGAACAGTTCAATGTTTTGCTGCATTTGCTTGGCAGTGAAGAGAGCCCTGCAGGCCAGCTCTGGACGCCGCTGTGGCTGAGCTCCTGTGTGTTCAACACCGACAATATGAAATATCCATTTCTGCTGCTCCTTATTTTTAACTTCAGGGCTGCTTCTATATTCATGAAGTTTGTTTCTTTAGTTTTGCCCAGGAGCTACAAAGCTAATGTAGCCAACTTTTTAACTACTAATTAACATTGTACAAATTGCATAGCTAGCTCATTACACACTTGGCTCAAAATGCATGGAATGGAGTAATCTCTAATAACTTGCTGATGTATTTTTTAGTCTCAGTCACAGATGCTCAGTACCCTTTTTTCTCACTGATAGGTTAAGTAGGCCACAGCTATCAGGATTTTGTCATTTGCTTTCTGGTTGACTCTTTCCCCTTCCTGGTGTGCACACTTTGTCTGATAGGATACAAATTTTGCAAGCCTGCGTAATATGGTAGAATTGTGGCCAGAAGTGCTGACTGACCAATATGGGGAAATAATTACAGCAATTGGGTACAAAGTTTCGGGGAGGGGGGGGTATGGTGGATGATCAAAATGAGCATTTATTGAGTTTAAAGATGTTCCACTTATGAACTCAGCAAAATTCAACCCCCCTAACCCAACTGTCAACATAAATTTTGATTTCGTTTTCTTAATTTTCATTTCGGGGGTATTTTACACTCTGACTACAAAGCAAATATTGTACATGGCATTAAAATTAAACATCTTTGATTAAGGCCATCAACATGGGGATTAAGGATATAAAGGAAAAGATTTGTTACTTATTTCCACATTTTGAGTGCAAATATGTGTCATTCTTTTGTGGGACATGGAGTTTACAATGTTCTCACAATGTAAACATTCCTAATATTATTGAAACAGTGTGTTAGAACATCACCCGCATGTTTAACTCTAGGATTGCCTTTAGGTTTTTTGCACATTTAAAAAATGGGATGCACTCTTACACTTACTGGAGAGCAGAAGAACGCACACCACAGCACAAGTGTCAAAACTGCTGCTACGACAGTTTTAAATCTGTGTGGTATATAAGGGGTACAAAATATAATATTTATTATGTAATGTGTATTAATTTATGAACTAAGACATTTTGCACCTTTTAAACAGCTGTATAACCTGCTAAAGATACATATTCTTGTCAGATTTTATTTTTTTGGAAATGGGCCATTGTACATCAAGGGCAGACCTGCCACCATGTTGGGAACAGGTAATGGGGGTTGAAGGCTTCTTTTGGCTTTCTCCAAACATAATCCTATCCAGATGTGGAAAGGAGTAAAAGACAACTCATTGGGCCATGCACCATACTTTAAGTCTACCTTTTAAGGTAATAAGGCTCAATGTTTTTGCATATTGCCTTTAGCTATAAACAGGTCCAAAATAACATCTGTGTCATAAATCATAAAGCTTTGTAAAGTTCTTGATGTATTTAGACTTGGATAAATAGGTGCAAATGATCATGTTTGGACTTCAGTGGTTTATTTTCTGTTTTTTAAACAACTTTTCTAATTCAGCTAACCATCTTCCAGTAAGCTTCAGCCGTGGTTTGAGGCAAGTTTGTCATTGATTTGGCCTTCTAAAAGTGCTACTGTTTGGGTAACTGGTGCACCATAAATCTGAGCACTGGTTATTTAACTTTATTTTACATTTTATCTAAATTTGTCTTAGAAAAACTTATAAATGCCTTTTAAATCAGAGATGTAATTAAGATTGACAGGAAATTGTTTCTATTACTTTATTTTCTCAGACACAATCATTAATAAAAATATATATTGTATCAAAACAATCATTGCCAAAACTGAGTAAGCTGAAAGTCAAAAAGTTTATGTTTTATTCATGTGGAAATGGCACATATTTAAGGTTTGAGGTTTTTTACAGTTGATCTATACCATTTCAATCACACTACAACATCCATAGCTAAGAAACATATGAGATTGAAAGATTGTTGTTTAATGTGCAATGTGAGAATTTAAGATATACATCAGTTTTAGACATATTATCCCTGAATTACTGTTCTAGTCAATGGGGTGTGGTGGTAGGAGACACAGATGGGTAAAAGCAGCGAGAGTGGGCAGAGCTGCTGTTATGCATCTGACGACAGTCTGGCATCATGAGCTTACGGCAGGCACCTCGCAGACCCACCGCATTCAGTTTGTTCAGGCTGCATTTCCAGAGACCTCTCCTAAAGACTGCAGCGGTGGCTCATGGGAACCCCACCAATGCTAGCATTTTCCTCAGGAGTTAAAAGAGGTCTTAAGACGTTGTGCTGGGTGGAAAAACCTATCGGAGGGGGTCTGTTGTATTTAGGATCAGTTGTTCTTCTCTGGATATTATTTCAGAGCAAGTGCTCTCCTGAGCTGGAAATGGAATCCGAGAAAACACACTGGAATGTGCCATGATAAATTTCACGTGGCACAGCAGTGCCAAGGGGCATTGGGATGAAGACTGCTATATGAGCTCCAAAAGTTCAACTCCATAAAAGACACTATCACACATATGTTCGTTTTTTTTCTTTTCTTTTCTCTAGATGATAAAACGACATACTTTTGAGCCTATTTGACTCTGTTCTGCTTCTCTGAGCTCCGCTGGGTATCATATTAACCAATATTTACATAGATGAGGATTACTTGGGGAAAAATCAGGCGAGCTCGACTTGGTGGTCCGTATGTGTCAGACAACCTGACACCAAATTAATCCCTGTAATTAGACTATTGCTGCCTTTTTAATGATATATGAGCACTCTTGTTATCTGATATCAAAGGAAGAGCAGTAGGTGCCAGGACTTGACTGGTGACAGATCTGGCCCGAAAACGTCCACTCACACACATTTCATCCCCCTGAGTAGGCTTTAATTTAATGGAACAGCACATTGTTGGGTGACAGAAGAAGAATCACTTTACTCTCAGCCCAGTTCTTTAAAACTCCTAAAGCCCAAACTTTCAAATAATGCGTAGAAAATGAACTGTATACAAAGATGAAAAGATAACCAACGAAAAAGTGCAATTATCTTACATCTCATCCAGTTAATCAAAGGCTGTTTAGGACTTCCCAGTCATGATGGCCATTCTTTTTATGTTGCACCAATTCCCATTTGCTTGTCTACAGTAAAATGTGCGAGCACATTCACCACTGTGGATTAATCATTCACTTATTCTGATGAGGGGTGTGCGATTTTAGGTGCAAAGAGCTGGTATGGCTGCAGGTAAAATCAAACAGTTTACTCAGTTGGTCTCAAATAACTGATTAGGTAATTTAGCTGAGATCCTGCTGGCTTAGGAGGAAAACCTGCAGCCCCACTGTCCCTTTGTAGCTAAGATGGTAAAGGGGTACAAAGATATAGGCAACTTTTAAAGAATTTTGAATAACACAGCTGCTTTCGTAGTAGGCATTGTATATTAATATGCAACACTACATATTAAGAATAACAAATATTGTAACCTCAGGAAGGTGTAGTTTCAAGTATAGTCATAAAAACAAAATAAGTACACCATGCAAATTAATTTTTTTTCAACATATATGATTTGAACAAGCAAACATTTCACCCTCTTTATTACAGTGCCTACAGATAAAGGGGAAATACTTGAACAAAAACACAAGGAAAAGTAGCTTTTCAATCACTTATTCATCAACAATATTAGTAGATGCAATATTCTTCTATTGATAAAGAATGTACACACTTGGCTTCAAAAGCTAGTATTCAATCCCCTTTAGCACAAATAACACCAAAATACCTTCAGCTGCAACATGTTTGCAACATCCCCTTAAACATTTAAATGGGGTTTAAATCTGGGCTTTGACTAGGCCATTCATTAGACCCCGCATTTGATTGTTTTGAGCCAGTCCTTGGTGGGTTTACTAGTGTGCTTGGGATCTTCATCCAATTGAAAAGCCCACCTCTGATTTAACATACATTTTTGAACAGATGATCTTACCTTCAAGCACTCTTTGATATGATGCAAAATACATAGCTGAATCAATGACTGATCCAATCTCTTTCTGATTTTAGATGTTTGAACTTTTACATCTGCAAACTGCCAAGTAAACTGATGATACTAAGTTGATCCTGTGATGATTTTCTTTTTACATTAAATGGTCTACAGTAAGTTCTAATCAATTACCTGATTCTAATTTTATGGACTAGAAAGTGTGATTAATGAGAGGGTGCACTTACTTAATTTGTTTCTTGTTCCTTAATTTGATGAAATTTACTACAAAATGTCAATTTGATGGTCAACACTTCCACACTCAGATTTTGACAAGAGGCCCTGAGTAGCCAAACGTTTCCAGATACTTCTGCTAATTAGAAAACTTCATAGCACAACAGTTCTGTTCAACAAATTCAGTACAATTTCTATAGAAAATCATTGAGCCGCCCATAAGCCTAAGGTGTCCTTGACCAATCGGTATAAAGCCCCCAAGACTGAAAGGTAGAGCAGCAGAACTGTGTTCTCTGAAGTGATAAAGTGGCATTTGTTATCTAGAACACCAGTACTCTGGCCTCACATTTTTTTTCTGAGTGAGTGCAGTCAGATCCTCACAGCAATGTTCTAACATATAGTATAAAACCTACCCAGATAGGTGGAGGCTGTTGCTGCAGCACATTGGCAAACGTCCTAGTATTAATATTGATTTCAGTAGAATTGCTAGATGAGCAGGTGTCTACAAACTTTTGGACATGCAGTGGCATTCATGCCCAGCCCTTTACCCCGTTCACCTCTCCAGCAGAACTGCAGGGGCGACCTCATGTGGTCTTCTTCACTACCGGAGGGTTCATTATGCCTGACTGATAAAAAATATATAACCAAACAAGAACGCAAGCACATAATGTCCTATTTATTTTTGCTATATTTCTATATTTATGTGGTCATTTATTGGTTATTATACGCTGCTCATACCCAATAGAACTCGTACGACAGTAAACACTGAAGCTCATGAACGAGCGCATGAAAAGGAACGTTCGTACTGGGTCCGCCGCAACTCGGGACTATTTACGTGTAACACCAAGAGCAGGCAGATACATTTCTGCTGTTCGTTTTTTTTCTCTCTTATTTTTTAGAAAAAGAAACAAACCATTATAGTATTTTAATCTGCATACCATCTGCTAAAATAACTTTTGGTGAGTAAAAACGGCGAGATTTCTTAACATTACATATGAAGTGATGTCAAGTTAATGCTTTTGGAACCAGCCATTTGCTTGATGTGGCTAACGTGTTTAACTGCTGCGAGCTAACAAAATAAACCATGTCAATAAATAATAATTACAAAAACTACTAAATAAACATGTTTTGAAGCCACAGAGATGTAAATAGAGAACAGTTTTGGTCTAAAATGTAGGAAGACCAATGAGTTTTTGTTACAGTTCGGCTAACAAACATCCTAACTTTACATGTCCCCAAATGAAAACGGGGTTTTGTTTATAACTTTAGTTTTACGACATGTCAGCTAGTCATCTAGTCTCTTTATTCCCCACATATTTCAATACTTAATTGAACGCTAATTATTAATATATAAGCATTGCTGAAAGATTGATATATTCGTGAATAGGATTAGAAAGAGCATATCCAGTTTTACTGGACAATGATTCCACTAAGAAGCAGCCTGATTCTGTGCTTGAGTGACTTTTGACTGTTTTTTTCCCCACATCACTTCAGCTTGATAGCTGTCTGTTTCTTCCTGAAGAAAGTACCAAGCCCAAGCAGTGACCAAAGACGATGGAGCCTGCATGTCGAAAAGACAAGCAAAAGCAGAAAGAAACTCCGACACGAGGAGACCGAGCTAAACAGAAATCTGCTCAGCAGGAGCTCAAGCAGAGACAGAGGGCAGAGGTAATGCAAAGCTTTGTTTCAGCCTTGAAGGACCAGTTAGAACCCAAAGAAAGCCTAATGTCATATGACAACAATGACTTTTCTTCAACTTGTTTTTACATTTTGTCCTCTGTACAGAAAACCTCTGTAGTGAGATTTTGTTTAACATGGTATACAATTTTACCTTACCTCCCTGTTGCCATCTGTACATCACACACACTGAGATTTGGCTTCTGAAGTTCTCAGTTCAGTGTTTCCACACAACGACTTCAAGAGGAAATTGTAAACAAAGTCTGTGGATTATTTTTTTTTATATATATAAATCTAGCAGCAGTTAACCTGCAGTCTACAGTGCACATAGTGGGAGTAAAATAAGAGTACTTTTTTGAAAATTTTAGTGTCTTTAGGAAATATTATTATTTCCATTGATTTATTTTTCTGTACTATTTCTTTCGTGTCTTCTCAGAACATTTATGCATATGTGGCTTTTTATATGCATATTTTTATGCTTGGATTTCTGAGGCGATGTATTGCTTTCCTCCCGGTGGAGCAGCTCAGCGCCTGTGTGTGTGTGTGTGTGTGTGTGTGTATATACAACTCATGTAATATTTAATCATATTTAATTGAAAGTAAAACAAATACATCATATCAAAAGTGTTTGATGCCAGCAACAAGTTTCAGAAAAGTTTGTATAGGTTCATTATTACCCCTCTGTTGACACCACTGTAAAAGTTTGGGAACTGATAAGACAATTGCTGGAGTTTTGAAAGGGATATGCTGTCCCATTTTTAAGTGGTATAGGATACAAGCTACTCAACATTGCAGGGTATCATTGGTCATATTAGCATAGCACATTACACATAGCATATTACGGAGCCATGCTGTTTTAGTACATGCAGTGTGGCTTGCTATTTGTTTGGGTGAAATAAGCAAGGCCTTCCTTGAAGAGATGTTTGAATCATTGCATATATTGCTCAAAATCTATAAATACATTCACAGTTGATGGTGCCTTCCTAGATGTGCAGGCTGCCCATCCCATGCCATGTGGACCAATGCAAATTTCGATTCATCTGACCACTTTGCCTCAGTCCATTTTAGTTTTGCATTTGGTGTATACAACGACAAACTATGTTAACAGACCCTGGTTTTTGGAGGTGTTCCTGAGCCCATTCAGTGATTTCCAGTACAGACTCTTGTCTGTGTTTAATGAAGTGCTGCCTGAGGGCCCAAAGGCCATCCGATGTTGGTTTTTGGGCTTGCCCTTTGCGAGCAGAAATTTCTCTGGATTGTCTAAATCTTTTAATGATCTGTACTGAAGATTAAGAAATCCCCAAATATTGTGTTTTTATATATTTTGGTTTATTTAGTAAATTTAGTGATGAACCCTTCCCTGTCAAAGAAAACATTTTTTCAGGTTTATTTCACAGTTAATGTGGTAAAGAATCTGTTAACCAACATTGACTATCTATTGGAAATACACACTTAAGGTGTATAATAGTTCTACACACATGTAGCTCATATGTTGTCAAGTTCATTTTGTCTTCCGTCATGTTCACCATTCATTACTGGTCAGACCACAGGGCCACTGCTAAACAGATGTTATCTGAGCAGTGCTGCTGACATGGTAGTGTGTCTGGCACTGATATGAGTGTATGAGGAACTGCGATGATGCTGGAATTTTCTATACATGTCAGCGTCAATGTCAGGTTAAAGGTGGTCCACAATCCAAAGAAATACCTGGGGTATATGTGCAGTGGTGGCCTAGTGGTTAGAACATTGCACTTGTTAACTGAAGGTCACAGGTTCAAGTCCCGGCCCCAGCAAAACTGAGGTACTCTTAAGCAAGCTACACTGCTCCATGTCTTGGAAGTCGCTTTGGATAAAAGCATCAGCCAAAATGAATAAATGTAAATGTGTATATGTGTGGGTACATTAATAATGTGTTTTGCTGTTGCTTGTTGTTGCTGTTTTATCACCTAAATGTGCCGCCAATCCTGTAAATGTTTTCTAATTATGTTACAGATCTATGCCCTGAACAAAGTAATGACAGAACTTGAGCAACAGCAGTTTGAGGCCTTCTGCAAGCAGATGCAGTCACAAGGAGAATAAAGACAAGCCAATTTTAAATTGGAAATGAGGATGGACCCAGCTAAAGCTGAATCTGTGGGTTAGCAAGTTTAGCATTGAGGTAAATAATGTTGCTGCAAAAATGGTCGTCTCCAGACCCACTTTGTAGTATACTCCCAGGGTCTATATGCACAAAGCATGTTAAAGTTCCCTGACATGCCTTTTAAACACTGTTGTTAAAAGCAAAAAACAATTCAGTAAGAGGAATCCCACCATAAAACTCTTTGTGCATATGGAGCCATGTGCAGAAACATGTCCATGATGTTATTACCTGTGTATGTCCTCTGATAATCATTTTGACCACACTATTGCATCATACATCATCACAAGAAGAGTGTATGGAGTGTTTGTATATTGCATGGTTTCAGGGCAAAGTGCTTAGATTAGAATGAATTGACAATCTGTGATCAGGTGCAGCTATCAGTATCCACACTAGTGTTCTAGAACTTTCTTGTTGTGATGATAAAGCAATCATATTTTATAATAAACCACTTTAGTTATTAAAAAGATGGAGGCAACAAAATAGTAAGATTGAAACAAGAAGGAAGACTATTGAAATGTTGCATCAAAACAAAAGGTCCATTATTGGTGCTATGTGTCAACTCACAATTTTTTCTGTTACATCTCTGTTTGGTAAAAAATCTGATTATCATACCATGATTATGACCTGTTGGTTTTAAACACTTTGTATTGAATTTTTATATGATTTTACTCTGTTTACAATGACCTGAGGACAACAGAAAGTATGAATCATTCACTTGGCTCTATTACTGACCTGTATTTTCCTTTTTTAAAGCCACATGTCAATGATTGTCTGTCAACCACTAATGACCACTAATATGTTTTGTGTGCAGTAATTATTTAATAAATGCATATTTTGAACAATAACTGGGCTGCTGATTAATATATTTATTTTCCCAATTTTACCAGCTAATTAAATCTCTGCTAATTGAAAAGTAACGTCCCATCAAGCTTCAAGAAATGTCCATTGTTTTTAAATTCACAATTTACATGAACATGTGCATGTTCGTGCAGCCACAGTGCAAGTGTCTGAAAGACATGCCTCTTTCTCATCCATTTCTACCTGCATTATGCATTCAGCTGTCAGCCAAGAGAAAGATTCTTGTCTTAATAAGACAACTGTGCTGTTCCATGCAAAACATGCAGCTGTCAGGAAGAAACAATGAGGCGTCAGCTTGCCATCAAGGCTTTGCCTCACAAGTTGTCACGCATGTTTGTGAACGGAGAGGCATTATGAACATTCGGCCATGTCTCTGTTTTGACTGGAATGCTTTGTTTTGATGGATTGTTCGCTTGCCTACCTGCTTGGTTGCCCACAAGGGAACATGGAGGCATATTATAAAATGAAGCTGGTTGGTGATGACATTGTTCTGTCAGGATGAAGTCTGACCTTATACATAAATAACCTTTGGTGCTTATTTCTTGAAACAATACTAAAGGGGCCATATTCTACATTCATCTTTTATTATTTTCCTCCATCGATAATGTTTGTGTTGCTCTATGTACCAATACTAGTCATTATTCATTCAGCATGCGGAAGAATAAAATAGAAGGTTAAATGAAGCAGGGGTTCATGCATAATAACATTTGTTAAAAACGGCAGGCAGGTTGTTGAGAACCTGAACATGAAATTTGAACTGGACCCGAGCGAGACTCAAATTCAAGAAAAAAAGGTCCGAACCCAATATGAGCAGCTGTGTCTATTACTGGGTGGGTATGGACAAATATTTCAAGCTCTAGTTCAAAATGCACTCTGGGCTGAATTGTGAAAAACTTGTACTGAAATCCTCAGGGCCACTGAAAAAAATAAACTTAAGCCACTCCTTTTGAATGTCCGGATTCTTCTGAAGTCACCTCATAGTTTTGCCTTGATATTTAAGAAAAGACCCAAAGAAATCAATAATTGTAAGAGGAAAACGAAATATATCAGCACAGTTTTTTTACTCACATTTTTCTTTGACTGATAGTCAGGAACAAAAAAACTGTTGTCTCACTCTTGCCCTTTTTTAATTTGCAGGTTTTGATCCATATTGTGCATGGTAGGAGAAAGTGCATTAGTAAAGGTAAAAGCAGGATTAGTTACATCTGCAGAGGTAGTTGGTACATCATGCGCACAATGTAAGAGCATATTATTATCAGCAGTGTTTTAGAGTACAATTCATAAACAATCTCCAGTAAAGTATCAGCTGAATAAACATCCATCACATACATAATCACTAAAATAAACTCTATTGCATATCGGTGCTTCTTCAGGTCAGACTCCTAAGTGCACAATTCTAAGCAGTTCTAAGTTGGTCCAGCAGCATAACACATTGGTGATATTTCATCTAGTAGCTACTCAAGACTAGTATTCAGTCAATTAATATCTCTGTCTGTCTCTGCTCTTCTGCAGTAGACATTTAGAGCTCTATAGTGACAGAGCTGCCGGTTACTCTAACTCCATACCAGCCGTCCCAAAATTTGGTGTCCTGACCCCCATGCTCAAAGGTGATGAATCGCAGGCCTGGGCCGTAATCAGAAAGAGTGTGGGTTACCTGTGAACAAAATGATTATTGGTAATTAATGATGTTATCCACATAAAGTACCAGATGAATATGGTATAATTTCAGTTATTATAATTATAATTAATTATAATTGATATAATAAATTATAATTAATATCATTGTATTTAACCTTTTTTTTTACCAGGCAAAGCATTAAGAACATATTCTTATTTATATTTTATAATAATTTCAATTTCAAAAGTACACTGTAAAAATATGTGAAAGGAGTCAAGATGATGCATCAGGATTACGAAGTTTCCACAACAGCTGCTTATGTCATTCTTACTGAGATTCATTTGTTTTATTAAGTAAATTTTTTTTTTTTTGTGGCATCTATGTCTTTTTGGTAAATGATCAAATTAAGTGTACAATATATTTACAGTATAGTACAGTATATATTTATCATTTTACATAAACTGCTACATTTCCATGAACTCACATATGCACACAATATAAAATGTGAACATGTCAAATGCAGCAGTGTAGTCATAAGCAAAGGAATTTCTCAGTACTAAACACTGCACACAGTAAAAATGAAGTGAAATTAATTGTGGAATGATCCATCTTTATAAATCGATGCCTAGGGTTGTGTGCTATTTCGGTTGATGCATCAATACAAATCAAGTCGGTTTTACACCCATAACATCTTCCCTCCTGCCTTTAAATTACAGTAGGTATGGCACAGTGGGTAACACCGATGCCTCTCATTTAAAATGACAGGGTTTGATCAGAGTCTTTATATGAAGGTCTGTCCATATTGGCAAAGCACCTGGGCAGTTATTTCCACTCATACAAGACTAGGCTCCAGTCTCTTTGAATGATTAGAGACCTATAAATTAGAAACTAAAAGCCACATTATTGATCAGAACATACTTAAACATGTATAGTATATCCTCAACAAGGGTGTTGGCTGTTTGGTTGTTTGCGACTTTACCAACAAGCTCATTGGGTCTTCTTACTGAAAGCAGGGTCTGTCCTTGAGCAGACACTATGTTGAGCATCACAAATGTTGCCATTCATTTTTAAACCTGTGAGTATTCTTCTCCTTTGTGGCACATCTATGGTTTGATCTTGGCTTGGGAAAAAAAAAACAAAAATACCCGGGTGAAAATTCTAATGTTATGTTATTAAGTAATTTTGGATAAGATTCATTGATTCATTTTCTGCCACCTATTCGTAGTAGCTGGCTGAGAAGGATAGCTCAGACATTCCTTTCCCCAACTATATTCACCAGCACTTCCCAGGGCATTGCCAGGCCAGCTGAGATATGTAACCTAGTGTGTCCTGTGTTTACCCCCTAGTTCCTTACAATGTGGAAGAGTAGTGGCTCTAGTCCACTAAATGTCTAAGCTCCTCATCCTGTGCCCAGCCCCACAGTGAAGAAAACTCAACAATCTCATTTTTTTCAGTCACTACCCAAAGTTTGTCACTATATTTAAAGTGAAAGTGACTATTTGTCATTGTGAACACACTCAAGCACCACAAGGAAATGTGACCTCTGCATTTAACCCATCACACGTGCACACGTAGAGCCGCGGGCAGCTACCAACAGTGCCTGGGGAGCAGTGTAGTGGGACAGTACCTTGCTCAAGCGTACCTCAGTAGTGCCCAGGCCAGGACTTGAATCTGCGACCTTCAGGTCCCAAAGGCAGTGTCCTAACCACTAGGCCACCACTGCCCTATTTGAGAGTTGTAACAAAGATCGACTAGTAAATCAAGAGTGTTGCCTTTTGGTTCAGCTCACTGCATGACTATCCTTTATTACTGATCATTTTTCAGGGTTAATGTGGCTAGTAATAGAAACAGAAAGGTGATCTTAGGTCTTAGATCTTCTCCCACCTGTCTCCATGAGCAGTCATCAGTGTCAGGGTCGAGGGTCACACTGTCTGGCTTGAACTCTTGTATTACCTCCTGATTCTCATCAAGCAGGCAGACCGTCAGCTGGTAAACGCATCCACAGTCTGTACGACTGCAGTACCTTAAAAACGCACACAGACGAAACAAATGGAAAGGTCAGGTAGGTTTTGGGACACTGAAAGTGTCAAAAATGTGAAAGCAGTAAATGATGATTACCAGTCCTCAACAGTGACAGCTGGCTGAGAATCCAGCTCCTCAGGGCTGTAGCCTTCTGCCAACAGGTCAATCACCTGTCTTTTAAGACACAGCCTGGAATAGTGGTCAGTGAACGACAATACTTTTACACACACATACAGTTCTAAATCTGCAACAATTTAAAAAATAATTTTTTTGTCAGTCAATATGGGGTGCTGTGTGTACATTAATGAGGGGAAAAAATTAATTTAAATGATTTTAGCAAATGGCTGCAATATGACAAAGAGTAAAAAATTTAAGGGGGTCTGAATACTTTCCGTACCCACTGTATATATATATATGAAAAGTTTGTGCACCCCTGCTCAAATTATGTTTAGTTAATTTATTGAACTGAATACATAATACATCTGCACAGAAAAAACTTAAATATAATGAACTGTAATACATTTTAATGCCCAGTGGCAAGAATAAAATGTAGCACGTGCAAAAGTTTGGGCACCCCTTCGTTCAGTCAATTTAGAGCTTGTTTGACTTTTTAAGCCTTAATCCAAGGCAACAATTTCACAGTGTAATAACTTCTGTGACCTTTCAGTTTCTTGTTCTTACACTAAACAGTTACTGACTCCTGCCAGTTGACTAAAGATCTTTTGTTACAGACACCTAAAGTAAGTTTGGAAGGATGATAATTTAACAGGATGATAATAAAATGGCCCTTTGCCCAATGTTATATAATGTATATATATAAAAAATAAATGAAATGCATATATAAATATAGATTTGTAGTGAATATTTTATAAGATTTTCCATTATGTAATGAGTCTTAAGAAAGTTTGTTACTGGATCTTCAACATGCTTTCCATGCAGCTCAGCCTATAAATATTTGTGATTGAAAATAAGAACAATCCTAAATAAAAAAAAGAAAGATTTCACTGATTTCAGTCAAAGGGGGTCATATTTACTGTACTGATTGAAACTGTCCTATGCACATGCCACATTTTATGCTCTATTTTTCCCAATATTCAACAAATTAATATTAACTGTGTGTTAATTAAAGAAAATTGCAAACATATTTAAATGTGTGATGTTAACTTCTTTTAACTTAGAATATCAATTAAATGTGCCCATTTATAGCCATTTTAAAAGCTATTTACTTATGCAGTAAGCATTTATTACATTAGAACATTAGAACAACCTACTATTACTGTAAATACAAATTATACTATACAGTACAATGAGTGGTGATTTAATGTCATGACTTTATGTCAGCAATCACAGTTTAATGATTCTAATTGATCTTAAACCCATAAACATGGTAGAATATGTACACAGTAACGTTCTAACCTAGTGAAGGAAGAGTAGCGGGCAGTAAAATAAATCAAAGTGAAAGTTTGAAACGTAAAGTGAAACACAGTTTTCCTGTAGCTGAAAATGTAGTTGATCAACAAAGCCAGATTAAGTGTCTGAAGTTTGCTTCTTTCATTTTAAACTGAAATGACAAGAAGTCACAATGACGAATGGAAGCCTGTACCATATCAATTAAAACACAAGAATGTCACATAAATAATAACAGCAGTGATAAGCATCTGCACCTTTGTCCTTTGTATCATATAGCACCAAAAACCACATAAGCAGCACAGTTTGAGGTGTGCATGTGGTGATTTTGGCATGCATCTTGCATCCAGGTTGTTGATGGGTATAAGCTTCCATTACCTGTTAGCTTCTTGCGCAAAACCCAAAAAGCAAATTTACAAAAACACATCTTGACCAGGGAAAACTGTACACACACTTAATACACTAATCAACTGCAGACTGCCTCACTCAAAAGAGGTGCTGAAGAATTTAGGTATGGCCTCATCAATGAAGGTGTGCCCACAGTCTCCAGGCATCTCCTCCACCCGCCATTCGTTGCCACCGTTTTCTGTTAACTCCCAGAATTCAAGATCCTCTGGGATAGAAACAAGCAAAACTTTTTCTGAAGCTTTTTTGTCCATTCCTGAAATTGCAAGGTCTGTCAATAGGTCCACTTTAGATGCTCGCTCTCACAGCTATAGAACTGACATAATAGTTTAGTAGTCATGACTGAATTTTAGATCTTAAGACTAATAAATAAGAGTAATAAATCTGCATTTCAATGTCTTATAGGGTGTTAGCATTTTTACACTTTCATTAGAAGGTGTTTAACATATATTGGCCTTACCTTCTCCATCTGGATTTTTGAGAAGATTCCTTCTTGCCATTGTGTCTTTAATTACTAATCCCACTCTAACCTGTAGAGGACGCAACAGTCAAAAAGGATTTGATAACAAAGAGAGCAATACATCTCTACAGAGGCATCCAGTCAGCATAAGTGATTTTGACCTAGTTTTCCCTTGACCTTGATGCAACTTTCCACTTACCCCAGATGGAGTCGATGAGCCAGGAAATGTTTAATATCCAAATTTTGCTTCTTCAGTTTTGTGCTGGAGCTATAAGCTAACATTGCTAGCAATAGTCACCCAACTCTTTTCTATATACACATTGTCTTAATCCACTGAAGCTGCACCCAGGTCTTCATTAAGGTGCACCGGACTTGTCGATATAGATCAAGACACAGTATGACCTACTGTGAGCTATAATAATTAACCTCTAGTGTTTGTTAGCATTGGCCACATAACTCCATGAATATGTAAAAGGACAAATGTGGACATATTTAAACATCTTGGCTGATCGACTGACCTGAATTACGTGAAATTGTGTTTACATTTGATTTTCCATTGACCTTTTCCTAAATCAATAATTTAAAAAATGGTATACCATTTAGTATAGTTAGTATAAACCATTTCCTGGCAGAATGGCCAACACTCGTTACACTACAAAAAGAGGGAGGGCTTAGGGGTAATATGGCCCTAGAAATGGAGGCCATTCATAACCCAACAACCACTCCCTAAACCATGCATAAAATAAAGGCCCCATTGTAAACCAGTGTGTTTACTATCAGATTCCAGCACTGGTTAGACTACAATGCGCATAAACCACTGAAACACCTTCATTGTTACTTCCCCTGCTGGAATACAGCAACACACAAACACAGACCTGGAGACTGGACAGACGAAAATGGTGCATCACCACATTTACAACACTGTTTGATATATAGCTGCACAGTTTTTTTTCTTTTTCTACTATTTGTGTTGCTTTATTCATCTTATGTGCCACTACCTTGTTCATTTTGTCTGTGAACTTCCAGTTTAGCCACAGTTAATGGCTGATTTTAGCGTTTCACTAAAGTGTTCATACTAATTACACTGAAACTATTATTATACTGATTTGCATAATTTTGATGTTCCTTGTGGGTTTACCGTCTGTCCCCTTAATTACATTTGACACCTTTAAACCAAAAGAAAGCGGTTAAATTAGTTTATGATTATTAATTATTGAAAGACTATTTTTAGGACACAGGAGCTTCTATCTTACATACTTTTATCTTTAAGCCACAGCCAGAGATAAGTGCCACCATAGTGGGGAGCCTCTCTTCCTCCTCAGCCCAAATCAGTACCTCGGCTCCAATTCAGGGAGTTAAAGGGCTCTAATCATTTAGTAACACAAAGCCTGTTGTATAGTGAAAGCACTGTTCAGAATGGACACAGCTACTTTGAGGATAGATGAGCTGATCAGCTTAGCTTTAGCCCATATGTCATGGTTTGGACTAGTTTTGTGTTGGAGGGGGGGGGGGGGGGGGGGGGG
>JBBPDA010000132.1:11972186-11995408 GCA_037974385.1 Arnoldichthys spilopterus | reverse complement strand
TTCGGGTTTGGGAGAAAGTTATGCTCCCCCCCCCCCCCCCCCCCCAACCCCCATAAACAAAATTTTCAAAACTTTCTTATTTCAGAAAGAACATTCTTTGCCAAAAAAATGTTAATTATTAGTTTGTCTAGCCAAAAAGTAACATTCATTGATTATCTGACACTCTTATCCAAACCAGGGTTGCATGCTAGAGCCTGTCCCTGCCCTCATAGGGTGAAAGGTAGGGAAACACCCTGGACAGTTCACTAGTCCATCACAGAGCAGACACACAGACAAGCACATTCACACACAGTCACGCCTAGGGGGAATTCTGCGTCTCCAGTCCACCTGACATGCATGTCTTTGTACTGTGGGAGGAAACTAGATATTTCAGCAAAACACATGCAGACATGAGGGAGACACGAACCCAGGACCTTCCTGCTGAGTCAACAGCGTTAACCAATGCACCAGAAAAAAACATTCTGTTTGTTAATGAAAAGCTGGAGCTGTGTGAAGTTCATTAGGATTTGTATGTGATTCGTGTAAATTTGAAGGAGTATGATATAATGAAGACTCCATCAGAGTTCACACACTACATCCTCTACTGCACCTACTACCTCTACTACATTCAATTGAAATGTTAAGCACGTCTGCTTAACATTTCAATTGAATTGAATTCAATATTACAAAGACCACGAGTTTTGCTCCATTGCATCTGATAGATGTGATCTGACGCTGGACTGTGCACTGACCCTTTCTGACCCTATAATTCCTTTGTAGCCAAAGACAATAAAGCCTCTTCCTCAGTGGGAGGTGCCTAAATGTCCAGGCAAATGAAAGCTGCAAACACAGCAGCAGGACACATGCTTTCTCAGACTCGACTGGACTGGGCCAGTTCTGAAAACTGCATACGTATTGATTTCTGAGCCACAGCCTCCCCTTTCCACATCCTGAACATTTAACTCGATTAAGTGTATTTTATTACATTCTGTGCTCACATCAAGCCACAAGTTAAGTAAAAATAAGCACACAGATCTATGCTGCATGCTCACTTGTCTCCTCAGTCTCACTTTGCTAGCTGCCATGCTGTTTTAGCTCAAACTGCTGACTCATTTTCCTCACTGCTATACAAAACATGCACACAGCAAGACATAGACCGAAAAACATTGATCACAATACGAGATACATGAAACAACTGACAGTAAAACTACCGTATAAAGCACTTTACTCACAAGAGAAGAGCTGCACAGCTCAGTCGCGCTTCTAGCCCGTGTGTGAGTGTGGTGTGATCTCACTGACACATGATCTCCCTGCAGCCTTCTAAGCTCTCTCTCTCTCTCTCTCTCTCCCTCTCTCTCTCTCTCTCTCTTTGTTATTATGGGGTGTATTTTACAGTCTACAGTAATAATACATTAATACAACACCAGTGTTGGCTTATGGGGGGTCTGCTTTCTGGAGTGTGAGGAGTGTAGTTGTGAGGTTCAAAATAGATGTTCTCAGATATCCATTCTCTTTTCAGATCTTAGATTATAGGATCTGGATTGTATCTAGGGTTGGAATGTGTAACATAGTCTAAAAGGGGAGATAAAATTATTCTGGAATCATATTCTACAGTAAGATGTCTGGAGACCTTTTTTTATAAAAAAATGTTTTGTTGTTGTTTGCATCCTTTCCCCTTTTATTAGGGTAAATATTGCCTGAAGGAATCTTCTTAAAGTCCAAATTGAGTAAGATCAATGTTTCTGTGTTTGATATCATGTAATAAAACAGAACTGCAGGCAAAACTGAATGAGTCCCAAAAGCAAGAAATATAGAGAGGCAGGTGCTCACATTTTAAAAAAGTAGCACATTGATCAAGATTATGAAACATCAACTACAGCATAGTCTCCCAAACTACAATAACCAATGTTCATTTAGAATGTAAAACTAAATCATACTTTAAGATTACAACTTAGAAGAGTTTGGTATTTATCAAAATGTATTTGATGATAATTCAGTAGCAGACTACTGTCAGACAGACAGTGCTGTTGATAGCCACCTCCTGCTCCACGTGTGGATGGCCTAAATGTAGAGGTCACATTTTTTGTAGTGCACTTTGTGTGATGGGGTGTTTTTCACAATGACACACGGTCACTTTCCGTTTCACACCTCATAACAGCCATCCTTGTATGAAGTGCATAAACAGCTCACTTGTGTCACATCAGATATTCTAATGCCTTCCGGTCTGGCAGTGTCACTGACTTCTGTATCTTTAAATTAGGGACACGTACAAGCTGGGGGATGTGCACTTAGTTCCTATTTGCTCATAGGCCCTTCTTTCAAATAGGGAGGGGGACATGCATACAGATAACAGAACAAACCCATGGCTACTGCCAACTTCAACCTTCAGCTCATGAATGACAGCCAGACAAGCTTTTCTTATAAAATTATGATTTAAATAGAATTAGTGGTTCTTGACAAGGGTCATGGGCATGTAAACAAACTAAGAAAATACTCCATTTCAAAAAATTGCACCATGGCAATCATGGGAAAAATGAGTGAAAGCATGTGAACCTAAACCCCTCATGTTCAGCAGGTTTATTTCTCATATCTAATCAACTTTTAAAAAAGGCTATTCAGTGTACTAAATGCATTGTCACCTTTATAGACTGTAAATTTCTTATATAAAGATAACATTGTTTTTAAGGTTGTATTTGCAGATACTGTAAACAAATTAGGGGGGGATAATTATGAACTATGTTTAGCTATTTCTTTATTTACACTAAAAATATAAGAAATTACTGACCATTTAGTAACATAGTTTAATTATATAAAAATGTATGTACAAAAATTTACGTTTGCCCCTACCTGCATCATTCTGCCTGTGATTTACACGCCATGTTCACTGCCCGATGCACTTGATCTAATCGTAACATGAGTAACAAAAATTAGTAGATCGAATACTGAATGTGCAAATCATCCGTTGCTGCCCTAATGCAAGCACATGATTTGGGGATCAGCGTTTGTGACGAGTTCCGCGATCTGTGACGTATGGACGCAGAGCCGCCGATGCTTGTCTTCGCCGTCTCGGCATTTTTTTTTCTTTGCGGGAGCTGCTCGGTTTTAGTTTAGGAACATATTAAGCGTTCACTTTGTATTTTTGCTCAGTAACGTGCATGAGAAGTTGCTTGTCTTTCGGTTAACAGCGTGTCTGCTGTTCGTAGTTCGTTTCGCGTTGTAACGTGTGGTTTGCACTTGTTAGTTCATCTGGACTGGTCATGTCCATCGTTTTCCATGTAACATTCGGAGTTCACTACTAAGTTATCACACCATCATCGCTGTCATCTCCTGAAAATCGACCTAAGGTGAGAATATAAGACTTGATGAAGATATGTCTTTGCGAAATGTAACTTTTCTTTACAAAGTGGATGGAAACTGCTAACCACCTTAGCGGTAGCTACCTGGTTAACCAGCTAGCGTTGATATTGCTAGCTAACGTTAACAGCCCGTATTGGGTCGGATTATTGGTGCATATGTTGCAGGTTTCTGATGAAAATGCCATTTTTAAACGTAGGTTAACCACAATAACCGTCCTTTGCTGTACAAATGCATTGTCAACAGTTTGCTGAACATATATACCTGGTGTTGCTTTGTTGTGGGTGTTTGCCATAAGTAAACACAGCTAGCTGACGCTAAAGACCCCGCAGTCTTCACTTCACTTGCGGCTAAACGTAGCTATCTGACTGAACAGGCTTAGGATTCGCGCCTTTAACCTTAATATGTGTTTTATTTCAGCATTTTAGTAGGACACCGTTCGGTATGGCTAAATAAGTGGACGTTTCTTATCAAACTAAGCCAAAGTTAGTTAGCCAGTCTTTCACACAAGTTGCGTCGCCTGACGGGGGGAGATACCTGTCGGTTAGCTTTAGCTACAGATGAGTTTTGACTGTTTTTTGCTGCCTGGCTAGCTCACGAACATTGCATTCCTCTCACAAGTAAGCAGTTTAGCTGCATGCCCGGTATTATGCAATATAAAATCTTTAAAAAAATAGTCAGCTAGTACAAATACACATCAAGGTAAGGTTGCTAAAGTCAGCTAAATGTGACCAACTTGCTAAGCTATGTTGTTAAACTGTTACATGTCTTTTTTCATAACGTTAATCTTTACTTCTCTGTGTGAATTTGCTGACCTTATCGAAATGTGTGCAGACATAATTCACGTTTTTCTGTTTTTGTCTCATTGTTGTGTTCTGAATCGAACCCCCTTCGGGCTGCAGCGACTTACGAATTTTTATTTATTCCGCTTCACAGAAATGGACAACGGTAACGTTACCACAACGTCTGCATTCAGCTCGCAGGTAAATGCTGTTTTTTTTTCAGATAAAGATGCTACTGTCAGGATGCTAAAACACTTAATCGCATGCATCATCAAACCATAGTCTGTTGCTAGTCGGGTGTCAGCTGTTCCTCACCTCAGCTCTTGATGTTTTGCTAAACGAGCGCTTTCCTGGGGAGAGCGGATCCTGTTTAAAACGGTAACCGCGTATAAAATCGTGTTAAGTCGAGGCCTGGTCCGATAACTACCGTTAACGTGCTAGATGAGGAGGACGTGCTCCAACGTCGATAGGATTCCTGACCACGATCACAACAGCAGCAACACAACATGTCTCACGTCAGCTTCTGCTAAGTGGCTACGCTAACGCGAGCTAATTTACCATACGGTGGTCTGTTTTGTGGAAAACACAGATCTTGTCATTCGGCTCAGTCTGTGGTTTTCGCAGCAAATATTGTAGACTTTCTCCGGCATTCTAGCCATGGAGATGGTTTCTTGATTTCTAGAGTGCCGCGGTCTAGCTGAGTGGCTAACTGTGGAAAGTTAGCCGCCTCCTCCTCGTCTTTACCCGATTCCTCCATATTCGCACCAAACCAAAATAAAATGGTAGGTTTGGTAGGAGTATAACATGCATCGTTAGGATCAAACAGCGAATGTCCAAATATTTCAGTGCTTCGCATGCTGTGTGTGTTAGGAGAGATAAAAAATAGAAGCTAGCTTTAAAAAGCTTCGCATGTGTTTTGGGGTCATGTTTTTTTGTCGACAGTTTGTCACATTTGACAGATTTATTGTCGGTACGTGGGAAACATGTCTGTGTCCGAATCTGCGTTTATTGTGTATCACGAATAAACCAGCACTGGATCTCGATAACTTCAGTCGTGTTTACTTTTTTTAAGCAGATTGTCTGATAAAGCTGACGAGTTTGCTGCTGTTGTCCTGCTAGCTAACGTTAGCTAGCCGGTGTTGCACCGAATTTGGTGACCCGTCAGATTCTGTGACCAGCAGTGGTGTGAGAAGTAGCCTTAGAAATGTTCTGTAGCTTCATCAGTTGCTGCCCTTAAGTGAACGTATCAGTAACACAATACAAAACGCCCCGATTACACAACATCATGCATTTAAAAGTCTCACTTAAATAAAAACGATCAAATCAGCTACATTTAAGTAAAATTTGGGCAATGGTGGGGTAACAGTTAGGGTGTTGCCCCTGTTATTTAAAGGTCACTTGTTCAAATCCAATACTTGTAAAAGTACCAATGAGGTGCTGCCCATGTAATCTTCCCAGGACTCCTGTTGTGCATCACTGGGTGCTGGGCTGTGTGTACAATGGCAAAATACTCACTCAAATAAGGTAGATTACTGATTTTGCAGAAAATCAGGACTAGTATAATGAGTCAGTATAACAAAGTGCATTATGTATACATACAAGTTCATGCCAATGAAGAAAAATGTTGTGCAGATCACAAGGTCTGATAGGTTACTGAATACAGTATAACACCGACTATACCTGAAAATAACTAGCACAACAGCTGTTTACTCTTTTATCTTTATTCCCCATTGGGCAAACTGTAAAGTGAAGTCTTGCACTTTACATCCAAAAGTATTCAAACACCCAGTCTCATTAGTGAATTCAGCCACTTTAAGGACCCCATTGCTGACAGTCGTTTAGCTGCACGCACACACATAGAAAGGCATCAGCCATAGAAATCCCCATAGAAAAGCATCAGCAGTAGAATGGGACCCTCTGAAGCAGCCGTACACATGCAATGCTAATCTTCATTTACACCCCCACCCCCAATGCATTCTGTGGTGAAGTGGATCTTTATTCTCTGATGTGATGGACTTCCATCCACTTTTTGGGACTTGATTTGACTGAGTATGCAATCCAGTATTACTCAACCAATAATCACCCAGTGTCATACACTCACCTGTCAGTTTATCCTGTTTTAAGGTATGAAATGGAGATAAAATGATTTGCTCCACACTCATGCATATGTTCTTGTTGTTTGGCAGGGCTATAGTCCAACATACAAAAGAAAAAGGACGGTAGAAGATTTCAACAAGTTTTGCACATTTGTGCTGGCATATGCAGGTTATATTCCATATCCACAGGAGGTAAGTCAAGTGTTGTTGGTGTTTGTGTGTGTGTGTGAGAGAGAAAGAGAGGTATAAAGTATTCCACATGTATTTTAAGGTGTACAGTTAAGCAATTCCAACACCACTGTTATCACTGCTGTACTGTCAGACCTGTCTTCACTGCCCATTCAGTCAGATGTGCTCTGTATTTCTGTCAAGGCGGTGTGTATGCATTGGGAAATTTTGGGATGCCACGAGATGTAGCAACTCCAGAGTACGTTTGCACACAGGCTGACTCACATCTGTTCAGCGCCTGTCCTCAGAAACATGAGGGATTGTAACACACACCTCTGGAGATTCCTCAGCACTGGGTGTTGCTGGAGTCTGTGTTTGGGTCTGATTCCTTTCTCGCCCTATGAGCTACTGTGCTTGCTGATGCTCTGTTTGATTCACAGAATTGGTGGTGGCTCTGTGGGCAGCTGTTCTGTTGCATTTCCCCCCATGCTGCCCTGCCACTGAGGGACCCCCTCCCCAAAAAACCTCAGCCCTCCCTTCCAGGGTAAGAGGGCCACTCCAGTCTCCTCCATGCTCATCTCAGACCCTGTCTTTTAAATGCCATACATCTCACTGCAGCAGCGCACATCAAAATGCTTTCGTTTCAGGTTCTCCATTCGGTGGAACCTCGGAGCACATCAAGGCTACACCATGGCCCAAGCACTTGTATGGCTTATATGGTCTTGGGTAGGGTGGGGCCTTGTTATTCATGGATGTCTGTGCTTATTATGAGCAGGATTTCAGAACTGAACCAGTGGAATTCTTCAGAGTTTCCCCTCTGGTTTAAGAGTCCTGACAGGTTGTGGTTAAGGCGATTGGTATAATTACTTGGCTGCTGCATCATATGTGGCCATTTCTGATTTTAGAAAAGGGCTCATAAAAGAACTAGTCTTGTAACTAACTGTAAATGTTAGTGGAGGATGTTGTCAGCATATCCGCTTCTGATGGTTCTTTTGAGAATATTGGCAAACTGCAGCTGTTTGTATGGGTCGCACTGTGACCGTGTACAGTTCAAATACACATTGTATTGGCTATTAATATTTAATAATACTTTGCATTGCAGCCCTACCTTTGTGTTCATTAAGGTGGAAAGATATTTCTTTTGCAGATTATTATTATTAGCCCTTAATTGTCATTTAAAACAAAAATGAAGCATCCTTACAGATTGCACAGACATTTCTGTATAGAAAAACAAGTTTGCTTTCCAAAGCCACCATGCATCTTCTGGACCCTAAGGAAACATCCAAAAATTCTTTCAAACAATTTTTGGCCTCCACGGATAATTAAGCTCCTCTCAGAAATGGGGGCTGTATAAAACAGTGCTTAAAGTGGATCATGTTTTTGCAGTCTGCTTTTGTGGTTTATCTTCACACCCAGTGATGTTTGCTGTGGTTTTTACTAATTAAACTCAGATGCTTGGGTTTCTGTAGCTCTTTGTAATGTTTCTTACAAAATCACCCTTGGGTGAAAACTCTTTAGCCCTCACGTTATAGTTTGGTTTGTCTTAGACATCCAAGTTGCTTAGTTTGTCTTTGCCTTTACAAGGCAACAAAGGATCCTTCTTCATTTGATGTTAGACATTTTCATCATGCTCCAGTGTGGTCTGCATTTGTTTTGATAAATATTTTGCCATACTCAGCAGGTTTTAGGGGATGAAGCTGTTTTTCTGTTCATTCACAGTCTCATCAGCCGGCACAGAATTTCCAGCGTCACATATTGATGAAGGAATTTCACACTGAGCCATGCCATTCACCCATAAAGATGCAGTTTCAGAATATGTAGTTGCAGGGGTGTATAGATCTCACCTCACTAATTTGATTTGATATAAATTTGTTATAAAATAGTGAATGTATCACGAGTGGAATTTCATCATGAATTTCACTTGTTTTAATAGTATTAAAATAAACACAATACACCAGTGTAACTGAAGAACTATAGAATATACACAGTCAAAACAAGAGCTTGTGGATCAATAGTTTGTAAATAGCCACTGATTTTATTTTGGCCAAACAAGAGGGTACACCTGAATAATATAATGTTCCAAAAATGATTTAGTAAAATCAGTATCATCAGACTGGCATCAATGCATTTTTACACCCCTTTTGATAGAAAAACGATGACCAGGTGAGTTGGTTTGATTGTGTCCAAGTGAGTGTGGCTGTTAAAACCTGGTCCACTTATTGTCTACAGGAGGCACCCCTGCGGAGCAGTTCCAGCCCCCCCAATAGCACAGGCAGCACTGCAGACAGTGACGGATGGGACAGCTCACGCCTGGGCTGCGGCCTTTCCTCGCCGGACGAGCCTCCTCCCAAAAGCCGAAAGAGCTTCACCGGGTTTCAGAGGCCGGTGGCCGAGGAATCGGAGTTCCAGAAGCGGCCCAAATCGGCTGGCCTTTTCCTTGAAGGACGCAAGAAAGCTGACAAGGTCAAGAAAAAGAAAAAGAAGCCAGAGAAGAGTAAGGGTGATGAGCCTGACTCTTTCTTACAACCATTTCCGTCCAGCACTGGGGTGGAAATCTCCAGCATTGGCCGGACCATCAAGGAAGAGCCGGAGGATTACCTCAGCATCCCAACACCTCCTTTGTTTTTAGACATGAAGCGGTCCACTCACCACAGTGCTCCCTCCCTGCCGACTACAAGCACCTGCAAGGAGGAGCCAGAGGTGGAGGACCCCTGCTGGCATTCTCCTGGCAGCTCAGGCCCAGAGTCCAGCGCTGAAAGTAAGGAGAAGGCGACTCTGCCTGAGGGCGAGGCAGTGGTGATGAAGATGGAGGGCTTACCTGGCACAAGGACAGTGATCCGCCAGGGAAAGCAGGTAGTGTTCCGTGACGAAGACGGCTCTGCAGACGACGAGGACATCATGGTCGATTCAGGCAAGTTCTCAGATCCATGGTCCTGTGACTTGGCATAAGGATGCGTAGAACAAGCATTACTCCTGGCTTCAGATGCAGATTTAGGATGTGCAATTGTGGTCATTGCTTTTGCTGTCAAAGTGTTTGTCATCTTTCATGCCTGATTTTCTTTTTCACCCCTAGACAGCACAAGTTTGTATTTGCATGTGGCTGCCTTTTATTTCTACTTCTGGCATATTGCATATTTTGAACCTGCTTTTCTTTGATTGCAGATGACGACTCCTGGGATCTGGTGACATGTTTCTGTATGAAGCCCTTTGCTGGAAGGGCAATGATCGAGTGTAACCAGTGTAACACCTGGATCCACCTGTCCTGTGCCAAAATTCGCAAGTCCAACGTCCCAGAGACGTACACCTGCCAGCAGTGCAAAGACTCAAAGTTTGACATACGGCGCTCCAACCGGTCACGCATGGGGTCTCGAAAACACCTCCTAGACTGACCCCACCCGTGCCTCTCCCAAAGTGTAGATTCTTTTAAAGACAAGAGTTGTACAGAAGAGGAAGGGCTCTGTGATTAATAAACATTTGAGCTTGCATATTTCTCCATCTTCCTAAACGTTTGCGTAAGGCAATCAGAACCTGGGTGTTGCATTAAAGAGGAGATTCTACAGATAGACTTCAGATTTTTGAAGTGGATGTTGGAGTCTCAATGCTTCATGCCTCAAGACATTCTAGAATAGGAGTCCGTATGGGAATTGGAGAGACCGGTGGATTGCACTTTTTTTTTTAAGAAAAGGGAGAGTCAGAGAAACCCTTTTATACCCATAGCTTTCAAAAGTAAGTCTATTTGTCAAAGTGTTAATTTAGAGTTGTTTAACTTGTATTTCCTTGTGGAACTTTCTCGAGTGTCCAAATGTCTAAGGAATAGAGCACTATAGAGTTGCAGTCAACATATGCTAATGAGGTACAGAATCTGTTTAATTGGGCAGTTTTTGGACTTTTGGAATGAATCGAACATACCGTACCCCTCAGTGCTGTCTTTCACAATTCATTATGAATGCAGTGTTTCAAAATGCTAGATAGACTACTCGTAGCTCTTTATTCTTCATCAGTCTTTCAAGCAGAAATTGCGTTAAATATAACACTGGTTTTTATTAAGAACACATCGTTACCTTCAGGTGTCTCCCCCAAGAGCTTCGAAGCTTAAAGACTTCTGGGGTGCACAGCTTGCTTAAGGCCTTCAGTGATTTACCTTTGTTTTGTAAACAAAGCCTTGGACATTTCACCATTGACTGCCATGCTATTTTCCAATTGTCTTTTTCCATGTTTTAACCAGACATGTCCGCTTTTTTCTGTGCTATCAAGACATTTTGTTGTTGTTTTTTAAATGTTGGAAATGGTACATGCCTTTGTTTTGTCTTCTCATACATTTTGTTGAGCTAATGTTCGAACTGGTCACTGACGTGCTTGGCAGATATTATCTAAGACGCTCAGGAGTAGGGCTGCACACAGTCAATGTTTTTATTTTGTACCGTTCAGGTAGAGCTAAGGTCTATAGTTTGTCTTCCATGGCAGTATATAAGGCTCCATTATTATTTCTGACTGCAAGATGTTTCTGTTGGCTGTATAGTCCAACTGTTCGGTTTGAAGGGAAGTGGTTTTGTCCTTGCTGCAAAGGGAAGAAAGTTTTGCTGGCATATGCTGTATCTCATTCAACTTACTTCCACTCACATTCCTCAGATGTTTGCTGATCATAGCCCTATGCAGTCTCAGATGGGTTGTGCAGTTTGATTTTTCAAGTCCACCATGTTCTCTAATCTGATTAACCAAAGAGACACATGGACTCATTTGTTGTAGTAGTGTAGTTCCATCCTGTAGAACAAATTTCAATCTTTTTATTGTCCTTTGGTCATTATTTCTTTGCAATTTTAAAGAAAAACCTTGTTTTTTCATGAGTCTTATAATATATTCTTTGGTTTTACCATCTCCCCTTTTAAGAACATGGTTGATATGGGACAGGGGTGTCAAACTCCAGTCCTAGATGGCCACGGCTTAATGTTTTGCCACTTTAACAAATCTATTTGAAGATCAGCAAGATATGGACAAGTTCAGGTTATGTTAAATTATGTGTACTTCAGGGACTGGAGGTTTGACACTGCTGTTTCAATTACTGAATCCTTTCAAAGAGAACATCTGCATTGCCTTTAAGGCATTTTCTCATATTTGGCTGGATGTGATCTATGTGAAAGAGATACCACAGATAAGCAGCATACTGCCTGGAGTCAGAAATACAGTTCGTGTTTATAGATGTGCAATGTTGGTCCCTGGTTCCAGACCATGGGTTTAAACGCACAAGAGGAAACGTGTTGTCCAAGGGGTTAAGCTACCGCAATTCATAACGCTCACATTTTCTCCCACCTTTAATCAGCACCTACATGTGATTTCAGTGTACATTTGTGCATTTCCTTCATCAGTGCTCCTTATGTCCACAGTGTTTTTATGGTTCTCTTTCTACCGAGGCAGTGGAAGTGTTTGTCCACAGTGGTTAGAGCATGTGCTTTTGGAAAACTGTCGTCTGCAGAGACACTTTAATTTATTTAGACATTTAGTATGCTCAAGCTACCTTCCTGTAGCTAGGAAATGGGGAGAAAAAGTCATGTTTCGTCTCATGTTGAACTATAATTTCTTGCATTAATAGTTTTCATTTTGCTAACAATTTGACCAATATTGAATTTTCCTGATATCAAGGGTTTTAAGTATAATGGTTGCTGTACATTTTCATTTTGTACAATCATTTGTGTTCTGTTTGTGTGTCTTGGGTAGTTCAAGGCTGTTCACCCTTTGGTTCTATGGGGAATTTGACAGAATTGGTAGACTTGATGGGACTCACTGTGCTAAGCTTTGAGAAGGGAGCACTGGGGCCAGAAGGAGCAAGACAGAGAAAATGTTTCTGTGAAACTGATGTAAATAAAGAGCCAATGAGAATTTAATGGTATTTCTTCGGCATGACGTATGGGGGTATAGTTTTGAATGGTGGAACGGGCCTTTATCTTTGAGATGTTAAACCAGTTTGTCACTTAAAGTAAAGATATATAAGAAATGAGTGGAGAGACCATGTGTTTTCTCACGTTTTAATGTTTGACTTACTATTCAAGTCTACAACATAGCTTTAAACATGAACTTTTGTAAAGATAAGGTTGCAGTACAGACAGGAATGTTCACAGGGACAATCTGGAATGAAAAAAAAACACTGGTAGAAGTTTAGCATCAGACGTAAACATGAAATACACAGAAGATGGAAGGATGTATGCATGCAAGGAGAACCGGGTGCTGAAGGAATGTCCCGACTTTGGTGTTTAATACATTTAACACTCTTATTTGAGTAATTACTCGATGTTCTGGGCAGGTGTACAAGGATATATGAACCCTTTTCTTGGGTTTACGCTCTAGGACCGTTCTGGGAACTGTCCACTGGAAACCTATTTTAGTCCATTAGTCCTGGAAAAGCATCCCTACCAGTTTTAGGGTGTAACAGTTTATGAGCAATTCTGGAGCCAAAAAAGGTGCCACGGCCTCGTTTTCCAAGGTTTATTGCACAAAGATTGTCCCTGGGTACTGCTAATAGAGAACATTAAGGAAACAATTATAGACCTCTTTATGCTCAGCTGGAGGAGCAGAAAAGACCCCTCATTTTTGTCAACCAGGAAAGCAAATCCTAAACTACAGTTCTGTCCTTAGCAGAAGAGGTGATCAGACAAGTCTGATCAAAAATAAATACTACAAACACAAATACAATCAACTTGAGATGTTATAAAAACAGGCTAAAATAACACACAAACTGAGGAATGGCACATTTACACAACACTAAACATATGCAGGTCACATTTGAAACCAAAGTATAAATATTAACTAAAAGAAAACCGTTTGAATGCTTCTTCACTTTCAGTCGTTCTTCTCTTCGTATTCATTCACTGTGTCGATAAATGCTGTACAAACCAACAAACTACTCCCAAGACATCCCACTAGCTCCATTTGTGCAACACTGTGATAGTGTGGACTCCCTTCCAAAGTGGAACAGGGCTCTGTTCAGAAGAATACAGCAGCGGACATGTTTAAATCGAAGGAAAAGCACTGACTCAAAGAATAACGTCTTAAAAATAAAAATAACAGGACCTCCTCAACCTCTGAGACACTGTGAACTGCGGTTTAGTTCTCACTTCTCATGCAAGTATCTGATTAAAATGTCAAAAGATGATTAAATATGGAAAGTGGATCATTCTGACAAGCAGCACAAGATTCAAGACTCCGCAGTGTTCCTCACACAAACGGGCTGTTTCCAGGTGGCCCATTTTTAACAATATCTAATTTCCCATTTGAATAAATTCATATTTTGTTGTAAACCTGTGGGAAATACCGTTCTATATACCAACTAGGTCTGCAAAACATATGCACATATTTAAATGTGATTCACAAGCTTTTCTTTCGGGCATATGTTGACCAATGACAGCGCAGCGATTGCTTCTGAGTATTTTGACAAATCAAGACGTTTCAACTCAAGTCATTTTTACTCAAAATCTTCAAAAAGTCAAAATGTCACATTATTAGTAGAGCATATTTAGTCGGGCTCAGACCCAGATTGTGTAAAGCTGCTTTGCAACAACCCGGGTGTAAAAGGTGCTATATAAATAACTTTAAATTGTATTTAATACATCATAAAACGTAGCAGTATCATCTGAATATTAGCACTTCTTCCATACGGTCTCCAACATGGTTTGGCTATGGCAGAGTGGCTTAATTATGTAGTGTAATTGAGTTTGGTGCTACAGTACTGAGAGGCACAGTGAACTATAGTTTGTCCTTTCCTTAACACAGTTTACACACACACACACACACACACACACACACACACACACACACACACACACACACACACACACACCAATAAATAAAGGTCAGTTATGGCCTGTGATCTTATCGGAAGCTATGTCATCTCTGCTGGTATACGTGTCTAAATCTGAAGGTTCCCTTTATGCATAGCTTTATCACTGTACAGCACGATCACCCCTTAACATGTGTTGGCTTGCCTACTATAGGCCACACTACTGGCTCTTTAGATCACAGTCATTTGTACAACTCTCAGATCACTCCCATTGAGGAGGCTGCAAATGAGCCAAATGATCCATCTGACAGACATAAACAATAAGAAGGGAGCAAACAAAGAGGAAGAATCGCTCCACACAGGCATATAATAGCTAAACTGAAACTCTGGCTCTATAATCTCTTGCCCATGTCTATGTTGGGGATATAGGATAAAGAAAGTGGGGCCCGGGCTACACATACTCAAACACGCGAGACAAAATGAAGTGGACAGCCCTCCGAGTTCCCTTCACGTCCACATCCGTCTGTCCCTTCATCCGTCCCTTTTTTTTTTTTTTTTTTACCATTGTTGAATCCGTCCACGTTACGGGGAAGACTCCTATGTCTCTGCATCTATTCTGTGTGCTGTGTCATGAAAGAGAGGGGAAAAAAGTTTTATCATGAGGGACAAAAGACCATGACGGACACTATGTTAGCATCCTAGAAAATCAACAGATTGTACACCACAGATTAAAAATGTAGCCCCTCTGGCTTTTGGATCATAGCTTGCCCCATTGCTGACCCCGGATCAGCACTGCTATCCACTTTGCTATACTCACATTGCTTGGGTATCCTAAGGGCTTCCGTGTCTGCGGACAGCACTTGGTGCATGACGCCCCGGAACTGATACAGAAGCTTGAGGCTCTTTTCCTCGCCTACACAGGGGTCATAGAATCCAGGCAAACCAGCCTGAGAGGCGAAAGATAAGCTCTATTATAAGACAAAGAGGCTCCAAGGCTGATTGTGTTTTTGAGACCAGATGATGAAACAGCGAGATTGTTGTGGTGTGTCTGACCTTTGAAGCTTCAGTGAGGATGAGTTTGGAGTCCTTCACCAGGCACTGCAGGGGCACCGTTACATCAATGACCTTTGCTCGTTCCTGTTTCTGGCTGTTGTCGGTCACAAACTTGCCATACCAGGCATTTAAGATGATAAGACCTGAGAAGGAAAGACCAGGAAACTCCAGAATAATGTGCTTAATTACGGTTTATCCCCTTTGTCCCTGGACTTCATTTTTGTTCTACGATTGCTGCTTCTGATGCACTGTAAAGTAATCTTAAGCACTTTATAAATAAGAATAAAGTTTTAGAATTATCAATATTTATTAGTCATGTAGTTGCCAGTTGTGTCTTAAAGGAACAGTTCAATCTTAAAGGAATAGCTATCTTGCAGTAAGTCATACAGTGTCCAAAACTACATTGACAAGTCTGGCACCTTATTGAAGAGCTGGATGGAGATTGAGTAGGTGAAAGGAAGTTTTGGAAATGTACATATAGAAAGGATTTGGGTGCCTTTTGACTTCTAGTGTTTGTTAGCACCATTGGCCTTGCAGCTCCAGTACCAAACTAAAAAAGCAATTTTTGGACTCCAGACATCTCTTGGCTACTTGACAACATCTGGGGTACGTGCAACTAAATGTGACTTCTGCATTTAACCCATCCACATGTGGAGCAGTGGGCAGCTTTCAAAAACACCCAAGGAGCAATGTAGTACCTCAGTGGTACCTAGGCCTGGATTAGAACCTGTGACCCTTTGATCACAAGAGAGAATCCCTAACCACTAAGCTTCCACTGCTCAAGAAAGTCAAATTAAAAGAGTATAGGAAAGTTCTTTGCCAAAAGGGACATTTTAGGATGTAGTGAATTCATCAAGTAAGAAGTTGGTGGTTCTTCCAGACATTAAGTTAATTTGTCAGGAATTCATTTGTAACCAGGGAATTTCATTGACCCTAAAAGGTTTGCACTTAACTCACCCATTTTTGACTCCTCTGCCTCAATGATTCTCCTCACCGACTCTTGCATTAGCACCACCTACAAAAGCCACCATCCAACAACACGATTTACTAATTCTGCAGAAGTTCAAAATTGTACCAACTTCCATAGCAAACACTCACTGCAGATTCTGCCTCCAGCCTTTTCTTGGCGATGTCTGAAGCAGAGTCGACTCTTTGCTTCTCCAGGTCGCTACACACAGTCACAGACGTAGATGATTATATAACTGGGACTAATGCCATGAACATTATAAATGATCTGATTATGGCACAGTTACTTAGACGTAACTTACTGTTGTTTCTGTGCGCGTACATAAGGTGTGATTATAAGTTTCTGGACTGCAAAGTAGACAACCAGGGGGCCCACGGTGGCGTAAAACACAGCACTGGGTAGGATTTGGTCTGTCAGATGGATGGGGAAGAGGTAGGTCTGACTGGCACGGTTCAACCTGGGTTTGTCAAAGAAAGAACAATTAACAAATCGGTCACTAAGTTAGAGTCTGGCCATAGCAACCCTAACGTCAAATGCATCTACTGCTGGCTGACGTCTTATCCACAGGTCTGTGTCACCTTAATGAGGAGCTTGGAAGCAGTTTGAACGTGTTACGAGACATTTTTGGGATGATTTTACAAAAAGTATTTTTATGATTACTGATTTTTTTAGTGTTTGTTAACAACGTAGGCCTGGCAGCTCCAGTTCTAAACTAAAGAAGTGAAATTTGGATTCATAAAGTGAATTAAAAGTGACTATATGTCATTGTGAACACATCCCATGACAAAGTGCACCATAACAAAATGTGACCTCTGCACAAAAAAATGTAACCCATCCAGTTATTAGCAGCACCCAGGGAGTTTAGCGGGACGGTACGTTGCTCAAGGGTACCTTAGTGGTACCTGGGCCAAGACTTGAGGCTACCACTGCTCTTGATGGCTGATTGAGTGCAACTGAAGGTAAGTAGACACATTTGCAAATCTGATTATTCACCAAACTGTTCCTTCAAAGTACTGAGCTTCATAATAACTAGAAATACAAGGGCAACATTACATTTTCTCCATATCATTCAGACCTAATGGGCAAAACATGGCACTACTGGGATTCAGACATAAGAGATAGTATAATGAGACTGCCCAACCTGATTTTGAGAGAGACCCCTTGGGGTACACCAATGCTGACTGTTGCTGACAGCACACTGTGCCTGCTGATCTTCCTCTCGGCACCGTATTCCACCACTGTCCCAAAGAAGCCAGTCCTGATGCAAGAAAGCAGGGTGAGCAGTTTAGGACCAGATACTGTGCTCTAGCATTTGAGTTTTTTTATTATTTGGTTTCTCTAAATTGTTTCCAATCCCTGGTCCTGGATTTCCATTGACATATTTTGGTGTTTGTCCTAAACTAACATTGCAGGACAGCGGTGCTCCAGGAACAGGGTTAGAACACTGGTTCACACTACAGGAATGACTATGAAGCAATAGAAGTGGATCAGGCCTACTTGACAGAGCCCTTGATCTTGGTCTGGTCTTCATCTTGGAATTTGTACTGATAGCTCATCATCAGGTAAGAATGAGGCACACCAAGCTGTGCAAAAAGGAATAAAGCAAAGTCATTTTTTGTCCCATTTTTACTTTCCTGTGTAAAAGTCGTTGTCCACTGTCTGTTCCTCACCTGTAGGGCCAGGGTGAAATGGCTGGTCTTAGTGTCTCGTACAACACTGGTGGTCATGGCGGATTCACTGCCCCAACGCCACTGCAGGTAGCCCATAGTATTCTGATCTAGGTGCCTAGCCATCATTGTGCTAGCACTTGGCCGCACACCACGGGAAGAAAACTGCATACCACACTGGGCAGTCACGAAGCTAGAAGACATACAAACACAACGTTTTAAAAAGATATTGTTCCAAAACCTCATAACTCCAATTTTTTACTTTACAGATTTCAACTTTGCAGTAAAAAGATACAATATATTTTAAAAATTATTTTGATCAATTTTTATTGGTCCATTCATCATGAAAATGGATCACATTTTAACTGGTAAAACACAGACTCCACAAGAGTGTGCTGTGGTTTCTGGCACCAAGACAGTAGCAGCAGATGCTTTAAGTTCTGTAACTGACACGGTGGGGTTTTTCATGGATTGGACTAGCAGAGCCCACAGATGCTGGACCGGCATCTGGTGAATTAGGAGGTTAAGTCGACACTATGAACTCTGTCATTTTCTTTAAAGCATCTCTCATTAATATTTGCAGTACAGCAGCACGAATTATCCAGCTGAAAGCAATTAGGGAACATTGTTGCCATAAAGCTCTGCACTTGATCTGCAACAATGTTTAGGTTGGTGATACATGTCATTGCCTAGAGCATCACACTGCCTTCACCAGATCACCTTCTTCCCATAGTGCATCGTGGTGCCATCTCTTCCCCTGGAAAGTCAAGCACACGCAACCAGCCATCCTCATGATGTAAAAGGGTCATTCATGCGACCAGATTTACTTCTTGTTATTATTGTAGGCTGTGGATAGGGGACAGCATGGGCATTCTGACCAGCCTGCAGCTACTCAAGCTAGCAGCAAGCAGGTGCACTGTGTTCTGACACCTTCCTATCATAGCCAGTATTAACTTTTTCAGCAATTTCTTCTTTGGGATCAGACCAGATAGGCAAGCCTTTGCTCCCCAAGTGCATCAGTGAGCCATTAGCCTGTCTGTGGTTTGACAGTTGTCTTTCACTGGACCACATTAGGTAGGTACTAACCACTGCATACTGGAAGCAGCCCACAAGGCCTGCCATTGGAGATTCTCTGACCCAGTCGTCTAGCTGTCACAATATGGCTCTTGTCAAATTATGATTCATTCATTCAGATTCTTATGTTCGCCCTGCTTCCAACACATCAACTTCAAGACTGTTTACTTGCTGCCTAATTAATCCCGCTCCTTGACAGGTGCCGTTGCAATGAGATAATGCTATTCACACCATCTGTGAGTGATTTTAATGTTGTGGCCAAACAAGTGTATTAAAAACACCCACAGTTGCAGCCATCTTTATTATTCTTTTGCTTATTTTTAGAAAAAATGCTTATGTGTGGATCCATTCCTTGTTAGCATTGCTATCCTTGTAGATCCAGTGCAAAGATAAAGGATGCAGACTTTAGACACCAAACATGTCTTGGCTGACCAACTGTGAAGTGAAGAAAGATGCAGCCTGCTTAAATCTTTATAAAGACATTTTTTCTTCTAAATATTTTAGAAAAACATACAGTTTGCCTCTTATATATATATATATATATATAAACATTTAAACAAACAAACAATCAACTATTTACCATCTTGCGGTTACATTCCGGAAGACTTTCATTCCAAAAAGAGGTCCTCGGATATCTCCCGCTCCAAACTCCAGCTGAACATACAGCCATGAGAAATAGGGGGAAAACAGAGATAAGTCAGACAACACCAGATAACAGTTCTTATCTTTAAATGAAATATGAGTGTGATAGAATCCTACCTCTCCCCAACCCCTTGTAGAGGTGACCCGTCGCAAACACAGGTTGATATTCCCCCCGCCGTTCCCGTTGTGTGTGGTCAGGGAGCCTGAGAGGACGGCTGTGTCTGTGGTGGTTAAGGGGGCCTAGAATATGCAAACAGCCTTGTGCTTTATAATAAATACAAGGGCAGCCTGTACTCTATAATACTGGCATGGTTCAACACCTATCCTCTATGTGCTGTATGCATACGCTCATATGCCTTTGTTTACCTCAATAGATTGTGATATGTGCATCCTATTGATCTCAATGTGGGGGAACCCTCCACCTGGCATTTCCTCAAAGTCCTCCTCATAGCGGTCAAACAGGTCTGTGGCATCTATGCCTACGCTTATGGTCCCCTGAATAAACAGAGAGTAAGGCAGAATAGTTACATAATCAACCACATGTAATGCATTTCTCTCAGAGGTTTGAGTCATCATGAGGAAGAGGGCAAACACACACCAGGTATCTTAGTATCTCCGCTGCTGCTCGAAGTTCTATTATTTCTGTAGATCACAGCCCTTGTATTATCACTCTGGACATCCCAATCTCATCTGAAAGACTGGTTATTGGAATTAATTAATTACTTTTTAAAGGATTATCAGCTGTATTAAGCCTGATCACATTTCGTACAGCATTTTTACCATTTATGGGTTTTTTTTGCACATTATATTGATATAACTGCACCAAGGTATCCATATTTATTTCATATTATTGTATCATTTAAAAAACATATTTAATATATTTTTATGTTGGTATATAGGTCCAACATTACTCCTGAAGTGCACAAGATGGAGCAAGACAAAATATTTCTGCAAAATAATGAAAGAAGTAAAGCCAATAACAAGTAAAGCAAAGTCCATATCAATCAGCATCTGAGCACCATGTGAAATATGTGTTAATAATGACATAATCTACCACCAAAAAGGAAGCATACTACTGTGCTATGAATAGAGCCATGAAACTGTCAGCTCAGCTTTTTTATTTGCACAATGATCTTAAATGTTGTCTTGTTCCAGTCAAGGTGTAAAGCATTTTAATAGCCCACATTAATGGCTGAACTGGATTTTTACAACAACAGGTTCAGAATTCTGCTGTCATCCTCTTCCTCAAAATCTGACCAAACAAGCTGCAGCTCAAATATGATCTCATAAGTTATCAAGTGTTTCTTTGTAGTTCATTGGCTGGTTCATTCATTTCTTTCCCCGTTGTATTATCCAGCTGTTACTTTCCGATCTCAATGATCCTGGGCTAAGGGGAATAACCAAGGAAAAATCCAAATGACACAATTTTCCAATTAACCCCAATGCAGTTGATCAGCCAAGACATGTTTACAGTCCAAGTTAGACTCTAGATAGTGTTAACTACAATAGGATGTTAATAAACACTATTAGTCGATAGTAATCCTAAAACATCTCTTGCATCCAGCACCATTTGTTCATGTGCTAAACAAAAGAAGCATCATTTGGTATCCAAACATGTCTTGGCTGATTGGCATCTGGGACAAATAGAAAACTGTTAAAATTTGCTTTTTTGCCCTTAGTGGTTGTATTGTCTATTGTATAGTGTTGTGTACAGCTTAATGCCTGTATTTACTATATTTATCTGCTAAACTGCTGCCATTTCATGTGAAATGCAATGAACTATATTTTGTTCCATCCTCTACACATGTCTGTGGAGAGAAGAAATGACTACTGAGCAGGAAATGGAAACTAAGTTTATGAAAAGAGACCATCACATCTTCACACAGCGCAGTAACACAGCATGTAACACTAAAGCACAGACCAGGGACACTTTTTTCAGATCATCTTAGCCCCCAACAATCACCAGCTCGATCATTAATTGATCTTTTCTAAAGCAGTAGCGAACCAAGTGAACTCTGCAATGCCCAAATCCTGGGTACCTTAGGATTAGTCCTTTGCTGTAGCCTCCTCTCGTCCCTCTCCCTTTGCAGGCGCTCGTACTCCTCCCTGATCTCTGCAGGGGTTCTTTTCCTCTCCACCATCTAAAAATAACAAAGACTCCAAAAATCTGCCATTTCTTGCTTTTTTACAACTGGTCAAAAGTTTTGAATCAATAATTTTTGTTTAAATAGCTTGCAGGTTCATTTCTAAAATGATAACAGGGTTATATCAGAGTCCTGTGCGACATCACATTTAAAAAATAATAAGTAGAAAACTAAAAATGTGCATCCAGAATGACAAAGACAGCTGTAAATTACACCATGTGAACCTTTTACTGAATAACTCCTTGTTGTTCCCAAAATACCTGAAATACTAAATAAAGCTTTTTAAATTACTTTTTGTGTCTAAATTGTAATATTTAGCCTACATTGTATTATGTTATTGTAGTGTTTCCCACAGAATAAGAAAATTAGGGCAATGCTGATATTGTGGTAGTCACTGTTGATGTTGTGAAACACTGCCACAAATAATACCAATGTGTGGGAAACACTGAATTGTGTACAGATGATCCAAACCTTTGGAACAGTAATGAATGGCACTGATATCCCACCTGGATTATACAGATCTTACCTCCCATCCTTCCACCTCCAGCCCTTTCTTCCCAAAAATGTCATATATGGCTCGAGACTGTGGGTCACTAAGGACTAAGCAGAGGGCAGACGGATACTGAGTGTTGATCTGAAAGACAAGGCAATTCAGTCCCAGCAGGCGAGAGGTTATTTTAACAACCCATGTGCAATTGTGACTTACCTTCATAAGCTTGGTGAACAAGGTTGAACAGCTGCTCGGCCTGCCTCTTGAGCTCAGGGTCTCTGTGCTTGTCCGGGTGGTACAGCATGCAGAGCCGGCGGTAAGAGGACTTCAGCTCATCTTGGGTTGCCTGGGCATCAACACACATCAAAGCTGCTTTATGCGAACAACTTAGAGAGCTGAAGGTAAAATATCACTCAGTGCTGCACAAACATGCGCACAAATGCAACACTGGTTATATTCTGTTTGAAAAAGGCTTCAAACGTTTGCCTTGCAGACTCTGTAATGAATGTCAATTTATTACATTTGAATAAATATTTGATTACCTACATGTTATGATGTCAGAGCAGCTAGTTTAGTAAAGCTTTGATTCAAGACACTGGAATTTCTAAACACGTATCAAAACCCTGCATATAATACAGTGTCAAAACATTGGGGGAAAAAACAGTCGAAACAGTGAACTGAAACAAAATTGTATCTTCAGTAAATTCCTTAATAATTTTAGGCTAGGCCAGGCTTATGATGGTATCTCAGAAAATATCACGGTTTCACAGTTCCATGGCTTTATAGTCTTTTAAAATTATAATGACTATTGTCAGTTGCTTTGACCCCTAAAGAAATGAAAACAGAAGGGATTTTCTGACTGAACAAACTATGGATGCAAAATCATATCAAAACCATATCAGTGTAGGCTGAAGTTTGCTGGACAAAAATGATAACAGCATAAGACAGGAGTTCAGGTTGGACCAATTGATTAGCTAATACTGAATAAATGCATTTAGCTCAGTCCGGAACATCAGAATGTAAAGGTGATGGTATACA
>JBBPDA010000132.1:11959808-11972086 GCA_037974385.1 Arnoldichthys spilopterus | reverse complement strand
ATGTTCGGCAGATGTGTATATGAGAGACATTGCATAACAGCCATAATTTTTCCTTCCATGATCATGATATACACCTAAATTACTATACCACTGCAACCCTATTTCCAATGTGTTCTCAGTTCCTGTCTTTCATAGAAATCATTGCTGAAGATCAAAGCCAGGCATCTGGGTTCCTCCTATGTATGTTTACCTTGTTTATATCTCAGCTGAAACTTTATTTAAGATTATTATTGCCCACAAGGACTTTACAATTTTTGTTTAAATTTTAAAAATGTAAATCTGTTTAAAACCAGCCTGTGTGCTAAATATCTGAAGTACTGTAGGATCTACATATTCTTAAGCCATACAATTAGGAATGTGACTATATTTATTGTTATTGTGATCAATTTTGACACTAAATGCTTTTTTGAGCATATATCATAGATTTCATGCAGTACTTGAAGGACACAGACTAACTGCTAAATGCTCAGAAAAAACTAAACCAGCTATATATCATGTATCACGAAAATGTTAAAGCAGTGGTCACCTACCCCAGTCTCTGAGATCTGCCTTCCTGCAGGGTCTACTACTGACCTCACCTACACCAGCCAATTAGTTGGGGTGTAACAATAAATCGGTTTGTATAGATGCATCAGCCAAAATAGTGCATAATCCAATGTATCAATGTGACACAAAAAAACTAATGTGTTTATTCCACAATTAATTTGACTTCATTTTACTGTGAGCAGTGTTTTGTACTGAGATGCTGCTGTATTTGACCTTTAATAATGATGTGCTCAAAATAAATTTTTTGCAATTGTCCAATCATATCATTGCAAATTTTAAGGTATCAAAAATGTATCTGATCATTGGCTAAAATAATCAATGTAGGACTGAATCGTGATGAAAGTTGTGATCTATACCCCTACTGAGTACTAATACCAACTAGAAGTCCTTCATTGGCTTTATTACACTTATTCATTTTAGGTAAAAGGGGGACAGCATATTCAATGCAGATTCGGACCAAAGCCTAAAAGGAAGTAGATCTCCAGGATAGGGGTGATGACCACTGCCTTAAAGTATGCCATATGTTGTCATGTCACCGAACCTTACAAGAAATATGGAAAATTCAATTTAGATTTTGACCTCAGAATTAAAAATCACATTTTTTTATGATATATGTATTCTTACACCCCTCTATTTCCGTTCTAGTTGATACTGCCACCTCTAATGGCTTCATAATAGTGTATGTTTTTATTACCTCCCTGGAACTGTGTCATATTCTGAATCATTGAAGTAACTATAAATAATTCATTAAAGTCAACAAGGGGACATTATGGACAATGTAAACCTGTCAAACGCCCATAAGAGCTTATTTATGGTGTATGAGAGGAGATAAGATCGACAAACATCATTAAACGAACATGCAAAAAAGAACTCAAAGGCATCTGCAGCTCGTGTGTGTGAGAAACATTAACATGCAGCAATAAATTCCGCACACACGCGCACACACACTGCATCCTGTAGGTGACAGTGCAGCAAGCGACCTGCTCTGAAGGGTCAACACTCATCTGTGTTTACGAAGGTGTCGCCGTGCAGTTTTGCAGCCGCAGGCGCATGCGTGTCAGTGGGAGCACAAACAGGTATAAGCACACCTTACCTCTTTGCTCACATTCAGGAGGGAATAATAATCTTCGTTGTCTATGTCTAATTCATCTTCCAAGGCAGCTGCCATGTCGCCCACTCGCCCGCTCTGTAGAAACGCACTGACAGCGGCTACTGCCCCCGTGCGTTCCGGAGGGGACGCGCTGCAGCCGGCTGCTAATGCTAACTTCAGCTTTTGCATGTTGCAAAGCAAATTGAACCAAAGAAGCGAGATTTTACGATTTAGACGCATTTTTAATACTATATTCCCATATCCCTCTATAACAAATAGATGTTGTGGCAACCAGATAGGGCAAACAGGCCTCACTGCTAAAGGGACTAATCCAGTCCGCTAGGCTAACTTAGCTAAGTACAGGCTAAATATGTGCTAAGGTTGTATTCTCAGGCTTCAGTCCTGATAATATAAAGCTGCTTTAACATCTTAGAGTACCGAACACAGCGCTAAATAATAGCAAAAGTATACCAGAAAAATAAAAAAGAAAAGAAAAAAGTTATGTATAACACACAGCTGAGTTTGTTCACTGCCCATGTCTTCTCTTTCTAAATCTGTTTAATGCCACTGGCTAAACAAATTTTCCCCTAATTTTTCACTCCTTACCAAGATACAATGACAAAGAAAGTAATTTCAGCAAAATTATAAAGCAGTTTAAAATAATTTGGCACAAATTTCTATGTGTTGTTTGCACCTTCTGAAGCGAATGTAGCTGTGTATCAGTTACCAGCCTTGGACTCATGCAACCAGGATGGCAAATATATAATAATATAATAATATTGCATGTGAGAAGTTTCTCATTGCACCCTTGCAGAAGTACAATGCCATATCACGTCTGAGAGTGTGAAGGATGTCAATGGGTATGACAACAAGTCAAAGTAAATCATTGCAAATAATTCAAAAACAAAAAACTGTTTAAATATAAATGCTTTAGTTGCATTTTAGTTTATAAAATGTCTAAGGTTGACTGTAAAATTAGTTTTTGTTAAAAAAAGAATAATGTATTAAATAATTGTATTTACTGACATTTTTTACTTCAATTAAAGGTCAGATTTTTCAGTGTGTGATTGGACACTTTTATAACCTTCAGTACTAAAAGACTGTATATGTATACTGTGGACAAGGCCTAAAGCTGTCATTCTTAATGATCTGAATTTGACTGAATGTCAGAGCTAAATTTGTTACAGAAGGTGCGAACAACACCCAGGAAAGTTGTGCTTTTTGTCTGGAGGCTCCAGTTAACTAGCTAATACATCAGACTTGTCTTTCTTTTGTGCTCTTCCAGGTGCTCTTCACATAACATTCCAGGAACACAGGTTTGCTACATGACATTGAGAAGCAGAGTGTGTTTATGTCTCAGAAGGTGTTTTCTCACATGAAGCCCACAAATTTGTGGGAAAAAGAAGTGTTCTGATAGCTGTAGCAATGCATTTGTTCACTAAAGCACTGATCTCTCTAATAAGGAGATACACAGCAACTCCATTAATGCTATTAACTGTATGTTTGTAAGTTTAAGCTCATCCAATGTTTTTACAAGGGCTGCAAGGACACCCCCAACCCCACTCCTCCTGCAGTAACAACTTCTACTCTTCTGTGAAGGCTTAACACTACCTGTTAGACTAGAAAGAACATTTCTGTGAGTATTTGATTATATTTATAGCCTCTATTCAACACTTAGCATTGGGTATGCTTACCTTGTGCAGTGGTGGCCTAGTGGTTAAGACACTGCCTTTAGGACCTGAAGGTCGCAGGTTCGAATCCCGGCCCGAGCACTACTGAGGTTCCCTTGAGCAAGGTACTGTCCCACTACACTACTCCCCGGACGCTGTTGGTAGCTGCCCACTGCTTTACGTGTGCACGTGTGATGGGTTTAATGCAGAGGTCACATTTTGTTGTGGTGCTTGAGTGTGTTCACAATGACAAATAATTATTTTCACTTAGGCTCATGTGTGGCTCCTACAGAGAATCCTTTTAGCAAAGCTCTCTATGGACATTATAAGTTGCATGTGTGCAACTGAATGCCTGTGTCAGCAATAAGTGGACTTTACCACAGCTACATTCACTAATTGGTAGGACTGTCTGGATACTATTATACATGCATGGCTTTATATAATCTGTTGGTTATATGTTAAAGCTTACATTACCATGAAAAACTAAAAAAAAAAAAAAACTTTTGGATCTTCAACTGGGATTTTGAGAAATACTCTAGAAGGTTTCTCCATAATAGCAGCACTTTGTTTCTACATTTTCCCTCTAGAGAGAGAAGCTGAGTCAACTTTGCCAGGGTCGGATTTTCAGGGCCCTCTCCCATACATCATATTGTCATAAATTATTATTTTGTTTGAAGAAAACTCCATGTGAGTGCTCAGCATTATTCCCTTGAACCAACTGAATTTGCTGTGATATCGGGAATACTTCCCCACCCCCACACACAAAATTACACATTACCAGTGTCACAGTATATTACCAGCTAAGGTTATGGTACTGATGTTTGATTAAAGCTGTGCTAACACATAGGGAAGAAGCAGCGAGACTTGTTCTTTTTCCAGCACTCACCGGGCATCTCACACCCCTTAACAGGATTAGTGAGAGAGAGAGAGAGAGAGAGAGAGAGAGAGAGAGAGAGAGTATTTAGGGTGCTTGCTTTTTATTGAGCTTTTGCTCATGACAACATATGTGGCTGTTTGGAAAATATTTGAATAATCTGCCCAAATAGGATCAATATGGCACATACGGTCAATCAGAAATATATGACAACATAGGTCGTTGTTTTGATTATTTTATTATATAATCATTGTACACATATTAGCATACTGTTAAAACCACTGACAGCTGAAGTAATTCATGTTGATGATCTCGTTACAATGAAGTGAAAGTGACTCTTTTTGTCATTGTGAACATGCTCAAGCACCACAACGAAATGTGACCTTTGCATTTAACCCATCACACGTGCACTTGTGGAGCAGTGGGCAGCTACCAACAGCGCCGGGGGAGCAGTGTAGCGGGACGGTACCTTGCTCAAGGGTACCTCAGTAGTGCCGGACCGGGACTCGAACCTGCAACCTTAACCTTCAACCTTCAGTCCTAACTACTGGGCCACCACTGCCCTAACCACTAGGCCACCACTGCCCTTGGCACCCCTCCCGGGGGGTGTGATATATTTGGCAGCAAGTGAGTGATAAGTTAATGTGTCAATGTGTTAAAAACAGAAAAAATGAACAAGTGTAAGAATCTGCTTGACTTCGATAAGGGCTAAAGGTCTTATGGGCTGTTTCTGGTATGCGGTGGTTATTACTTAACAAAAATGGTCCAAGGAAGGAACAGGTGACAGGATCATGGGCACCGAGGCTCACTGATGCACATGGGGAGTAAAGGCTAGCTTGTTTGGGTCAATCCCCCAGAAAAGCTACTGTGGTTTAAAAAGTGATACTGACTCTGATAGAAAGGGGTCAGAACACACAGTGCACCACAGTCAGAGCTGTTTCACCAGCATAAGGGACCTGCTCAATATTAGGCAGGTGGTTTTAATATTATGGCTCATTGAAGTATCCACATATTAATGGACATGGAGACAATTTTTTGGGCGATACAAAACATGCTTATCATAGGCTGTGAATTATTGAAGAACTAGTTCACCAAAAATGACAATTTTCTACTTATTCCAGATGTGTGTACTTAGTCAATCTGCCAAGATGTATATCCCAGATTTTGCTTCCTTAGCACTGCAGCTAGGATGCTAATGTTGGCAACAAACACTAGAAGGCAAATGTCACCCAAATCCATTCTGTAAACACAAAGCTTCTCTCAAACAACAAACAAACACAACTGCTCAAACCACATCCAGTGCTCATATGAGGTTTAGGGCACAGTATGACTTACTGTGAGCTATAAAAATGAACAAAACCGAACTCTGTAGCCAAACAGTGCAGCAGCCTTTTTAAACAACAGGGTCTGTTTTACCAACCACCTCCAGAGTAGGAGTACTGTTCTAATCAGCTTTTTTTGTAAAGTAACCTTCTTAAATGCAGGGTAATCTGATCCAAGGTACGTCCGCCTTATGACTGGTTTGTGAATATCAGCGCCGGTGCTGTCTGAATTGGCTCTGAAGTTATTTTTTATTAGCTTCCAGTTAGTCGTACTGGATAATAAACCACATCAGCACATATGCACCACCTTAACAAAGAGCTGGATGTAGTTTGAGTGAGTTGACACTGCTGGGATTCCAACGTGATGTTTTTTTCTTATTCAATTTCCAATCGAAAAATGCTTTCGTCGTTTATTTACAATGTTTCTTTTCCAATGTTGGGCAGTGGTGGCCTAGTGGTTAAGATGCTGCCTTTGGGACCTGAAGGTCGCAGGTTTGAGTCCCGGCCCGAGCACTACTGAAGTTCTCTTGAGCAATGTACCGTCCCGCTACACTGCTCCCCGGGCGCTGTTGGTAGCTGCCCGCTGCTCCACTTGTGCACATGTGATGGGTTAAATGCAGAGGTCACATTTCGTTGTGGTGCTTGAGTGTGTTCACAATGACAAAGAGTCACCTTCACTTCACTAATTTTTTAAAGAATGAACTAGTAAGTCAACACCAGCTGAAAACAGCATAGTACAAAACAGTAAGCGTAACAGAAACACAATGTCCTTTATTTATCTAATGGCATGAAGGTGAACGAAACTTAATACACTTGATGAACAACACGTGTAGGAAAAGAATGGCAGGAAGTGGAAAGAATGAGAGAAACCCGTCCAGAGCAGCATGTCTGGCTAATGTTTGGAGAAGTGGAGCTGTCCTTTCAGCACCACTCAGCTTCAGCACTGAACAGCAACTCAACCACCCTGTAAACATGACATGTTTTCCTAATAAATGACAACTTGGCCTTAAAACATAGATTGTATTGAACCTCATGTAAACATAAATATAATTAAACAAAAAAAATTGAACACACTAAAGAGAAGGCAGCTGGATTACTTGTTTTCACCTTCCTTGACAGCTGCCCACTGCTCCATGTGTGCACGTGTGATGGGTTAAATGCAGAGGTCACATTTCACTGTGGTGCTTGAGTGTGTTCACAGTGACAAATAGTCGCTTCACTTCACTTCAGTCTGCATCATTTCCTCCTTTTTGCAGTGCAACTGACCACAGCCAAGGCCATTTTGTGCTAGCTCTATGTTTCAGAGACACTGAATCATTAACTGTGTAAAATAACATTGAGGGTGATGAAAGAGAACAGGGCTGTGTTGTAATAAACACACTGCCTTCATGAACTACTACAACTGCCTAAAAAATGAGTCAAATTACTCACGTTCTCACCCTCTAACAGGCTACCCGGGCATTGTTTCCAATGGCCCTACGACACCTGAGCGAAATCTCCCCATGTCATTGCTGTGGGTGAGGGTAAAGAGAGGACATTGTTCCAGCTGGTCTCCAAGTCTCCCACACCGTGGTCCCACGGTCCCGTTTCCCCTCAGTCTGAGAGGAGCGTCCTATTAGAGAGCGGCCAGTTCCTATTGGCTCTTCTCGGTGAGATTGCCCCCTAAATAAAAACTGTCCAATGACGTGCAGGGGTATAAAAAAGAGGAGGGGTGTGTGTGTGTGTTTTTTTTTTTTGGGGGGGGGGTAGGTTTCTCAAATTCGCAAAGCTTCGCTCAAAACACCGCTGCAATTTATTGCGCTTGTGTGCGTTTTTGACCAATAGCAGACTGGGGGCTCGCCATCTTCCCCCACCCCCAACTCACCCCCCCCCCCCCACACACACACCTACCCCACCTGCCCCCCCTCCGAGAACTGCCCTCACCGTGCACGCGCTTGTCTCCCACCCCCCCCCCCGCCCCCCCCCCAACACCACCACCACCACCACCCGGCCCCCCCCCCTCCCCCTGGTCGCGAGGAGGAGGAGGAGGAGGAGGAGGATGTGGCGCGCGGAGGGGAAATGGCTGCCGAAAACAAGCCGGAAGGTAAGAGAGAAATAACAGGATTATTATTATCATTATTGCACTTTTTTGGGGGGAGTTGTTCGCGACCGTATCCTGCTTCGTGAGCTGCGAGAATCCGGATGGGAGCGGGCGCGCGAGTGACACCGGAACCAGAGGCATTTTCTCCCCCCTCGCTCCATCTCATGTTTATCACGAAATAGCTGATGAGATTACAAACCCAGCTAGCTGGCCGTCTCCGAGACAGCTCGGGTGAGGAGGGGAGGGGGAGCACAAGCGCCGAAAATAAACCCCAACACCGAGTTGGCTAATCTAGGGGGGGATTCGGTGGTCTTTTTTTCTGCCTAGCGTCTCCTCTCTGACATTATTCCCTTCGTCTGAGCAACGCCAATGTTTTCCTAACTGAGCCGAGCTCATGAGCAGCCCAGATAGGGCTCCTCTCTCTCTCTCTCTCTCTCTCTCTCTCTCTCTCTCTCTCTCCATCTCTCTCCCTCTCTCTCTCCGAGCGCGTGCGTGTGCGAGAATTAACCTCGCTAATGATGTGAAGTGGGATTCCTTCACAGCGCGAATCCTCCCTTTCTCCATTTTTAATCTCCACACTGACGGAATCGTAAAAGTGAAAACTGTGTGTGTGTTGGTGTGTGCAGCGCTGTTTATAAAGTCAGGCGGTTCCGTTAGCTGAGCTCCGGACAGCGATGCTCCTGAAAACCTAATTGATTTTTTTTTTACTCTCTTTTTTCACCCCCCACCTACAAAGCCGCGGCAGCCGGTCGAGGAGCTTGTACCGGGTGATTTTTGTCTTGTTTTCTTCATTTGTTTCCAGCGTCGTACGCGTTCAATTGAGAAACTATATCAGCACTTTGGCTAAGCAGAGCCGTTGCTTAGGCTACAGCGACAGAACGGTTCGCACGCGCGCGCGCTCGCGCTCCCTTTCCCCCCTCTCTCTCTCTCGCTCTGCCTCCTCTGGAATTCCACCAAAACAGCAAAAATGAAAGGTAAAGCTAGTTTTCTTCCTATATACTATAAAAATAACCGACAGCTGGTGTAAGGGATGAAGGAAAAGCAGAGGGAAGGGACACGGAACAGATTTATGGACTTAGGTGTGGACTGGATGTGTAGTTTAACGTGGGATGAAGGCTAAATGTTTTCACAGTGGGAAGAAGCAGGAGTTACTGTATTAGGTTTTTGGTAAAAAGAAATATTAGGTTTTTATTATTTATTTGGTTTTATTTTATTTATTTTATATTTTTATTAATTATTAATATTATTATTGTTCTTTTTTATTAGTAGTATCACTAATGCTATTATTATTATTATTATTATTATTATTATTATTATTATTATTCTGTTCCAATATATTGATTTGTTTTTTCTTATAACCGAAACTGTATGTCGATTTAGTGGCTTCTGTTTTGTGTACACAGCTTTGTTTTGAACAGGATTGGTGTAAAAAAATTATGATGAGAAGAAATGGGGAAAATATAACTAATTGTATTTGAAATGACCACGAGATGGAGACAGAGGGAATTTCAAATTAGCTCCACATGCACCCAGACAGTTTATGGGATTACTGATCATAATAAGCACGAACTCCTCTTTCTTTTACACACTGAGAAGCATTTCCAGTGAGAACATGACTACATGTGATATAGAAAGTTTGCTTTGCTGGAATCCAGTTGATATGGAGTGTATTATGGTGTGAGTAAGCATGGATTCACTACAACTTACATTTAGTGCTTCATTCAGCTGTTTTTTAGTGTCAGGCACGTTCGTGCTCAAAAACGCCACCAGGAGGCGATATTGCGCTGCTGAACTGACTCTCCCCTCTGCCATGCAGGAGAACTCAGCTTGTCTTCTCATTGTGTCAAAGTGATGATTTTGGGTTGTGTTTTGCAGACTGGAGGTTTGTCTTCTTCATCTGTTGTGTGTGTTTTGCATTTTAGTGGCATACTGCCGAGACAGACACGATGAGGCATATTTGTTTAGGCCTTGTAGCCTCAGGCTATTTACTACATGGCAAGGCTTATTTTCTAGGCTTGAGGCTCGAGCGTGTTGAAAAGGCTGCCTAAGTGCTGAAGGCTGACTCGGCCAGAAACTCTTAGGAGAGAGGAAAAATAACTTTAGAAGGATGACCAATGGCTCTGGTGACACATATACATTTATCTCGTGCTCAACCTGGATAATGGTGCCTTTCGTTTGCTGCCATGTGCCCGTGGGAAAATGTGTCAGGATAATGTAGCCTAAAGAAAGTAGAGGAACAGTAGGATAGCGTGCTATTTTTACTTCGGAAAGCTGCCATATAGCGGCAGAGACCTCTTTTGACCCTTGCAGCCGGAAACTGTGTCACGCATTTGTATCCGTCAGTCTTTTGCGCTGCTCGGTTTCCCGGATCTCACAGTCCGGCTCTTTTTCTCACACAGGAAGCGTATTCTCCAGTGGTTCTTGCCAACAGTGGCAGGTTACATGCAAGGATGTGCTTGTACAGCATCCCCCTTCATCCCTTAGATGTTTTTAGAGCTGTGTTCTGGGATGTATCATGGACTAAAAGACTCTTAGACTTGCCGTTTCTTTTGCTCTCCAACCAGGCCATCTGTTCTGTGCTGTTATGCTCCAACACATGCCCTTTCAAACATGCTGCCATAGGGCTGAACAATATGTCAGTCCTTCGTAGCTATCGTGACATTGGCCATCGCAATGCTCATATCACATAGTATGCACAAATGTAAACGAGCCCCTAACTAATAACTGGCAAGTTTTATTGTGGGCTGTGTTTTTCCCGACTTGGCATCAATTGTGAAAGTGACTATTTGTCATTGTGAACGCACCTCCTTACACAAAGTGCACAACTAAATGTGACCTCTGCATTTAACCCATCCACATGTGGAGCAGTGGGCAGCTACCAACAGAGCCTGGGGATCAGTGCAGCACGACAGAACCTTGGTACCTCAGTGGTACCTGGGCCAGGACCCTCCAACCGCAAGGCCACCACCGCCACCACAGCTGCTTTACTTAAGAGCTGTAACTGTGAGGCCAAAAAATACTAGACGTCTTTTGTCAGGCAAATTATTTGCATACATTTATCCCCAAAATGTCTCTCAAACCATGAAACATTTACAAAATGCCAGTGTGAGGTGGGACAGGGCATGCAGCCTTTTAAGACAACAGAGTCTGTTTTTCATAAGTCACCCTATGAGTAGGATCGCTTATCCAGAAAGGGTGTTTGTGGTCATAAATAAGGATCCAAGGTCCGTCTTCTCCAGTCTTTAGCTGTCCGTAAGTCATACTGTGTCCTAGACCACGTTGACAAGTGTCTGCCATCTTAATGAAAAGATGATGCAGTTTGAAGAGGTTAAGGGAAATTTTGGGTATGTATGTCCAAAAGCATTTTGTGTATACAACATATTGCCTTCTACAATTTGTTAGCGCTGTTTTCTCACATGTACAGTTTTAAATAAGCCATGTGTGTACAGCTAACGTGTCTTGGCTGATCAAATACATTTGGTGGAAGTGGAAAAAGGTTTAAATGATATTTTTGCTGAATTATTCCTTTAATGCCAATGCAAGGAAGTGACTTTTCTGCTGTTTTATCCACTTTTCTACATTACTAAAGCAATTTTCCATTTAACTTATTGTTCATTTGTTAATGAATATATTTCCATTATGATTGAAAACATCAGAAAAGATTATTTTAACCTCAATATGGTATTTTCTCCATGTTTGTCCACTCTAACCAGAATATTGAACCAGTGCCTTAAATCCCTCTTTAAACACACTGCTAGTGTGATTTTCCATTTGATGATAATTTTGAGTTTTGTTACTGCTTGCTTGATTGTATGATTGTAATACCACAAATAATGAAAATATTGTTATGTGACTTATTCCCCAATATCACTAAGCCCTACACTACATACACACACGCAGACCGCTCCCCCAGTGCTTGAAATGATGCCGGTTAACCCGTATATCTCCTGCACATCAAAGTCACATCCCTCCGAATATCAGCGGGGTGAAATCTTAAGGCAATTGCTGTGGTGTAAAAATGAACTCCCGGGGGTGAATTTGATCAGCGCTTGGCTTGATAAACAGCGGCCGTTGTTGATAGCAAAACTTATCAGCTTCTCATCTCTCTGATATAACTGGAGTTGCCCCTCAGATTGTGCTGGGTGAATCAGCTATGCAATTTTGTTCAGCTAATTGAATTTAGTGAGGCTGCTATGGATTAAAAGATGGCTTCTCTCTCTATCTGTCTCTCTCCCTCTCTTTCTCTCTCTTTCTCCCCCCCCCTCTGTCCCTCTCTCTCTCCCCCTCTCCCCCTCTCCCCCCCTCCCTCTCTCTCTCTCCATCCCTCTCTCTCTCCCTCTCCCTCTCTTTCTCTTTCTCCCTCTCTCCTTCTCTCTCTCCCTCTCTCTTTCTCCTGCTCTCTCTCTCCTTCTCTATCCATCTCTCTCTGTCCCTCTCCCTCTCTTTCTCTCTCCCTCTCTTTCTGTCTCTCTCTCTCTCTCTCTCTCTCTCTCTCTTCCTCTGTCTCGCTCCCTCTTTCTCTCTGACTTTCTCTTTCTCCCTCTCTCTCTCTCCTTCTCTCTTTCCCTCTCTTTTTCTCCCTCTCTCTCTTGCTCTCCTTTTCTGTCTCTCTCGTTCTCTCTCTCTCTCTCTCTCTCCCTCTCTCTCTCTCTCTCCCTCCCTCTCTCTCTCTCTCTCTCTCTCTCTCTCTCTCTCT
>JBBPDA010000132.1:11937407-11954743 GCA_037974385.1 Arnoldichthys spilopterus | reverse complement strand
TCTCTCTCTCTCTCTCTCTCTCTCTCTCTCTCTCTCTCTCTCTCTCTCTCTCTCTCTCTCTCTCTCTCTCTATTTTTCTCTTTCTTACTCTCTCTCTCTTTCTTTCTCACACACAAACTCACTCTCTCTGTCCTTTTTCCCAGTTTTGTTTTTGCTGAGTGATCAAGACCGTTTATGCACTTGTTTAAGGAACATGCTCAGAAATCACAGCTAAGTCGCGAGGATGCTGCTGCCTGGTTGTTACAGGCTCAACAGTGTAATTAGCAGCTAGACAGATACATGTCTGCTGTTTTTACCCATGTTTAGCCATTGGGGTTTAAGCCGCTGAGGCTTAGCCGCTGGGCTTCCAATCCAGCAGGTCGCTGGTTTAAAACCCTGCCAGAGATGCTGTATTGTTAAGACACCCTTGGTAGAGTCATTTACTCTGTGTACTTACCAAAGATAATCCGTTGATTGTGTGTTCATAGCCAATAACATTGCATTGGCTACTTGCTCGTGTGTGGATATTTTTGCGAGCAGGAGCTGCTGACGAACTGCTAATCCCTGTATGTTAGTTAGAATATGTGGATGAAAAGCGTCTGGAGGCCCAGCAATTCTGAACATGGCCCCCTGTTTCAGCCTGGTTCTTTTCCTTTGTTGAGCCAAGAAAAGCTTTGGGAACCAACTGGGACAGAACCAGTGCGTCAGAGCGGGCTAATTGGGAAGAATCCTGGTCTTCTGTCCCCCTCCCTCTCTATCTTTTTGCTCTTTTCACTCGACCAGTGGAAATCCCCAGACAAAGTACACGCAGTTATTAAAACAGTCATGCTGCCCAACCTCTTTGCAGTTAGATTTAAAACAAAAATTCTTATGTATATGTTCTTTCAGCCAAGCCTTTTCTTAAACCCACATTATGCCATTAGATACAGTACACCGATGTACTCTTTTCTGTGCTCATTTTTTCTATTATTCCTGTATTTTCTGGAACAAGAGTCACAAGACAAGATGAAGTTGGCCCCTGGAGACTGTGAGGAGAGTCAGCGCTTTTCTTACTTCAATGCAAGGATGACAGCACATTAATTTGCTCTTTCTTGTATCAAACCTAATATCCCATTTCTCCAATGTTTTATCAGCCATGGCGTTATTTTCAGAAATGCAATAGCAATTAAGAGCAAACTCTTTGCCTCAAAGATTGTAAAAATTGAGGAGACAGATAGCATTAATTGAGATGCAGAGAATAATCAAAGGATTTATTCACAGTGGAGAGAAACAAATGATGGAGCAAAGCGTTCTACCCAAACCTGGAACGGTGGATAGCTAGGTTATTTTATGTTCCCAGTCAAGGTTGGGGTTATCAGCTGCAACCTTCTGTAATAAGCTGACTTGAACTTTGTGAAGCTTCTGGGCTTTTCGATTGCTGTTCCCATCTCTCGCTATCAAAACAGTTATTGCTATGCAGCTGAGATTTAGGTGTGTTGCTGAGGGTTGTACACATGACACATTGTGTGTGTCATCTCGGTTTTGTCACAGTGAAATCCTCTCATTCATTTTTAACCCACCCTGCAAGTCATAACCCAAGACTAAAACATTAGAACCACTTCAAGACCTATATCATAGTCACGGTATAGGTGGCTGGTTTGAGCTAAAATTTATATCACTGTGTTTTCTACAATCCAGACAATGTGATTATTATTGACAGTATTATTATAATATACAAAAAAGTAAATAAATAAATAAAATAAAAATAAAACAATAACAATATATTTAGTTATCATAATAATAATGAAAAAATAATAATAAAAAAAAAAAATAAAAAAATAATAATAGTCAAAATTGACTGGCTATTGTTATTTTTATTATAATGTACAAATAAATCAAATAAATAAATAAAATTGAAATTAAATAATAAAAATATATGTAGTAGTAATAATAATAACAACAACAGTTATAGATAATAATAATAATAATAATAATATGTTTTATTATTAATGATAATAAAAATAGTTGAATTGACTGGCTATTTTTTTTAAAGATAAAAAATAGTAGACATGCAGATACATGCATAATAAAGCTTTGTACTTCTAAACTGTGGATACTTGTGTTAGTAAATGAAGTATGTTATTTTATGTTTTTTCAAATTTTTTCATTTAAGCTGTTTTTGTTTATGTTTAATGGGCTTATCGCTCCCACCTCTTTCCAAGGCTGTGCTGCATTTGAAAAGAAAACATTTCTATGGTACAAACACAGTACGTAAGACTAAGTGTCCAAGAAACAATTGGGAAGCATCAGCAGGCCTGTGGTACAAGGCCAAGGCCTGTCATGAAAAGCTCTGATAGAATAAGAGATGGCTGAAGAGATCGAGAGACGGAAGAGGACAGATTGTTCACCGGCAGCCTAAAGTGCATTTTGTATGCATAGCTTAGCTCTTTATCCATTTGTATTCATACACTCATTTGCATGATTGAGTCCATGTGTATTTGAACATTCTCATATCCCCTGTCTTGTTTATGTCTCTGAATGCATCTGTTAGTGAGTGCCGCTTGGATTTACTTGTTTGTCTTATGTGTCCAAGTGTAAGAAATGGGCTGTACCTCTCCTTGCCCTCGTCCACCCAAGTGAGCGCCATTTCCAACATAAGTTTGATTTCTATATTATTTAAACATGCATACATTTTCCTTTGAATTAAGCTAAATCAATCTGTGTGTGTGTGGTTGTGTGTGTGTGTGCATTTGTTCCCATGTGTAGGCCTATGTGTACCTTGTGCAGCTGCCTTATAAAAGGTTTCATTTCATAGGCTGATGCAATTAATTTTTGTTTTGTCACCGGATATTCAATTAATTACAAACCCAGCCTGTTACATCCCCAGTGCTTGCGCAGTTAATGCCTTCGATTCAGTTTCACCCAGACCGGAGGCTGATTGGAGATCTGAAACAAACACTGAACCACTCATTCCAAGTTGTGCATCGCATGTAATGACAGCGCCACTGGAAAAGCTTCTAATTAAGACCGCTCCTACAGTGACAGAGAGTAGGATTTTATAGATGTTTGTAAAGGTAAGATCTTCTTCACACCATCAGACAGATTCCGTCACTTAGATGACACGTAGTGGCATTCGTTTCCCTTTAATGTGCCAAAAAAAAAAGAAAAGAAAAGTGAAACTTAGCATTTAAGCTCAGTGGCTGTAAACAAGATATTCATTGCCCAAATGCCAGATAGCTATCTGCCAAGTGATCTATTGAAAGACGCAGATGTGGTTGCTGATGGTAATGGAGGAGAGAGTCAATAAAGGAGCTGTATTATTACAGAGAACAATAGAGCAATCACTGCTTTGATTGGTATTGATCTTGGAGTGAGAGGGCGAACTGAAATTGAAACTGACCAGCATGACCTGAGGCACATTTGAATCAGAAAAGGGGTAAAACAGCATTCGGAATGATGTCACGGTTCTGCCCGTAAGGACACAGGCCTTTAACTGCGCGCCCACTTTAAAATAACATCATTCTCCTTTAACTCGAAATGTGAATGAATGTCACTGCAATTCCCAGTGGGGGGAGAAAAAGATATCTATCATTTTCCTTTTTCGTTCTTTTAACTACATCTGTGCTTCTTTATGGTCAAGCTGCCACCGTAACTTTGACAACGTGGATTATTATCTGACAACTATGGCTCTCGTTGAAGCGTAGCCCATCACGATGGCTTTTGCGTATGGCCTAGACCCCATTAAAGCCACCAATGACATACCATATTCAGTAGCCTTGCTCAAAATGCATATCGCAGCAAGCGATCTATGGTCAAGTAAAAAGAGTATCCCATCACCGAGGCACAAAGGCAGCAGGACACTATCGATCTGAGATGTGTTTTGTCAGCCCTCTTTATCCCCCTCTAAAACAAGCTTTGTTCTGCTCTCTGGAGTGACGCCTGCTCAAGCCGCCATGACAGATACAGTAAAACAGCCGCGCACAGCCAAACCTTTTAAAGACCAGCCGATAAGCCCCAGATTAGCACCCAGATCCAGATGCTTTTCTAACCCCTAGAGGCCTAGAAGATGACCAGCCTGGAGGTCACCGTATCTGTCCCTGCTGACTCCTTCCTATAGCCAAAGATGTGGGGCTGGAATCATTGTCACCTTCCATCTTCCATGAGTCCTTAGACAGCTCTTAGACTGTTTCTAGCCAGGGACTCAATCCATGCTGCAAAGCTGCATGACCTTGAAAGAACTCACTGCTAAATCAATTTGACTGACATAGTCCAAGTCTTTGAGTCGTTGCTAATTCGATAGAATTTTCATTGTTCACAGCTTGGAAAAACAGTGGTTTCTTTGCAGTTGAGAATAAACACTGAGTGGCCTGTTTATTAGGTGCACTTACTTTGTATCTAAACAAAGTAGTGGTGGTGTGAGGCAGTGGTGGTGTAGCTGTGAACTGAAGGTCGCCGGTTCAAATCGCAGGCTGGTACAAGTACCACTGAGGTACCCCTGGGGAAGGTTCCGTTCCCAAACACTGTTTCTCGGGCGATGCCCACGTCAGCTGCCCACTGCTACTACATGAATGGGTTAAATGCAGAGATCCAGTTGTGTGTGGTGTGTTTACAGTGACAGTCACTCGCTAAGCATTTTGTCAGCTAAACCCACCATATGGGTGCACATAGTAGGTTTACCATTACTAACTGTGGTTTATCTTTGCACCATTTACCAACCTCAACCCTTTAACTTGTTCATCAACGGAGAGAGACTACCATAGGACCACTGCTGACCAGGTATAATGTCAGCAGTAGACTGTTTAGAGTAGTAACACTGACATGGTTATTACTAGTGATGTTAACCCATTAAAAAAAACAGCTGGCTACTTAAAGCACAGGTTTAAAGTTAATGTCATTTTAAGCGAGTCACTGTGACTGCCATAATATTATATATGATATCATTAGATTAACGTTACTCATGCATTATTAAAAGCAGGGTTTTGCTGTTGAGGTGGAGCTCTTTTGAACAATTTAACTGATTATTATATGAGGAGAAAAGGAAATATGCATGCGCATGTGCAGGTGAGATTTTTGGCTGGTGGCATTTTTTTTCCAATACTAGAAACGAGTAAATGTACATTATGATAACCATCAGTTTTCATACCATAGTATTCCGTGATCCCGTTATACACTGCAGCCCTACTGTCAAGGTGAATTTATCACCGAAAGACATCAAATCCTGATGAATCAAGAAAGTGTAGCCTACAAGTGTTTAAAAGTTTATTTAATAATCATTTAGTCATTTTTACTAACCTTCAGGGTCAAATCCCAGCATGACTTGACCCCTCCATGGGTACTCTTGCCCTAGTCATTTATCATTCGCAGTAGTGAAACCTCCAACCTGGCATATTGCTGAGTTGCGTGTGACTTATCAATAGCAGGCAGTAATTGGCAGGATGTTGAACCTTAATTCAGCTTGAAACCTTCATTCGCTTCTTCATTCACACTACCACCACCACTGCATTGTTTCCTTGTCACTGAATTATGGTAATATACGTGATAGGTGTTCAGTGGAATGAAAAATTACAGGATCTACAGTAGTGTGTGTCTGTGTGTGTGTGTGTGTGAGCGCATGTGTGTTCTTGCATTATTGTCTGCCTGTCTCCATTTGCCTCACCCATAGATAACACATTGTGGGTGTGACTCACCAATGTCTGTATATTCACCTTTTGTCCTTTGGAAATTACCATATAGACAACTACACCACTGATTTTTATGCAACGTGCATGTCTCAGGGGAGGATGCGTGGGAGATGTCTAGCATGGAGGTTTCAATGTAGGCCCAAGTCCCGGGCCCCTGTAGAGTCCCACAACAACTGTAGGATGCTCTGCTCTTACGGCCTCACTCATATCAAAGCCTCCGCCGCTCCCACTGAGCAAAAAAAAAAAAAAAAAAAGACTTCACTCTGCACTCGCCTCACTTTAATGAGCATCTCAGAGCTGATGTGGCTAATATGCTAGTGGAGGTAAGATACTTGAAGGAAAAGTTTATCAGCAGTGTGATGAATTAGCATGCAGGCTCATCCCTCCCCCTGGCCGCCTGGAGCCGCTGTGCAATGAGCCTTTATTTCTGTCACATTAATTTTATTTGGGGAAAAAAAAAACATTGGAAAAAAAAATTTCTAAATTTCCCCAGACGCCCCTTAATATCTGTACTGGGAGCATTAAGTGCTGCTTTTCCGCAGTATTTTCTCGCTGTCTCTATTATGGAAAGTTTTATAATTAACTGACAGCTATCTCACCCGAGGATTTCACTCCTCCTCAGTTTTAATGCCAGCGCGACAGTTTTACAGGTAAAAACTGGTTGATGTTGGGAACCGGTGTGATTTCGCGGTTTCTTTGAAACCCGACTCGAGATGAAAGTTTCGTTTGAGATGCGAGCAACTACAAGATTTGATTTTCTGGAACATTTCTCATGAGACAAATTGCAGCCCTTGACGAAACATCTCCATAACGTGACAGATGTGGGGGAAATCGATCGTTTGAAATAGCTCATCAGAAAGTGACGTAATCGTCCTCCCCGTAACATTTACTCTTTACGCGCGACCTACGAGATGACATTTCGTAAAGTCTACTTCATGCCGTCCTTACACTACATTGCTCTTATCTGTCGCACGAAAAGGCCCTAGATTTAGTTGACCTCTATTTGAGGAGGTCAGAGGAAAAAGGTGTTGATGCCTTTTCCGAGGCGGGACGGTTTAATGCATTTCCTCCAAAGCTCACACTCGCCAAAATGGGATCAAAAAGTCCTACAACTACACCGACCCCTGCTTAGGCTGCAGTCTGCTATATGATGAGGGAAAGGGGGGAAAAAAAATCAAATCTGTAAATGTCACCGTTTCCTTACTCTTTTTAGACTTGCTTCTCTAAATTTGCCTTTTGAAGCATTTTCTCACTCCGCTCTCAGCCAGTGTGTTGTGCTTGACTCGAAGAGAATCATGAAAGAGCGTCCGAAGTCAGCAGATAGCAGTTTATACCCCGACACAAGGTTGAAACAAAACGCTTGCGACAGGTGAAGCACCGTGCAACAGAAAGCGCCATTTACAAATAAACAGATGCTAACAGAAAATGTCCGTCAGCACTGACAATTTAATGGAAAAACAGCGGCTTTCATTAAAATGTGACACAACGCTGATGAGTTATGGAAGCCTGTGTGTCCATTCTTTTCCACTTTTAATACAGTTTCTGTCGGCAGAAAGCTTATTTTAGGCCACCCTCGTGCGTGCAAACAGTGCACGCGTGCAGAGTCATTATGGACAGTAGATTTGCGCTAATCCTCAGCAAGGACAGAGCTGTGTTGTGTTTCGCCGGACAGGACAAAACCTTTGCTCAGCAGATTAAATGTACAAGATCACATTTTTATATTTTTGACCAGCCTGTCATTGGTGATTTGATGTTTTGATCTCAATTGAATTGAGCGGAAAGAAAGAATAAAGTTAGAGAAATGTAGTAAAAAACAGCATTTCCCCACATTTTTTTCCAGCATAATTCTTTATAAAAGCTTTTTTTTTCGGTGGGGATTATTATTGATTTGCCTTTTTGGATTTGGCTTGTGCTGAATGTGCTGAGTGCACTTCATTCTTATTGCGTCATTGAAAAAAGGGCACACGCCGCAGCCGTGGCTGCTGGTTGTGCAGGGAGAATGGTCATCGTCTTGTGCATGTGAGGAAAATGTTGCCTCACTGTGACTTGATCTCACCCTAGCAGAGATCACAATGATCAAAATATGCTACTAAGTCCAAAAGACGCCCCTTCTAATTAGAGAATTCACCTACTTTAAGGTGCAACCATCGCTGCCACAGGCGTTCAGTTGCACACACACAGCTTGTCACCATCCCCCATGCCAAATGTTGACTAGAGGGCTATAAAGCCCCTCAGACATTGGGTTGTGGAGTGGCAGAGCTCTATTCAGCATTTTTGGAGAGGAGTTTTTGATCCAGAACTAATCATGGTGCCAGTGAGGGTTCTAAGGAGGGATGCAGTAGAAGAACCACTCTTAATTACCCAAAGAACCTTTACATTGATTTTTGTTAATGAAATATGTAAGAACCTTTTTAAAGTTTTAGGAATGGTCAGATGATGTAAAGGTTCTATACCAGTTAAACGTTTTGGGTCAAACCATAAATGAATATTTCATCTATATTTTTGAGTGTAGGAAGCAAATATTACACACACCCGAAATCATTTATTTACATATTTCTATCAATCATATGCCACCCAAATTGATCTCATTAATCAGCACGTCCTGATGTTTGGTTTATTAAATAGAGTTGTTAATTAAGCAGCTTGAGATTCAGTTATTAATAATTGCATTGCTAAACACATACAGGTGTCAGCAGACCTGATCATTTATACACGGAAAATTCCATTACAGTAGAATCCATATATATAAACCATTTCAGAGATTGAAATTTCTTCTTAACAAAGGGTTTCCTTATAGCCCATCTAGCATCATTAGCACATAACCTGCCATCTTCAGTCTTCTTACTCTAGATGATACTTAGTTGCACACTCACTTGGTTGACCTTTATCCTTTATTTGAGTTCTTCAAACTAAGTTTAGTCATGGGTTCTTAAGTTTCTAGCTATAAGTTGTAAAAAAGCCCCTGATGTGAGGTGAGGTACCTCCATAAAGCAGAAAACTAAGCCAGGACTCTCTGATCTACTTTGAGACTTTGAAGGGCAGGTTTGATGCTAATTTTCCTTCTGTTTTTCAAAGGCAAGGAAGTAATGAAAATCCCCTCTGATGAACCGTTGGACATCGGTTAGACACGGCCTGGATGCAGACACTGCACTGGCGTTTGCGCTCAACATTGATTGGTATTCATGTAGAGACCACATGCCCTTGCCTCCAGAGCACTTGCTAAATAAGAAATTTGTTTTTCATCTATGCCAGCAACTTTTGCAGCATTTGAAATTCCATATTTGCCGGATCCTTGTTAATAAATGCATGATTGAGTCGGGTCACATGACTGAAAGGATGGGTACAGGGATTATATGACCTCACCCAGTTCCTCTGATCACACACTCATTGGGCTCACTTTAATCCTTAGAAGTTGCAGTTATGACTGACAATAAAAATGCGTGCTGTGATTTTTCTGTTCGTTATTTTTCAATCGTAGCTCATTAAAACAAGCAGAGGCATTTTGGAGGCGTAAGCAGCCGTTTGTTAGCGCATAGGGGTTTGTAAGTAGAAAAGGAGAAATTTTATTAATCTTCGAATTTGATGAGATGATACTGTGGTGCACACGGTGTTATAGTGAGAAAACGCATTGCTTTTATAGAGTTGTGCAGTATAATTGTAATATAGTAACAAATTCTGTGTTTTGAAATTCTTACTGCAGGCTGGCTAACTTTTGAGTTCAGCATAAAGTGAGATATCCATCGACTTGGGGGTGGGTGTGGTGATGGTGGTGGTGGTGTTGGTGGGTGTTCCTTCAACGGCGGGGTTTTGCCGATGTTAGAAAGAGGGGGAAATTAGGACCAGAACATAATGTTTCAAGAAAAAAAAAACTATGTGTGATGGTGGCACAGCAATGGAGCTACATACACCACAGAGCACGTTTGAACTTGGCTGTCACTTTCACACCACTTACCAAATTTTGCGCTTTCATATATGAGTCTTTATCCTGTAAAAGAGTGCTGGTTTAGCACTATGTAGCTGGAACCAAGCCACAGGCACTTTTGGCCTGCCAAATAAGCTATTGTTAGCTTAGCTTAGCTAAAACGCTCCAGTTCCAGACACCACAGAATAGGTTCGATTTTCACTGTCTGTCACCAGTCACTACACTTTGCTCTTGCAGACTTAAGCTTACATCATCTTCACTTGTTTCAGCAAAGTTGGACAGAATCAAACCTGTACTTTGGTGTGTGGATCTGTACACTGCTCGCTAAGCTAATCTTATTCAAACACCATAGATTAGTTTTAACTTCACCTTTCCTTCCCTTAAACACTAGTAAACAGCACCGTTGAACATTTTTAAGACATATAGTTTGAACCCCAGGTTAAAACTCTTTTTTTTTAATTTGTTGATCACCTACCATGGTGCTATTTAAAGACTTTTGGAAATCATTTTTTGGTTTTGTCGGAAAGATTAATCGTTACACCGAAATTGCACTTTAAAAGAAAACTGCACAGGCTTAATTTTTAACTATATCCTATAATATCTAGCATTTCTGGCAAGTTTTAATTGGCAGAGATGAACACTAATAAATATAGTGTTTATAGTGTATATAAATATAATAATGTATAATTGGAAACTGATGGTCTGGAACTTTTAAATGTAGTATCAAGCCTCACGTCCAAAAACGGACTTTTTTGATGAAAAAGGGCATAGGTGTAAAAAAAAAAGTGTTTGAAGACAATAATAACAATTAGTAACAGGGGCATGAGATATTTTCTCTGAATTGTTCAGCTCAACTACAAATTATTGTAAAAATTTATTGTGTAATTATTTTATCATGTAATTTCTATTTCAGATCACTATTATAGCAATATGATAGTAATAACTTTAAACCTCCAAGTCTGAAAGTTCCTCTTATATATTCAGCTAGAGATATTCATACAGATTGTGTGTGTGTGTGTGTGTGCGTGGGTGCACAGTGGGGATACTGTCACTCTGTTTTGTCCCCAGTTCTGCATGTTTCATCGGCCACAGCATGGGGTGTAGCCAGCGAGAGGAAGACACACGATGGCCAGCGCTTGGCAGACGGCAGTAGCACTGTGATTAAAATTCGTCCCTAAAGCCACAGCCTTGAGTGCCAGCATAATTTAAAAGCCCCTCGCTTTAATGCAGAACAATGGGAGTAAATGACAGGCCTTGGAATCGGTCTATCGCACTGCCAAACCTGCTGAAAGGAAGGAGGGGAGGAGGGGGTGCAGGGGCGAAGGGGGAAATAGAAGGAAGTGTGCCAGATATATAGACTGGCCTTAATTACCCTGTAAATAAGTTGCTTGCTGTCTTGTCCTTTTATCATCCCCACTGCACTAGCGTTTGTGCAACGGAAAGCTTTCGCAATGATGAGACGCAGAGACATTTCTCACAAAGCCCTCCCTGAAAATACAGATTAACCAGTGTGTGCGTTTAGAGCCAATCTTGGATCGAACAGTTCACATAGAAATGTGAAGTGCGTTGCAGTATGTCTCCACTAAATTGTAATGTGACATTTGCAAGAAAGAGAGAGAAATGTTAGGCTGTACATTACTTTTCAGTAAATTATTTCAGGGCCTCAACCTTTATAATGTATTTTAACACTTTAATGCAGGTAAAAAGCTGTTTCTGTCATTTAGCCTGATATTCCCAGTGAAACCCTGGTTTCTCAGTGCTGTTGTTGTATTCAAATGTGTGAAGAACATGCTCTTACAAAAAATCATTCATTTTTTATTTTCTGTCGAAAACTAGCATTGGTAATTGGTAGTGAATTGCAGTGAACTTTCCCTTTCTGGATGTTTTTTGCCGCATTGTCTCTTGTACGAAAATGTCATATAACATGAGACTTTATAGTAAGTTTGTGAGATTTTGTCACTTGATCATGAAAATCTGTCACCGTTTTCATTGTGGATATTCCTGTGTTTGTTGGCATCAAGCGTTTGTTTACTTGCCCAGATGGTTGAATTTTTCTTACGATAGGTGTAGACTTTGAATCTTGTTAGAGCTGCATATCTATCAGCCTTAATATTAACACCACTGACAGGTAAAGTGAATAACATTGACTCTCTAGTTATTTCATTACAATGGCACCTGTCAGGGGGTGGGATATATTAGGCAGCAACTGTACAGTCACTTCTTGAAGTTGATGTGCTGTGTTTCCTACGCAACAGTGTCACTCTGCACTTCACCATACATAGTTATTGTATATTCCATATTATATATGCACAATGTACAGTTACTGTTTACTGTTTACTGCTTTTTTGTATTATTTTAAATCTAAATTGTTATCCCTTTGTTTTCCCTATTTTTTATTATTACTTTTTTATTTGTAATTTCCTTCATTAACTTCTATTTAAATTTGTGCAGTCTTAGGAAGGAGAATGATCAGGGTGCATCTCACTACATGTGCTTGTATAGCTATGTATGTAAGGAATAAATCTTGATAAGTCTTGAATCTTGAAACAGGAAAAATATATGAGAGACAGGATCTGACAGGGGCCGTATTGTGATAGCTGAATGATTAAATCAGAGGATCTCCAAAAACGGCAGGTCTTGTGGAGTGTTCCAGGTGTGCAGTAGTTAGTACCTATCAAAAGTGATCCAAGGAAGGACAACTAGTGAATCGGCGACAGGGTCACAGGCACCCAGTGCACTTGCACTACTGTGGTGTAAAAAGCGATGCCGACTCTGGTAGAAAGGGAGTGAAAACACACAGTGCACCACAGCCAGAGCTGTTTCAGCAGCATGAGGGACCTACATAATATTAGGCAGGTGGTGTTAATATTATGGCTGATTGTGTTTTGTACTTTACGATTTTTCAGCAAGTCCTTCACTTAAAGTATGAACATATGGCCTGGCACTGCATATCCTGGAAGTTGATTATTAGCTTATAAGCAGTTTTCTATTGGATGAGTTCTTGTATCTTCTGATAACTGAGCAGATCTGTAGGTCATGTTCTGTGTCCGTCTGTGACTCATACATGTAAATTTGGGTTGGTGCGATGTACCCGCACCGTTGCTGAAACTAAGTGGGACTGATAGGTTTGATGCAGGGGCTGTCAATCAAAAGGTGGTGATGAATATGCAATCTGTTGGGGATCACGCCCACACAGCAAAATGAGAGAGAAGGACTGAGAAAATGGAAAGTGTAAAACACTTGTTTTTTTTTGTTTGTTTTTTGTATTTTGGGGGATTTTTTTAGAAAGTTGCTGAAATGCATGTACTAGTTTGCTGAAATCTCAGTGTTTGAGAAAAGGTTTAAAGCAAGCATGCTGGGTTTTTATGGATCAGAAATTGGACTAATTATAATAGGACTAATTATATTGGAAGGGGTGGAGCCGAAAGCATTAGAGACTGGTCTATGGTCCTGCTCATCTGCTCTGATGTCTCTGATGGTTGCTGTGGGTTGCTGAATTATTTACATAGCCGATGGTTCATGCACAGGTAAAGCACAGACAGATCCCGGTGTAGAGCTCTCAACAGTAAAGTCATCTAACCTTCACCATGTGTCTCTCTCCCCCTGGCTATCTGTTTGTTCTTACACCTAAAGTTTGAGGGCTTGCCAAGCAGGGTCCCCATGGACCCACTATCTTCATCTGTAGCCCCACTTTCTCTCTGCGTCCAATGTCTTCATGCTTTTACTAGAGGACACACTTCCCAGTCGCTTTTTGTCTGTCTGCCTCGCCCCCCCCCCCAATTCTCTCTCTCTCTCTCTCTCTCTTGCTCACTCACTTTTTTATTCATAAGCAGGCTCAGCACGCAATGTGGAACTACCTTCTCCCTCAGGGCTAAACATCGAGTTCCTTAAGAAGGCTGAGCCCTTGATTCAAACGGTTATCAATAACCTTGAAATGCTTTTGCTCTGTCGCCCAATTTGCTTGTTATGTATTTGAGCGTGCACTCTTGCATGATAAGAGAACCTACAATGAAATAAAATCACAGCAGTCCCGGGTGAGAGGTTCTACACATGTTGTGTCCTAAATATGCTTTTTTCCCCCATGATTTTCTGCTCATTTCAGTGGTCTCCAATTCCTCCCACTAGTTAGGACTCCCACAGTCACACAATACCACCAGCGTTGAAAAGAAGAAGGTTGTTAGCTTGTGTTTACTTTGAGTCATGTGAAGCATCACTACATCTTTTAGAATCTTTGGACAGCGTAACATGCTTGGAAGAGAATGCTGACCGACATTTCAGCTATGTCAGCTAAAAGGTGTTCATGCCGGCCAGCGTCATGTTTTGAGTAATTGGGGGAGAGGGAGGGCCATCCCATACAGCCGGAGAGTGCAAAGCAAGTTGCCATGAGTGGTTGTGGCACCATTAGGTATCAAACTAGCAATCTTCCAATGATAGGGTCAGCACAACAACAACAAGGCTTCCCAAGCTTTTGTGAAGTGCAAATTTTTCCTCTGAAGTGTTCTTCTTTATTTACTGAGTGTTTTTCAGTTCTTTAATTTGACAAATTATTTAGATTTGAAGAACAAATAGTTTTATATCTAATGTCATCCAGGGAAATCTCTCTGGCTCTGTGATTTTGAGCATGCCTTGAATGACCCGTCTCTCTTTTGTCTCCAGATGAACATGGACATTTGAAAATCTACCTACCCAAGAAGCTGCTTGAATGTCTGCCCAAATGCTCCTCCCTGCCCAAGGAGAGACACCGGTGGAACACCAATGAGGTAAGGAATGTCTTCTAATCGTCTGGTAGTTTAACAGCTTTCATGGCATTTGAACACTTAAAATTGAACTTTGGGGGAAGTCCATCTCCAGTTCATGCATAGAAAGATGTGCTTGTTTCACTGTGACCAAAACAAATTACTTTTTTGAAGTTTTAGCCACTCAAGAGCAAAGTGCATTGGCCCTTGGTCAGTGCTGATCTTCTCTGTCCTGTAACTGTAATCCTGGTGCTCATGGTAACTACTGGATTTTCCCCAAGCAGAGCAAAGACTGAACACAGTATTTTTTTCTAGAAAGCCTGTTCATTGTTCTATTTATACCAGTAATAATAATCTATATAATATAATCATAATATTACTAACCAGCACATACACTGATGGATGATTTGTTAAAAGGAAATAGTTCATTATCCAGTTACAGATTCAGTGTAAAAACACAAAGCAAACTTAAAATGATATACTTGTGATGCACAGTTGGAATAACATCAGTATCAGATGTTTACTTTAAAACAACACTGGCATGGAACAGATATTTGGGTCTAACCAGAATTTTAAATTGATCTTTTATGTAATGTAAAAATGAATTATTAAAAAAAATTTAAAATATATATTTAAAATGTTGGTAAAACCAAAATACCTAAACAGTAAAATGTCTCCATTATATTCATTGTACTTCATTTGAAGTCCTATAGAAAAATATTCTCTGTAGTGTTAGTCCAGATATTTTTCTATATATTGTGAATGTTTATGAAACAATGGGAACCCAATAAAACCAGCAACACTCACCTGCTAACGTTCATACATACTGATGGAAAGGTAGTCATTAAATTGCTGGAAAGCAAGCAGATGTTTTTAATGTCATTTCAGTACAAGATCAGAACAGAAATATCGGATTAACCCTTTAAATCAATTTTGTTTAACGACTCTTTTCTAACCACGATTACAATGTTCAAATGAATAGATCATTAATTCTTACTTAATTATTCACACATATTTGCTAAAGAAATTAACTTTTTAATATTTTTTATACAAGTGATCTGTAGCTCTTTGGTTTTATCCGCTGCCTGTTTCTGCATGTTGATTGGAGCTATAAATCTCTTTGGTTTTTTGCCAGCCTTGTGTGCAGAAAGTATCTACATTGTTTGGAACTCCCCCATTTTGGCCCTGAAGGTGTTCTGACATTCTGAGACAAACAAACACACTCAGCCGAGATTAGGGAAAACCTGTTTGGTCTATTTCCAGTGCACATGAAACTTTCAGTTGCTAGCTTTTTTGTTCTGTGGGCTGTTTTAATTTGGGATATTTCAGAAATGTAGCACAGAGAATAAAATATTTAAATAATTTGATTGATTTTACTCTAATGATCTATTCATTAGTTACAGAACAGAAGTCGTTCGCTGTAGAAATGAATACGTTAAGGGACTTAAGAACATATTGAAAGCACTGTCTCTTATAGTTAAGTAAGTCTTACACTCATGAACGTGCCAAATCTTTCTTTGAAGCAATACCACTGAAAAACCACTTTTGTTTCCTTCAAGAAACATTCAACAGATGTTTTTTTTTTTTTTTTTAAGATTTGTTGTTTCTTCTTTTTTTGCAAATGAGATGCACCTGTGAGGAACCTCATGAAAAATTAAAGGTTCTGTATCGTTCATAACTTAAAAAAATAATGGCATTTCAAAAACCTACCGTAACGGGTTCTTTGAGCGATGCTATTAAGGAGCCACTATTTCCTTTCTTTTATTTAAGGACCATCTTTGAAATGAGATGTGAGGGTGAAGAACCTTTCACAGGTTTAAAGAATCTTCATATAACATAAAGGCTCTTTATCCATTTAAGGGCTCTTCCTTGAACCTTTCCATTATGCATAGCTTCAGTAAACTGGAGGGTTTTCACTCACACTTATCATTTACAAAAGTGCTTCTGTAAAGCTAAAACAGGGGCTCTCAGACTTTTTTCAGCCAAAAACCCCTTCCAGTGTGAAAAAAAATATCCATGGATCTCCACACACTGTGAAAGTATTGGGGAAATATGTAGCTGTAACTGCGTGTTGTGTTTATCTAGTTAGAATAAGAAAAAGATTCAACATTTAAGTTGTGTCATGATATTGTATCATTATTGTGAAAAACTGCTTTTTTGATTTTTATTTTGCATTTTGTCTATATTTAAGAGCACTGGCTAGTTGCAGGTTTCATTGCATAGAGAAAATAAATCACATTTAATTGGATTTAATGCAGCACAGATTGTAAAGAGGTGAATAAAAATAATTGTATTTACAGTTTTTGAATGCATTTTTAAAGAGCTCATATCTTATAGTTTTCTTGTGTTTTTTTTAACTGAACTTTACTTATTTATATGGGTTTATGTACCTAAATCAGTCAGAGTTCATTTTTACATGACCATTTTTCAACCACTCTTTATCTTTTGGAACTAATCAAGCTGATTTTGTTACTGTGTCTATAAGATTGATTTATGTAAATGAGCTCTGTTTTGGCGGTGGTTAGCACTGTCGCCTCAGAGCAAGAAGGTCCTGGGTTCGATCCCCGGGTCGGCCACGAGTGCCTTTCTGTGTGGAGTTTGCACAGTAAATTCATTACTTTTAATGTATGGACTGTACAGACTGGTGTGTGAACAGTACTTTCAGAAATCAAGACAAATATTCTTTTCTTGGATATGGGCCCGTTGAAATGTGGCACTGCTGAGGGTTTTGTCAAAACCAATTTATTAAACCTCAGAAAATGAAACACTGTATTACTTATTGTGTCATAGCAAATAGAAGAATAGAGGTCTTGAAGAATTGTGATGCTATATTTTTCCTACCCCTAATTCAAGTGTTAGCAACTGATGAGTGTAGGATATTGGCTTATGTCAAAATGGCAAACAGTGCTTTTTGGCATCTTTAATTTTAAGAGTGTGGAAAACTCATACAGAGTTATAAGCCTGTTCTCTCTCTCTCTCTCTCTCTCTCTCTCTCTCTCTCTCTCTCTCTCTCTCTCTCTCTCTCTCTCTCTTTCTCTC
>JBBPDA010000132.1:11900595-11919857 GCA_037974385.1 Arnoldichthys spilopterus | reverse complement strand
GGAACCCATCCTCCTCTGGTTGACACCGGATAGCAAAAACAAGCAAAAGAAAAGAAAGAAAAATAACAAAATAAATAGAAATATAAATAATAGTTCTTAGTATAAATGGGCGGCAAATGATAGACCAAAATGTGGGCAGTCTCAGGATCCTTTGAAAACCACTACCATAGAAGTGAACAGTTGTTTAAAGAGCAGTTTTGTAAATGAGTTCTGTGGGTGTGGTTAAATGAGCTTTCACATGATATAAAGGCTCTGTATCAGTTGAAGGATTGTGCTAGAACCATATCTCCAAGCCAAGAAACATATAGGAACCTTGAGCAGTTAACTTGGGCAGTGGTGGCCTAGTGGTTAGGACGCTGCCTTTGAGACCTGAAGGTCGCAGGTTGGAGTCCTGGCCTGGGCACCACTGAGGTTCTCTTGAGCAAGGTTCTGTCCCAATACACTGCTCGCTGGGTGCTGTTGGTAGCTGCCTGCTGCTCCACATGTGCACGTGTGATGGGTTAAATGCAGAATTTGCATTTCATTGTGGTGCTTGAGTGTGTTCACAGTGACAAATAGACACTTTCACTTCACTTGAAGAGTGTTGACATGGATCAGAGAAAGCAGATTAGCAGATATTTTTTTAAATAGCCACACTTGTCTTTGTCCTGACTTCTGACAAACAAAGCCCAACGCTAGAGTATTTTTGGGGTGGGGGAGGCAAGCTTAAGCTGTTAGTGCTGTACATGCATCATAAAGCATAACGTCATTATGGAGCACATAATGAAGGCATTTAGCATGCTTTTTACATTGACAAAAACATCTGCTGCTCAGGCTTAATTGACGTCTAATTTGATGAAATTAAGGCAGCACCTTTGACCTCTAATCAAGTCATGTTAAATGAGCGAGTCAGCAGGATAACCTTCAACCTCTTGCACTGGCTTTGGCACACACATCAGAAGCATATGGTCTTAGTGTCACATAGTGCCAAAGCTTTGACTGGATTAAACAAGAAAACTCTTACATTAATTTCATGTTAACACATATAAGAAAACATGTTCTAATAGCGCTGTCACTTTTGATTATAATGTTAATTACGTAATCTAAGGATTATTTTGACAATTTACCAAGTAGTCAGGATCCTCAAAACAGGCCAAACATTAAGAGTGGATTTTTACTGAATTTGAACCGAATAAAAAAATCCAAAATAATTTATTAGAGAAAGATAAATTAATAAAACTATGAAAAAAATATGAAAATAAAAAACACTACTAGGCATATTTTAAATATGCAATATCATTATGTAAATAACTAATTGTGATTCTAGGAGGTCATTTTCACTTAGTGATTTTTGTAAATTGCGGAATCAATTTTTAAAATCATATAATCTAGGGACACTGACTTATCAAGGCAACCCTAGTTAATCATGCATGAAGGCACCTACACTAGGCATGCGAGGATCAGAACTGGATCGTGGAGCATTTGAATAAGGCGGCCTGGTCTGGTGATTTTTTTTTTTCTTGAAATATTTCATTTTACTTCATGTGGTAGATATATATTGGGCAGGCGGTTTTAATGTTTTGGCTGTTCGAGGTATGTGCGTGTAAGTGCTACTTTGTGTAAGTGTCTATCTGTTTTTTTATTCATCCAGGTCATTGAATTGTCTAGTAATAATAAGTCAAAGCGATTGGGCTTGCGGTGTAATCTCGAAGATTACACTGTAAGTCCTGTCGCCTTGACTTACAATTACTAGCCTACTGTGCATAAGCACCGTAATGCTACTCTGAGCCTCTGTTCCTCTTTCCATCTTCCCTTTCTGCTGTCCTTTAGCAGAACCTTGAGGCTTCATTAAAATTCTGCTGAGCACCCCCCATTGCACTCACGCGCACGGTCTCTCGCACACCCTTACATACGCGGCACCCTTTGTAATGTATACATTTGAGAGGAAATTCACAGCTTTTGTGCCTCCTCCACCGGCGGGCATTTCTCAAAGTCATGTTTACATAATTAGTGTGTGTTCCGGTCGCCTCAGCGATTTCAAACAATGAAAAGGTTAGTATTATTCTCTGGTGCAGGTCTAGAGATGGCCATTGCTGGTGGTTTGCTGCTGGTAGTGTGTGTGTGTGTGTGTGCATGCGTGTGTGTGTTGGAGTGGGCCGCTGGGTAGAGAATGCAGTTCCCCCTCTATGGAAAGAAACTTTGTATTCACTCCGAAGTGCCACTTGGTTTGAGGAACCAGTAGGACTCAAATCTCCTTTTCCACCTGTGGTACTGGAGCTGTTTCTACAATGCCTTGCCCGGGGCTGCCTATGTGCACTGGATCCATTGATCCGTGACGGCTAAATATACAATTTCTATGAGCCGTGGGGATCGCAGGGCAGGGGCCGTGGCTTTGAGAGGTGCGCTCGAATCCATGCGTCAAAGCCCGATGTCAGTCTGCGGCAATTAGACAAGAAAGTAAATCCATTTGCTCAGCAGAACTTGCAGAGAGAAATGGCACGCTCCTCAATCTGTTATGCTGTGGGTGGCGAGGGGAGATACAGCAGAGTAGGCCGAAACCCTAACCGAAAGAAAAATATTGTTACTTCGCTGAAATAATGACTCAAGCAGAAGTAAAAGCAAGTACTGAAAAAGTAGAAAAGTATGAAAGAATCTTCCGGACAACTTGAGTGGAACCTCTTAGTATGTGTAGCATCTACAGTCATAAGTTTGGGTGTCAAGTGTCTTTTCTTCAGAGAAAACATCTGTGTACACTTTAACGCTGGTTATTATTTTGCTGTTTATTTGCTGAATTGGAGATATTAGGGTCTATGCAGAAGTAATGGCACCTCCATGTTTTAATGTATATTTTTCACAATATCTTAAACTCAGCGAATAAAAATGAAAGGCATTAGAATATTGAAATAGTTTAAATGCTGTAAAATATTTATAATACGTTTTTTTCTATGTAATAAATGTATTAATTTTTTTCACTTAGAAAATCACCATCATTTGACAGAGGGTGCGCAAACTTTTGCATCTACGCAGCATAGGAACTGAACGTTGTTAGGCACTGTTCCCCTCATTTTGGATTCTTTTGGTCTAAAAAAAAAAAACAAAGCTCAAGAACAGTAGGTGTGAGCAATAGCAAGGCAATGCATTGAAAGCAAAGCATTGAAATTAAATGCAACAACAGAGAATCTGGTTTTTTTTCCTCAAACATTTGCTTTTTTATAGGTGAATGTGTTTAAATTGAAAGTATAACTTGTAACTGCTCACCTGTGGGGGTGAGACAATTTTGCGAAAGGCACCCCTATGTCGTCTGAGTAATCTGCCCTGTGTCAGGTGGAGGCAGGTCAGAGGGCCATTCATCTGCAGTGTTAGAGGTGTAGAAAAAGAGGCCTGGCTTCCTTCAGAAACACCGCTCGCCGCAGCATCCAATGTTAATTACCGCAAATTGACTTTTACTTATCAAGTTGGTGCAGTGTGCGACTCATTACTGTAAACTCCTCTCACCAGTGAGAGCTTCTCTGATTTTTTTATTTTTTTTTTGTGGGAAAAAAAGTATTTGAAGGCGCAGGCGTGGCACCTAGGCTAAGGCCGGGGCTGTGACATTTCAGAAAGGGAGATATGTGGAAGTGGGTGACACTCCTCGCATAGCGCTGCAGCTGAAGGCAGTGCGGGTGACAGATAATGGCAGGCTGTTTACATAAAGCTTAGTCACAGGCCTCCCTCCCTCCAGCCAGACGCTGCTGCTGCCGCCTGGCATGCACACACAGTGTGGCGTGGCATCAAGCAACACAGAAACATGAAACAACTACCTTCAGAACAGAAAAAAAAAAATATATATATATATATATATATATATATATATATAAAACAGAGGCTAAAATGTAAATGATTTGGAATTGTTTTTATAGGAAAATGCTTTGACTTTTTTGTTGCATTCAGTGTTTTATCATCTGCCTGTTGAATTTAAAGCCTAATTACTAAAAAGTACATAAATATAATAAATCATGATTAATCTTACATTTACATAGATTTTATATTTTAAATCTAAATGTATGTTTTATATTAAAAATCTAAACTTAAAAGTAGTAAAGAAATCATGGCAAAAGTGCAAAAAGATTTTTTCCTGCAAAACAAGACACAAAGGTAATCAAATGTAGTCATAATCCTAATAAAATACATTCTACAGTCCAGTTGTTAGGCATTAATAATTCAGCATATTCACATTTGATGAAACATTTCCTTTTGCCTCCTTAAGCTATGAGTGAGTAATAGTAAAATGTAAGTGCTATGTAAATGTACACCCAAAGAAGGACCCTGGGTTCAGGTGTGAGACCTCCTATGGCAACTTTTAGCCAGTTATAAAGAGGCCCAAGCCTATTATTACTGTCAAACTTCATTTAGGCCACATCTTCTTCAGTCTTGGGCGATCCCCTTTTCCCGCCACTGGGTCTCCTTTTAGAACAAAGGTGGCCTCATGCGCAAATCTGTGAGAGGTGGGGTGATAAACCATTAATCCGTCTGTTTGTGGATTTGCCTTCCATTCATCATTGTACACCCACAAATCCTGGTAATCACATTAGGTGAGACAAAACGATTATTTGCATACTCACGAACGGAAGGACGGAAGCAGAGCAGCTACTTGTAGAGTTAGAAGAGTAAAACATGAGAATTCCGAAGCTTAAATGCTCCCATTTCCACATAATCCCTCGCAAAACTCGTAAACATGCAAAGGCGTTTCCGTACGTTCCGTTTGACTGAATGCATACTCTCTCCGACGTTACCCACAAGCCTCGCGCAGCTGTTACCCTGACTATGGTGGATGTATCTAGGCCTGCAGGAAATTAATGGTTTGCATCTTCCTTCCGCGCTCAGCCAAATCCCAGGACTCGGACCCACAGGTCTTCACTGCCTCTCATTCCCACCATACAACACTGTGTTTCCAGCGCTAAATAATTCAGCCCCCCTCCCCCCACCTACAATAAAAACTTTCCTCCTTTTTTACCATTATCGTTTTAAAGAGCGGTCCACCGAGCTTGCGCCGTGTTTGGTTCGTGGCCGCAGCTGATCGATATCAGTTGTACAAGCTGCCAATGAGGAAGTCAAATTCCCCTGCCTAATTACAGAGATGGGCTATGGGAGAGCCCTCGCCTGTGTGTTTACTTGCACGTTTTATTTTTTAATTCTCGCCACACTGTCTGGAGTCTCCTGTGGCCAGAGGCCTGCCTGTGGCAATAACCCTGCCAATGGACAACAAAGTGCTAATGCTTATGGTTCCGTCCAAAAAAATAAATAAAAGGAAAGAAAAACTGTTCTTCGCGTTTTCTAGAGAAAATCGATTTTATTTTTTTAATATTTGGGGCACAAACGCAAATATGACACCAGAGGGCTTCTTTTCACAGCTCTCTCTATGTATAATTTATCGTCCTTTATTTTTAATCATCCTTCTTCCTTTCGAGTTGGAGAAATATTTCATGTGTTTTGAGAGTGCCAAGTAATAATTGCTAATTAGTCCTTCAGGCTTTTGAACAGAACAAGAGAATCCCTCACCCAGTGATTGGGATGCTCTTGACGTGTGTTGCATACAGAGAGACAAAGAGCAGGGCTCTCACTTAGACAAATACATAATCATCCCATCAGCAGGTGTCAGGCAAACAAAACAGAGAGCACCGCGATGCTAATCTCCACTTTTAGGCGAAACGAAGACGTGACATCTGTCGTGCTCTATCCAGTGCTTTGAGGTGTATTGCGACTTTCTCCCCACGCGCGTACTTTGCAGAGGCTTGTGCTTAGTCCGGAACACACCTCCCATGGCTTGGATTTGGGAACGCACCATGCCCACGTCTCGCACAGAGGATTAACAGAGAGGGAATTAATGTGGAACTGACAGAGGGAGGCATGCAGGATGTGTGGTGCTTCGGATGAACCTTGATCCGAATTCCCCCCTTGGCCGGAGCGCACATCCACCAGATGAAAGCCGCGCACGTCTCTGATATGTTGATCAAAGGCGTCTGGCCCAGGGCACCACAGCAGCACCTGGAATTCCAATGGAGAAAACTCCAATATTATGATTCATAAAGGGAGGTTTGAGTTACACCTATGTAAACACTTGCCTGAGGTGTTTATCTGTTGTTCAATTATCTGAGAACACTACAAACTGCTCACCTCCCTTTGGTGTTTGGCTGTTTTATTTTTTTTATAAATTTTTTTTTTTTTTTTTTTTACAGCGAGTAAACGAGCTCATTAGGATGCATTAGAAAAGTTAGCCTTGTGGCACGCGCTTCCATTATACCTTCTAATGGTGGCACTGCCTCCGGGGCTGGCCCCCCTCAAAGCCATCAAGCTTCGCCCTCATCCACGTGTAAAGTGATGTGTGTGATGTTCACGCTGCACACTCTGTGATGTTCACCCAGTGACCAGACCATCCGTGCTTAACCTTGCCTGCCAAACAGTGTCATCATCATCGCTTATTAGTGTAACAGATAACTCTCCGAGAGCTATTAACATACATCCATCCTAGAAGTCACATATCGACCATATAGGTTAAGTGCACTAGCGCAAGGATGGACATTAATGTCATTCTGCATCACAAAATGGGATGGCTGAATGGAGGCCTGGGCGTGTGATGGCACTCTTTTGTCCATGCTGGAGAAACTCGGAAGTGCAAGAGCCTTCCAAGGCCGTAATAAAGACCATTTCCTCTGTCACCTCGGCCGAGATCAGAAAATAAATCTCTCTCCAGCTGCTCATGCTTCTGTTCGAGAACGTGTCTAGCCACTTGCGCTCAAAGGCTGATCTCTCTGTAAACTTGTGGCACTGAATAATCAGCTGCATTCATTATGTATTCGAGGAACAGGAATTCAATTTCAGGACCTTCTTCGGGGAAGCACACTTAGCTGAAAGGGTTCTTTAAAGTACCAAAAAAGGTTCTTTGAGGACCAAGATTAGAGCCTTATTGTTGCTATATACAGTCTATATACAGCTGTATTTTCACCAATGAGAAGAACAAATTTAACCTTGGCAAACTAGCTTAGCATTTTAATGGGTACTTCAGTTCTCATGTTTCCATATGCATTCTGTATATTCTGCTACCGTTACAAAGACCCTATGAAGAACCTACTTGTTTAAGGTACACAGTAAAGAAAATAAATAAGTAGCTTATTTTCAATGAGCCAACATATAACATCTGGAAAAAGTGAACTTGTTTGTTAACTGAAAGAGAAATATTATATTCTCTTACAAAAATTAAATTTTTTTGCTGTATAGTCTTTTAAAAAACATCTATAATACACACACACACATATATATGTACATAAACCGATCAGCCATGACATCCGCCACCAGCCATGACCACCACCTGCCTAATATTGAGTGGGTCCCCCTCATGCTACTGTTACAGCTCTGCCTGTGGTGCACTGGGTGTTCTGATCTCTTTCTATCAGAGTCAGCATTCACTTTTTAAACTACAGTAGCTTCTGTGGAATCAGACCAGATGGACTTGCTTTCACTCCCAACCTTGTTTGCCCATGACTCACCATTTTATTAGTTGTCCGTCCTCGGATCTCTTTTGGTAGGTGCTCTCTACTGCACACCTGAAACACTCCACATGACCTGCCGTTTTGGAGATGCTCTGGCTCAGTCGTCTAGTCATTACACTAAGGCCCTTGTCAAAGTGGCTCAGATCTTTACACTCACCCATATTTCCTGCTTCCAGCATATGAGACTTGTTCACTTACTGTATAATATATCCCGCCTCCCTGACATATGCCATTGTGATGAAATGACTTGATAGCCTATGTATATAAATAGTGGACTACCTAGTTGTTACAAATCATATAGTAATTCACATAGTTTCTCCTCTTGTGCTAGCGACTTTAAAAGCATGTAGGGCATCATCTAGTTACTCTTATGATAAAACTTAACATATTAGAGCCTTAGACGGCCATAATAAAGACTTCCCCTGACTGGTCACCTTGCCCCCGATTGGAAAATAAATCCTCAATCTTTCTGGGCCTGTGTTAGGATGTGTCCACACAAGCTCAATGGCCGATCTGAGCAGTGCTTGTACCAAAAGCTAAATCTGAGTGCACGCTCCAGAGCCGCTTCCACAGTCCATTAAAGAGAGCGTAAAACATACGATGTCTCTAGCTACGGGGAGACCACATGATGGAATGTTCGGAGAGCCTTTGAGAAGCTCTTAGAGAGGGATGCACTGAGGCTGCTTCTTATACACACACTAATTTGATGTGCAGGAGCAGGCACTGACCATCGGCGCTCGAGGAGTCTCTGGCTGTTGCAGTCGCTGAGCTGCGCCACAAGCGTGCTTAATTCAGAACACTGCCAGGCTCTTGAGTGGAGAAATAGTTTAGATAAACAGCTGTGTTTTGTCTGAGTTTTCGTAAAAGTGTTGTTTTGGTTCTTTGGTTCCCGTTTAATCATTGGGTATCAAGAGGTTCTGTTGGTGTGTAGCTGTACTGCTCGAATCTAATTATCTAGAAATGACATTAGGCTGATTCTGCTTATCAGCATCCAGATAATAGCAGAACATGCTGGATTGCTCAGATATTGGGGATGGGGTGATCTGATCCAGTCTAGTAACAGATCTAACCTAAAGACCTAAAGTGGTACAAACACACACCGTGTGATGCCATATTGTTAGCTGTGTATTTCTTCCTATGGTCTAGTAGAGTGTTTGAGTAGGTGCGAGTCATACATGAAGTGATTCAAATAAAATTAACTCATTTAAAAGCTAAAGTGGCGTCAGAAAAAAAATATTGCATGAGTATCTGATGATACTTTAGGTTTTAATATCATACAGGGAAAATGTGATACTGTGTATCGATAATTATCTACTAATCATACATCATTCGTTTACATTAGATTATTTTTGGTTGGCTTGATGTTGCAACTTTTTCTCTGTTCGACATGGTGAAAATTGAAAGGATGTTTCAGATCAAAATAAAATAGGATTGTTATATGTACAAACAGAAATGTTACGTCGATTGATTTCTCTGCTTGTTCCGATGTGCTGCAGGTGAGAAGTAGCTCATATCAAATTACACCATGTCAACTTGTTCACACATCCTGAAGAGAAAAACACTACCCCGTCTGCACGCCCCTGAGAACAGTTTGCAATAAGGAAATTAAAAGTCAGCTATTAGAGGTCATTGGCCTCTTTGATGTGGTGCTAAAACAAGTGATTGCCAAGCCGTGGTAACTGTGTCACTCATCTAGGGCCTCGTGTGGCCTTTTGCTTTTTATTGACCCCTAGATGATTGGAGTTTATGAGCTAAACAGACAATACTAGCAAGGTGACAAAGGTAACATGTAGCGCATTTGAGGAGACATGAGTCAAGTCAATACACAGCATGCCAGGGTTAGGAGAGTATATAAATAGGTTATGGCCGTATAACAGGGTGTAATATTTCGGGGAAGTAATTTCCATCATTTATAAACATCTTTATGACTGGCACTGATATTTTTACTAGGTCTGTGATAGCTAAGTTACTGAGTTCTGCGCACATACTGAGCTCTGACCTAGACAAAACTTCTTCCGTTTGGTGCCATAGTGATTTCTCATCTCTGCAAAGACGCCCATATCAAAATTTCCCTTTCAGAATGACTGTATTTTTATCAGTAGGCAGTCTATGCGCAGACCTCAGAAGTTTGGTCCCTGGAGCCTTGTACATTCCTTCAGATGGGAAAAGGCCTTGATGTGAAAACAAATAGCAGCCTGTCTCACCCCTGGCCAGAGGTGATGGGGGTGCACGGACAAAGCTGCAATCTCCACCGCTCTGAGTCAAATCTGCTGTCGGACCATGCGCCATGAGCCAGAAATCATATTCTCGCCCCTCGCAAGAGAGAGCAAAGCCAGTGGGAGCAGCAGGGGGACAGAAACTGGAAATATTAGATATCCCTGGGTGACAGACAAACATGAATAACCTTCAACCCAGCTCTGGATCAGTGAATTCACATTGGGGAAATAAGATGGAAGGAGAACCGAGAAGGAACGTGGTAATAAAAACATATAATAGCAGAAAGCAGTGACGTGTGGATGGTGGAAGACTGATAAGGACGACTGGAGCTTTTTCCTTTTTTGATCTGAGAACTCGGCCTGGTTTTATACTGTCAGGAATAATAGCGTATCCATGTAATCCACAGATCTGCATGTGGAAATGTGTGTTTGCGAAGATCGTATTAATCAGCTGTTGATATGCGTAAGAAGCTGTGAGATTAGCGCTCCCTGTAAACTTGTGGCAGTGAATAATCAGGTTTATTCATGTTGAATCTGAGTGACAGGAATTCTCTGATATTTGTATTTACTCCTGAAAAGACCCGTTTTATCCCAGTGGCTTAAAAAGCAGGCAACATCATCTACTGCTACATATCTTGTGCATAAGAGTAATTCTGTTAATAAGCAAATTATTTTTGCTTTATTTTTGCTTTAATAAGCAAGGTATATACTTTTGATTTGCATTCTCTATTGGAAGGTTTGACTCTGTCGAGTCAGCACTTTTTAATTGTATGTTTTAATGTAAAACCATGACAAAAAACATGCACAAAATGCAAATAATTTTTCTGTACACACAATCCCTTGCAATGGATTTAAATCAGATTAAATTTCTCTTCTTCTACTAACAAACACAAAGATATGATATCGAGGGAAAGTTTACAATCTGCAGACTTTACACAGAATTTCTCTGCTTGTTTCATGAAATATGAAAAAAAATTTACTTATGCAAAAAAACACGATAGGAAGGGCTGGACCATGAAATATTGTCACTGGGGTGCTACATTTGTAGACATGAGGCCGATAATTGAGGTTATACCAAAGTTTACTATAATTTACTGTGAGATAAAGAAACAATTATTGGCACAAAACTGATAAGTAAAAAAAAATATTTACATTCTGCAAAGCAAAATCAGGTCTAGTGCTGCTGCATATAAATGCAACTCAGTGAACTATTGCATTGTACAGTACAATAGTCTGCTCAAGTCAAAATGCCAACAAACTTTATCAGTTTATCTTCAAAAACAGCTTCACATTTTACATTTATGTAATACATTTAAACACAGCATCAGGGCTTCATCAGGATTAAAAACTGAAACTGAAACTGTGTAAATATATAAATGTTATAAACGTTAGAGGAAGAGTCATACAGCTTTCTTTACACCACCTCTTTACATGGATCAGTTTCTCCTCAATTATACTTTGTTAGTTTAACCGTTTTTTGACGAAAGTCTTGTGTCTATGAACAGTGCTCTGCCTCTCATTGCTTGTGTAGATGGCTGGATTGATTACAGTGGGAGAAGTTTAGTATTGTCATTGTCACTCGCTTGTATTTTAAATGAGAGGTGGCTTGGCTCACTGTCGGCGCATTGCTATATTAAGGCAGTGAATTGACATTGTGCTTTTGACTAACACAACAACATCTGAAGTCAGTGACATATTAAACCATATTCTAATGTGTTTTAGTAATGTGTGGCTGCATAACGTTCCTTACAAAAACAAGAATGTGCACTAGTGGCTCTTGAAAGGCTTAGGAGGAACAGTGCTGCTCCCCTAAATGATTTTCACTTTCCACTCAAGCAGCAGGTCAGTTTCCTTGCCGTAAAAACCAATCTGGTTTGACTGGTAAATTTGCCATTGTAATAGCAATCTGTCATAGCTCATGCGCCTCTACCTTTAAAAGGTGAGGTGACATGCCAGTCTGATTGGTTTATTGCACGTGAAACCTAAAACACACCTCTGAATAATTAAAAGAATGAAGAAAGACATTGTGCTGGCTCGAAATCTGCTTTTTTTGGCCTTCAAAATGGAACATGCCCATAAGCGTTTTGACGCTTGGACTTTATGGTTTGCATTAGATCATCAAAACCGAGCCCAAGGTGTTATTTGTCATAGTTCTTTTCAGTAGGAGAGAACTTTGTTGTGGCCATAATGTATTTTAGCTGCTGGTTGTTGTTGCTAGGTTACAGGCAAGTAAGGTGGAGAGATGCAGTTAGAGAGCCATTACCAGGTGATATTGGCACTCATAGAACGCCTCTTAGCCAATCACATGGCGAGGTCAGAACTAACTGTGGTACAATTTCAAATTACAACATTCTGCTGATAGCACAAAGGTGCTTCATGCACATCCTGAAGAGAAAAGCAGCACATTGTAATTCAGCGATGCTCGAATCTTATTCTGAGATGTCCAGGTGACTTAAATAGGGCTTCATCTGGTGCTGTTCTCCATGCTATCATCTATGTAATTGTAATTTTCTAAATAAGCAAGGTAATTTTGCATAAAGGCTGATAAAAGCATGATCACACACATCCACTTCCATCACTGGATCTGCTGGTTAGATGAATGGACGAAAGCACGGTAAGTGTACAAAACAACTGTTGCCACAGCTTTCAAGTGGACAGCTATATTATTTACAATAATGACAAATCACAAGCAAGCCTCGCCTTCCACCAAAGAGGAGTGTACCTCATAAAACAAAGGTGCTTCTACTGAGGGTTCGTTTTCGCTTTGAAGGATGGCACGGAACTGCATTAGCATTGCTCACGGAGAAGAATCTGCAAGTAATAACTCAGAAAATAGAGTAATTAGCACAAGCAGCTGTAACACAATGACCCCTATTCATCAAAGCCATTTACTCCTGGGTGCAGTTTGAAGCCATCTCCTTTTGTCTGGAGGGAATACTCAGCAGGTACTTTTTTGTGCAGAAGCGGGGGACAAAAAAGGTGTGTTCATCACATCTCTTTTATGATATTGTGGTGAAATTGAGAACTGAAGCAAGATGCAGCACTGGGGCAAGCTCGGAGGGTTCGGGAGAAGAGGGATAATTATCTTACCCAAAGAAGAAGGTGGAGGAAGGGTTATTAAGTGTGGAACTTTGTTAATTGCGATACTTTCATACACACAGAGTTCTGAGGTCGTCTGGGATTATGCTGACTAAAGGATCCGATAAGACCGGGTTCAAAGGCAGTTTACATGTGCAGGCAGGGGAACAGGGGAGGCAGATGGTGCTGGGGAGACCGCAGAAGAGTGCCAAGGCCAGATTTGTGGAACAGAAAGGGAACATCTCCGACGCAACAGTAATCCTATTTGAAAGACCCAGATCAGAGGACGCCCTCCCCCGGATTTTTATATAGTTCACCTATTATAGACCTTCTAGTTAACGATGATATTCTGCACTTTGACTTTTCTCGTTCGCCAGAGGAAACAACAGCATAATTACTGTTGTCGTAGTCATGTTAATTACGTCTGACTACAGCTCACTGGAATAAGTGAAAACATGCTGTGGAAAGAGTGGATTGTAAACTTTAAATCCATTTTAAACGTACAGAGGAAATATTTTAGTATCATTTGAATGAGATAAAATGTTATTGTTGATCTTATTTTTTTACATTTTTTAAAATAAATATCAATATCAAAACAAATGCACTGATATACATGGATCAATACAAATGTAAACGTAATTAGTATATAATAAACTAGTGACAATGAGTGATTTATGTCATAATGTTGTGATTTATACACACCACTATGAAATGGGACAACCCATCCGTGTAAGAGCAGTGGGCAGCTGGCGTGGGCAGTGCTCAGGGGCGGTGCCTTGCTCACGGGTACCTCAGTGGTACCGTTCTGGGATTTGAACCAGCGACCTTCAGGTCACATGGGCCCTTACACTACCACTGTCCAGCAGTGCAACTAAATGAAGTTCTGTAAACTGAACGTAGCAAAATTACAATAATAACTAAGGGCTGTTTCTCAGGTCTAACCCTCAGTCACGTTATGCAATACAACAAGAATTGTGTCACTGTCCTATTACTTATGAACTGTAGAGTGTTTGGCTGGCAGGGAGCCATCCTAGAGCATTAAGGCACACTGGCATGTAGAGAACCCATTTCGCCTCAGAAATAGTGCTTGTTTCTCAAGTCGTTCACAGCAATCTGTTTATCCTTTTGAGTGATAGGATGCCATCTCGTTGAATGAGCCGGCTGTTGTTTCCTCTTTGTCTTTGCCATCCCCTTCAACCTGCAGTCAAAATCAAATTCGCAGAGCAGATTTTTTTTTTTTTTCATCCAACAGAGCGATAAGGTGCTTATCTGACTCAATCACCATTTGCCGTTGATTGGAAAATCAATGACCTCATGTTTTTTTGTGTACCTTCACTGTTTCAAGTGTGCCAGTTTAAACAGCGTGTTCACTGAGACCTGGTCCTGTCAGCTGTAAATGTTTTGTTGAACAGCTATTTATATCTCGTGGAGGCTGATATCTTTTGTTTGCATTTGTTTGGTAGGCAGGGATTTAAACGTGTTTAGCAACACTTGTTTATGTTAACGGGCATATTTGACGAGCCTCTGAGAAAACACTTTTTTTTTTCTTTATTAGGATTCCTCTATGGATCCTCTTTTCACATAACAGTACTTTGCTGCCTTTTCAGCCTTTATTCCGTGCTGTTCTATTGGGACTACAACCTTTTATTTAGTCATCAGTGCAGTTTCATTATGTTTTTCCTGTGGATGACTCGCTCCCTTAGCAAAGAATTAAGAGCAACAGTTGGGGGGACAGCACGAAGCCGACCGTTCCTAACAGTATATATCATATACAAATCCACAAATATGCATTCTCCTTACCTTCCAAATGCATACGTCAGTCCTGTCAGGGTATGGGTAAGCAGTATTTTAATTAAGTGTCTCATCTGAAGTGATAATAATGAGTTTGGCAGGGATCTGTGGGGGAGCTTGTGGAGAAGAGAATGAATTGCTGTCCTTTCCCTTTTGCAGACTGATGCATACACACTCTATTGATTGCAATTCAAACGGAGATGACAACCGTTAATCAGTGCCAAGGTGTAGAGATTAGTATCTTTAAATGGAATGGTGTGGGGAGGGGCTGACCCAGACTAACTTTAATAACTTAACTTCAGCACTTTGTCATGTCTGCCTGCGGGCAGAGAGAGAGGTTCGTCCACTTAGAGGAGCACAAACATCAAGAGGGAAGCAATGTTCTCTCTAGCACAGGAGCATGTCACTTTATAATATGAGATTATCATTCACTGCTTGGTTTTATTGTCCCAGCCGTTCACACAGGAAATTCTGTCTTAGCTGTAGATTTACTGTTTGGCAACTGGCTAAGAGGGTTGGGACACGACACTCCCAACAATGCCTCAGCTATCTGTGGCTGGAAGTCCTGAAGAGCACAGCAAGCCCTGTAGTTTCTCTTTTCTTTTGAGCCACGGTGGCGCAGCCCATTCATGTAAGCAGTGATGGGGATACAGGCGTTAAAATAATGGTGTTACTGTAAAAAAAGTCATTTTTCAGTAACGGGTAATCTAACCAATTACTGTTTCCATCGTTACAACGCCGCTACTGTTACTGACAATGACATGTGGCTCGTTACTGTAATTAAGCTGGTTTCATCCGACCAGGCTCTCAGCCACTAGAGCGGCAAAGCTTTTTTCTTTTCTTTGGTGAGGGGCGAGACTGCATAAGAGATGCTGATTGGCTAAGGTAGAGTAAAGTTTCATGGAAAGCCAACCAGAGGCAGACACAGCACTGGCGAGTTCAAAAGTAACATTTTTGGTACAAGCCTAGCTTAATTTAGACAGATGTAGTTGCCAGTTGCGGCCTGTTGAAGTGCAATAAATATGAAAAGTTATAAAACATCTACTGTGTTTTATTATTCTACTATTATATATATATATATATCTACAATGATATATTACATTTGATAGGTGACTTGTTTCACATTGTCCCAGGTTTGTGTACAGTGTTCTGTGTTAGAAATGTATTATTTTATTTATATCTAGACTTTTATTTATTCTAAGTGCCTATTTCATTAATTACACATATTTAATAGTCAGTGTTATTACAAACAATTGAACATACAGCTATAGTGGGGAGGGGGATCCACATGTTTGACAAATTTGAACATTTTTTAAAAATGTAATGCATAAGTTGCTTTCCCTGGTAACTAGTTGCTTTTGTAATGCTGTAACTCAGTTACTAACTCAGTTACTTTTTGGAAGAAGTAACTAGTAACTATAACTAATTACTTTTTTAGAAAGTAATGTGCCCAGCACTGCATGTAAGTCTACCACCTTAAGTATAGCAAAAAGGAAAAGAATTTTTCCTTAACAACTGTTAAACGGCTCAATGTTAAAGAATCCCGTACAGCTATTTTTGTTGTGTAATCAAAATACATGAACATTCAAATGGGGGACATTCTGTTTGGCCTGATTTGATTAGCTACAACAACACAGACCAGCATTTTAAACCGAAATATCACTGTTGTGTAGTAAATATAAACTCTTAAGCCTAAACCTAAATTCTGTAATACAGTGTTCTGTAAAGCTTGTCATTGCATCAAGTGCTACAAAAGAATGTGGAATAGGAGAGCCTCCATGCACATTCTCCTGCCCTATGACACTGCCTTTGGGCTCAGCCCGACATGCCCAAAAGTTCATATTGTGATGATGTTACGAGCTACTATGATTGCAATATAACTTACAATATGAAAAAAATAATCTATTTTTTCATTGTGCAGTAGTTTGAGAAGTGATTTTGGCCTGCTGCAGTATATTTACATTTACGCTTTTGTGTAAGAGAAGAAATTCAAACAGTAAGTGGGATCTGGTGAAAATATTGAAAGGATAATTAGAAAACAGAAGAATTTGTTTCAGTTAACTTCAGAACGACGCTCTTCTTTTTCATGCTTGTTCATGTTTTTATGACCAATTAAGCTGCATTGTTGCTTCTGTTTTAGCCACTACCCTTCACACAGACATGTAAACAGTAAGCCTACACTTTACATTATCATGTCCTAGAGTTGCTGACATGTGCTTATGTTGAGTTTTGTGTAGTGTCTTCAGGAATGTAACTTACTTGTTTTGACATATAGATGATGCTTCAACTGTGATATGGCCAAGGACTTTTCCTTCTCCTCGAATGATGTTTTATTCTCTTATAACTTCTCCCCAACTTTCTGACACTCCTCTTTTCAAGGAAACCTCTGTTCACGAGAAAAGTTCCCGAAAACAATGTTTTAGCCTTGTTGTCAGAGGTAATTACTGACTCCAAACAACTGCAAACACTTCACCCTTGACTTTGCCCATTAATTCCTTTGTAGGTATGAGTGTAATTTACGGGGAATTGCGCGTGGTAGTCACAGAGGGCTGCCCAGTCGAGCTGTGAGCTGTGCCGTCTGCGGACGCTCCGGAGTAGGTGGAGGCTTATCTCCGCAGAGCCCATCAATCAACTAGCAGTGACTTTTGTTTTTTGCGTGCACATTTCGTACCCATAATGACCAGCCCTCTCCCGCCTCCCCTCTGCCTGCAGGACACAATTACTGCCTCGACACAGAGGACGACCTCTGTCATGTAAATGGACCAGCCACTTCACATTAGACTGTTTTTTAAAAAAAGGGGAGAAAAAGTTCCCATCGTCCTCAGAGGGACAGAGTAATGTACTTTTTTTTTTTTTTTTTTTTTTTTTTTTTGCTGGATAAGCTCCACACAAACAAAAGGAAGGGACTTGTACTCACTTCAAAGAGATGGATTTGAAATGACCTTTTTGTGATACATGTACTTTGGGCCTTGTATATGCACACATGAAGATCAAAAGTGACCTTTCTCTAATGCATATTCATGGCCAGTGCGGGCATGAAGCTTCACCTGGGTGGCTACAGATGATCAGCTTTAATTGAGGTGTTTAGCGGAGCATGTAGCCTTGACTGTTGAATCGGCCTTGATGCACACAACAGGGCAGAAATTCGGTGTGTGCGGAATAATAGCGTGGGTGGAAGGTTTTCGAAGCAAGTGAATTTGCAGAGAAGAAACTTCTGTAAAGATCCAGAGTGAGCTTTTTTATTTTCTTCGAGATTAAAATAGCAAAGCTATAAAGAAAAATGTTAAATATTTATCAATTGTTATCGAGTCGTATGGAAAGGTCGAGAGGGCTATTGGCCATATCATTGAGCGGTCCAGGGTGGTGGGCTTTATGGACATTGTGTGGGGCAACTGTGGGTGTCTCGCAGTTGGTTTATGCTGGTAGCCCGCACCATCTGGCTTCTAGAATGGGTTGGGGGGCCGATTTCGCTCCAGCAGGCCAGCCACACCTCCACTCTTCACAGCCTCTCCGCCTCACCACCTGGGCTCCGCTGGGGCTCCGCTTCTGCTTCTGAGAGCAAAGTCACAAATCTCATTCTGCTTTGTGCTCTTTCAGACATTAAACCTCCCTCTAAAACTGTGCGTTCGTGGTGGGCGTTCATATATGTAAAACAAATAGTGGAAACCGCCGCTGCTGCTGCTGTGGCGGCGGCGGCGGCCTTAGAGCACACGCCAGCTGTCTTGTTGCTATGTGACAGTGGTGTTGAGCGAAATTTTTGTTTTCTTTCTGTTGATTTGATTGACAGGCCTGTAGTCAAGAGGCTTTGACAAGATTTGTATGACACAAGAAGACGAAATAGAATATGTTTACACGTTTCATAACATCTTTTTAGTGTGATTGGATGGAGCACACTCTTCCCTTCCTCAACAAAGTGGTAATTCTGAATTTCGAGTGTGTACTTTCAATTCTGGAAACACCGGCTACTTGATTTGATGAGAATTGAGTTCATAATGTTACCTTTGTTCCAGGAAGGAAACATGAAGATCTAATCAGGAAACATCAGAGCGTGTGTGTAGGGTTGTTTCCAGGGATGATTTTTTTTTTTTTTCTGGGAGAATGTGAAATAGTCATTATTCTCGAGATGAAACATCTATTACCACAGAAAAGGTCTATCGTGTGATGTTTCTCCACGTTTAACAAGGGCTTTCAAGGTTGGCAAGACATCATTAGTGTGGGGGGGCATGCTTACCTGATAGACTGTCAAAGGACAAGTGAACTCATGAGTCTCATTTTCTCTTCTCTACCTGATGTCCAATTATATTTCAAGGAGTTCGTGCAAAAATAAAATTCCTAAAGTGCTGAAAGCGTAGTGGAAGCATTCGCTTTCTTCCTTCTGCTGTCAAGCTTGATTCTGGAGTTCTAGCATTATTATTTCTATTTTTGCCCTCCAAACAGAGGCAGACTATTTATCTTGTGGTCTGTAATTTGACACAAAACAATGTTAAATCCGGAGAAATTGTGAACATGAAATATTAAAATCTGCCTGGCTGGGTTTGCAGAGATCTTGGCTTAGCGCTGGTTGTTTGTATGTGATCTGTGTCTGTATATACAGTGGGTACGGAAAGTATTCAGACCCCCTTCAATTTTTCACTCTTTGTCATATTGCAGCCATTTGCTATAATCATTTAAA
>JBBPDA010000132.1:11887148-11900152 GCA_037974385.1 Arnoldichthys spilopterus | reverse complement strand
CCAATGTTTACCATCCAACCTGACAGAACTGGAGAGGATCTGCAAGGAGGAATGGCAGAGGATCCCCAAATCCAGGTATGAAAAACTTGTTGCATCTTTCCCAAGAAGACTCATGGCTGTATTAGCTCAAAAGGTGCGTCACTAAATACTGAGCAAAGGGTCTGAATACTTAGGACCATGTGATAATTCAGTTTTTCTTTTTTAATAAATCTGCAACAATTTCAAAAATTACTTTTTTTGTCTGTCAATATGGGGTGCTGTGTGTACATTAATGAGGGGAAAAAATTAATTTAAATGATGTTAGCAAATGGCTGCAATATGACAAAGAGTGAAAAATTGAAGGGGGTCTGAATACTTTCCGTACCTACTGTATATATAAATATATGGGACTGTTGCATGGTGGCACGTTTTGCTTTGGCCAAACAGTAAGTTAAACCTTTTTTTTCATTAATGTCATGTTCATTTTCATTATAGTAGTTTATAATAATACATGTACAATGAAATTATTCTTCAGCATCTTCCCAAAAGGAACCACCACTTGATGCTGTTCTTGATAGAGTAGCGTATACCCATATTCATGTAAAAGTATCATTGCTTAATTAAAACAGTATCTCAAGTCAAATAAAAGTAGTTTTGCAAAGTGCTCAAGTTTTTCTAGTCTTCCCTATAGATTGTATGCACTATGGCCTTGCACCAGCATCAATCAGCACAGGAACTATTCTTCTCTTTGTGGTCTTAACTTAAATGCCAAGGCAAATGTTGTGAATAGAAAAGTTAGTAAAAAAGAGTTAGTAGCTAACAGTGAATGACAAAAGTAAATGTGAGTAAAACTAAATTCCGTGCTATTATACTGGACTATTATAAATATATTATTATTCATTCATTCATCCATTATCAGAACCTCTTATCGGTTTTGAGTCAATCCCTGCTGACTAAGAGCCCCAGGCAGGGTTACACCCAGGACAGGAGGCCAACCCATCACAGGACAACACAGAGACAGTCAACCATTCACACACATTTACACCTATAGACCATTTAGAGTAACCAGTCAACCTAAATCACAAGCGTTTGGATGCTTTGATGAAAACTGGAGCACCTGGAGGAAACCTTCATGAACATAGGGAAAACTTGCAATCTCTATGGATTATCTAGAGAAGCACACATCCACCAAGATGTTACATAAGTTCATTCATAATCGTCACTAGTTACTACCCAGTTCTGCATATGGGAGACGGTCCACCACCCCAACAATTCACTCTCCTCGTTTCCAATAAAATATTTGGCAACACAGTGAGTCAAATGGTGAGTGCTGCCTCGGTGAGCTGTGCACACGGCTGTGGAAAAGGCCTCCACTAAAGCCTTAGTAAATCTGACCCTAATCTTGCCGTGTGCGAGTTTACAGATATTGATGCAGGCCATCAGTGTGTCAGCACTTAGGCCTGTTTCTGTGGAATCCCTGATTATTGAGACTGCAGAAGAAGAGCTCTTTTTGTGCCTGCTTCTTTTCTGCTCCAACGCCTAGCAGCCATAAAAGTCCCTATCAGAGCAGGCATGTGGGGCTTGGGCTTGCTCGGCCCCTGCAACTCGCTCCGCTCTCTCTGTTCAACTGTGACTCCTCTCTTTCTCTCTCTCTCTCTCTCTCTCTCTCTCTCTCTCTCCCTCCCTCTCCCGCTCCCTCCCTCCCTCCCTCCCTTCCTCTCTCTTTCTGTCTGTCTCCCTCCCTGTCTCTCCAGTTATTTTTGGGTACCGCCCTGAGCTGTACCTTGCTTCAAAGGCGAGCGGAGGTGCTTTGTATTTATTTATTTATTCTTTCTTTTCTCTATTTATTATTCATCCCTTTCCCCTTCAAGTTGCACAGACAGCCGAGTTGAGTTGATGTCTTGAAACTGTTAGTAGGAGCTGATTAGGCTGAACAGGGTGGAGTCTTGGCCTTTACGGACCCGGATCCCTGACTTCTGGAGTACAGATGTGGATGCTGGCGTGGACGAGAGATGAGATATTTGTTCTGTGATAATTTAATAATTTAACTGAAGTTATATAAGTCATATACAACATTTCTGCTGTTCAAAAAACAAGAATCTGTTTTGAGAGTAGGAAGATTGGAGGTGAGTGTCTGCACAAATGAAGCTGTAGCTTTCAGATACATCCATTTAGTTCTGTTGCCTTAAGAGACACATATTTGTTGCCCTTTGAGAGCTAAGATCAAAAGGCCAGTTCCACAAAACACTTCATCAGAAAAGGTCAGCCCATCACTGGGTCTGTGAGGGACAACAGGCTGGTCAGAAAAGTCCTAAGAGAAAACCACAGCTCTGTTTACTGGAACTCTCAGGAAATACCAATATTAGTGGTTAGTGGTGGCACAACTACAATAACCACAGAAATGATGGCTCCTCCTTATTGCCCCTTTGCGAGCAAGTGGTTAGGGACTTGCCCATGTGATTGGAGGGTCACTGGTTCAAGTCCTGGCCTAAGGTACCCTTGAGCAAGATACCATCCCACTGCACTTTTGCCTGGGCAATGCTGATAGCTGCCCACTGCTTCACGTGTGGATGGGGTAGATGCAGAGGTCACATTTCTTTGTGGGGCACTTTGTGTGATGGGGTGTGTTCACAATGACAAATAGTCACTTTCTTTTTCTCATGCACCTGATGAGCCAACACATGTATGATGTTTGATGTCTGAAAACTGCTTGTTTTGTTACAGACTGTGGCTACAAGTCTAGCGTAGCTAACAAGTAATGGAGGACTGAAATAAGCAGCATCAAACTGCATTGGAAATTTGGCTGTAGCTGACAAACGTGTCTTCACTCAGTGACTTCATTTTTTAGTTTTCAGGTTGCCTTTTGAGGGATCGACAGGAAGCAACAGCCCAGCATCAGGCCTGAGTGCATAAAGACAGGCTGTGAGGAGCAAACTTTGCATTTGACTAAATTCTGAGCATTGTGTGAAGTGGCATTATCTGTGGATTACACGAAAATGCCTCCCCGACCCTTGGCTCTTGCCCTTCTCCCTCTCTCTTCTTCATGCTCACGCATGGGGGGGAGGGGGCGGAGAAAGGGGGAGAACGACGTTCATCATTGGTGCCTTTTTTGCGACTGCAGGGCTAAAACAATATAAATAACGTGGGCCCTGAAGGATTGGTGTGCTCCGCTCTGACAGCGAGATGGAGTATTGATTCTTGGCACGGTGCTAAAATTGCCTGCCTCCCAGCCTCCAGACACACATGTTGGCAGGTCTCAGAGAGTGTGAGGCATGCCCCAAACAGGAGAACGTTATCAGTGATAGCCACGTAAACATAAAAAAAGGACAGGAGAGCTACAATTCCATGTGCAAAACAGCTCTTCCTGTTGTCATGGCATTTCAGAAAGAAATCTGACATCAATATCAAGTGTTTTCATTATTATTAGAATATCCATATTTAAACCTGAATTTTTGTCATTATTATAAATAATCAATGAAAACATAAGGTTTAACATTTGTTTATTGAGTTGCACAGACTTGTATTATACAAATGTTTCATATTTATCATACTTTATTTTGCCTAATTTAATACACAGTTTTAGCTGCTTTTGTCCAAACATTGCCTTTGCTTCTGCATAACAAGGTGATTCACAATTAAATAAATACAGTTAGGATGTTTATTCCAAGCTATACCTAACTTATTTGAACACCCAATCAAGTAAATACGATCTTAAGATATAAAATTGGCTGTAGTATCTAAACCAAAGTGGAGGAACTGCTCCTAAGTCAACATAATGTTACTCACATACTGTTGCAGAAGGAACTAACTGGTTAACTAACTAACATTAGCTGTTTATTGAACTACACATTCCCTCCAATAGTCAGACCACATCAAGCCCACACATGATTTCTTTGTTCTGGTCAGGAAAACAGTAAGATAATAGTCTGCTGTGACAATAACTAGGCATGTCACAGATATTACATTATTGATTTATCACACAATATAAGTACAGTACTTCGGTAAAAATTGTGTTTCCCTACATATTTGATTACATATAAATTAATACATCTGTGCTGTCCTGATAGCAAGACACAGGGATATCGTCAAACTGGAGAGGCACCAGGACTTTACAGCTACCAATATTTTAACTAGTTGTGCTGCTTCTGGGTCTTTGTATTTTTTTGTCTTTTTTTGTCAATTTTTGTCAATTTAGCTTTTGACATTTCATAAAAATGTTTTAATTTAAAAAAAAGAAGATTTTTTTTTAAAAATTCATGAACCACATTATATTTTCAGCAGAAAATGTCTTAAAATATCATTAATATTATCATGATTATTTCTGTTTCGTTCAAGAAATGTCGTTATAATTACAGGCCTAACTGCATGAGTCTGAATATTCGTGCATTCGAATAACCAAACCCAACCCTGCCACTTCTGAACTCAGCCCTGATTCATAAACAAATCTGCTGTTTGGCTATCCAGCTCTCATTTGGAAAAGACATCCTACTCTGTCAGGACAATTTTTGCATGATTAAAAACAACCTTGCATTACCTTGCAGCTCCATTAATAATGCACTGGAGAGTGATGGTAGTTGGTCCATGACAGCAGCAGCAAATCATGCCACTTCAATCTTGAATTCATAATCAGACTGTCCCTTTCCCTTTCATCAGCAGGCCAGGTGCATTCCTGCACCTTTCCGATGACAAGGTGTGCGGCTTAGTTTTACCCCCCCCCCCTTTTGCCCCAATCTTCAGCCGTTTAGAAAGGCTTTCAAGTTTCTGGAGAGGTCAAAATGCCTTGCTGATGCGTGTTTTTTTTAATGTAGGTGAGGCAGCTCTGAGAATCTAGGAGATAAAAGGAATTCAGCGGGTTCATGGTAATAGACTTTCCGTTCGGCCAAGAGAGAATATGCCCCTGAGGTAATGGTTAAACTGCATTCTGAGTAATTATATGTCTCGGTCTGATATAGTCACTGGAAAGTTCTCACCATGATCATGAATTCTGGAGTATTCCCAGATACTGAGAATAAATCAAACTTCATTCTTCGCCTAACATCAGTTTCAGTATGAAGTCTGTACGTTTGATGCTTATTCATGTCACCATTGGTTTTCCATACCATAATATGAAGCTGTTGCATCAGGTAGAATGTGGACCTTATGCAACGTTTCAATGGCAGACGTACAAATCACTGGGGCATATTTCAGGCAGGTATCGTGTGATGTATAGGCAAGGCTGAGGTAGAGGCACAGGGGCTAAAACTCTGTCCCTTAATCAGGATCATTTGAAACCTGCTTTTGACAGTATTGGCACACTGGTCTTTGATGATAAGCACAGTCATGCTCATGCAACGACAACAAAAACATCAAATGGCTTTTAGGTGGCGCCTTTGTCTCCTCAAGAACACCAGAGCCCAGTGACCTCAAGTGGCACTCTTAAGTGACAGGCCACTCCACTCCCTCAAGCGACAAGTGCGAAACCACATCACTTTAAATCCACACTTGCATTGCTTTAGGATTTAGAACTCTTTCATATCCTCCCCAAGTGACAGTTTTGGCTCTGAAAAGGGCAGGACAAGTGACAGGGACTCAGAAGCTGCCTTTTGTGGCACTGGCATTGTCAGAGGATTGCCTCCTCTATAGTGTCAGCATCTTTTGGAGTATTGGCGCACCTGAGAGAAGAAAGTGGTGCAAACGAGGATGGCCTAAGCTAATTTATTGTGTACACAGCACAGGTCAAGGGAGCTTATTAATCCTAGTATGCCTCCGAGCACTGTCTAAATGAGAAGGTTCCTAGGCATAAGCCTCCACTTTTATTTTGATTTTTGTTTTTCTCGTTTCAAAGCCTCACGGTGCTTGGCTTGGAATGCCGATGGGCTCTGCCAAAAATGAACTGGTAAAAAAAAACAAAACAAAAAAAAAAAAAACCCATTAACATTGGTGTCAGAAGCTATCGGGCTTGGAGAGAGAACTGTATCGATGCAGACAAATTCGTATGCATCGTTGACTGATACCTCGTCTCAAAGCCCAATGGAGGCCCAAAGGGTATCCCAAAACAAGGCTGCCAGGGATAGGTCAGTTTATCGACTGTTTTAGACTGATATGTGAATCTTAGGATTACACAGAAGCCCAGCTTGTGACATTCTCTTCTGGGTCTCAAAGACTGTTTTTAATGAATGGGATTCTCTTGTCAGACAGAATCCTTTATTATTTCCTCATACGAATTCATGATTGAACATGACTGGCGTTTGTAAAGATTACTCGAGCTTTAGAGCAAAGGGCATCTTTGATGTGCATAGATTACAGTAGCTCTGACGGCTTGGAGATTTCACAAGAGCAAAAATGAGTACGCATGAAACAAACCCTTTTTTAGAGAGGGAAGAATAAATATTTCATATTTGGCAGAGTCGTTCGTCTGTGTGGTGGGTTAGCGGACTTCACTTGCTTTTTTATTTCATAGAGAACAGAGCTGAATGGTGGGGCAAAGCATCTCATCACAAGCAATCTTATGGTCTGATAGATGGTCTGATTGTGTGTGTGCATCAAAACATTGGCTCAAAATACAGTTGTATGCTTTCTCCACCTTTTAAAGATGGAAATAAGCCTTTCAGCCTCTCAATGTGGTCTTGGACTTTTGTGGGATTTACACCATTATTGCACAACCTCAAAAAAGCGTCAATGTGTATTCTTTTATGAATAATAGCAACGCCATGCTACACTTTTGCTAATCTCTTGCTGTGTTTTAGGTAGCAGAATTTATACTGGTACCGTCTGTTGTCCAGGACGCAAACATATGTTGAAGATCATTAAAATATCTCATTTATGGTCTATGGTCGATTAGAAATGTATTTGTTTTCTGCTTCCTGCTAAGAGGTCTGGCAAGGCGCTTGCTGATGATAAGACAAGCTGTGCATCAGAAAGATTTATTAAATCCATCCGACTATGAGAAAAGAATGAACAAAACACATACTGTTTGCTAGTGCTGCGTATAAAGGCAAGATGAATGATGCTCTAAGAGCCTTCTCTCAGGTAAGAGGCAGATTGGAGCTTATACTGAGCTTTGTAATCAAAACTGAAAAAACCTGACTTCTATCTTCAATGGAGTCCCCAAACCAACCTGGTCTTTCGGGATGTAGACGTTGGATGGAGGACATCAGTCATATCTTAGGTCATATAAACCCAAAGGCTTAGCTATGCCGATAGGTTATTTAAAGGTCCTCACAGAGGACTTTGTGACTGAGAGCATAGAGTTAGAGGTTGCAGCACAACTCCAACGCTCTAACCTTAGTGCAGCGGGTAGATGGATCCCTCTGATCTATTGTTCAAGGTGCCTGGTATTCCCTCGATGACAGCTTCCATTTGAAACCTATCTGCACCGGTGCTGTAGCATCAAACAATGGGGCAATTTGTTTTACCTTATCTCGCAAATGAGCGACGCGCCCACGAGTGACAGCATCTTTATGCCGCGCTGTAGCGTCTCAGCAAAGCGGAACTTTAATATACAAGGCTAATTGATGGCAATTGTAAGTAGGTGCATACCACAGCGATATTGGAGAGGCTCTAAAAATTGTCACAGGAGAGTGCTTGGGTAGAGATGATGATACGGTGCGAAATAATGGCCGGCTCCGGGCTCGCGTGTTCAAGAAGTTGTTGGAAATTGAAAACTGCTGAGGCATTTCAACATGAAATCCTGGTTTTATATGGATTTCTCTACTGTTTAGTGGATGCTGCATGATTTTACAGTATCCTGAAGAACGTTTAGATTTGGTTAAGATAGGTTTGTAACCCTAATACCCTTAGAGAGAGCTTATCAACTTTACTGCCTGATGAACTGACCAGCAATGCACTGAATTGTGGAAAAACCCAATAAGCAGTTTGGTACCCTATGTGATAAATGACTCTCTAGCTGTTGCTGACATACATTAACAGACAACAACCACACATAAATAATAATAATAATAATAATAATAATAATAATAACAAACCAAAATATGTGATGTGCAAATCTTATGAAATGTCTGAAAACGTGTTATTTACAAAATAAATAACTTTAAACTATTAAAAAGCATTGGAAACCAAAACAGCTCATTTTGTAAAAGTGTGTATCTGACTTCATAAAGAAAGAGCTATATCCCTGTTTGCATTCCTGCATGCAGTGGCATAGTGAATGCATGTTGATACAATGTCAAACAAACTAATGTCTCACCCCCTTATGCCCCCTTTATCAGTGGGAGTGCGGATAGGACACGTCAGCTGGCATGCTGATGAGCAGTGGATCAAACACACTGGCGTTCCCGCCGACATGTGTTTGTCATGCAGGCCCTGTGTGCTAGCATGGGGCGCAAAGTGGCCCGAGCAGATAAACCGTGGCTGTCTGGATTGTGCCCTTTCTTTGATTGTGTTCAAAAGAGCCCGACAGCGGAGGAGGGGTTATGGCTGAGGGTCAGCCCTGATGGGACTTGTTAACTTGGCCTAGAGGACGGCTCTCATGGACTAGTGTGTGTGTGCTCCCATCCGCGTAAGTGCAAGAAAGATAACGGGCCGGTCTTTGGAGGATTGGGGATGAAGGGATAGTAGAGTGAAGGAGGTTCTATAGAAGGAAGAGTAAGCAGCGACTGCTGTGGCGCTATGCTAGCAGGCCTTCCATACTTGGGCCTTGACCAAAAGACATATCGCTACATTATTTTTGAACGACAGATCAGCTTGAACATATGCATGCAGTGCAGTACTGTATTTCTGAAGCATCTTTAGGTCACCTGGCAAACAAATAAGCAATACATTGTGCTTTTATGTCTGTCAATGCGGTAGGACCACCCTTTCCAAACCTTGCCTTGACAAGGTATTTGCAGTAACCATTCGAAACCTAGTTTGGCATTAAAACGTTTTTTTCTAATATGTAAATAATACAAAGGAAACATTGTGTTACGTTATACTTTATCTCTTGTACTTATCTGTTTTATTCAGTGATTTTGCTCTCAAAGGCGACTTTTTTTTGCTAAGACATCTGCACAGTTCTGCAAATTCTTAATGATTTCCTTACAATATTGACCCTTGCAAAGTAATCTAATATGCACGTGAACCTCTAAGAAATCACAGATCTTTTCCTGTGTGCTGTGGGCATCTTGACCGAACCTGAGGCAATCCAGAATTTCTGCCACGTGAATCAAGGCATCCACATAATGCAGCTAACCCAAACCTGTTCTGCATTGATGCAGGCCAATCTTTAAACATGTTTCCTCAAGGAACCACCAGTGTGCTGTAAGGTGTTTTTCACTGTCTACCAATATAATCGCAACATCAATCAATACCATTTTGACCGTATCGTGCAGGCTTATACATAGATGTAATAAACTTGCCCCCAGTAAAAGTCACATTCATTAAGTGTAATAATAAGAGAATGTAAAGATTACTAAGGTTAGGAAGTAGGCCGTAGGTGTCAGCCTCAAATAAAGCTGGAAAAACAACATGGTGCCGACTCTGGAGAAAAGCGGTATTCGGAAAGGATGAGTAAATATGGCTGGATATGACAAGGAAATACAAACAAACAAATAAAAATTTAAAGCTGTTATAACTCACAAGAGTATTTGTGACCGGAACAGTCAGTGAATAGCCATATGCAAATTCCCAAATTGAGATCTTATGCCATTTACACAGTGAAATGATAAACAAATAAACATTTTATCCAAATGTTAGTTAAAGGGAAGTGAATTAGTCAATGCTCCAGAGGATATGGAGTCTAATTAGTCAAATGTTACATTAAAATGAGTCGGTTTGAAATACAGGCATTTTGGACGACGTCAGGGCTGTTGTGTATTTGTCCTTTTCAGTGTCGCACATCTACATCATTTATTCCGAACGGGCGTAGAACGGTGTGTTTGTCGTGATAACCTCAACATTCTCATTAAAAGCTGCTTATCTGATTAATAAGGCAATATGTCATACTTTTTCTTTTCTAACTTTAGCACAAACTGTCCTCAGGTTTAATTAAGGATCACTCTGGCAACAGGGAATCCACTGCTTAATGTAATTATTGTCCTTGCCTTAGACGCTTTTCTGTTATTTTCTGTTTTTAAATGCGTTTTTAATTGTAGCTGCACAATTATCTTTCTGCACAGATTATTATCAAGCCATTCATTTCTAGCCGTGGAGGAAAGAAACGCACAGCTCCAGCTCTGACGCAGCGTCCACTTCTTAAGCCTGGTCAGCCTTTTGATTCTGGGGCTGCATGGAGCTGAATGCAAATAAACGGCTGCTGCTAACTAAAATATGCATGACTCCTCCTCGTCCTCCACATTAAGCTGCCCTGATATACCAGCCAATAGCTGAAAAACAATAAAAAAAAAAAAACCAGCTCCAAACCGGTGAGCTAGCATTTTAACATTTTTTTTTCCTTTTTAAAGGATGTTTTGTCACAGACATGGCAACAGCGAAAAGCCATCAAGCAAATGAGATAGTGTTTACAGGGTTTACTGGGATGAGAAACAGCTACAGTAATGTCTCCCATTCAGTAGACTATAAGTGTACCTCAGCAATAGACAGAGCAGCGTTAATGGATAGAAAAGATTAATGTTCGTGCCATAATTACAACTGTTTTGGCCTGTAATTGTGAAGGCTTCATAGGCCCTGACAGAAGTGCTAACAAAAGCAGCCTATTGTTCTTGCCTCTTCAACAGAAATCCTTCTTCGCCGTAATGATAAAGGAATCTCATTTTCCAACACCCATTATTTCTGAATATATTTTGAGCAATAATAATCTGCTTGGTTGTAAATAATCATAAATAAATAAATAACACTGATGTTGTTGATATTATTGTGCATGCTGACCCAGCTATGCACAAAGTAGAAAAATATTCATCCTTTTTTTTTCATCAGAATTAGGTCTGGCAACATGGATTATGTTTGTAATGAAGAAATCTACTGATTATTTTTGTCAATTAATCAAATAATTCTAATGACGTATGTTATGAGAGAGATTTTTTTTTTTAAAATGTCATTTAAATGTCAAATAATAAATACTCAGTGAGTATGAATAAATCATGCATCGCCTTCTAAAATTCCAGAATACAAACCCCATATCTAAGTTAAGAAAAGATATTTTCCAAAATGCAATAAAAATTACATTTTGTGATTTTTTAAATTCATGTGAATCTGAAAACTGACAAAAGCATAAAGAAAATATTTTCAACAGTTTTACTGGCCAAGTTAATTTTGTTTTGTAAATATACGCATTTAGAATTTAAATTTACAACACACTCAACAAAAGTTGAGACAGAGTTAAAATAAGATTGAAATATGTACAGAAAATTCAGACTCTACATTCATCATGCTAACTGGTAGAAGGTATTATGATGTAACATCCATCAAAGGCTCAGTCTTTGCCAGAAAGGATGGTTCATGGCTCACCCTTTTGTGCCAAGATTAATAAGAAAATGAACATTTCTTAGCTCAAGATATCAGAGACATTTAGGTCTTTCAACATCTACCGTCCACAAGACTGTGAAAAGGTTCCGAAAATTCAGATACATCTCAGTGTGAAGAGGGCAAGGTTAGAAACCTTCTGTCAGCACTGCCTAAGAAACCATCATACTACTGCGATAAATATCGCCACCTAGGCTCAGGAATGTTTCAGAAAATCATTCTCACTTAACACAGTCTGATGCTACATCAAGAAATGCAACTTTAAGCTATATTTTGCAAGAAGGAAGCCATACATCAACTCTATGCAGAAATGCTGGACAGATGGAGCAAAAGACTGTGATACTGTGGTCTGATAAGTCCAACGTTCAGCTTGTTTTTTGAAAACACAGGTGTCAAGTTGTATGTGCCAAAGATGAAAATAACCATCTAGATTTTTATCAGCAAAAGGTGCAAAAGCCAGTATCTGTGATGTATAGGACTGCGTCAGTGCCCACAGCATGGGTAAGTCGCATGCATGTGAAAGTACCATTGACTCTGAGGTGGATTTTAGGATTTCAGAGAGACACTTGTTCCCATCAATGTCTCTTCCCTGGACATCCATGCTCACTTTAGCAGGACAATGCCAGGCCACATTCTGCACCGGCTGCGACAGCGTGGATTTGTATACAAAGTGTATGTGCTAGACTGGCCAGCTGCCAGTTTAGATCTCTCTCCTACTGAAAAAGTATGGTGCATCCTAATAAGAAGGATCAGTCAGCGGCGACCATGGACTATTAAACAGCTGAACTCTTATATCAAGCAGAAACGGATAAAATGAATCTACTACAGTTGAGTTTCAAAATCATTTAACAACGTTATTAAAAGCAAAGATGATGTAATGCAATGCTAAACACACCTCTGTCCCAACTTTTGTTGAGTGCGTTGCAGCATCAAATTCTAAATTTGTGTATATTTACAAAATACAGTTAAGTTGGTCTGTAAACCTATTGAAAACCTTTTCATTGTACAGATTCACCTGAATTAACATATCACAAACGTTTGGTTTTATTGCAGAAAGTGAACAGGTTGTTACTTAATAAGTATATCTCCACAACAAATCTCAAATTCAGTACCTCATAATTAAAAACGTTGGGAGCAAGTCTCAGCGATTAAATAGTTATTGTTAAATTACAATAAACAGATCATTGCAGTTTATCATTTAATTTAATTTTTCTAACTTGTTCTTCCCAAAATGCTTGTGGAATAAACCATTTTAGTGTCTAGTATTTGCCATTTCAACAAACAAGAGGTTTTACTCAATTTACTTAATATCATTTATAGTGTGACAGGTGATTCCAAATGTTTAAATAGTGTACTGAAAGAAAAATTAACTATAAATGGGTGTGTCAGTCAGAAACTCTTTCTTAGTTATAGATCTTGTAAATTGTCAACAAATCACCGCTGATTCATTTCAAAAGTAAAAAATGTAAAACTAAATACCAAAAATGGCTAAATCGTCAAATGGTTCTTCAACCAAAGTTTTGTTTCTCATGACACTTTTGCTTATTTCTTCACAAGAACCATATGCAATTAGGGGTTTAGGGGGGGGGGGGGAGGAGGGAGGGGGGGGGGGGGGGGGGGGGGGGGGG
>JBBPDA010000132.1:11827693-11858118 GCA_037974385.1 Arnoldichthys spilopterus | reverse complement strand
AGAGCAACTACAATAACTACATACATATGCCAGGTGCTTACACTAACTACAGAGAGCAACTACAGCAATAGACACATTTTTAGAGATACGTGTCACACCACGACCGAAACCACATAAACAAGTCTATTTGAAACAGCCCGACATGGTTTAACACCAGTGTGTGATGATTTATGCAGTTTGTGTTATGCTAATTGCTAGGCCATAGGCTTCCGTTCCAACTCTGGGTGATAAACAAGTCTTGGCTGATGGAAAACTTTTACAGGGGAGGGGGAAAAATAAAAAAAAACCTGCTAATTTGATTTGGCAGTTTCATCACATTCACCAATGAATTACCCATGAACACGTCCGTATGCAAACCTCTGGGCTGGTTGATGTTCTAAGTGAAAATGAGTGCAAAACACTTTTTAGCACATAGTTACTGTTTATTTGTTGCATCTGACATACTGAAATAATGTATAAAAAGTAGCCTGTGCAAAAGTAATGGCACCCATCTCAGTGGGGGGGCTGCACAAAAATTTGCAGAGACATCCAGGTGTGCACAGGGTGTGTGTGTGTACATGGGTACATAATCAGTAAAAAAAAAAAAGTGCTAAAGAAGTGGTGTAAGTATTGAGGCTGCTGTTTTTTTTGGGGGGGGGAGGAGTCTTAAAAACCTCTGTATTTTTTCACAAGAGGAAGGAAACATGATGAATTAAGGGTCCTTTAATCTGTCCACCCAGCCAGAACCGGTCTGGCCTCAGATCTGTCCAGAACTGAGGTTCCCTTGAGTAAGGTACCGTCCCGCTACGCTGCTCCCCGGGCGCTGTTGGTGGCTGCCCACTGCTCCACGTGTGCACGTGTGATGGGTTAAATGCAGAGGTCGCGTTTCGTTGTGGTGCTTGAGTGTGCTAGAGCAAACAATTCAACAACAGAGGAAGGGAACTGCTCTCCATACCTTCCACCAGGTAAAAAAGCTACAGTTAGCTGTGCAAGCTACAGTTAGCCTAGCGCGACACAGAACGAGGAATCATTCAGTGTTGTTTTCGGCCAATTTCAACCATAATGCAAGACAAAAGCATCAAGTAATGAGCCCCTTAAAATGTCAGCAATTCCAATTGTGGTACTTAATTAAAAAAGGTAGTTACATTACTGATTAAAGCTAAAGTGCTAAATTATTATTATTATATATATTTATTTATTTATTCTTCTCTCCTTTTCTTCTCTCTCGTGTGTTATTGTTCTCCGGTGTGGACCAGAGGAGGACGGGTTCCCCCTTCTGAGCCTCCGTTCCTCCCGAGGTTCCTTCCTACAGCTCAGGGAGTTTCTCCTGCTGACGTTTGGGGCTCGGACCCGGTTCCTGTAGAGCTGCTCTGGGACGACGTCGGTAAACTTGATTTTTAAACAAAGGCCTCGATCAAACAGTCGAGATTTCACTTTACTGTAAAAAATGTGTAAAGATCAAGTAAAATTCCTGGATTGTGATAAAATGTCCTTGCAAAACCCATAAAACGTCCTTCAAGGTCGGCGAGAAGGTCGAGCTGTTGACCGTAACCGACCTCGACCGAAGACTGAGCGGTCAGATTAAGTTGAGTGCGGGTTTAACTGACCCGCACACTAAGACGTCACTATCAGTGATGCAGTGTATCTGTTTAACTGCGCAGCCGTCACGTCACCAGTGTTTCTGTGCCCGACTCCTGGCCTCCTCCCACTGCTGCAACATCTTACACAACAGCTGAGGCTGCCCGTCCGCAAGGCCAGTTCCTCGGGGTCAGTCCTGCTGCTATGCATGTGCTTGATTTGGGACGCAGCCACTCGGCTCTCACGGGGACGCCCCGCCCACCCCCCAGCGTGAGTCCCCGGCCTACATGTCCGGGCTGCCCAGTCTCAGCGACGTTTTGGACAGGTCCGTGTGGACGGTGGACATGGCGATAGTGTCGTACTCGTCCTCCCGGGCCGAGAGGCTCTTGCAGATGCGGAAGGTGCGCAGGTCGCGCTGGAAGTTGCGGTTCAGGAAGCCGTAGAAGACGGGGTTGACGCACACGGAGCACATGGCGGTCAGGTGGCAGAGCGAGAAGAGCGGGTTGTGGGTGCAGTTCATGGCCACCTCGTGGTTCCAGTCGATGATGGCGTTGAAGACGTTGAGCGGCAGCCAGCACACGGCGAAGGCCACCACGATGGAGAACAGCATCACGTTGATGCGCTTGGTCTCGTGGTTGCGGTACTTGTTCTCCCTCATTCTCTCCATCATGCTCTTCCTCTGCCTCAGACGCGCATAGATCTGAGGGGGGTGGGCGAGAGAGGGAGGGAGAGAGAGAGAGAGGGAGAGAGAGAGAGGAGAGAGAGAAGGAGAGAGAGAGAGAGAGAGAGAGGAGAGAGAGACAGAAGGAGAGAGAGAGAAGAGAGAGAGGGGAGAGAGAGACAGAAGAAGAGAGAGAGAGAGAGAGAGAGAGGAGAGAGAGAGGAGAGAGAGAGAGAGACAGAGAGAGAGAGAGAGAGACAGAGAGAGAGAGAGAGAGAGGGGGGGGGAGAGAGAGAGAGAGAGAGAGAGAGAGAGAGAGAGAAAGAGAGAGGGAAAATGCGTAAAAACATACACAGCCATAGTTCAGAGATTAAAATGTCCTCATTAGAGAAGCTGGACTTTGTGGAGGTTACTGTGTTCTCCACCACCTGGTACCTTATTTTAGCCCAAAGGACTGATTAACATTGTGATATGCATACCAGTGAAGTTACAGCGTGCACTAAAGGCCTGTTTGCATGTGTTTTCCCCCCCTTCTTCCCCTGCTTTTAGAAAAAGGGGCCAATCACATTAAAAGTATACAAGGGCAAGGCTAATAAGACAATTAAAAGAAGAGGACGACAGAGCTTAGGAGGCAGTTTAGCTAATGGTATGAGCTGATGCCGTGAGGGTAAGTGTATGTATGTATACTCGCAGATGAGTGTTTTCCTATGTATGGATTTGGCCTGTATATCTATCTAGATTTGCTAGGACTGTCACAGCTGTTACGTAAAGGCTCAGCTGAAAGCAGCTGTAAACAGTGATCGTGATCATCTTCTACAGTGGTGCATTTCGAAATTATGTGACACTGCACCGTTGTCTCTTGGTGCTGTAACACATTTAGAGGGCAGTGCAGAGTAATGTATATGCTGATCAGCTATAGCATTATGACCACTGATAGGTGAAGTGAATAACATTGACTAGTTCCTGGTTTAGTTCTGTCTTTACAGTGAGACCTGGCAATGATTTGGGATGTATTAAGCATCAAGTGAACAGTCAGCTTAGCGTGTTGGAAGCAAGAAAAATGGTTGAGTGTAAGAATCTGAGCCACTTTGACAAGAGTCCTATTGAGATTGAGCATCTCCAAAACGGCAGGTCTTGTATAATGTCTCAGGTATGCAAAGTGATATAAGGAAGGAAAACACGTACATCAGCCACAGGGTCATGGGCACCCAAGTCTCACTCATGCATATGGGGAGTAAAGGCTAGGCTGTCTGCTCCAATCCTACAGAAGAGCTACTGTTGTGGAACGTCACTGCTGGCTATAATAGAAAGGGGTCAGAGCATGGGTAGGAATGTTTGCCCTCTCCCTGTGCCCCTATTACTCAGGGTGATGCTAGCCATTGTGAGCATATGAGCTGTCCAATTGTGCTGCATTAGCAGCATTTGAAAAGATGTAGTGTCTGGTTCAGAGGAAGCACATGCCGCTCATAGCTGTTATGACAGTTGCTTCATGTCTGTAATGAGCCTAATCATTGCTTTCATATCAAAACCATTTTATATTCTGATGTACCAAATGCCAGCTGCCTTTTTGTGCAAACATGTCATGACGCCTCTCTATCAGAGTCAGCACTCACTTTTCAATCACAGTAGCTCTTCTGTGGGATCGGACCAGATGGGCTAGCCTTTATTCCTCACGTCCATCACTATTCCTTGGGTGCCCATGACCATGTCACCAATTTACCCGTTGGATCGCATTTGGTAAGTACTAACTACTGCACACCTAGATCACTCCACAAGACCTGCCGTTTTCAAAACCGACCTGTTTCCAACTCATCAGCTTCGCTGACTGTTCACTTGCTGCCTAATATATCCCACCCCCCCCTGACGGTATAACCAGAGAGTCAGTGTTACTAATTTTACCTCTTAGTGGTGTTAATGTTATGGCCCTTTGAGGTCAGTGTTATTAATGGAGGTGAAAGCATATCGTACATTTTCGTAAACTCAGACAAACTGAGAAATTCAGTCCAAAGTTCAGATTTAAACTCAAGTTTATTTTTATAGCACTTTTGACATCTGACGTTGTCACAAAGCAGCTTTACAGAAAGCAGGTCCGAGCCCCCAAAGCGCAAGCCACTCCCTAAGCTGTAGAAAGAAACCTCGGGAGGAACCAAGGCCCATCCTCCTCTGGTCCACACCCGACAGCAATAAAATACAAAAGAACAGAAAAGGAGAAACGAATAAATAAACTAAATATATAATAATAATAATAGCTCTCAGTATAAATAGGCGGCAGCGGTTCCTTGTGTACAGGTGCCACGATGGCTTCAGATCAGTTCTTTGGAGGATAGGGCCGTATATATGGGCTCCTCAGCAGGAGTGAGTGGGTTAAAAGCTGCAAAACTTCAACCAGATATAGGCTAAACTCTACATCCATCTCAACGTTGTGTTTGTAAGTAGATGAGGAGGGGTTGTATAATTTGAATTTGTTGGATGTTTATTGTTGCATGTACTGTCTCGTTGTGCGGAAATATAGCATTGTATTGTATTTTTTTTTTACCTTTAAAAAGGCAGTTTTTCACCACACCACACTATTGCATTGTGGGAGTGATAAGATGTGGAGTCAGAAAGAGGGCAAAGTACAGACTGTAACAATTCAGACAGACTGTTGCCTTGCTTTGACATACTGCTTTGGTCAAAATGTCTGCAGGTATGATTATTAGGAACACTGGGGTGTATGGTCGGAGTCTAACATCCAGGCAATCCATCTGACGAGATTGCAGCATATATCAAAATACACACACAGTCGAGTTTTATCGAGTTCAGTCAACAGAGACGCCTGTGAATGCTTAATGGCCGACACTTGCAGGCATTTGTTCCCTTTTACACACACCACACATCACTCTTCAATCACAGAAGAAGACGCAGAGAGAGAAATGAAAGGAAGAGTTGTGAGAAAAGTGCTTTTTTTTTCGGTCGCGCACCTGTGTTTGGGATCGGAAATGTTGCTTTGTGTTTTGACTCGCCTGCAGGAGGTGGGCGTGCTAGCCAATCAGAGCTAACAAGCGGGTAGCTTTGCTCATCAGCTGACCGCCTGTGTTTACTTTGGTCAAGCTGCTCGTGTGCCTGCAGCTGGGACAACGGCACAAGCTGCCTGATTAAAAGTAGCTCCCTATAGACCCCCAACCACTCCTACTGAATCCAAAATGACTGGATTCGAAGGTGGAACATTTTATCACCATAATGCTGGGAACAATGGATGTGGCTCACTTTTTAGAGCTGTCTTAGAGCACAAGCGTGCGGTTTTAATGAGCTCAGGCACATCTGTGGAAGTGGTAAAGCTAGCTTGCTTCAAGAGCCTTAGGGTTCCGTGGTTCTCTCACAACAGGGCTGAATGCAGTGTAGCTGCTGGTTGGATTTTTGTTTCTAAGGTTCATAGCGCTAATTGCAAGAAATAGTCTAAAACTGTTCAAACTGTTTCCACTGGCATCCCATGTTGAACCACGCCCTCCTTTTGAAGCAATTACTTTGAAAAAAGGAAAAGCAAAACAGGATTTTTCATCTGCCCCAGAAATTGGCATTGATCAGCCGAGACATGCATGGCTTCCCAGTTTGTTTTATTATTATTATTTTTTTTTTCAGTAATAATATTGAATCAAATGGAGAAAGTCTGAGATAAAAAATGTAAATTGAATGTAAATTTAGTTAGCTTATTACTGCTTTTAATAAATATATAATTAATAATTATTAGCAATTATTATTAATTAATTAAGTGCATTCAAATAAATGTGCAATATACATCAAATGTGTAGCATTTGATGTAGACTGTAATAAGGAGAATTGTTTACCCTCCCATAAGCTGCAGGAGGCCCCTGAATTTCAAACTTGGCTGCACCGATTGGCCCTCGCAACAAATTGGAGCACAATCTGAGGATCTCCACTCAGAACAGGTTATGAGGCGAAATTTAATGCATGGTTGGCCAGACCCTTAAAACACAGCTGATCTTCATCTCCGTCCAACCTCAAACTCCCTCTGGTGGTGGTTCGTATAGGCCCAATGCTGCGCGTGATGCTGAGTGTTCAAATGAGGAAGGCGAGAAAGCGAGAGAGCGAGAAAGCCTGGCAGTCAGTCACACAGACAGAGAAAAGACAAAGAGATGAAGCACATTTGAGCGATGTTTGCTCATCCTCCGTGTGTGATGTGCTGAGGCTCACTGTGTTTAAAAGGTGGCCTCTGATCTCTGACTGTTCATTTCAGGAATCTGTTATGACACATCTGAGCTATCACTGGTTCTGTTCTTTGACCCAGAGAGGATTTAGTTCATTGTTGCATCTGCTTGTTGCTTTTTCCCTTTCATTTCTCTGCCTCTGCTTCACATCAATTAGTTCACTTTCAAGACCCAAAAAGCATGTCTGTGTTTGTTTCATGCCGTGTGAATGCATACACGCATGTGTTTGTGCATGTGTGCTGCCATTTGACAGATTCAGATCAGAAGTGGGGACTCTAATATAATAACAATCATATTTTGTTACAGATCAAAGCATAAAATAAATAGTATTGTATTAGTCTGTTATGGCTTCTTATGAATTTCTCAAGTAATTTGTCAGAAGCTATAAAAAGTTATAGGAGCCCTAGTGAATAAAACTACATTTTCCGTAATATCTACTTTGCATGTAACATTAAAACTACCTGCATTTAGGACCCCCTCATGCCGCCAAGCACCTCTTTACAAGACATGGCCTCCACAAGACCGCGGTTGGTCTGCTAAAATATATATATATATATAGTATATATAATATCTGGCTCCAAGACTTTTGCAGCACACCCATTAAGTCACTGCCATTGAATACTGTTGCCATGAAGGCCATGAACCTGGACCAGCCTGTGCAACCCAGTCCAAAACCAGCCCATCGTCACTTGTACTGACAAATAATAACCTGATAGGATGGCGCTATTTAAAATATAGTGTAGTGGCCATAGAAACGGTCCTTAAATCACAGATAAATAAAGAAAAATAATTAAAATATATATTACATTAAATTATCAGTTGTCAAATATCACATTTTTTATTAAACAATGAACAACATCCCAAATTAAAATGGGAGAAATATATTGAAGTGACTATTTGTCATTGTGAACACACTCAAGCACCACAATGAACTGTGACCTCTGCATTTAACCCATCACATGTGCACACGTGCACACGTGCAGCAGCAGATAGCTACCAACAGCGCCTGGGGAGGAGTGTAGTGGGAAGGTACCTTGCTTAAGGGTACCTCAGTAGTGCCAAAGGCAGCATCTTAACCACTAGTCCACCACTGCCCCAATCATGTTAGCCTTCACTTACTTCAAATGATTTACATATGAAAGTAGTTGTACATTTTTTTCTAAATAGTTCTTAGAATTGATATATGTATGGGATATCCTCCAATCGGCTGCCCTGTGTTGTTCCTCAGTCACAAAGGAACATCTTGATTTGGTAGTTAGTATGTTGTGAGACTCCTTCTTCACAATCCCAACCCATTTCACTTCATCAGCAGACGCATTGACTAACCAAACCGGGTCCTGGATGGTGCTGAAACATTCACACAATGCTGCATTTCATTTAGTCTGTGTATGTTATATGGGGAAGTGAGGTATCTCCTCTCTGTTTGTCTGAGTCTGCATGTCTGTGTCATTAGAAGGGTTCTGGCCTGGGACAGTGGCCTCTCACTGCTTTCTGAAGGGTTGGGGCTTCTGTGGCACTGTGTTTGCGCTGATAAGGGTGTGAAATTAAAATCCCTCTTTTCTGATGAGGAGCAAGACCGTTTTTGCTAGAGTGCTAATCTCTTTTTCTTTTCCTCCCAGAGGACTGAAGTGGACGGGGTCTATGTTACTCTGTGGCAGTGGTTCCCAGCCCTGGTCACTGCATAATTTTGGTGCTCTAACACACCTGATCCAACTAATGAGCTAATTAGCAGTTAGTTATGATATGCAGGTTCCTTCATTAGAAACATGTACCTTGTATCTACATTCGTTGTCCCTTTTGTCAACCATATAGGTGTACTTTATATCCCCTTAAGGCCTAGTCCACACGGGCGTTCAGATCTTGTATAAGTGAACGCACTCTGAGCAACGTAGGAGTTTTAGCTGCGGTTTGTAGCGGCAGTTGATTGACTTGAATATGACGCTTCCTTCGCGTTCATTAGCCTCTGTTGAACGCCAACCTGCAGCCCAGACTGTAATACTGTGTGTTCACCTGTGGGGGCAGTAATTAGTGTTTTTAAATCTGTGGTGTTTGAGCTTAATCCAGGATAAAGCTCAAACCCCACAGATTTCACCCTGAACCCTGTTAATGGTCGGGACTCCCACATGGTTACAGTGGGTCAACACCGCTGCCCTTTACCCAGTAGACTGAGGTTCACTTCCTTGTCTGGGCAAGTACACCACGGTCCTTTGACAAGACTCCTAATGCTACATTGGCCCTATTGCCTCTGTTACAGGATTAGAAATGGTAAGGCAGTCTGGATGAGAGCATCTGCCAAATGCAGACATGTGGATGTAGACTACACCACAGAAGAAGCTCTCCCTTAGCTTGAGTAAGCAGCTAATTGTGCAGGACAGGGGTCTTCCAGGATGACAGGTGGGAACCACACTTCTGTGCTATATGTAAACTGATCAGGAAATCTGTTTCTTCCTCTTTTTCTTTTTTCTTTTTCTGACTTTGCATCTTTTTCCATGCCTCTCTCTATCTGAGGGTTTGAGCCTCAGGTTCTAAAATAACACAGTTCCACAACCCCCTTAAAAATGCACTAAAAATGCACTCGCACGTCTTTTATCTTTCTCTTTGACCAGTCCCTTCATATCTTTTTCTGACCAGTCTGTCTGTCTGTCTTTACAAGCAGCCGCTCTCCCTCTCTCTTCCTAACTAGCCCCTCTCTCTCTCTCCCTCTCTCTCTCTCTCTCTCTCTCTCTCTCTCTTTCTTTCTCTCACTCTCCCTCTCTCTCTCTCGCTCCCCTTTAAACCATTCTCTTTCTTTCTGTGGTCAGTCTGTGTCAGTCTTTCTCTCGCTCTTCTTCATGGCGTGTTAATCTTTTTTTTCTCTCTCTCCAACCAACAGAATTTGGAACTCTTGAATTGCAAATGCCCTGATGTAGGTCATAAATCTTTTTAAGTGTGCGAGCCATAATAACTCAGGATCAGAGAGGGGCTTCTGTGTGTGTGTGTATAAGTGCGAGTGTATGAGTGTGTCTGTGGTGGCTGCAGAGGGGCAGGGCTTTTGAGATTTTTTTTCCCTTTTTTAGAGTTGCACATGGACCCGGAGGCCTTCTCCAGCTTCATATTAATTCATTCATTTATTCATTGGGCCCGCTGCCTGACTGTGCAGACGCAAGAAAGAAAGAGGCAGCGCACCAAAGGCGTTCACTTGTGTTATCTCAAGTGCTTTCTTTCTTTTTTTTCCCCTCTTGCCTGCATGTTATTTGTAAAAGCCCCAATAACCTGCACCCACCCCCTTCCCCTGAAGAAAAAAGGGGAAAAGGAAAATCGTCTGAAAGGATGAAATAAGAAACACAAACATGAGAAAAGGGAGCGAGGCTTTGCTCAAAAGTCTGTGACGGGTCATATTGGGATCGCACCGTGGCCAGCGCCGCATTAGTAATGGATTGGTTTTATGGAAATGGAGAGGTGAGGAGGGCCACGGTACCAAACACAAGCCCTGCCAGGTGAGAGCAAAGGCTAAGACTGTCCAGAGGCAAATGCCAACTGCTGTTGTCGAAGTTGCAGAGGGAGCGCAGATTAAATTTGAAATCCAGTTTACTGACTTTTCCAAAAAAGAGTACTTCCACATTTTCCACATCCCACTGACTTCATTATGCAATAGCACTGGAGGGGAATTTTAACCCTAAAAAGTCTACAGTTTATGAGTTTATGAATTTGCCCATATTATGCAGTTATGTAATGAATTCCGTTTCCATGCCACATTGAACCAATTATCTACTCAATTCGCCTGACCTTTCTCTAGCCCTAACCTTACCCTAACCTTACCCTAACCTTACCTTGAGCTCCGTGCGAAGACAAATCTTAACCTTGGTCCTAAACCTAAGCCAGGTCCTAATTCTAACCTTTACACTATTAAAAAGCAACAGAGAATTTGTTAAAAATTCAAGTCTGCATATAATATTGTAGGGCATCATAATGTTTCATCACGTTCAAACATACAAGGTTAGTGCCAAGTTCAGCATCCTCACATTTGGAAGAATTTATCAACTTTTAATGAGCCAAAAGTGTGAGTATTTACTATAAATACAAATAAGAACAAATTTGTGCATTAACTGATAAGTGTGGCCTTCATCAAAGTCACAAGATATAAGATATAATTTACACAAAAGGCAGTTTTATCATACTAAAGCATTTTATATATTATTTCCTGTATTTTAAGGAAGTGCTATTTTTTATTTTTATTTTTGTTCATTGCTTTTAAATATCCTATTTATTACTTTTAATAGTTTTGAAAGTCCATCCATCCATTTTCTAAACCGTTTCTTCCGTTTCCGGGTCGGGGGGAAGCTGGAGCCAATCCCAGCTGACTGCGGGCCTAAGCTGGGGTTCACCCAGGACAGGAGGCCAACCCATCGCAGGGCAACACATTCACACCTATGGGCAATTTAGAGTTCAATCAACCTACTGCAGCCTTTGGATAGTGGGAGGAAACCGGAGCACCCAGAGGAAACACACCCAAACACGGGGAGAGCTTGCAAACTCTATTTTAAAAGTCATAAATGAAATGAAATATGTATATATTCTCTGTAATGATCAATATTACAACTTCTGCACTTCTAAGGGTTTAGTGTCTTTGAGGGTTGACTTATGTGAAGTGAATGTGGATGTGTGTGTGTGTGTGTGTGTGTGTGTGTCCAGTACCCATTTAACCAGTGCAGAGCATGTTACACTTGGATTTCTGTATTGCGTCTATCCTAAGAGTTTGAATGAAAATGTTCATCGTCCCATTGCAGTGGGTCTATTTTCAGTATGTGGGTGCTGTAGCACACTGCAGAACACTGGGGGGAAAAAAAGCTGCCCTACATGTTACATTCATAGAAAGTCACAGAGTGTGAGGTGGGAACAGCTCCTTTATATAGCACATGGAAAAAAAAATCTCTCAGCCTGGGTACTGCATTCTCGCCGCTAAAGTAACACACTTAGACACCGTGCAGCCGCATATATCCGCTTATGCAATGTGGATAAGATTGTGCTTGCAGTGCTACTTTCTGAACCTTCGTCCTTTTTTTAATGCTCTTTTTTAAGAAGTTGCAGTTATCGGCAGTGTTAACAAACACACGGTGTCATTTCTCAAATACTGACGAATGTGTAAACTTTCGACTGACTCTTCATTTGGGTTGGTCTTGAATTCGAAGTTGTGCGTCGTCTTGTTTTACACCTTTTACAGCTTTGCCATGTTTATGACATGAAAACAAAATAGAAATTTCTGAAGTGATGAATCAAATGTGTTGATACAGAACATACATCAAATGTACACCAATCAGCCACAACATTAACACCACGTACAGGTAAAATGAATAATATAATGTATAATTACAATGGCTCCTGTCAGGGAGGCGGGATATATTAGGCAGCAAGTAAACAGTCAGTTCTTGAAGATGATGTGCTAGAATCAGAGAAATGGGCATGTGTGAGAATCTCTTGTCAAACTATTGTCAAACTCTCAGAAACGGCAAGTCTTGTGGAGCATTCCAGGTCTGCAGTAGTTAGTACCAGTGAGAGGTTCATGGGCACACAAGGCTTACTGATGCATGTGGGGAGTGAAGGCTAGCCTGTCTGGTCTGATCCTATAGAGGAGCTACTGTTACACAAAATGTTAATGTGCATGGTGCACCAGAGTTTTTCCAGCTGAACGAGAGGAAACTACTCAGAATTACGCAGACGGTCATAATGTTATGGCTGATCTGTGTAAACGTATTTCTGTGTATCATATTGTCACAATGTAATTACATATCAAAGAATATGTGAGATATAAAGAATTTGTACCAAGCAACAACAGCAACTCTGCGACTTCTGAGGGTAAAAAGCACTGTAATTAGTTATGGTATGATGCAATTTACTATGCATTACATTTAAATAGCGTAGCATGAAGAATAGTGCCTCTACAGATCTAAGCGTTAAGCCTCAGAACACTTTTCCATGGCTGTGTGAAAGAACGTGACTCTGTCCTTTAGAGGGCCTGACCAAGGTTGTTCCCCAGCTGGCCAAATCAGCCTTCATTTGCATGTGTAATCAGGCGGCCCAGGGGCCCAGCCACTTCCAGCAATGCTAACATGATTAGCCTCTTTTCTTCTTTCACAATTTGACTTATTTGTTGTCATTAACTAATCGTGCCTTTCTCTCTCTCTCTCTCTCTCTCTCTTTTTTTTCTTTTCCTCTCTCTCTTTTTTTTGCCCGCTGTTTCTCTTGGATGTCCCGATGCTGGCAATAACCTCCCGCTCGGCCCGTTTATGACTCCAGGTAAGATACAAAGCTTTGACTCCCAGCATCCTGCATTGGAAACCAGATAATGAGGCTGTTTCAACTGTGATGGATTAACATCAGGTGTCTTTGTGATAAGACTCCAAGAAATTGCACCCTAAGCTTTAGACAGACAGACAATACTCACACACACACACACACACACACACACACTACAGCCGGTATCAGCCATGCCAGTTGGCCCTTAGCTAGGCAGTCCAAATTTGAGACAATGCTAATTGAATATTCTGCATATTATACGATTCCATGTTCTGCCTGAGCCATGGTTCTCACCAGGCCTCCAACCAGGTTTTCAGATTAGCCTTTTGTGCTGGCCGCTGACACGCTGACCTCTATCTATTTCATTTCCTTGAATGCTCTTTTGTGTGGTAAGCAGCATCATTCTGGTGCCTCTGTTGCCAAACTGAAATGCTATTGTGCCAACCGAGTTTGAACCTTGTCCGTGTTGAGAAGAATTGCTTTTTTATTCAGTGTCATCATATTGTCATGTCACAATCCTTTAACTCAAAAATGTATTTTCTACCCCATTTGTAAACACCAGCTGCCCCTTTCACGCCCCTTACATACAGGAATGGATCAATAAAAATAGTGGGAAATGAATGATAGCTCTTATGGCTGGCCTGAATAATAAAAATAATTTAGCATTTGTTTGTTAAGCCTCAGATCTATATTTAACCTTTCTTAAAGGCCATAAAATGCCAAGCCACACACTTTATTACTTAAGGCCTGTTAAAAGGGAAGTGATTGTAACTACACGATGCAAGATCAAATGAATAGATAAAGAGATTCTAGGTGGTTTAGGTTAGGCATACTCGTCCCCTCACCTCAAAGCCTGCAAACTGTACCTCTTTTCATATAGTCATTAAAACTAAAAGAGCAGAGACACCTGGAATTACACTTATGAGAGCACGAAAAGTATCAGACGACCAAAAAAAATCCTCAGTACAAAATTATGATGAGCATGACCAGTTAGATGAACCATCTCAACTATGTACTATGCTTATCTGAGTCTATTACTAGTCTTTGGTGAGGGTGAGACTAAAACCATGAGCTCAGACCCTCAAACCTGTTTGTTGGGTGAATTCTAAAGGTGAACGCTGGAACCATTGCTAACTAAAATCATTATGGAGATAAATAATAATGTTTCTTGGTGTCAAATTCTGCCAGACTCCAGATGAGCGCAAAGAAAATGTCTTTATTGTGTTTACATGCCATTAACTTAACATTCTTGGGGACCAGATATATCCCATGATTCTGCAGTCTAAGCGTGAACTCACTACCGGTGGTGATGTTTTCACCATACAAGGAGTATTTTGAACAGAAGGTGGTCAAGGTTCAGGTCTAATAAACCAACTGATCCATATTTCACCAATGCAGTGAAGCATGAACCTCAAACCCCACTGGTTAAAAACTCTGGACTGTCTGATTACCGCCCACCACTGGTAAACACATAAAATTACTGTCTGGGCTGCAGGTTGGTGCTGTAAAGAGGCAAATGAATTTGAATATAACATCAAACTGAGGCCAAACAAGTGCCACAATAAAACACAGCTCATTTATATATCCAAGATTTGAACGCTGATGAGGACAGGGCCTAAAAGTGTCAGCATTAGAGTGAACATTTTAATGAATGGTTCTTAAAAGAACCACTTTTCTTAATGAGGTATGTGAGTGTGAGGAACCTTAAAAAGTTTAAAGAACCTTCATATAATGTAAAGACTCCTTTAAAGAACACAATATGTGTTGATTTGAATTTGCTGTTTTTGTTATATCACAATGTCCAACACATATCCACCTTTTCAGCCTATAGCAGTTAACTCCTCCCACTCATGCTGAAGTGCTAAGGAGTGTTTTTCTGTCTTGATTGCTTTTTGAATGAAGCATAATTCCAGGCAGCCAATCAGGGGTCATTTACATATATCAGACAGCAACAACCGCCTGTTTAATACTGGATAAAGAGAGATTTCAAAATGGTCATGCAAACATAAATCATGACAATGTCAAATATGGGCTCTTTGAGTTTAAATAAGCGTTACATTATGTAGCGCTTTTCTATGCCTTTTCTTCACACTCGTATACAAAAACGGTTCTTCATGGCTTTATAGAACCCTTTGTGGCACCTTTTTAAAAAGTGCATTTCTCTAAATGTGTAATCCTTTCAGGGCTGATATCCTTGTACTGATTTTAAGTGTGGCCTTCGCAAAAAGCGAAAAGATTTTTTTTTTTACTTCTTAGCCCAGAGGATTTGCTGGTACCTGGGTATGTGTGTGTTCTGCTTTAGTCAGGTCGAGTGTGTCCCCTGTTGCTTGATCATTACTTGGCAGAGTGGAGTGTCCTTGCCTTCACATTCAACTGCACTGTACTGAACGCCCCACAGGACCCAAAATGCCTTCTGATTGGCATCCTCTCGCGTCCCCTACTGGGGCTTAGCTCTCTTTTTATTTCATTCCCCCTGCCTCTGTCAGTCTGTCGCTCTCCCTTCTGTCTTCTAGCTCTTCTGTGTCTTTTTTTTTTTCTTCTTCTTTCTGCCATTTTCTTCATCTTTTTCTTTCAGTTTCCATTCCAAGCATGACTAAAGAGCGCTTTTACAAATAAAGCGAGGCAACAAAAGAAAGTCGTGCACTTGTGCCTAAATCCACTCAGACTAGCGATGCCAAATCCACAGTGGAAATTAAACGAATCAAACCAATCCAATCAAAGCAGATGCATTTACTTAAATCGAGTACAGTTGGCTTCCTCTTTTTTCATGTTGCATCCCTTTTTTCCCAACAGTGAACGAGTCTCTCTCACTTTAATCAACGTTGACTGGAGCGTTGTAGAGAAAAAAAAAAATGCTGCAAAAACTATTGCTGGAGTCAGGCAAAGCGGCGCGAGCATCCCGCTATCTCAGATTAGAGGATTCCTGAGTAAGCAACTAAATCACGGCTAGGTGGAATTGTCGCAGCACAACAAGGCAGATTCAATAGAAAACGATGAAATCTAATTTGAGAAAAATATATTGGGTAACCACAGCAGCAGTGTCTGAAGCAGCATATTTAGTTTCCACAGCCATGTGCAAAATCGAACAAAGTGGAGGAGCTCATGCAATATTGCCCTGCTTCCTTTGGTCATAGGGAAGCTGCTCTGTGTGCTTTTGACATCAATTTGTGAGGACGTGAGCATCCTTATGGTAGAGACTTCATAGAGCTAGAGGGTGAGCAGGACTTTGTGCCACTTTCTCAGGCCAGTGTTAGACACAAGCATGGACTAAATGGAACTTTTTATTTCATTTTAACCCAGGCAACTTTAAATAAGTGGCTGCTTCTGTCATTTAATCCACCCGTCGCTGGTAATGTGATTTCTTAAGGGCTCCTTTCCTCAACGACTCGATATTTATTTTTAAATACATATAAAAATACAGGACGTCTATACCTCTGTTTAACATTTCATGCTGTTTACACTGCTTAGCCAATAAAACAACATACAATAAAGAATGATTCTCAGCTCTGTCCAGTCTGCACATGTAGACTTTCTCCATCACCTGTAAATCTGAAGAGGCGTCACCTTAGTCATTCATTCATCTGCAACAAAATTGCTTCTGTATAATGAAAAACATTGATTCCAAACATCTCACCTGTAGTTTATGTACATCTGAACAATTCTGTCTGACGTCCAGCGTATGATAATTAGTGGATAAGGTGCTGGAGTGTCCACGGCTATATCTTGAATGACAGCGATTTCTTGCTGTTCCAGACATTTCATTCTCACCTGTCTTTGCAAGTCAAGCTTAACCAAGCATGACTCGTCAAGGGTCAAATAAATCGCGCCCGGGCCGCAGTAAACAGCAGAATATTCTGTTGGATCTGTATTTCTCAGCCCATCGTTATCTTTTTATCATCTCTCTCCCTCCTGGAGTGGAGCGTTGGTGGCAATAAAGGGAGAAGAAGCTGAGCGATGCTGTCTGATTGATGGAGAAAGAAAGAGCTTCTTACGCTTATGAAGGAATCCCCGTAGCTCCGCTGCCACGCCAGCCATTTCGCACCACGGGCAGAGGCGTGAATGTGTACATTGGTGGGAGAGCGTTTTCCTCACTTTGCTCCTGGTGTGAGCCTAATAGCTCTGTACAAGCTGTTAAAGCTTTCACACGACTGACGCTTAAAACACTGCGCAGTGGTACATCAGGCCAAAGTGTCTCTCCGGGTTCACAGCGCTATTTGTGTAAGTCGCCGCAATTAAGCGTTTGTTTATGGTCGAGCAAATCGAAACCAAGAGCGATCAGAAGTTATGATATCAGGCTGGAAACTGTGGCATTTATAAATGATTCAAGAAACATCAATATTTCATTTGTCTGGATCTTAATTTTCTACAGACAGTTTAGAAGTTTACAGACAAGGTTACACTGGGTTTGTTTAAAATATCAGTTCATCATATGATACGTGGTGCACTTTGATTTTTGACAGGAGTTTCAAAACTACATATTTATAAGACACATAAATGTCAGAAATCAGAAATCCTGTATGTTGCAAACAGTCATGACAATAAGACTGGGATGAAAAAATAATGCATTTATTTCTTTTTCGTATTTTGACAAAAGCAGTGAATAATTTATTCATAGCTGTGTTTGTAAAGGCTCTGCTAATCGGGCACGGTCGTCTTGAAAGTGAGTCATTTGTCCTTGTGAACACACTCAAGCACACACAAAGGGCACCACAACAAAATTGAACCCATCACACATGTAGAGCAGTGGACAGCTATCAACAGTGCATCGGGAGCAATGTAGGACATGGTACCTTGGCCAGGACTTAAACCCACGACCCTCTGTTCACACGGGCAAAGTCCTAACCACTAGGCCACCAGTGCCCAGTATTGTATAGTACTGTATGCATACTGTTAAACCCAAATGTACTTACATACACAAATAAATAAATACAAATTCGTTGCATGCAGCTAACATAAGCTAGCAAAGCTAACACTGTGAGGTTGTACTGACATTACTACTTTGTGGTTGGATCTGAGTGGTGCTAGCATAAACTCACAGATGATGAACAGCAAGTGTATGGTCCACCTAATCCAATCCAGGTCATTTGTATGCAGTATTTTGAAAATCGGAATATGATCGAAACAGGAGCTCTGTTGTAGTCGTTAGATGGAGAAGACGAAACGATCCCGCAAGAAAGTACATGATCATAAGTCATGCCATTCTCAACAGTATGTCGTATTGGTTGCACTGTGGGGAGTCAGCAGGAAACTGGGTCAAAATTTATTTTGACTGAACTTTGAGTGTTGTGGCAAGGCAGCAAAATGAACTGGGGTGCAGTTAAAGTGAAGCAGCTTTCTAGGGCTGCACAATAAAAATGGTCATCTCACAGCAAGAAGGTCCTGGGTTTGATCCCCGCATTGGTTTTCTCCAGGTGCTCCGGGTTCCTCCCACTGTGCAAAGGCTTGAAATAGGTTGATTAGATACTATACATTGTCCATAGGTGTGAGTGTGTGTAAGTGGTTTTCTGTCTATCTGTTGCCCTGCGATGAGTTGGCCTCCTGTCTTGGGTGTGCCCCGCCTTGGGCCCATAGTCAGCTGGGATTGGCTCCGGCTTCCCCGTGACCCAAAATGGAAGAATGATATGGGCAGTTTATTTATTTATTTTTTAAATATTGCGATTGCATATATCTGTATAATCACAATATTGATATTTTGTCCATATCTTATTGCCCATTACCAGTGCCAAGCTTTTTTTGCTGCTTATCATCTAAAAGCATCCTAAGGAGGTGATTCAGACCAGACTGTTATTTTCTTTTTTGTGATTTATTTGACTGTTTTAGTGTATATGCGATTTAAATAGGCATCCTGGCCTAAAACCTTTAAATATTTTATTTGCCAATATTTTATTAATAACAGTATTCTGCTTGGCTGCATTGTGTCTATCTGCCTCATTGGTTTGATTTTTATAACATTTTAATCCCTTCCATTCATCAGTCCATTGCTCTGTTGTCTTGCTACTATACCCAGCATGCATTAAGCAAAAACATCATATAACTATTGGGAATCCATAAGGTGTCAACAAATTCTGGATGCTTGTAGGCTAAGCTGATTTTCTGTGCTGATCTGTAGCCTAGCACTGATGTAGCTCTTGTGTCAGTGTTCAAACTAAATAGTAAGAGTAGTAAAGAAAACAGATTTTACTATTATTCAGCACCAAATTTACAACTGACACAAGTTTGTACTCTTTCATTGGAGAAAAGCCAGACTGAAGTAAGGTATAACCAACTACATTGTTAACTTCAGCTCTTAGCCTGCTGTGCTCATCTAAACAAGGCATTTGCATTGCTTGAGCAATCCATTCTCTCCATTATAGGCATCATTTGATAACACTAAGTTGCAATAAATTATGTGACATCCTAGTGGTAACGTTAGCGATTTGCCTTCCTTCTGGGTCCACCAGCCAATAAATAAAGAAATAAATAAAACCGCCAACCCAAAAAAAAAATCACCAACCCAAAAGCAGTTTCAGTTTTGTAGGTATTTCCCCTATGTAATTAGATGTAAATCTCACTTTAGAAGCAACTACAACAACACTGTTGGATGTGAGTATGCATGTTAAGCACATGGTTAAGATTTCATCAGCTGAAACCACCAAGACTGGGAGGGTGAGGTGCTTACACCGACTCACGTGAAGCCTGCCACCACACATATTCTGCTTCTAACACAATGCTATTGGACGGTGTGAGCTTGGAGGAGAGTGTGGACTGCCAATTCTGTTACATCAACTAACAGACCCCCATGCTGGCTAACATCACGCTGAGTGATGGGGAGAGCGGGGCAGCGTCCTACCCGCCCAGAAATCCCTGGCCATGGATGGCTGCAGCACCACTGGGGATCAAGCTTGCGACCTCCCGATGGAAGGGCCAAAGCCTAGACAGTTTCTGCAATCTGGGAGCCTGTGCTGAACCCGTTTGAATGTTTCTGTTCTGTGTAGATATCACCATTTCAAATAACACAATATAAGCTGCTCATGTTCCAATATTCCCATGTTCCCTGGATCTTTGTCACATATTCAGCCTAAAAATGCCAAGATAATACTCCATTTATTGTTTGTTCCAAACGATACATGACTTCTGCAAATACCTAGTTAAGAAAGCACAGACTGCGATCCCTACATTCAAATAAGCACAGCAGTTCCTCTTATCTACTCAATGTATTGCATATAGCACTGTAGCTGCATGGAAAACCCTCTGCCTTCAGTCTGCTGTGTGTATTCATATCTTCCCCTTTCTCGACCTGTCATTCCGACCTAATTATCCACTCTGGTGTTTCCGGTCCCTTCTTTGACAAAACCTAGCCTCCATATCCTGTGCATTATTGGGTGTTGCTTTAAGGTGCTGTCATTTTACCACATGGGTGAATCATCTGTGAATCAGCCTCCAATTATGACTCTATTATGACCTTTTTCTCTCTCCATACTTAATCTGATGACTTGGCTGAGGTGTCTCTGGCAGATCTTAACAGATGCACACCTATGATTCACCGGTGGCCCACTATTTCTGTCTTCTCCTCCTGAAAAAAGGGCCAATCTGAAGCCTGTCAAGGCCAGCAAATAATTCCCAAGTGAAAGGAGTCAGATTATGGAGTTGTAGAGCCTCACTGGACATGACTGCTTGATATTTTGGTACACTGGTTTCTGCCACCAGAAGTTGGACACAATGAAATATGTTAGTCAACTGAGCTTGGTTTTTTTTCTTGTTGACTTCCCCACTATGCTCCTGAACTTTGTAGCTACATTATATACCCAGCTCTAGTCCAAATCTCTGGTCGTCTTTGCACCAGACACAAGGACTTTAGCTAGTTGAAAGTATGTATTCTGGGTGGTTGATGTGGGAAGCTCTTTACCCTATGGTTGTAACAAAAAAATACATGCTAGGATATAGAACCTCTGAAGTCTACAGTTTTGTAGCATTCCTCTGAAGGTTTGGAGAGCTTGAGGGTCTGCTATTACAGCTTCTCTCAACACTTTTAAGCATCAGAATGCCCTTCAAGACGGCATCAGGGATTTCTACAGTATAAAGAAACATGCAGAGGGGAAAAAGTTTGGGAGTCCCTTTCATTTTCTGAGTCAGAAGACAGGTTTGGGGGCAGCTTGTTCCGAAATAAGGCAAAATAATCAACGGTTGCGACAGTAGAGAGCAGTTTGGCCTGGTAGTAATGCAAAGCTTGTTGATGTGACGTTTGTTGATGATCGCATATGTCTGACTCCATTAGGGCAGCATACTCTGTACAATACTCTGACCCCACAAGAGGATCGTCAAATGTGGTGCACTGTTATGGTGTTATGAATAATAAAACCCAATTGACCTCACTGAGGGAACATGGTAAAAGGAAGTGGAGTGTGTTTTCCAGCCCTGGCAATCACACCTGCGATTCCACTGCATTATTGCTGAAAGAGGCCATTTCCGGAGCCCTTCCTCTTATCCCTCGCCATTCCACCTCAGAGGCAACAAACTTGGTGATAACCCCAACGTTACATTGTTTTGCTGCTGTTTCTTAAACGTATATATTTATTTATTTAAGTTCTTGCACTTGATTCATTTAACTCCCTGGCCCCTAAAAAAAAACACCGTAATTAAAATATGGTAATGACAGGAAGATGAATGAGAAAACTGTGTTTGACTAGGCTTCTCCGAGCCGTCACAAAAGCATGGCAGACACTGATAGAGCGCAAGTGGGGAAGACGCCGGCCCACTGATAGAATGCCAAATCATTTCACACCGCAAATACAACAAGCGTTTTGATGCATACGAAGAAGAACTCACACACACACACACACACACACATCTCCGTGCACACAGCGCATCTGGAGAGAGGGAAAACTCATTAGCACACAAGGGGGAAAAACAACACCGCGCCTGCCACAAACAACAACAAGGAGAAGAAGCGGCAGCCAAAAAGCAAAGCAAAGAAAAGTGAGTGAGACTGAATGAGCATGGCTGGGTGAGAGTGTTGAGGGTTTAGCATGTGAGCACTGCTTCATCACGCCGCTCGTTTCAGTGTGTATCAAAGCCCCCCATCACAAACACAAAGAACGCAAATGGGCTCACTGTGGGGATAGAGAGGTTCCTCTGGTGATCTATTAAACACTCGATAGGAGCAGAGGAGTTAGAATACTCAGATGTGTGTCTGTGTGGTTTTATGCACTCGCTATTGTTATATTTATATGTTTGTGTGCGTGTTTGTGCATTCTAGGCTTTGTTTGTGCATTCTAGGCCCATTTCATATGAAAATGACGTTAGTGAAATCCAAACCGGTTTCTAAAGATCTGAAAAGTCAGGAACCAATAATATTGGCCAGTATAATTCCATTGCAGCTTTCAGTATAGGACTGGGCAATGTGATCCACCTATCTTTTCCCTACCTCAGTGTCCATTTTTTGTGACCTTCTGTTCACAAGGGCAAAGTCCTAACCACTAGGCCACCCCTTCCCTGCTTTTTTAAGGAATAAAGGACGTGGTTAACTTACAGCTTTCCTGAAGCATAGCAAATAAACGAAGCTCTAAAAGTTTATGTAAAGAACTCCTAGAGGTGCACTAACTTCTGCTGCTTTACTCTCACCACCTTCTGTTCAACTCATTCCAAACCAGCTGGAGGGAGTTTGAAGACTGTGCTGCTCTGCCACATACTGAATCTACTGCCGAGTTCTTCTAAAGTTTGGGATCATTATTTTACAGTCTGTCTTTGTTTCTTGCCTTATCCTCCACATTCTGATAGTGATATACAGTACTACTTCCTGCAGTACAGTATTAATGCGTCAAAAAAGGAAGTGATGTGTTTGCCTTTGTTCAGACAGAGGGGTTTGTAGGTCTTTGGCAGAAGTTAGGACGTGGGAATTGTTTCCATTAAACTTTAAAGATTAATTTGCTTCCATGGCTACAGGAAAGCTGTAAGTTAACCAGTCTCTTAATGCCTGGGGAAAAGGCTGTTGTAAATGTATGTATCCATCCATCCATCCATCCATTTTCTAATTAATTTGAGTTATTTTAGTTATTTTTTATGATTGTTTTATTGTAAATATTGTTTTTTAAAGGACATTAAGACATTGAGAGCCCACCATTTTAACAGTACTGATTTAAATTCAGTATTGTGATGATAAAGTAAATGGTGTTAAAACATTATCATGATAAAACATTGTAATATTAGTACATTTTCTAAGAAAAATGATTTTTTTCATCCTATGTTGTGATGTTCTTTTAGCATTCGGACCAAAGTTACGAATCGTATCGAAATCAAAACACATATCATGTCATTTCCATATCATTACACACCCCTTCTGGACAGATCGGTCAGGCCCAAGCTTGTGCTTGCATGTGCACCAGCAGCCTGTAAATGGGGAAACCACAGGGTAGCCTTGAGTTACCACAGTGCTGTAAACAGTGCAGTCCCAAATGAGTGACCGCCTCTGACTCAGAGGGAGGCTGAGGTTGACCGTAGCTGAAATGGAGAAGAATGAGATAATTGCTCATCTCTTTGTGCTTTACACATGCTCATCCCTCTTTCAGCTCCAGCCGGAGCGTTCAGCAACATGGTTAGGGTGGGGGTTGGTAGGGTGGGGTAAATAGCTATCAGCAGAAGTTCAAACAATCGTGAATCGTGACACATTTTTTTTTGGAGGTAATCCTTGGATGAGGATTACGTCGGCAGCATATTTTTGCATAACGTAATGTGATCATGTCGGTCAAACAGAAAGGATTTCAATTATTTTTTCGAGAGAGGGGATTCGCTTGAGGATGAAGCATGAGTGTGAAGCACTCGGGGTGAGTGTGTGTGTGTGTGTGTGTGTTTTGCATGGTTGTGTTCTTTTGAAGTAAGGCAGAAGGTTAGTGCCAATAGAACTGCAACAGCGTGTTATACAGCAGCACTGGAGCTTTAATTAGAAAGGCTGCGAACCCTCGGGTCACCATTACTTGTCAAAACCATAGAAGGGGGAACAAATGAGAGAGGCAGTAAGAGTCAAAGTAAGAGAGAGAGAGAGAGAGAGAGAGAGACAGAAAGACAGAAGGATAAAGTCATAAGAGCACTGAAACATATAGGGATGAAAACTAGAAGATATAAGGGTTGTGTTGATATTGGTCCATTGAGATTGCAGCATTGCCTTGCAATACAGTAAAGTGTAATTACATTCTGGAACTACGTTTTTCACAAGAAAGTGACAAAATAACACTATTACTGAGGTCAGTTTATCCTATTCAGTGCCTGTTAGCCTATTTAGCCGGTACAGTTCACTGCTACAGTGCTTTGCAGTGTCACATTATATGTAAATCATCCAGCCGCCCTGTGATGACGGACAAATATGAGTTTGAAGTATGAGAGGTCAACTCCAAGAACAAGACATTAGCTGAGCTTTGTCGCTCTCTTGCCTACTGTTAACGAGCACATATTATGGAGAAAACTAATTTTCCTTAGATAAGGAAGACTAAAGTAGTAATACTAATATAAATAATACTTAATACTTTAAAAGACCCTGACTAGGCTAAGGCTAATTACTTCTTTTTAAGCATTATGTTAGTACCCAGTTTACAGTGATGAACTGTCACTTTCTCAGACTGGGTTTAATGTGAACTAATCAGAGATGAGCTAAAACAACCCCATCCATTCATTCTGCTGTTTCTTTTCCTCTTTTATCTGTTGGTGTGTGAGGCCGGTAAAGAGGCATACAGCCTGCTTCAAAAGCATCATCACATTTGTGTAAACAGGCTACACTTGGGTCACAATTACTTTAAGGTGACTGAAACATATATATTTTTTGTTTTTGTGCATCGTAATGCCCACCCTTTCCCCTTTAAAACAGTCCAAAGTGTCCCTCCCTTTCTTTTCAAAGTATCACTAGGGTGGCAGTATCTGAATCAGAAAGGAATGTTGTAAAAATGCTCATTTGGAAAAAGATTAGGGATTTTTTTCAAAACACACAGAAACAATCATGTTAATGTAGAAGCCTTATTTGTATAGCGTGGCCTTCTGCAATACCAGTATTGCAAAGGCCAATATCCTGGTAATGATCACCAAGCAAAATGTATTGTGCAGCCCAATTGTGTTCTTGGAAAAGTAGAAGAGTAGAGTCAGAGAGAGAGCAAGAGAGAGAGAGAGAGAGAGAGAGAGAGAGAGAGGGAGAGAGAGAGAGAGTAATGAAAGGAGTGTACACAGAGAGACAACAATTAGAAGAGAAATGCCAGAAAGGAGAGGGGATATGTTAGTAATGCATGGCCCTCAGAGAGAAAACAGTGAGAGAGAGAGAGAGAGGGAGAGAGAGAGAGGGAGGGAGAGAGAGACTGGGAGGTAGAATAAGGACTTTTTTCATAAGCAAACACTCAGTTTGTCTTGTGAAACCTCTGCACCCTCAAGAATTTTTTTTTTTCCTTTCCAGCAAACCAAGGCCATGTCTGACATGTTGATGGCCATTCAGTGCAGCATGTTTTATTCAACAGCAGTAATTATTCTACTGTTTAGTTGTAGTTAGAGCAGGCTGGAAGCTAAGTGTTGCTTGTCTATGCAGTTTCTTTACTCGTATGTCTAACAGCATATGTCTCATTGAGAGAGCTACTTTCCTCAGCGTCTCCTGTTATGGCACCCGATGGTGAGTCGAACTGAGAAAGAAACTGTGTGTATGTGAATGTGCTAGCGTGCTTATGTGTCTGTGTGTGTGTGTGTATGTGTGTGTGTGTGTGTGTGTGTGTATTCCCCTGTGTCCACGAATCCAGTTGAGAGCTAATCCAAGGTGGAGATCAAAGTGAGATTCTGGAAATCTCCGTCTGTGAAGAACATGAAAGCAGCGATGAGAAAAGAGAAGTCCCATTTGAGTCTGTTACATTTTCACACGTCTAAATACGAAGCACTGAAGTCGCTAGACACAGACTGGTTTTGTTTTAAGAATGAGCGCTCATACATTATGTAAGCAGAAGGAGCGCTTTGCCGTTAACATTTTCCCTCGTAAGAAAATTTGGGCGGTCGCTTTGTGTTTCAGGCTTAAAGAGCCCATATCAGGCAGCCAATCCCTTGCCTTTTTTTAACATGAAAGCATTTGATGCACTATATAAACCTGTTTATATAACTATGCTGCAAAAGCACCATGTTATGATGACCCATTCATGTAGAGTATAAACTCATTTTGGTGGGCAGTCCTGGCCTAGTGGTTAGCACATTGCCCTTAGGACCTGAAGTCCCGGCCCAGGCACTGCTGAGACACCTTTGAGCAAGTTCCTGTCCACGCCGCTGCTCCCCGGGTGCTGTTGATAGCTGACCGCTGCTCCATATGTGCACGTGTGATGGGTTAATTGCACATACATGAAGTTTAATAATGCTGTTTTTCTTTTAATGACTGTGTTCAAAAACTTTTCTATCTGTTTCACACTAATTTTGATGAATGAATTAAAAAAAATCTAGTTTGCCTGAACACGGCATCTAATTAAACTCGCCTGTTTTTCGAAACGCCCACCAACAACCAGTCGGAGACCGACCAGGCGATGCTGGGCAATTAGCAATGCAGGGTTGGGGTTATAATAATACATTTTCACTTAACTCAAAATAAAAGGTCTAGAATCAAGAGAAATGTTTATGGAGTAAATGCAGTGATGGAAAAATAAGCTGGAGTGGTGTAACAGTTAGGGAGCTGCCCCTTTGACCTGAAGGTTGCCAGTTCCAATCCCAAACCCTTACAAGCACCACTGTACCCTGCCCATGTCAGCTGCCCACTGCTCCTACACGGATGGGTTAAATGCAGAGGTCACTGTGTTCACAATGACAAATGATCACACACTTTCACTAAAACAATTGCATTTCAATGGTACAAGTGCGTTCCCTTACTCAAGATAATAAAGACAATCCCCTGAACGTGGACCTCTGGCATGTTAGTGCCTTATGGGAGAACTTTGTAATTCTGCATTCACCAATGCAGTCCATCTGATTCGCTCTGTAATTTCCCTGCCCTAACCCATTTAAGAACGGTCTGGACACAAAGTAGATCTCCACCGAGCAAGTACTATTCAGACTAAGGATCACTCTTAACATTGCTGTCACACTAACATGGTAGTGGCATGCTAATGTGTGCTTTACTGGTACGTGGATCTGATACGGTAGACTATTCTGAGTCCAGTAGGGGCACTGAGGTGTGGCATGAGATCCACTAGCATGTCAGTGTCACTGCAGAGGAATTGTAAAAGTAGTGCTGAATCTCATTACAGGTTTGTCTTTAGGCCTTGATGAGTAGCAAACGCTCTTTCAGGCTTAAGGCTTGAATACTGAACACAGTGTGCTAGACTGCCAGCTCTGTGTATGTTGCCATGAACACAGCAAAGGTATATAGCAGGGAAGCAGGAAAAATGTGTGAGCGCAAGGATCTGAGCCACTTTGACAGGGAGCTTATTGTGAGGGCTAGACAACTGCATCAGAGCATCTCCAGAGGGTCAGGTCTTGGGGAGTGTTCCAGGTGTGCAGTAGTTAGTACCTACCAAAAGTGATCCAAGGAAGGACAGCTGGTGAAGCTGGTGACAGGGTCATGGGCACCCAAGGCTCACTGATGCATGTAGGGAATGAACGCTTGCCTGTCTGGTCCGATCCTATGGAAGAGCTACTGTGGTGAACACTGACTAATAGAAAGGGGTCAGAAGACACAGTGCACCACAGTCAGAGCTGTTTCAGCAGCAGGAGGGACCTGCTCCGTATTAGGCAGGTGGTGTTAAAATTACAGCTGATCGGCTTGTACTTCTAAAGGTTTCATAAAGACATAAAGATAGGTAGTGTAATTAGCATGTAAAATGTAATTCTGGGAATTTCTGGGACATAAAACAGTACAAGCATTGTAAGTGGAAATCAAGAAAATCAAAAAAAGAAAACAAACTAAATTGTTAGCTACACTGGCCTCCGTGTAAAATAAAGAAGCAAACCTCAGACACCACAGATGCCTCGTGTGATTGATTACATTTGGGTAGGATTTTCTGGTGAACTGGTGCCTTAAGTTAAGAAAAAAAAAAAATATTTGTGCTTTCATGCTTTCAGGCATGTCAGGGCCTTTGGCAGCTCAGATTCTCGCAAACACATTCCATTCTTGGTATAGAAATACACTCTTTCAGAAGCCTTGACTGTTCTTTTAGGATTCAGGGATAGAGTGGCGCGCGGAAGGTACCAGACCGACTCGAGCAATTAGATCTATTATTAGTGCGACAGTGGCTGAGGATTGATGCGGCACAATAGGCGTGTGTAAGCAGAAAAGCAGGGGACGTGCGTGAAATGTGAATGGCGAACGTCTCCTGGATTATAACAACCCTCATTAACATTTTCACACATGGCTGGCCAACAAATGAGCACAGAGCCCAACCTCCCGCGGCAGATTTATGACCCTCATATACCTTGTTCTCCAGGCAGCACACCTCCCAGTGAGGAGAGAAGAGAGGGTGCTGTGGACGGGCCAGTGAAGGAAAGACTCGGTCAGCAGCCTCAGCGTTGCCGGGTCAAATCCCATGCTAGGACCGGCTCTTGTCTGCTTATCGCTAATTAATTACTGATTATTGTTATGACGTGCAGGGATTGTTTGCGGAACAATGGAGAAGCAGCGACGGAGCGTGGGTTTCATTCCCTAGACGAAGGGTTGTGCTGCTTCGAAGGGCTGCAAGCATCTCTCGCTCATACAGATTCTCTCTATGTTCTTAAATAGACCTGGCTGTGTGTTTTCTGACACTTTGTGACATAGTGTTATCTAAAAATGAACAAAAGTACATCAGCTGTTATAAAAGCAGTAGTAGTCGACATCTTCATGTCTGAAATTTGTCAGAAGAGTATGTCACAGTCAGAAACCACATGCTTGTCTTTTTAATGTTGCTTAACACTAGGAGTGTAACGATGTATCAGTCTGTATTGATGCATTGACCACAATAGCACACAAACCGATGTATCGATGTGACATAAAAATCGATGTACGTGTTCATTCCGCAAATAAATTTACTTCATTTCACTGTGTGCAGTGTTTTATACTGAGACAGTTCTGCTTATAACTACACTGCTGTATTTGACCTTTAATAATAAAATGTGTTTTAAGTTTTATATTTCATACCGACTGCAAACCCCAGTGTTGAACCCAGTCAAACGGATCACATCACTTTACTTCGCATCATTACAACTTTAAGGTACTAAAAGTGAGCTGGATCATTGGCTAAAATAATTAGATCGAATCTTGTGATTTACTCCCCTACTTAACCGACTAATGAAGTTGTTGGCATCTGTACAATAATTAAGGCAGGCATTTGCACAATGCTAATCAATGGCTGCAAACTTTGAGGACTTTCACTTCAGGAACTGTGTTTGAGGTTAGGGGAAAATTGTGTAAATGTTGACCAAACTGTCTCTGGATTTTCTCCTAAAATGTATAGTTTAGGAGCTTGTGGAAAGCTTGACAGTGAGTAAGGGAAGAGGTTGTAATTCAGGTTGAAACCAGGTAAAATGAACATGATTTCAAGTACCGCCTGGTAACATTTAACCAGCTTACCATCAGTTTCATGTGGCCGCATTCCACACTAACATTGTAGAGTTTAACTGCCACTGCTTCAGAACTGCAGATTCACAACAACAGCTTCAGGCCAGTGGCAATGTACACAGCGACTGTAACTCTTAACTGTTTACCAGAACTCTAACAATTTACCAGAATTGCATCTAAAATGACTGGTTATTAGCCTAAACGACGTCCAGTAACCTGAAACCACTTTTGTGAACCTGGTGAATTAAGCTTCATCTGATGTGCCATCCATGTGTTTGCTCCCACATCTGCTCCTGAAGTCCAAATAGTCAACTAGTTGTCATTACCACACCAAAAACAAGTCTTCCACCCATCTGTGTAGTTATTGTTGTAGCTTTTTTAATCAGAGCTGGTGCTAAAGGCAGATGGTGTGGATTGAGGTGTGAGATGTGTAGAAGAGTTTTGTCTTGTACTTCAGTAAGCTTCAGCCTCTGGCGTGCTGCCCACAGAAGAACAGAAGAAGCTGCATGTTAAAATCACCACAGCATTTAGAACCTCACCTCATAAAGTCCTCCTAATGTCTCGGCCTCTCGCAGAGAACTTGGCTCCCGTTATCTGTGGTCCCCTACTGTGGAAAACAGACTGGTTATCGGACTACGTGCTAGAGCAAGCAGTTACATCTACACACATCTTTTGAAGCAGCATGCACACCTACTCACCGCTATATCCACACTACTGTTGTGTACCCTACTTACTCACCTGTACTTTATTTAAAACCCTCACCCTGTAACATATTTCATGCAAGTGATGGGTGTGGGGAGCAGTGACGATGACATTGCAGGCTGATGGAACATTGACATTATGCTATTAAAGGCATGTTGACACCTAGCTCATCAATATTCATTCACTGACTTTGAAAGAAAGCAGTGTCACTCCTAAGATATAACACTTTATTATCAAACCACATTACATTTTTGAATCCTTCAATCACCTGTGTCACCAACCCCTGTGTCTATAAGCTCCAGAGCTCAACGGTCTTGTCTCGAAATGTTAATTATGTGTTGTTTTTTTTTACAATCTCTCAGCACCTATGAAAACTATTTTTAAAAGTTTTTTTTTTAACAGTCGTACCCATTGCTGAGAGTTTTTTTCCTCATGTACCAGCATTTCATGTGAAAGTGACTATTTGTCATTGTGAACACACTCAAGCACCACAACGAAATGTGACCTCTGCATTTAACCCATC
>JBBPDA010000132.1:11803424-11827593 GCA_037974385.1 Arnoldichthys spilopterus | reverse complement strand
GGGCAGCTATCAACAGCGCCCGGGGAGCAGTGTAGTGGGACGGTACCTTGCTCAAGGGTACCTCAGTAGTGCCCGGGACCTGCGACCTTCAGGTCCCAAAGGCAGTGTCCTAACCACTAGGCCACCACTGCCCATTTGACTCTAACATTCGAGAATTTACCTGTGTGACTGCAGAACCACAAAGCCACTTTCAGAACAACAGATTCATACAGCGTTAATGTCACTACCCCATATGTCTATGAGCTATAGAAGTGGTGTGTGATTTTTTTGCAATTTCTCAGATTTTGTTTTTTACTAACATAAGTTGATATAAAAAAAATTATGTCAAAAGTTGATATAGAGTGACATTCTAAACGGTCTCAGAACATTGGTGCTGAGTTTGTGATGAATGAAAGCACACGCAGCACTTTGGGTTAAATGTTTTAGAAAGATGGAATATTTAAAAATGTCAAGGCATGTCACACTACGCGAAAACTGCCTGAGGGGCCTCCGACTGGGTTAAGAAGTTGTTCATGAACCTTCTTTGAAGAGATAGTGATGTGTTTTGTATGGCTGCTGATTGGTACTTTCTGTAATTGGTTGTTCTGCATGTCAGTCAAAGAGGCTGTAGCACAGACTAGTGGACTGAGTAGTCGACTTGTCTATGCAACCCCTGTTGGTGGCTAAAGGGTGCTGAAACACCCATCTGGATTGTTTTGGCCCAGTTCGACCCCTGGATGTGACTCTCTCAGGGCAAGTTCCGTCTAGAGCACTTCATTACAGTGACAAACCACATTGTGTGGGAGCAGAAAACATTGGCGTCACCCAAAATTAGCGCTGACAAGAGGAGAGAGTAGAGTGACAGAACCCGAAGGGCTTCGGGGAGGACGTTGCAGAAGAAGTGGCCATGTCCACTCAGAAAGAATCACACTAGAACCAGCATTTGTCTCCCCATGCTTTTCTTCAGCTTAGCCTTCTGTATGGCATTCAGTCATTTGTCTTAGACCTTTCACATAGTAGAGTTTCATTGGGACAAACAAAAAAGTCTTACATCTTCCACTGCTCCATTCCCATTAACACGTCATTACATTCCTCTGGTGGCTAAAGATCTATAAAATTGTCCATTTTTCTGATAAATCACAAGCAGCTCAATAACTTTTTTTATTGTCAAAATGTTTTGACAGTTATAAACTTTTGAGGCCATTTATAGCTCATTTTGGGTTAGATTTAAGTGCTAAAATCCTGAGGTACGTACTATCATTTGGTTTTGCCTTTAATGCTTAATTTAATGATTAAAACGATGGAAATGTTCCTTGACACCTGCTAATGTGCATTTCTTTCTAATTGCCATATCAGGGATTATTGAGCTTTGAATATTGAAATCAAGCAGCGTAGAATTTGGAACACTGCACATTTTCACTGTGTGAAAATACCCAGATCATCTAATCCTCAGAGTTCTTCACTTCACCTAGGGAATGATCTCACTGGTCATCATGCATAGAATTATATACAGTATATGGAGTATCTCTCTCTCTCTCTCTCTCTCTCTCTCTCTCTCTCTTTCTTTCTCTTACACACACATACACACACTCACTCTCTTTTTCTCTCTCCTGGCTCTCCCTGTCCTTCTTTTCTTTTTTCTTTTTTTTTTTTTGCTGTGGGCTTGGCCCCCTGCCAGTCTGTCCACCCAGGGTTATTAATGGATCTTTCATGGAGGAGCTTAGAGAGAGGGGGCTCACTGCCTAATGTCCTTAAGACAAAAGGAGGATATTCCTGCTGAGGTGGGACGCTGGAAATCCAATTTCCTATCCTCTGTTTTAATTTGGGCACTGATGGGGCAGCGAGATTATGATAGAAGGCATCTGTGCCGCACCTTGTGCCATGTGCCAACGCTGCAAAACAAAACAAAACGGGCAAAAAAAAAACAAAAAAACGTGAGATTATCCGCAAACAATTCCCAGATACTGATCAGCCGTCCAGAGCACCCCCACCGAAGGACTAATGTGATAACAGTCTGATAAGTAATGAAAAGAGGAGGCTCTTTAAATGTTTGCCATGGTCCCTACTGTGGTGCAGCCTCCCCGTTGCTTGGGGAAGTGCTTTGCGTTCCGTTGGAGGCCGAAATGAGCGCTAACGAAACGATTATCGCTATAACAGAGATAATGAAGACTTGCCACATTATTGGCCTTGGCTGTGCTATGTGGTTGCCTGTTGATTACAATTTAGCCTTCCAAGTCCAACCAAGGTTCACTTTCCCATTACAATGTTTACTTCTTTCTTTATTTATGAACATAAATCCTAAAGCAGTTTTTATACATCTTTATTTATCGATAATTCACTCGCTGGCCTTTTTAATTAAATGGTCCCTACATATCAGTGAGCACATATCAGTGGCATCTTGTCCATTGAAGCTTACCTTCGAGCACTCAGTCCTGTGGGTTGTTATTCCACTAGAGTACACATGTGTCCTGTGATGTATAATTAAAGCACCCATAGCAAGGTAATTAAACAACAAGGACGCTGACGCCGGTGTCGGCCTGCAACAGAATTCGAGCGTCTCTGTGGAATTCCAGACGAATAGTTGCCATGTCCAAAGTTTTGAGTATAGTTCTGCCTTATTTGATATAGTTCTGTATGACCAATTTTTATTGTTTGGCCTCTTTTTAACTACTTGATTATTTAACAAAAGTAATATGTAGATTACTTTATTAGTGACAGCTCTATATTAATGCACGGTGTGTTTTGATTGGCTGAAACAGGCATGGTATGTAGGTATGCAGGTATGTAAGTTAAGGCTACAAAACACTCATATTTACACACACCAATGTAACCAAGGCATGTACATGCAGTCAAAATAGCCCTAAACAACGCAGTAGTAAATACCGTGTATGAAGGCACATTTACATTCCTGAAAGCTGATGATTTTTGTGTAGGACAAAACTAAGTATGGAAAAAGCATGTTTTATGCCATAATAGGATGTCATTCGAGATAAACATCATAAGCCGTTCCATATATATTATTATGTGCAACAAATTGACGACCAGAGAATTTAGATTAATAGCGTTCAGCCCCCGGGAAATAATTTCCTTTTGAGAAAGCAATTTGCATGTGGCAGTGAGAGGAGAGACCCTTTTCTGCTGCTCTTTTGTGGTGTCAGCTAAAACTATTGGCATTTAAAGCAACTCCCCAAGGTTAATGAGCCCCTCCATTATATGTCCCTTGCGGGAACACTGAAGCATTGTGGGAAATGTAGTCATATTCTCAATCCCCAGTTGTCGCCACATTACTTCAAATGGTTTTGCATTTGTGAGAACGATCACCCCATTGGTATCTTAACAAAATGTGTAAGGGTAGTAATTAGATGTAAATGTATTAATAGTATTATAATAATTATTAATATTATCTTTATTATAATTAATAATAACAAAAATACTTCACTTTATTCATTCAGATATTTTCTCTAGAAAACATTACATACTGATCCAAAGCTCCCCAGTAAACATCAGCATTGGAATGCCAGCAGTCAGCATTATACAATTCCAGAGTAAGAGCCAACAAGCCAATGGGAAAACATGCTAGAACATAATGGATAAGGTGAACTTTCTAGAACAATGTGGATGAGGCTTAAAATTCCACAACATTGTGAATGAAGGCAGTACAGTGTAGATTAATGTGGAGAACATTCAGGAATAGTGTGAATAAGGAGAACATCCTAGAACAGTGTAATTTATAAGAGCATTTTTTGTATGTTAAACACATTTTGTACAGATTATTAAAGAACGAAAACACATAGAATCTTTAAATTTGGTAGGCATGTGCTCTGGAAGTCAGAGAATCAAGTAATGTTGATGTTTTGGTGTTTTATCCAGTAGATTAATTACGAAACCTGACGTTTTAAACGACAATTATGTTACGTACAGAACTGTACCACCACCAGGGGGCAGTGCAAATAGGGTTAATTGGAGCGAAAACAGTTCTGGAACAGTATAAATATTGGGTGGATAATTTAGAACTAAATTAATAAAGGAGAACTGTCTAGAACATTGGGTTTAAATGATATGAATAATGGAGGATTTACTAGAACAGTGAGAATGAGGGAGAACATTCTAGAGTTCCCTGACAGTTACACACAGTTACAGACCAGCCCAGGTCGGAGGTTTGTTGGTGTTCTTTGGAGCATGTTGGGTTGTTGTGCTCTGACCTTAGAGGTTCAGTTCAGTCACGCTGCAGGTAACACCAGCAAACTCTTGGTGAAGATAGGTGGTGTTTTTTTTTCCCACCCCCGAGTTACCTAGAGGGCAAGTTTGCTTCAAATTGTAGAAAACAAAACTAGGAGGAAGGTGAAAATGTGAAAAAGTAAGTTTTAAGCTAAAATGGAGAAAAAAAGATTTTCCGTAGTGGTATTAATGTGTGGCATGCCAAAGTCTGGAGCCAAAGTCAGACCTTTCTTGAAGTTATTACACAAGCATTTACCTTTATGGCTATTTCTGTCCCCTAGATTAACCAATGGTGCTTTATGCTTGAAAGAAACACAGCTTTTCTCATTGCATATTTAGTGATTTTTGCTACTGTTTGCATACACACATTGTTTAGAGATGATCCCCTCATTTCTATGGAGCCCCTGTTGTGCTGGGTGTTTAGTGTGAGTATTGATGAATGATTAACGCCACAGAAGGTGAGGCGACACCTTCCCCCCCAGCGGAGAGGATCTGGAGCTGAATATTTCATCTGTGCCCAGATGCGTGGCTGTCTGAAGGCTGATATGCCAACTCCTCCCTTCTGGAGAAACACAAAGAGGTGCTCTCAGACCAGCCAAGACCGGTTTCATGGATGAAGTACAAACTGATTATAGAGTAGGGATGGGCATGTGTTTTTGAATAAACAGCCAGACTCATCCTCATTTTTGGGAATCAGTGAAGGTTATGTTGGTTGAAAAAAAGGGTGTCGTCTCCAATTCCACCAACTTATTACTGCTCCTCCAATCACACGATACCACCAACACTGGGAGGGTGAGGGCTGGCACATGCTTGCTCTGAGCCGGCCACCACAACTTTTCAAGCTGCCTCTAATGCAACAGCGTGATGCACTTGGAAAAGAGCGCTGACTGCCAATTATGCTACGTCAGCTAACAGACACCCTGAGTGATGGGGTAAATGGAGGGGTCATCCTTCCCACCCAGAGAGCGAAGCCAGTTGTGCTCTTTTGGGCTCCCAGCCAGGCATGACTGCAGCATCACCATGAACCAACCACCTTCCAATAGTAGGGCCAAGGCACTTTATTCACTTCATGTATTTAAGTATCAACATTACATCTGAATGGGGTTTATCCCCATAAAAGTGCAGGAATTAATGTACCCAAGACAATTAAAACAGATTTAAATCTGAGTGTTCGACCATTTGTGGTCTGAAATGCTGTTTTTAGATGCTACTCCGATGTATAGGCATCCATCTCTCCAAGCCATATTTAACCACCGGTATCCCTTCTAATACTTATGACCTTACTGATACTGTGATGGCACCCCTGCTGTTCTGCTTATAGAGAAGAGACCGCCCTCCAAACTGCCACCACTTAATGTGGGCATTGCTATCAATTCAACTCTTCTCTGAGCTTAAATCTTTGGTTTAGCTAGACACCTTTCATAAAGCGCCAGTTTCGCTTCAATACATTGCATTTTAAGAAATGAGGTTCGTGACATCAACATCTAGTGCATGAGGTTAATTATTCTTAACAGCTATCTCCTTGTAAACACTGAGTGTTGTGTGCGGTACAGGGAAGCAGTGTGCGAATTTGTGACTTTCTTTTGAATAGAACAGAAAAATGAGGAGGAACACAGGCGAATGGTTGCTGAGCTGACTTGCTTACCACACCTCAGTTAGGTCTCCATTTAACTAGCTAGAGAGGCACATGAGTACCCTAGTGTAAATGTGATTGGCCAAAGTCTTACCAGGATACAATCTAGATGTACCAGGTGTAAATACGGCCTGAGTTATCATTCTGTAGGGCAGCTGGTAATATGTGAACTCAGGCATGTCTTAACACAAAGATTAGTCATGAATTCAACAAAACAAGCAAGTACAGATGATGCTACACTAACTGCATGTAATAAACTCATTGTGGCATGCAGAAGGCAACAAGAAAAACTTGCCATACTCGTTCAGAGAAGTAAACAAGAGGAGGCTTTCGGAAGAACAGAGCAACTAATCTCCTGTCAGTCTGTTTACCATTACAACCACTTTTTCCCAGTGAGTATCTGGGCCATATTTACATCAGTGTGTCCCTGATCAGAAGTCTTACTAAACAAAGAGGTTGTTGACTTTAAAGTTGAAAAGAAATTAGCTGTGTTATGTTGAACTGACTGGACAAGAAATGGACAAGAATTACAGTGAATTACATTTTATTTTGTAATTAAAGCCAAAAAAAACTGCACTTCAATCAACATTTGCATTTTGTATTGAGATGACTAAGCCATAAATGCTGATGCAACTCTGTTTTATTGAATGGATATATATGGCTTTTATATTTGTATGAGCAGTGGTTAGTGCTGTTGTCTCACAGCGAGAAGGTCCTGGGTTCGATCCCTAGGTCGGCCACAGGTGTCCTTCTGTGCGGAGTTTGCAAGCTCTCCCCATGTTGGCGTGTGTTTCCTCTGGGTGCTCCGGTTTCCTCCCACTCTCCAAAGGCTGCAGTCGGTTGACTGGATGTTCTAAATTGCTCGTAGGTGTGAATGTGTGTATGAATGGTTGTCTGTCTGTGTGTTGACCTGCGATGGGTTGAGCCTCCTGTCCTGGGTGAACCTCACCTTAGGCCCGCAGTCAGCTGGGATTGGCTCCAGCTTCCCTGTGACCCGGAAACGGAAGAAGCGGTTTAGAAAATGGATGGATGGATGGATATTTGTATGAATTAATGCTATAAATCAATTCACTTTTTGTGTTTACAGCTTTTTCTACATTAGTTTTTTTTTTTTTACAGTGTTTACTTTTTTGTTTTTGTTTGATTTTAGCCATAACAATGTATAAACAACAATATCTTTTCATTATCTTTTCCAATACTATTTTGTGAATAAATGTAGATATTTGAGCAGCCAAAATGGTTAAAGTGTAATTTAGAAGATTTATATAGGCTGCCTTATCTGGGTGGGATATCACAATTTCTCTGCTCCTCTGACTAACCCGACCTGATCAATACTTGTTCATACATCTCTTTCTTTGGCACTGATCAGATTAAGTACTCAGGAGCGATCTGCTTCTCTTTGTGAAAGCAACTAATGAACTCCAGAGTGCACAAGAATGTGCAATTTCATTGGCAACTGGTTTACTTGTTTAAACAGGTGTTTTTTGTGATTTGTACCGTAGCTAGCACACACTCCCTGAGCTTCTCAGAATCATCAGGTTAAAACAAGTCTGCAAAAAAAAGAGTGTGCTGGAATTGGCTTGGTCTGAGACTGAGGTTCTGGAAAGAGCCATGTTACTGAATTAATCAGCAGGGATGAATGAAGGATAAGTACAAAAAGAATCAGCCTCTTGCATGTCCAAGAAAACGTCTGAGAGAAGATTGGGGTGGAGAGACAACTGAGGGGTAATGGAAATAGATAAGTAGAGAGGGTGAAGAGACTAGGGAGAGGAGAGAAACAGAGAGGAAAAGAGAGCTTGTGTTTTAGTATAATAGGAGTTTGGGAATATGGTCGTGTCAGTGATGCATAGCCACTGGCTCATCAGCGAAGGCCAAGCTGAAGCTCCCAGATTAGATGTTAATTCTCGTTCAAGCTTCGAGTCTTCATTTCCCTGCAAATAATCATGGGAGGAAATGGCAGTTGAAGCGGTGCCACAATAAAAATCTTAACCTATTCTTTAGCAGAAGCTTAAAGCCATAGTAAAGTACTTAATATTTTAACCAAAAAGTCCAATTTACCGCAAAGTACACAGAATGTAATGACCCATGCATGCCAAGAAGTCTGTGAAGACCTTTTTACTTTCGAAGTTTGAACTTTAGAAGTTGTGAGGTGTGAATTTAATTTTGCCAAACTTTTTAAATGCTAATACGTGTCGTCTCTATCCACAGAAAACCGCTTGTCTTGATCTTTGTTTTTTAAGTTTTTATTTTTCCACATCAACACAGCAGCTGGTCTTTAGCGGGCAGGTTAGGACGCGGCCTTTGAGGCCTGAAGGTCACAGGTTCGAGCTTGCAAATTCCACAAAGAAAGACACCTGAAGCCGACCCAGGAAATGAAGCGCTAACCTCTGCACCCCTTTGCCACCCTTTGTCCATCATTATTTTAACAATAATTGCTTGGTAAAGTTTCCAATGTAAGCTAAATCTGACACTATAGGCATGTCTGCTATCAGGTGGAAAGTCAGTTTTCTTGTATTTTTACTTTCTCAAGAGCAAATGGACATTTTGCTCGACTGTACACATGATTCTGATTTTAAAGCTACTATGCTAATAACAGTGTTATTTATCATTTGGACTTAGTTAAATCTGTCTTCACGGAATCACCCATGCCATTGAAGAAGAGACACCACGTCAGAATTATGAAATAACACAGAGAAAGCAGATTTATCTGCTAATGTTATTGCTGCTTTACCAGCCCTGTATGATTATTGTGTAGCACGGTGCCTTGATCATAATTAGCAGTGGTTTCTGCTCTCATAATAAGTGAAGTGACTATTCATCTTTATGAACACACCACATCACACAAAGTACACCACAACAAAATCTGACCTCTGCATTTAACCCATCCACATCTGTGGGCAGCTATAAAGAGTGCCCCGGGGAGCAATGTAGCAGGGCGGTACGTTGCTCAAGGATACCTCAGCGGTACTTGGGCCAGGACTTTCAACACTCCAACCCTCCAACCCTATAAATCCTCCAATCACATTGCCACTAGGCTAGGACAGCACATACAGTGTGATGTATAGTTATATAGTGATATACTCGATGAATATTCTGTTATTATAAGTAGTAGAAGTACTGTTGATATTAGCAACAGGAGGATAATAACTGTTGTTATTAGTAATAGTAGTAGTAATAACTGTAGTATATTTTTTGTATTAACCAAAAGAAATTTGTGCTTCCACCAGACACTGCAGGCAGATGGACTAAGGCATTTATTTGATGTCCAGTACTTTTTTTTTCTTAAAATAGGTTGAAAGTTTCAAATCTGACAGAATTTCTCTTTCTTTATTTCAGTGAGCTACAAAGGAAAAAAACGTAATATTGAGTTACACCACGCTGTTATTACTGACAACAATATGTGTGAGATTTCATATTCAAATTCAAATATATATAATATATATTCAAAATCCCGCAAATTATGGAAAACCTAATGGCCCAAATGGCCCGAGTCATCATTCTGAGGCCTAGCAGCTCGTAAGACAACTCCATTCTCAGGTTAACTGTGTCTTGTGGCCCAGCGTCATCTGCAAGATCAGCGAGAAGAAAAGAATTTGCATATTCAAACCTTTCTAGTAGATCTGATGTTTCTTCCTGCTCTTCTGTTTTTCTCTCAGGTACCGTGTAAAAGATGTGCTTGAGTATACTTCACCGAGACGTGATGAGCATATTTAAATGCTGAATGTGTCTGAGACTTTTTTTTTTAAGGTGGTTCATTTTTGTGTGTGAAATGAGCTCTTTTTCTGTGACAGATTCGAGAAGTTTGTGATAGGCATCTTCCAAAGCCGCCCCAGCTTGGCGGGGGTCCTCTGCACATCTCTAAATGGGACGCACTTGTTGCGATTTATCCGACTCCCTGGGAGAGAGAGTGTGTGTGACTAAGTGTGAGTGACTTTGGCTCAAGTTGAGCGATGTACTTTGAAATCTGAATGAGTCCCGTGCTCTAGTCATGGCTAATGCGAAAGGTAGCGGGTGCCAATGAGCAATGACAGTGAGGTCAGTGAGCTTTTCGTAGTAAAAAGCAGACAAATTACCCTCGAGTGCTTATAAGCATGTGTATGTTGGCCCAGTGATCAGATGCCATTGGAAAGAGATATGGGTAAAAAAAAACTGACCTCCGTAGCCCATAATGCTGTTTTTGCGATGCTGGCAGATTGGAATCAATAGCTGTTAGAGACTTTGATCAACCCTTACATTTTCCACCACATTTTTGCCACTGTAGGGTGGTGTGGGCCATAAATAAATTCTAATGTTTCAATCTCAAGTTGCAGATTCATTGATTTTTTTCATGTTAGAATTGGTTATAATCCATTATTATAAAATTCAGTAATGTACACACTGTTGTTGTATTTAAATTATAGGGGTATAGTTCTAGCCCAGTCCCTGTAAAGCTACTTCGTTGGAGCCTCAGCTATAAAGCACTTTACAAACCAAAGTGAACCAACATTCTTATTGGTTGAAAGTTGTACCTGGTTATTCAGCATAAACAGTTCATCCATTGCACCACCTGCTTAAATGTTGGGTAGATCGCACATGACCCTGTTGCTGACTCCAGCTAGCCATTCTTAAACCAGTTTTGGAGGTAGTAACTACTGCATAACAGGAGCACCCCACAAGATCTGCTGTTTTGGAAATGCTCTGATTCAGTCGTCTAGCCATCACAATAAAGTCCTTGTCGAAGTGACTCTGATCAGTACGCTTGCCTATTTTTCCTGCTTTTAACACATCAACTTCAAGAACTGACTGTTCACCCGCTGCCCAATAAATCTCACTCCTTGTCAGGTGCCATTGTAAAGATACAATCAATGTTCATTTCATCTGTCAGTGGTTTCATTCTTGTGGTTGATCGGTGTACTTCTATAATGCTTAGGCATGCAGAATGATATTGGCAGATCATGCTGGCAGACGGTGGCTTCCGCATGTGTAGATTTGACTGATATTTCAAACGGATCATTGACAGTGTATTTATTGTACTCTGGAAGAATGATTAGACGTTGGGCTACTTTGTTAAAATGCCTGCATCTTTTCATTAAACTCTACAGAAAGGTTCTGCTCCTCGGTAGTGTTTATCCAAGTAGATGTAGATCCAGTTTGGACATATTATACATGTTGGCAATGAGATATATACATTAACAAAATTTTGGATATTGGCATTTGTTAGAATTATGATATAGATGCATCCCTAATTCTACTAACCAACATAACATTATTGGTCAGCTTACCAGCTGTAATGATCGGTGGATCCCAAAAGGAATATTTGGACACAAGTAAGTTGAAGATTTTAATTAAAGAGTTCAGGTCGTTGAAAAAGAGTTCAAAATACACGGTGAACAGGAGCGTCAAAGGTAAAGCAGAATCACGATCTAGGTCCAGGCAAAAAGAGTCAAGCGGCACGGCAAACAGGTACAACAAAGGCGAGGCAAAAACGTGGTCCAGAGACATGCAAAGGTCAATAAATCTGCGAACAGGAACGACAAGGGCTAGGCAAACGGGGTAATCCAAAAAACACAGCAAGAGTCATAAACCAGGTAATCAATAACAAAACAATACCGCTCAGAATCGAAGATAGACTTACGAAACCTCGCAACACAGTGCAGGTCTCTCTGTCTTTTGTAAGCCTGTCCTGATGTCCTAAAACGAGTACCACCTGGGAGGGGTGTGGCCTAGCCAGTTAGTATTCTGGAGATACGGACCGTTCACGACCACCAGAGGGAGCCAAAGCTCCCCTTACACCAGCAGTTCGTTGATATTAAAGACGCATTTAAATCAGTGTTATTGTTTTAATCAATGTTAAATCAGTTCATACATTTCTTTGCTTTACTTCTTTTACAGACTACTTTCCTGCAGACTATAATATTTTTGAATGTGCGATATTATGAAATGTGTTGTTATGTTTTTTATAACACCATGTTTTCTTAAAGAGAAGTGTAAAAATTCAAACTAACTTTTTAATTTTTGTTTGTAGTTTTATTATCTGCAAATATCGAACACCCCCAGTTAAAGATTGTTTAAAGGGGAAATAAGTACACATTTTATACAGACAACCAACTGCAATATATATATTTTTAAGCTTTATTGTCGAACAGTAAAACAACACAAAATATGCTGTAGCTTTTGCACAGTCACTGTTTACTTCTTTTACAGTTTTAAATAAAGTGTGAAATTCAGCAAACCATCAGTAACTGTACATTCAGACATGCAGATGTGTGTTTTCTCTGTAGAGAATGTGTACTTGTTTTCACACCTAGTGGTCAGGACATTGACCTTGTGAACTGAAGGTTGCAGGTTCAAGCCCAGGCACCACTGAGGTACCGTCTTGAGCAAGGTACTGTCCCGCTACACTGCTCCCCGGGCACTGCTGGTTGCTGCCCACTGCTCCACGTGTGGACGTGTCATTAACTGCACAGGTCACTTTTCATTGTGGTGCTTGAGTGTGTTCACAATGACAAATAGTGACTTTCACTTTCACTCCAACGAAACATATTTTTATCAGGAGCACCCTTTTGCTTTGCAGATATTTCCTCTGGTCACTTTGCATATTCAGTGTATTTGTTTTGATGCCGTTGAACCTGAGGTTTCTTGATGCCAATGATTATGGAGTTTACATCCCCACACAGCAGATTACACCATTGCCCTGTAATGCTACATTCACCTACCACTCTGAATCACTCTGAACAAAAATTTCCCTTCCATTCATAATGTTTGCAGTATAATGTGGGATCAGAACACAGTGTCATGCTTCTGCCTCAGTTCACAGGCCACTCTCTCTGCCGGGATTGGGTTCTGATGCATTTCCCCACTGGTGTGTGAGGCTTGACACGGTGACACAGTGTGGTTGTTCATCCTGGCTGATGTGTCTTGCGGGCCCTCCTTTCGGCAGCAGAGTGGAGCTAATCTCAGCCCTCAATCTGCCCACCTGTCAATGGGGGTCAGCACTTGTCAACCCCTTTTCCCTGTGCCTCCCCCATTCTCGCCACCTCACACCAATGATAAAAGGCCCAATCCAGGTTCCACGCCTCAGCGGAGCGTCGCAGGGAAACAGGGGCCCAGAGCCCGAGGGTTCTGGCCCCATTATCAGCCCAACAGCATGGAGGTTAAAGAGCTAAAATGCACCAGAGGCACGAGAGCATGGTACCCTGTGTGCTCAACCGAAGCCTTATTGTAGGGAAAAAAGCCTTCCTCTCTGAGCGTCGCTGGTGTTGGATCGGTTCGGCTCCCCTCTCCAGGGAGAATGGAGGGACACCTTTGTTCATTAACCAAATGTCACTCCAAGAGCGATCAAACAATGTCCTAGAGGGAGGGAGCCTGCTCAGCGCTTTCGAGTTCCTCTTTCAAGGACAGTAAACACATTCATGGCTCTGATGGGGGAATAATACCCATTCAAGAAAGGGACCAGACACGTTGTTTGTTTTTTAATGGGCCTTAAATGATGCCATCACTTCACCTTTATGCTTCGGGTTGGACCGCGAAAAAAGGACTACAAGCCATTCGGGCCTTGCAGAATAGCCTTAAACATGAAAAAATGTGGGTTTGGCTCGTGCTCTAGAGTTGTATTTCATTCACTTTTTCTTCCTCTGCTCTTGTGTGGTCACATTCCTGCTCTTGATTAGATAAGGGTCATTTTACAATCGCTCATATTTGTAGACTGAAGGACATTTCTGAGCACTTGATGTTGCCATAAACCCCAGTCATCACTTTCAGCTCGAAAGCACGGCAAAAAAAAGCACGCGGTAATATTCACAGAGTAACAGCGCAGCACACTGCGAAGGCTAGACAGACAATCTGAAGTGCAATTCTGAATATGAGGAAGGAGAAAAAGGCAGCTATGCACCGCTGCTCCTTTTAGAGGGCCTTTAAAATGGCTTTAAATCACACACACTTCTGTCTAGGCCTTATTTTTATTAGTGGCTTGACAGCGCGGCTAATGTAGGGATTACAACTACGCCGTTTCTTTTGTTGGACCGCTCAGCCTCGGCCGCCCCTTTTACATTTCAGTCACGTCCGCTTTCCCGCCCACCCAGACCTTAATGCGTTTCCATTTGTTTTCCCTCGCAAAAAAAAAAAAAAAGAAAAAAAGAAAAGGCATTTTAATGTCACTGGCCAGAAATTAAAAACAGGGCCCACAGCAATTAAAAATAAATATGTCGCGTGGTCGCCACTTGCAGGCCGGTCCCCTCCCTCACCAGCGTTGTTTTCATTGCGCACTTTATCAGACTAATGTTCAGAGAGACTCGTCATTCCCGTCCTTCAAATTCAAAACCCAGATGAGTCAGAGTCTTTTGGGAGGTGGTGATACTGTATCAGCTTCTGAGAGGAGAAATGAAGCGCTCATGTTTTTGCAGTGAGGCAAAAGTGCTTTTCTTTTTCTTTTTTTTTCAAATGTTGCCAGTTATCACAAAACCGATACAAGTCTGAGTATTGGACTCAAACTCTCCCTGGAAGAAGGAATGCACAATGATACTGGAATTATTTCTGTATCGGCAGATATTTGTTGGATCAACTGCATCAGCACGTGTACATGAACAATATTGGCCGTCGGCATCGGCCCACAAATCCCACAACAGAGCGTCCATACTGGCAGACGAGACTGATGATCTTAAGTTATTCCTTGTGCAAATAAATAAATGAACTATTGAATGAATGAATAAAAAAAGACAATCTGTTCATTGTCATTACGGTTGCATGACTGTGTAGCTGATACATTTATGATCATGTACAAGTGAACTGGTTTAAACAGAACAGATTTTTGATTTCACATCAATTTTGGTCAAGTTTGCTCACAAAGTGGAATTTGAACCACGAAAACTGTGACATCACCACCTTTTCTACCTGAAAGGCCAGTTGACATGTCATAGACTCTTTTTAACCACTCCTGTAGTAGTGTGTGGCATTGCCAAATATTCGTGTGTGTTTATACACCAGTCAGCCATAACATTATGACCACTGACAGGTGAAGTGAATAACATTGACTATCTAGTAATTTCATTACAATTACACCTGGCAGTGAGTGGCATATATTAGACAGCAGGTGAACAGTCAGTTTTTAAAAACTGATGTGCTAAAAGCAGGAAAAAACAAGCCACTTTGACAAGGGTGTTATTGTGATGGCTTGACGCCTGAGTCAGAGCATCCAGAACGGCAGGTCTTGTGCTGATTTGAGACAGGGTCATGGGCACCCAAGGATCTTTGATGTACTTCTGGTCTTCACACATCCCTGCAATGCCTAGAGGGATAGAGGAAAAATATTTCACTAGTCTTCTAACCAGCTCACCAATTGTCAACTACTGTTTACAGACAAAACAGATCTTCACTCTTTTCACTGCTTTCTTGTGTGTTTGCATCGATTCTAATGTTCACTTGTGTTTTTGCTGCAGAAAGAAACTCACTGCTCAGAACAAATGGCTTTAAACTACTAGCATAGGTGGCTAAGACTTTTGCACAGCACTGCAAAGTATTATTTGTGCTGTTATATTTGATCTGTCTGTATTCCTCCTTCAACTTTGTCTTATAATGTCTTCTAGGGTTACACTGGGGTTAGCATGTCCTTTTGGCAGCTTGACAGAGAATACACACATGACTGAACATGCCTGTATCGCTACACTTCCGTTCTTGCCATTGCAGTATAAATCCAATCTTGCTGTGACATTGCCATAATAGACTGTAAATCACGGCTGATTTTTGATGTTTTTATGACTGTATGAAATGATATTGTGGTACTGTAAGTGTAGTATCCTGATTTGTCCTGTGCCGTGGGATCTGCCCTACACCGAAGCACTCTGGTCATGTTGGGAGTGCTTGTGTGCAGTGATTATCGAAGTCTCACTGTTTAAATTCACTGCTGTGTTTACAGTGGTCTGGCAGTACAGAGGCGCTTGCGAGCGTTCAGTGCTGTTTGTCATCAGATGATAGATTGCTGTTTACACATGAAGACAGCAAAGCTGATGTAATGCTGCCGTTTGGATGGGATTACAAAACGCTTTGTTTGCATTAGCATAGCAGCTAATCCTATTGATCAGTCTGATCTCTGGGTTTATACTTCTATGAATATACATGTAATGGTATGCGGCTGTATTCATTTGGCATTATGTGTGTTTCTGTAGGTTCATTGCTACAACCTAGCAGTGTTTTTTGGGCGGATACAGCTCAAAGTTGGTGTAACGATCTGCTAAAATGAAAAGGATATGTAAATATGTATATAATGTCGTTTAGATTTCTGTTCTTCCTGAAAAGGCTGTTTCTCATGCACGAGGGAAGCACACGATGTCATTTGTTAACCAGCTAAGCACCATAGCAGTTATGGCTCAGGAGGTTGCAGTATGCAAATAACACCTTTAAAAGTTATTGTTAGTATTAATATTATTTTTGTGTAGATCAGGGCTGCCAAAGTTGACCTATGAGGAAATTGCGTTGCTGTAACCCAACCCCCTATCCCAAGTAGAGAAGAAACATATTTTTTTATTATATATAATATATTACATCTTTACATTACTTTAAAATTGTATTTGAAGTGTTTTAGTAATACAGATTTTAGTGCTGTCACCTCACAGCACAAAGGTCCTGGGTTCGATCCATGGGTGTCTGTCTGTGTGGAGTTTGGAAGCTCTCCCCGTGTGCGCGTGGTTTTCCTTCAGGTGCTCCAGTTTCCTCCCACTGCTTGCAATGGGTTGATTGGATGCTCTAAATTGCCTGTATGTGTGAGTGTGAATGGTTGTCTGTCTATGTGTTGCCCTGTGATGGGTTGGCCTCCTGTCCTGGGTGAACCTGTAGTCAGCTGGGATTGGCTCCAGCTCCCCGGAATGGATGAAACGGTGTGGAAAATGAGCGAATGAATATAGTTCTTAATATAGTTATAATTTGTCTTTTTGGCCCTTGGTTCACCAAAAAATTACATTTTCACCTGTAAGACAAAACCGATTTTCATGAATTAAGGCATTCACATGATCTAACACTCCTAAAAAACTTTCATCAGTATAATCTAGGATGATCGTTTCATCAATAGTTCAGTAAAATCACAATGACGAAGTGTGTCCTCACAGTAAAGGTCTAAAGTACACACATTAAAACTAGTTTTAGGATTCACTGCTAGCATGTGTGTATATGCTTGAGTAGGCTATGTACACTGTAGTTTGTGTGTGAGTGTGTGAGTGTGTGTGTGTGTGTGTATGCTCTCAGTGTTCTAGCGTTGCTGTCGGGCGTTCCAGCTGATGAATGGCGGAGCTGCTAGCAGCTGACAGAGATGGATGTGACGCGCCCTCATCTCGACGAGGCGGGCGAGGGGGCGGGTCCCTGCTGGCCACGCTGAAGGTCATGTGGCGCAGGCCCCTGCATCCAATCGCAGCGCAAGAAGCGAGTGGCAGGAAAGAGAGAGTGTGTGGGAGGGGCGGTCTCTCAAGAATATTGATTGGTGCGCTTGCGCCCTCTTCCCCTTTCCTCCTCAGCGTTGAGGCGGAACTGTGAGAGGTGGTGATTTCTTCCTCCATACCACACTCATACACTCATACGCACACTCACAAATGAGCACTGGGTTTGCTCCAGGTACTGTAATGCCTCACCCCTAGCTACCTCAGTCCTCACCCACTCACATCACATCATGGCATCACGGAGGAGGACAGCCCAGACGCTCCTTGTAGACCACAAGGAAGTGGCCATTAAGCATTAGTAACGAGAAAGAGTGTGTGAGAGATTTGGGTTTCTATGGAAACTCCTCTTTGCCTATGGCAGCGGACAACATCAAAACATTCTGGGATTTTTTTTTTTTGTTGTTGTTTTTTTTTTGATTTCATGCAGATTGCATTGCATGACTTTTGGGTTAGTTGAACAATTCCAAAGTGACCTAGACCTCGGTCATGAGAGCAGCTCAAAGGTGCACCTTGCGTTTCTAAAGATTGGCTGGACAAGCCGAATGTGAGTAGGTGTAGTGGTGAAATAACGAGGTGCTGAGGATCCAGAGGCCTTTGGCTAGATGAAGCCATCTTTGTCCAAACAAGGCCCTGAAACAAACAGATATCACTGAAGCCTCTGAGTTCTTTTTTTAGGCCTTCCTCATTTAAAAAATCTAGCAGCTCTGCTTTATCTGGTCTGTAAAAGCTCCACGTGTGAGGGCCACACTGTTGGCCTCTGCCAAAAAGGGGATGCTGTGGATCATGTGTAAACAAGAAACCCCAGGAAGAATGCAATTAAGAGGCTTTGCAACAGTTGGCATGGCGAAGGCGTAATTGTGCGTTTGCATTTCAAAGCCAATTGGACTTGGGATAATATTTGTTCTGCGAGGGCTCTGGGGAATGCCAGGCATACGTTGCATAGATCTCCACGTCTTTGGCGGTGACAACGAAATGATGCATCTGTCTCTCCCCCGTGGGATTTCGTGCTGCTTTGTTTTCTGCGTGAAAAACAACCCCAACTGGAAAGAATTAATATAGGCATCTTTCTTTTTTTTCATCTTTCTCACGTTTTATATTGCCAGGTATTTGTTATTGCTGGTATATACGTTGCTGTTTCCCATCTCCTCTTTTCTATTTGCCTCATGTTCTGTGAGAAACAAATAGAGCTAATGAATTGAAGAAAGTCCAGATTTGGCTGTTAGCCACTGCGTTCTTAGTGCTTGCACAGGTAATGTAGAGTATCAACTTTAAACGTGCTGCAGTCTTCTCATGTCAGCGTTCTGCGGGGAGATCCCTCTGGAGAGAGGCATGTTCTACATGAGTGCCTCCATGCACACACACACTTTTGGCTTCCAGGAAGTGCAAGCAGTTAGCTCCTTGGCCCTCTCTAAACTCGAGCGCTCGTCCCCGGAGACAGCCCGGTGACAAACGTCTGAGACGTAGCAGTGGTTGATGACTGTGGTCAGACGATTAAAGTTGGGTCTTGTTGATGGGCGGCTAATGGCGAGGAAGTGGGGAAAGTGGGAGAAAGAGCACCGTCTCACCGACTTGAGGGAACATGGAAGTGTATTGAAAGCTGTTATATTACAGTAAATAATACAAACAGTGGGCGTGTTCTAGACGAATTAGAGTGAGTGTGGTAGTTTATGTCTTATATTTCATCCAAGACAAAGACTGCTGTTCTCAGACAGTTTAAATGGCTTTCAGTCACCTCCATCTTTTCTTTAGCCTGAACAAACGACATCTATAGTTTTTGGCCCAGATGAAATGGTAGAGCGTAGCTCAGCCTGTTGTCACTGAGATATCCAAGGCTTAATCATCTTTTAGGTCAGAAGAGTCGCTTTTTGCTATACAAACGAGCAGGAGAAAGACATGATTCTTTACGGTATGTATTGCTTTTGAAAATGTGGCCATGATAGCACATTGTCTTTCAATCAAGGCTTTATAATAATAATGTAACGCAGTAATATTCTAATAAGGCCTTTAAAGATTTTGGAAAAAACTGAGGTAAATTTGGGACCTGATGGACATAATGTACTGCTTCAGCTAGTTACAGCTACTGTGGCACTATGAAAAAATTCTAATAAATTACTTCGACACCTTCGATACACCCGATGACCTTTTACTCACTAGATAAGGGAGGGAGAAGTCCAACCATTCACTCCCAGCAGCACAAGCCACAATGGTGATTAGGAAAATTCACTTTATTAAAAGTCAGAATCAGTTAATGGCAACTAAGCAGAGGTTTCCTTCTGGCCTCAAAACACTTAAGATGGACCATTAAGAAATGCAGACTTCTAATCAAATCAGACACTGAATGATATGGAAAAATATATCGTGATAAGATGTTTGACTATATCATCGAGCTCAAAGTAGAGCCAAATATAATCAAACCCCTGCTCCACTTCAGCTTATGTGGGGCTCCCTGAGCTCTGCTTGTGCTGACTGTGACAAACCGGGTTATGGGTAAAGCATTTGCACCAGCGCACATGGCTCAGGAAAGTGCAAGGCCTCAGAAATATGATTCGCACTGCCGACTTGTCGCTCCGTTCAGGGGCCAGAGAGCTTTGGCCGCTTCTGCGGAGAGAGTGGCATGCCGAGTGGAGATGTGCCACATTCACTCGCTTCAGCCTTCCGCCTGACTTCCCTCGCCCACCACCGCTGCTGTCCAACACTGCTTTGTCATATTGTGTCAAGAGGAAATCCTTTTTCTGAAATGTACTTCCAAGTCTAAACCATGCAGAACTGAAAGACAAACATCCGTTATGTCATAGTTGTGGAGCTGTAAGCCTTCTGTAGTCCACAGGGCTCGGAAGGTACAGAAGTTCAAATGTTCCTTGTTCTTGGTTGTAAGCAGCATGTGGGTTATTGTGTCAGACATAGACAAGGATTAGAAGGCCTTTAGTTATATACGTCTGTGTACAAATGCACACATTTAGTCTGTAGTTTTCAGACGTTTTAGACGTTACTGTATAGTTCAGCCTGTTGTGAAAGATGTATCCAAAGCGTATTTATCTCTGAAGTCAGGTGGGCTGTTGCTTTTTGCAATTTACAAAAGAGAAGGAGGCCATTCTTAATGCTTTGAGATTAAGATTAACGTTTTTGAGAGAGGTAGTGCCTTAAAAACAATGGATTAACATAGACTGTCAGTGTAACCTTTCACTGTTCCACATGGTTCTGAAAGTAAAGTCCAAATGCTATAACTCTTAATGCTGTAACTATGATAAAGGGAATTAACACCCGTTTAGCCTTCCTGTGCAGAGTTGGCAAGCTCTCCACATATTCGTGTGGATTTCCTCCGGGTGCTCCGGTTTCCTCCCATCGCCCAAAGGCTTGCAGTAGGTTGACTGGATACTATAAATTGCTCGCAGGTGTGAGTGTGTGTATGAATGGTTGTCTGTCTATGTGATGGGTTGGCCTCTTGTCCTGGGTGTCCTGGCTCCAGCTTCCCCGCGACCCGACATGGAAGAAGTGGTATAGAAAATGGATGGATGGATGGATGGATGGTGATATAAAAAGAAAAATTGAGGTTTTTGAAGTTTCCAGTACTGAGTATCTAACTGAGTAGCTAGTGTTGTTATGTTTGTCTTATTCTGCAGTTAAATGAACAGTCCAGTGAATAGAAATGTGCCTTTAAAACCATATGCCGTTTGAAAAATCATATGAAAAAGCATGTGCTAAGACATAAGGTTCGACATTTTGCTTCTTCAGTTGAGCACTAGAGCACTAGAGGCTACTGCAAACCCTAGGGTTCCTGTTTTACACCGGTGGAAAGTGTGACACAAAGCATTTATGTTAATTAATACCAGCGCATTGCTCATTTACAAAGGCTTAGGTGGAACAGTGCTCCTCCCATGAATGATTTTCACTTTCCATGCAAGCAGGTCCTTTTCCACACCAAAAACGTTCCTCGTTTGACTGATAAATACATGTTACAATATCAATACATCATAGCTCAATTGCCTTTCAAAATTGAGGTGATGTGCCATTCTGATTCATTTACAAGCCCAAAACATAGCTCTGAATAATTAAGAGAGTTAGAGCAACGCTTTTGTGCCGCGTTTGATATTTAGCAAAATGGATTGGGACACACCCATAAATGTTAGCTGTGCCCTTTGCGCTTTGTGTTAGATCATCAAAATACAGCCCTAAAGGTCAGTCCCCTAATCTGGCCACTGTTTTCATAAAAAATATAACATTAAAATACACACAACACACTTAAATCACACCCAGCTCCTCTTTAAGGCAGCACAGACTTGTTGATGTGGTTTATGACACAGTGTAACATATTGTGAGCTATACAGACGATCAAAACTTCAGCACTACAGGCAGCCGTTCAAGACAACACCAGGGCTGGTATTCACAAAGCAGTCGTAACAAGGAAAGATCTGGTTACCTCTGTATTTATGTCTACCTCTGATAGGTTTGCACTGCATTAATGAAGAGCTAGATTCAGTTTGAGTGGCTAGAGAATGTGAATAGCTGCAGGTGAGTGTTGACCTCTAGTGTTTGTTAGTTACGTTACCCTCATAGCTCCAGTGCTGAGCTAAAGAAGCAAAATTCCAAACAAGTGTTGGCTGTTTAACTGCATCCAGGGTAAGTGGATACTGTACACTGTACTGTTACATTAACTCCTGTCGAACACCTGAGAAATAACAGCAAAGTCCTTGGAATGCAGGCAGCTTATTTATTGTGGATGCTTTTTCAAAAGTTCCCCATCACTCCTCCCTGTAGTGCCTGGTGTTCTGAACACACCTCCACTGTGTAGGCTGGTGGGAGGGGGGGGGGCGATGTAAGACCTTGGGTCCCCGTGTTTCCAGAATCGCACCTTAAGTGAGAGGCGTGCTGACAGAAAGAGCTGTTCGACCATTTGTTATTTCCGTAACCACCATTCAGCATCATAGCGCAGGCCTGAGTGATGGCTTCCTGGTGGGGCAGATGACACTCACCTCGAAGTGCTGCGGTTTGAACAGCCCTCTCGACGCTAGCAGGATGCACATTTTCTTTCTGTTCACACATTTAGCTCCCCTGCAAAAGAAATGATCCTGACACGAACAGCCTCAGTGGGCCGCCTCATGCTGAGGTTGGGACGTCTGGTGTCTCTGCGTCGACTGAAGTCACTCCTGCTGCTTTTGCACCAAAAAAAAAAAAAGAAGCACCCTACCCAGTGTGTGATATTAGTAGAATAAAATTATGGCTGGCAATCGCCAAGTGTTAATTAGCACACACATTCTGCCATGTTCAAGTTGGGTTTTAATGGCATATTTATGTTTAGAAGGATGCTGTTAGCGCGCAACGCAAGGCTGTCTGCACTGAGAGTCAGCAAGCCGAAGAAGACTGGAACCTCACTGGCCTCGGGCTACGCCTGTGAGTGTGAGGAGCCAGTCAAGTGCTTAGCTTTCACCTAATGCAACAGTTCACTTCCCTGCTGGAACCGCACATACCCTCGTGAATGCTCCGGCTTGTTCCGTATCGATTAGTCCGAGTCAAGCTGATTGACAGCGAAACTGACAAAGGAACAGAAGGGGTTTTGAGAAAAGGCGTTTTTGGCTTGTTGTTTCCTCGTACACGCAACGCCACAGACATGTGTGTTTTACCCAGAGTAAAATAACAGATTATGTTTTAAATGAGGTTTTGAGTCTCCATTTGAAAACGACCTACGTTAGCATCAAACTGTCAAATACCATTGACCTCACTGACATGTTATTTACTAAAACGATATTGCAAAGCTTCTAAATCGTAATTATAGCTCGTAATTTGATTCGCCCCCATGAATTTGATACATTTGTCAATTATGCTCTGCACTTCCCCTTTCTCTTGTAGTTTATAAAAAAAAAAAGGGTCTAGTGGTTATTTGTAATGGGCTATTAAGTAATGTGTTCATGTGGGGATTTTCAGCTTGACAGTCATCCACTAGGACGTGCACAGACCATTCCCATTGCTTTCTACTAAGAAGTCCAGAAGGACATCAGAAGACTCGGAATCGATAGCGCCCGAGCTTGAAGTGAATCGAACGTGACTGCATGATAGAACCGGGTGTTGATACGTATGAGGTCCATGGGCAGTGAAGTGGTGGGCCTTGTGAAGTTGGCTTTTTGTTCAGTGAACTGCAAACAGCACCACCTTTTACTGCTCAGATCTGGGAAATTGCTTTTAATTAATTATCGGAAAGAGACTGGCTTCTTTATTTCCACGTCCTCCGCTGCTCTTTTGTTTGAGAGTTATTTGTCTCCGGATGACCCTAGATTTCACACCACATTGGCTCTGTCCCGCTTTTTTTTTTTTAAGGGACCCCTTTCTGCTGACAGAGGGGGAAATGTTATCTGTTAAATAAGTCATTCCCTAACACTCGCTGAATTTTCGCCACCGGCGAAAAGCGTCGGAATTGCTGAAAAGGCATGCGAGCGAGGGTACACCAGAGAAAAGTGAAATGACTGTCTGTCCCTCGGCACTCTGAACATTTTAACCTGACAACAGGGAATAATGGCATTTCAGAGGCAGAAAAGCTCCACTGTAACTACTATTAAATGTTGTTGTTTTTTTACCTTTTGTCTGTAGATTCATTGTTTCTGTCCACTAGACAGATGTACCTGCTGACACTTCGAGAGCGAGATACTTAAATATCAGAGGTGATGTGTACATGAAACATATATCTGTGCATTATCTGGACCTGGTACAAGATGGTCCTGAAACATCCATGATGCTACATGTTGTATCTGCAGTATGTCTGGATTGGTTCCAACTGTATCCTGCACTTCAGCTGCTAAACAATATGAATGTATCTCTCCGTCTATTTTAATTTATTTTAATTTTAATAAGATTAGCATGTACATGAGGCAGTAGTGGCCTAGTGGTTAGGACATTGTGCTGGGGACCTGAAGGTCGCAGGTTCAAGTCCTGGCTCAGGCACTACTGAGGT
>JBBPDA010000132.1:11784698-11803324 GCA_037974385.1 Arnoldichthys spilopterus | reverse complement strand
GCTCCACGTCTTGGAAGTCGCTTTGGATAAAAGCGTCAGCCAAATGAATAAATGTAAATGTAAATGTAAATGTAAATGTACATGGAACACGAAGGCTTGGCCATGACGTGAACTGTCCTTTAAAATGACATCTTCCAATGTATCCAGACAGCCTTTAAGATGTTCAGCTGTGTTAAGATGCACTCATTGCATCCCAAATATGTTCAAATGCACACACACAGCTTGTATATTCTGCATAGAAAAGAACTACAGATAGAATGGGGTGGTCTGCAGCAGTCCTACATGCGCCTAAGGACCCCATGCCAAGTGCCAGGCCTTAGGGGCCTAAAGCACCCCAGCTTTAGGCGGTGAAGCAGTGGAACTGCCTTCCCTAGAGTGATGGAGCTCCATCCAGTATCTTTGGGATGGGCTAGAGTGGTGTTTGTGATCCAGAACTAATCGTCCAGCATCAGTTCCTGACCTCACTAAGGCTCTTGTGGCTGAATGCAATCAAATCCTAACAGAATCCCAGAGGAGAAGAGGCTGTTACTGCAAGCTGCCTATTAATACCCTACCATCTAATGAAGCATTGCATGAGCAGGTGTCTATAAACTATTACAGTGTATAGTGACATACACATATAGTGTATATTTTGCCTTTACTGACCAATGTTAATTTGCCTTTTATGCGCATTCTTTGTGTCGAACATTATTTACATATTTTGAATAGATTATTAGTCTCCGTGATGTTTTTTTGTTGTTCCCCTTCTTGCAGGAACCCAGGGGTTTTTACAGTATAGTCAGCCCCTCTCTTCTTGAGGTATACAGGGAGCACTGTGTGTGTGTGTGTGTGTGTGTGTGTGTGTTAGCATGGTGTACGCTGTGTGCTAGATTGATGTGCCGCTTCCCTGCACTTGTGTTTTTGTCGGAGTGCTGCAGCGACGCTGGCTAACCATGATACATGGTTACTCCTTGGCTGCTGCTCACTCCAAAATTCATCTTTTCATTCAACAAGTTATTTATTTATTTGCCAACTTTCTTGCCACCATTTGTCAAAAGGTTTTTTTCTAAATGTGAGCAAAGATAAGCTTCTTTCTTGTACTAAAAAATTAAAAAATGAAGAAAAAAAAACAGAGAAAAAAATGTTAGGCCCAGCATCCAGCCGGCAGTACGTCCTTCAGAAAACAAAAGTAGCATGATGCAATCGTAATATCACAGCTAGTCGTCTTCTGCAATTTTGGGTCTGTACATGAAAGAGCGCCCTTGGCTGGATCTTCCTTAAACTCTTGCTTTATTCAAATGAGAGAGAAGGGCATGTTTTGGTCATTTATAATCTTACCACCTGTACTTCTGACAGGGGTGTCTAGCAAAGTTAGGGCCTCTTTAATCAGAATTTGTCTCTCTGCCTGCTTATAGCTCTGTTTTATCTTTTTGCACAGCTCTAGGAGGTAAACGGTGCTTTTAGCAAAAGGATGCGATTTAAGCTTTTATGTTGTTACACAGTTTAAGACTTTAGTAAAAGTGCACTGTAACTACTGTCTAAATCTAACACACCGATTCTCCTTGAGGCCTACACCACGGCATAGCACCAACATCTACACGTTTCATTTTTCTGTTAATTCCCTCTAGTAGCTCACAGAAGTTTTCAGTAGATATCGTAATGAATAATTGAGATTTTGTACAAGTTTATTGTTTTTTATTTAGAAGAATTTTTTATATTAGGAGATTTCCTAAATGTAAAAAAAAAACTTTAGATATGCAAATTAATCATAAAAAATAATATACTTAAAAATGCAATCACGTGTATATTCTACCATTTCCTTTAAGCCTTCAGATTGTGGTTATGAGCAAACCTGTAAAATGTCAGGCAGGAATTCTGGAAGTTTAGTTTTTTTTGACTGAATTAAAAAAAAAAATTAAAATAACAATTTCTCCTCTAAACCTCTAAAGTGCAGTACCCACTGAGATCTCCGATATGGATGTAAGGATATAGACATGTTTGGATATTTTATATACTGATTTTAAAGTAAAGGAGCTTTTTAGTGGTACTGTGTGGCAGAACTAAGCCTATAACGTTCTACAGGAAAATGCTGAGTGCACATGATCTGAGTTTTGACATTTTTTTCTATTACAGTGTAAGACAAATAATCTCATAAATATTTTGCAGGAACAAATGGTCAACTTTGTCTGTTGCGTCTGTACCTTAACTGTGAAATTAATTCTATGATTTTTACTAATTGTCCATAATAACTGTGTAATTACACCCAAACAATGTAACTTCTGTTGATGCAGTGAGGATTACAGTAGTGCAGCTTATGTAATTGCACACACGTATTAGCTGCTGTTTTTAATCATGTAATTACACAAGTGTATCCTTATGTAATAAGAGTAAAGACTGAAATGAATAAATGACATAAGCCACACTACTGTAATCCATGTGTAACTGGCACTACATCACCAGTAGTTACATTGCTGTTACAGGCATTACTGTACAGTTATTAGCGGCACTTGTAGTAATAGTAAAAAAAGTGACTATTTGTCATTGTGAACACACTCAAGCACCACAAAGAAATGTGACCTCTGCATTTAACCCATCACACGTGCACACGTGGAGCAGTGGGCAGCTACCAACAGCGTAGTAGTGTAGTGGGACGGTAACTTGCTCAAGGAAACCTCAGTAGTGTCCGGGCCGGGACTCGAACCTGCAACCTTCAGGTCCAAAAGGCAGTGTCCTAACCACTTGACCACTACTGCCTAAGTGTGTCTGATTGTGGTACTGCATTAAAAAAGATCACAATCAACAATAATCAAGATCAAAAGTTATAAATGATGTAAACAGAAGAACCTGATGATTTCAAGATCTGACTCAGATCATCTTTTATATAATGGACATGGCGTCAAAAGGGAGGTCTATACAGTATGACTATTACCTCCTAATGCCATATATCCACAACATAAGCAACATTACACTCGCCAACACCATTAACGTTAAAGCTTTTCACTGCATTGGAGCCATAAACCCAGTGCCACATTGTCTCACTTCCACTGCAATCCTCTACCGCTTAGGCAGGAAGCACAGAAGTCCGTTAGGCCTAGGTGAGCGAGGAGCAATAGGCCTATCAGGGAGTGGCTTGGCACAGCTCAACCTGGAGCTGCCGCGTCTGGCAGTGACCTTCACGGCCACACTGCTTCCTTTTTTGCCACGTCAGCACTTTATCGCCAGGCTCCAGCCCTGCCAAATGGCCTGACAGCCAGGCTGCCTCGCCAAACACAAGCAGCCAACCCCTGGAGTCCTCGACAGGGCAAACACACCTTCATTAAGACCAGTCACGGACCTCTGATCAAGGCAAAGATGGATTCGCATCAATGGTGACAGACAGAAGGCACACAAGCTGTAAAATTTTCACGTTGGCAAACAGAGCTTCCCAGGGGAGCAAAGTTAAACATCCCGTGGGAGATGAATAAGCAGAACTTATTCGTCTGAGAAATCATTTCAGAGAATGTGAAGATACTTTGGACTTTTTGAAACTTTCCACCTCTTGAAACCCTCCATTCTTTGGTTCAGTGAAACATAAAAGGCCTGTGCGTTCTCTTCAGGTGACTGGGCGAAATGTCTTTCAGAGTGTCTGACCTTTGGTCACCTCTGTCCATTGCCATCATCGTTTCTAGTCAAAATCACAGTGTTCCTTTGTGCTGTAAGTTTTATGCACTTAACTTCAGCCTTTCAAAGTGCCATCTTTTGCCTTCCCCTTATGGTTTTCCTGCTATTTCTTTTTTTTTATTTTTTAGTCTGTGCAGATACAGCTTTATCTTGTCCCCTGTAACAGCAGTCTTTGGGCATTCTGTCTCTCTGTCTATCATCAATAGGCTTTGATTTACTCCTTCATCCTCAGCTGATCCCGCACTCTTCTTCATGCTCAACCTTTCTGTATCAAGCAGCAATTTCGATGCCTTGCTATTTGACGAGGCACAGGCCCTCTTGCCCCCCATCCTGACTCGTACCCGGGCCAGATGGACAGCTCCCGTAGAGCTAGAGCAGCATTTCGTGGCGCAACCTCGGCTGCAAGTTGGGGCTAGGGGGGTTGATCCACCTCTAATGGTTGAGTGCTGAACTTGTGACCTGAGGAATAGCAGCGGGGGCTCTGGACGTGCGGTGACTAAGCAAACGGCAAGGCGGTCGAAGAGGTGCCGTTAGAAGCCTCTTGATTTATCAGAGTCAGGGAACTGAAAAGCTGTGACAGTGAGAACGTGTGATATGCACACGACCATGGCCAGAAACGTGTCCGAGAGTCACTGTGCATTGCACCAGCACAAACCCAAAAAGCTCTTGACTTGCTTTCATCTCCATGGCCCATCATTGAAATTCAGCATCTCATTGTGTTTTTAATAGAGCAGCCTCTCTAAACGCAGTTACTGGCCGAGTGTGGATGAAATTCTGGAGAAGATCCAGGGCAAGTGGGGAATGGATGTAGTGTTTCCCTTTGCCCAGTAAGTCAAACAGGGTTATCAGTTCACATTAGCCTATTTTACTAAAATTCTTCTCTCCCTTTTAGTAAAAGCAGTATTCTTTCTTTCTTTCTTTCTTTCTTTCTTTCTTTCTTTCTTTCTTTCTTTCTTTTTTTCTTTCTTTCTTTCTTTCTTACTTTCTTTCTTACTTTCTTTCTTTCTTTCTTTCTTTCTTTCTTTCTTTTTTACTTTCTTTCTTTCTTTTTTTTCTTTCTTTCTTTCTTTCTTTCTTTCTTTCTTTCTTACTTTCTTTCTTACTTTCTTTCTTTCTTTCTTTCTTTCTTTCTTTCTTTCTTTCTTTCTTTCCCTTTCTGTGTTTTTCTCTTTCTTTCTTTCTTTCTTTCTTTCTTTCTTTCTTTCTTTCTTTCTTACTTTCTTTCTTTCTTTCTCCTTTTTATTTTCTTTCTTTTTTTCGTTCTCTTTCTTTCTTTCTTTCTTACTTTCTTTCTTACTTTCTTTCTTTCTTTCTTTCTCCTTTTTCTTTTCTTTCTTTTTTTCGTTCTCTTTCTTTCTTTCCTTCTTTCTTTCTTTCTTTCTTTCTTTTTTTTCTTGATTTTTATCTACTCGCCATTACCAGTTCTTAAAAATGAAAACACCCCATTGACTCTAGGCTTGGACTAATAATTAATAATTAATAATAATAAAACATTATAATTATAATTTTATTTATATAGCGCCCTTCTCAAACCCAAGGTCAACACTCAACATAAAAAGTGAAAAGCTATAAATTGTATAGTATAGCATTATGTGAATATTATTTAAGCTTTAGAAAGTTAAGATATTCTTGGAGGACAGAGCCCACGGTGATGGTCTTGCCAGATTCACGTCCAGTTCACAGATCTAATTATACTGTTGTTTCTTTTTCAATTTCAGTTTTATTTTCCATTTTAGTCAAGTCAAGTCAAGTTTATTTGTATAGCGCTTTTTACAACTGACGTTGTCACAAAGCAGCTTTACAGAAACTGGGTCCGAGCCCCCAAAGAGCCAAGGGCAGATATTCTTTTAATTTTAGACTTCTGCTCCTCTGTCTCAACCATTTAACCCTTTTTCTTTGTTACTGAACAATGCTTTTTAGGCTCTGGGTGTCTGCAAAGATCAGCATCCTTTTGAACCGAGCATCTCAAGAATTTGGTAACAGCCTCTTTAACTTGTTGAAAGCTGTCATCCCTGATGGCCAGAGTGAAGTGCAGCCACTGTGTTTTCTATCACTGTGTTACGATGCATGAGGCTTCCGTTATTGTGGGTTGTTCTGTTACTCTTTCCGAGTGAGAGTGTGAGCTCATTCAGAGCGCGATTTGGATCAGGAAGCACTTATTATTGTTTCGTTTAGCCAGAATGAAGCTCAAGCACGACTGATAGGTGCTCCTTATATCTGTTCCCGTTCTTTTTTTTTCTTTCTTTTTCAAAGCAGTAGTTTGGAAAATACAGCGGAGACAAGCGACATAAAAATCTCCGAATTTTCAGCTTTGTTATATCACATCAAATAAAAGCGACGGCGCTGACAAATCGCATGATTCATAAAGAGAAGCAGATTAAATGGCAGAAATAGGCACGGTTTTAGTGTCAGCCTCAAAGGGTCGAGGGCAAGTAGGTTTTTCCCGCTGCTGGTTTTCATTTTTGCAATACTTTTCGTTAACGTTAATAACCTTGAATCCAGTCAGGCTTGTATATGTGTCGCAAAGGAAACATGGAGTGTTCCATCAAATCTCCCTCTGGGGCTGAGCTGGCAGTAACTAGCCTGCTTCTGGATGCTCCTGCCTGTGATACGACCTTCACTCCGAGCCCCCGGTGACAAAGGGTGGGGCACATTCCTGGATGGTGTCGCTTTCTCTCTGGCCTCACTCTTTCACTCCGTGCTTCGCCATTGTTCTCCTTTTATCCAAATTTGGCCGGCAGCCCTGACTGCTGCCTGCTGCTGACGGTAGACACGGCTCGGAGGATGCTCTCTCAGGGAGCTGTGCTCTGTTCTATACCTACTTGCTATTTCAGACTATGTGCTTCTTTATCCAAAGCTGTACGTTTTTGTGTTTTGCTTTTGTGTTTTTAATTAATCTGTAGAGGCAGCTATTAATTGCAGTCGCTATCAATCTCCCTCACTTGCTGGAAAGTGAAGGAGCTATTTGCTGCATGACTGTGCACGTGGGAGAAGACAACCAATTGGCCCGAGTTTAACAAGTGGAAAAGTTCAAAACAAATTAAAAACTTTTAGTGGGGAAATTGCAGGGACAACAAAATGGTAATTTGAGGGAGAGACGGCTTTCTCCGTTTGTGGAGTCACTGCCTTAATGAGCACTTTAGACCTAATGTGTCAAATTACCTGTTTTCGGCTGAAAATGATGCACAAGCATTAGCGAAGGGTTTATCAGACAAAGTTAAAGAGAGAGGGGGTGGGGGGGGTCATAGGGAGACGCTGGAGGATGAAGGATATTATCAAACAGGCGTGATGGCCAATCAATATGAACATTGGATAAGGTGTTTGAGCCACACTGCACTTTTCATTATATTTGGGCAATGACATTTGATGAGTGTATGAAAGCTCACAGGCACTAGGTAACCTCACCTTATATAGCAAATTGTAGTCCGCGCGGTCACATACAAAGAGAAGCACATTACCTGTAACGACACGATGACTATTTTCAGTAATGGCTGGCCTTCTACATCTCAATTTCTCTCAACCTTTTCTCTCTCCTCACTCGTCTCGCTCCCTCCCCACCCACTCAGCTAAGTGCTAACTGATAGTATCCCTTCAAACGATGGTTTCCTTTTTTATCAGGAAAGCCAGTAGCCTTGGCCCTTGGACAAGAGAAAAACAATTTTGCTAAGTGCCAACTCCCTCCCGACCACTCAGCCTCCCCGTGTCTGTCCTGTGCCTTTCCTCCACTATAATACTCTATCCTTATCATTGCTTGGAGTTTTACAGTTCACAAAAACAAACAAATAAAGTAGTGCAGGGACGGAGTCATGGGGGGGGGGGTGTAACAGAGCGTGTTGAAAATAAAACAAAGGAAGGATGCGAAAATACTGAATAAAAACAGTGGAAGTGGAAGGAAGAGATGTAAAAGGAAGGCATGGGATGGAATATAAGAGTGAATATGACAGTAGGGTGAGCAGAATGACAGTATGTTATCATCATTGTGATAAATGACATAGGGATGTGCTGTTATATCACTGGTATTGTCCGTACCTGAAGTGCAAACCCCCGTCCTTAACACTAACACTGTTGATACCATTGACAGTGACGCTGGTGAGGGGGTGGGATATATTAGGCAGCAAGTGAACAGTCAGTTCTTGAAGTTGATAAGCTGGAAGCAGGAAAAATGGCAGAGCATAAGGACCTGAGCCACTTTGCCGAGAGCCTTATTGTGATATGAGTCAGAGCCTCTTCAAAACGGCAGGTCTGGTGGAGTGTTCCAGGTGTGCAATAGTTAGCACCTACCAAAGAAGGACAGCTGGGGAATCTGTGCCACTGCCACGGGCACCCAAGACTCATTGATGCACGTGGGGAGTGAAGGCTAGACCAACTGGGCTGATCTCACAGAAGAGGTCCTGTGGTTTATAGAGTGAATGCTGACTCTGATAGAAAAGGGGTCAGAACACACAGTGCACCACAGTCAGAGCTGTTTCAGCGACATGAGGGACCTACTCAATATTAGACAGGTGGTGTTAATGTTATGGCTGTAAAGACTGATTATAGAAGTAGCTGCTCAGAATAATGAAATATCTTTAAAAAAATGTGCTCGAATATCATGCTATAACATGCTATAGTGGTCAGATTCTGACCAGGCTCTCTAATGCGAGCTCTTGGGTTGCTTAGGGCGACTTGGCCGTCAAAGTGGCAGGAGTCCAGGAGCACAGCCAAAAGTTCCGATCTCCTTCAGGATTCACCATCGATTGTTGATCGATCCCTGCATGATATATCACCTGGCCCTGCAGACGACAGATTTGGCCCTGAGAATCTGAACCACTGCCATCGATGTCTGTGAAGCGACGAGGCAGCGGCAGACAAGAAAAGAGGGAATGCATGCATTTAAAAACACGCAGCACCCATGCTGGACCAGGCCCCTGGCCTCGCTGTTTGTTCATAATTTATCCCTACAAACCTGGAACCCGTTCCTCTCATTAATATTAATATCCCAAAACAGACACAGTCGTCACGCAGCACCGCTAGCTGCTACACGCAACTGTTTACACGTCGCCCCAGCAGCTGGAGCTAAGGAAGAGCAGCGTAGGTTGAGCTTAAACAGGTGCAGCTGGAGAAGGAACACCTGCGACACAGCCCGGCAGCTCTCGCCCCTTTGACCTTTTGCCCTTCTGCGTCCCGCAGCCCTCAGAGCACCGGTCATTTGCAGTCAGGAGGTGATAGGGTTAGCAGCCAGCTGTCTGGCTGACGCGTGTTAGTCATGCTTAAATGAACAGGATGCTTAATACTTACGAGACGTTTTACAGTCGTTTTCTTATTTAATACAGCAGTTTCCAAACTTTTTAAGTCATGCATCCCCTTCTAAATCCTGACCAAGTTGATGTATCCCCTGGCCAGGCCACCAGCCCACCGCCCCCACAAGAAGGGAGCCTCGTAGTGCATTTACAGCTGCATGATGGCATCAAGTCTAATGTTTAATCGTGTGTAAAATCATGGATAATAACTAGAACAAACACAACAGTGCTGAGATAAAGCATGTCATAAAATATCAGCATGAGACAAATACAGGAACATATCTGCATCAGGTTTAATCACACATGAAAATACTGTGTCACCATCATCATCAGGGTAGTGATGCGTCTTGGATCTTACTATGAAAAGCATAAGAACCAAGAGGGAAAATGCTCAACTTATCAACTGATTCAGACCTGAGTAAACCAGCTATAGGTGTTAACCTCAGCACAGGCCAGCACACTACCCCGTCTCTTACAATATTTACTCCTAACTAAAGTCAAAGCAGGGGAAACCAGCCGCACACAAGCGAGCTGTTGTGAAGGGCGGGGCCGCTCTCAAATCTGGAGTCCCATCGAGGGAGTGCGCGCACCACACTATGGGAAACCTTGCTTTGAAAGAATCACAGGTAATAAAAGCATGTTGTCAGTGTATATTATTTCTTGCTTGGAGATCATTGAAAGCAAGCAGGAAATCGTTTTTAAAAGCATACGCTCATGTTTTTAAGCAGAAGAGACTTTTAAAAATATACATTTTCTTGAAAATAAGTGAAATAATTCCAGGCACCACTAAGGTACTCTTGAGCAAGTCAGAAGTGCAGGTCTGCACGTCATTCAATTCATAATGTGACTAGAATGTGAATAATGTATGTCGTTGTCGTTGATGATGTGATTATCTCGCCAACAGCACAGTAATAACTCTCAGCACTAAACAAATATATGGAAACTACTATACACATCCTTTATTGTGACTGTTCTACTGTGAGGACATGGTCAAATCAGAAGTGGGTGGCAGGTTTAAAAGCACTTAATGACTGGGATTTCTCAACTGAGACACTTCCTCATACGTGATGCTTTAGTATGTCTCATGACAGCAAGATTTCCCATCAATCTCAGGGCACTATGATGTCCTTCTCCCCTGCTGCCACAGGCTCTCTCCTTGAGCTTCTCTACAGCCAGGCTCAGATGCTAAGGCCACTAATCAAAAGGAGCACTGGGGTGGCATCTCCACACAAAGGTTTTGCAGGGGAGACATTGGCAAATGACAGTTAAGGGAAGTATTTATCTCCTCTGTGTAACAAGCTTCGGCCACTCCTCAGTATCACATTGAAATTGAGGTGTGAGGTGTGGGTGTGTATTAACGTGTGTGTGTGTGTGTGTGTGTGTGTATGTGTGTGTGTGTGCATCTGGAAAGAATTGGGAATGGAGTGAGGGCCCTGAGAGTTATGATTAATGACTCAATTTCCCCTTGCACTTTTTAAAGTGGAGTGTCAATTTACTTCCTGTGATTCTGCGATTTCTCCTTGACTGAGTGGGCGGGGAGAAAATGTAAAAGAATGAGATAGTGAATTTGATTATGATTATTGAGATGACCGTGGGAGGGCCGACTAGCCATCACTTCTCATTACTGGTCAACCCGGGTGGGATGAGCTCTTTTTTAATCAGGACAAACATCAGAGCCGATCACGTTTGGGGACGACTGAAATATTATAAAGCAATCGTAGATTATACTTGGTGCGAATGTAGCATGTTATGAAATCCTAGGAGCATTTAAGGAGCCTTCTTCTAATTTTCCTCTGGGTTATTTCATGCGTTTAGACAGGTCGGCGCCTTCTCCTTTGTCCTCGCGGTCGTCCACTTGCACCTCGACCCTCGAGTGCCAGATCCGCCTGCCGGGTCCGCCGGATTAGTCTGATTAACAGTGATGCTGCTGGGCTTTAGGGAGCACAACTGAGCATGAGTCATTCCACACTTACTCCAGGTTTAAGCAGTTATAGTGAGGTTCAGTTGGGACCGAAGAGTGAGACTCAAAGTGGTTTCGTTGCCGACTTCCCGAAACTGGTTTTAGGCAACCTGAGGGAAGTGAAGCGGAACGAATCTGATGGAGATTTTGAGCAATGGAAGAGGTCACACATTAAAATTGCACCAATCTCCTACTGTCTAGTTCACCTTTTGGCAAAATGTGGCTGCGGGCGTCTTCAGCGGCATAAATCGTGGTACCCTTCCTTTTTGGCACCCTAGGGGCAGTTTGAGTTTAAAAGAGCATTTGTGCTTTGTCACATGTTTTTTTGTTTGAGATGGTCCCTCCTGATCAGTACCCCAAGGCCTTCCTCTTAGCTTCTGTGCTGAAGCAAAGCATGATTAATGCAGAATTCAATTATACAGCAAGTGTGAGCACAGATTATGCTATTAGTTTTAGAGCATTTGCCGTTGTTAATGCTTTCACAGTGTTAAAATCAGCCACCATTCTGACTCCAGAACATCACATTCACCCCCTTTTTTCTTTCTTGTCATTGTTGCCCTGACAAATGTTGACACTGCACAGTGTTACCCGTGGCTAATTCACACAAACAACAAAGGCCTCTTCTCAACTCCACTGAAACATCTCCTTGATCACTTCAGCAAAGGGCTTCTTCATAGGGCCTCTGATGCCTTGAATTAATAACTACTAATGTGAGTGTAACGGCAGTCTGAACTTCTACATAACCTGAGCAGCAAGCGCCACAACACACATCGCACAGCATGTTTTCAACCATAAACCCTGTCAGATAATAGTCATGCTGTTTGAGACTTCCCTTTTTATATCGAAAACAACAATTACAGGCCGATGGAGGTTTCGGCCTTTTGAAAGCACCTGCGAGGTTGCTGATATCGCTCTCTCTCTCTCTCTCTCTCTCCCTCTCTCTCTCTCTCTCTCTCTCTCTTTTCTTTTTTTGCTGTGAAATTGTGAGAACACATTCAAAGCTGATTTCCTCAAGAGACCAATTTACATTTCATAAAGTCAAGCAACAAGCATTAAAGGCACGAGCTAAAGGAGACGGCAAGAGAAAGAGACAAACGTCTTCTAGAAAGGAGGGCTGAGGAGGCGTGGGTTTTGTCTGGATCTCTTTCTCCCAGGCATTCGACTCCTGGTCTCACCCCCACCCCCCACCCCCCCTCACACACACACACACTGTAGTTTAAAGAACACTTTGAGGAGTTTTCACATGCGATGGCTTCTGAGTTTCTGAGCGAATCTCATTGGCAGTCAGCGCGAGACCCAGGCGTCACCCTTCAGGTTAACTGTAGGTGAGAGAAGCACTTGCCTGGAGCAGGCTCACTGGAAGCTGAATGACTGGCCCCCAGGGTGGAGGGGAAGTCAGGAAGAGGGGGAGAGGGAGGGATTCTCTGGCAGAACGCTAAAGCCTGCAGGCCCTCATCTTCATTTCAATGCAAAACTACTTTGTCATATAATCTCTGCAGTGACTATAGCTCTGAGTGAGGAGCGCCAAGCAGAAACATAATAGAAATAGTAAAGCAAGCAAAGAAAGGAGAGAGGAGGGCTGGGAAGAAAGTGACAAGGAGCAAGAAAGGGCCCGAAAAAAAAAGGACAGTGAAAACTATCAAGCCACCGAGAATTGGATCCTAAATAAACAGAATTTGACAAAAGCCCAGCTCCCTTTTGGTTGTCGTCCGTCTTTACTCCTGTTTGCCAAATTGTAGCGGGTCATTGTTTGTCTTTCGCTCCATCGAAGGATGCGCCAGGGGACTCTGGGGGTCCTGACTTGACAAGCAATCAGGCTGTGCTAATGAAAACCTGGCCCAGTGGTAAACAGGAAGACAAAAGAGCATGCACTGTGGTCACAGAGGATGGTACAATACCAAAATGTTTGGATGTTTTTGTGAAAACTGTTGAAACAATGGAGCAGGGACTTAGCTGACTTGACAATACTGCAGTGGACTTAGTGGCCTTAAAGGCCTTAAGAGCTCTCCCCTGATTTTCAGCAGATAAAACTTGAGGGTAGCTAATCAAATCTGATAAAATACAAAGCCTGTCACAGGTATTTTACTTCTGCCACTGAATTTCTATTCATTCTCGTCTTGAAAGTTATTGCCTCATATTGTGAAATTGCCACAGACGAGTGCGGTTGAGATAATTGTACCAAACGTTACGAGAGCAGGTGGCTAGTTTATTTTTTTTGTCCTTTTCCAAATAAAATATTCTATTTTTAATGCCGTGTCTGAGGTACTGTTCAATTAAATCATGCGATTTATCCCTAAAACCTTTTTTTTAACTGGAATCCTGCTCAAACGTGGGCCGTAGATCTTTCTGTCTGTCCATCGTTTGCTCCCATCCTCATTCGCACTCCACTTTCCTGACCTCATTATAGCACCTTCTTTTTCCATTAGTACTTGGAGCCCATCTCATGCACCACCATCCAAGGAGGGGAGCGATGGGGTTGCCCATACCCCACTTCAAGCAGACTCTTCACTTGTCATGGCACAGCCCACAGAGCATATGGTTGTGGCGCTGATATTCAGCCAGGCTTGGAGAAGTGGTGCAGCTGAGAATCCTGTGAGAAGCATTCTGATGTTCTGCCCTCTGCTGCTGTTCCTAGGCCCTCCTTCTCTTTAACATGTCTCTTTTTTTGCATAAGCCCTCATAAGGCACCTATAACATGGTGTGATGAAGTTGTTAACCTTTCTGTGACATGCCTCGACTCCATGCGCTAGACATTTGGACACGCATTCCACTCATGCCTTGCTCAATTGCGACCATTGGCGCATAAAATGAGCTCTGAGTCAGTGATCTCTGAATTCAAGGGATGAGCGACTGCTCTGCATGCGAATTCAATCTTAAGCTGCCGCTGCACCTTCTTGCAGTGGTTTTGCTGTGAGATGAAGCAGCCTGGCATCTTTTTTCTCTTCAAAAAGATGATGGGTTGATCTTCTATCCCAGTGGAATGAAGGAATTGGTCTATCTGTGTTGTGCCTACAGTTGCATACTTTTGTCCTTTCTTTCTATTTTCCAGGTTGGACAAATTTTATAACTTTAAAAATCCCGTTCATTCTTATGAAAAACGGCCTTCTTATCGAAAATCTAAAAAAAAAAGTGCACTATGAATTTCAGGCCTAGTGTCTTAGATGCAAAGCATCTCATTTCCTTGGCATGGAACTCACTCCCTCACATTTTCCCTCACATTATGGAGGCTGAAGGTGCTCTCCAAGTGGGCACTATTTAGTGGTGTGTTTGAGGAGAGGCATCAAAAAGTGACGTGAAAGTGACTTTGTCATTGTGAACACACCCAATCACACAAAGTGCGCCACAACTAAACGTGACCTCTGCATTTAACCTATCCACACATGGAGCAGCTGGCAGCTATCAACAGTGCCTGGGGAGCAGTGTAGCAGGACTGTGCCTTTCTCAAGGGCACCTCAGTTGGTCCTAGGTGAGGAAAATTCAGACTTGCCTGGATAGAGCAAGGAGATGCTCGCTGTTACCCGACTATACTCTAGAGTTTCGTCTTTTGCCTGAATTCTCTCCAGTTTCAGCCATGACAAATTCCACCCTCTAACTTCCCACTCTTGGCTACAGATGGCCTTGGCATTGCTTGGGATCAAACTTTTGATCTCCTGGTAACAGGGCCAGTGCTTTGACAGTTGTACCACTGTCGTACAGTTCTGTTGTTAAAATAAGTAAATATTACATCTAAACCTACATCTACATCTAAAAACATGATGCAACTCAAGAGTCCTGAGATGTAGAATCCTGAATATTGAGTTCTTATTGAGCTTTGTTTGTGTGCGTTTGTGCTATAGCATTCTGTACACCCTCGCTAGCGGTAAAAGATCATTCTGGGCAGGGCATGGATGGATCAATTAGAGCAAACTCAAACCCCTAAGACTGTGTAATCTCGCTCCTAGCTGCTGCTCAGTGTTCAGGGCTGACGAATGACCCAAAGAGACGGCTGGGCTCTGGCATAGCAACGGGCCACCACTGGTCATCATCAGGTCATCTGAAAACATTCAGAGTTCTTTTATCTCTGCTCCCAGAGGGCAATCGAAAACATGCACCTTTGTTCATGAGTATGTTGGCTGTTAGTCAGTGGGGCTTGACTTAACGGGGTGTACAGCACTATACAGCAGTCACAGTGTTTTTAAATGATGGTGTTTTGGGGGATTTTCTGTTAAGTCAGTTGTTTTTAACAAGGATTTGCAAATCAGGTTGTTGCAGTGGAGCAGAGGGAAGATGGAAAGGCTCAGTTTGCCTGGATACATTACAGTTGATGGACTAAAGAACGTCAGGAGTTCCTGTGAGGGAACTCGGCGGGAAAAAAAAGAGTGAACTGTAACCTCAGTTGTTTTTTTTTCTTTATGTTCTCTCTAACAAGATGAAAACCCCTGGCTGAGGGTCTGCTGAGGCCATATTTTTGTAGCATCAGTCCAAGGTTAACCTCCCTGAAGCACTCATCTGCAATGTGATCAAAGTACCCATGTCTCACCAGCACATTAAAGGGAAAGGATTACTTGTCCTAAACGCAACTTCCCTGCGAAGTGGAGAATGGAACATTCAAAGCTAAAGGCGTCAGCGCTGCTGTCATTTTGCTCACTGCTGTTTCGAGCGTGACAGGCTTTTGTTTTGTTTACCTTGATGTTATCAACAGGTGAATAAGTGAGGTTCTCAAAGTGAGATCAAGAAGTGTGCCAGTGCTGGATGAAAATCTCAAGCTCTCTTGCTTTTCTTTTGTTGCAGGAGATCGCTGCCTACTTGATATCATTTGAAAAGCATGAAGAATGGCTAACAACATCCCCTAAAACAAGGTAAGGCATCCCCTCCACTATCTCCAGAGTGTGTGTTTGTGTATGTGTGTGTGTGTGTGTGTGTGTGTGTGCATGGACGCTTTTTAAGAACACAGTATATTAACACCTCACCTGATGGGGTGAAGTAGCCCCTCTTTTTACAGCCGACACTTTCTGTGCTTTTTGGTGGGATGTCCAGACAGATAATGGAATATTAATGGCCACTTATGATGTGAGATGTGGCCAGGCCTATTAGCGTAATGCTCTCTTTTCTCACTAGTGCCATTAATGTGGGTGTTAATGTGTTAGGCTTGCACAACATATCGTTCCATCAGTGAGAGGCCTCAACACAAAAATGTAAGTTTTTACTTGATCTGTGGCAATAATGAAAATGGTTTTTTGCTCTTAATGCTAATTCTATGTCCATCATAAAATATTCTAACAGTAATGATACAATTGTAGAATGAGAAGAGGCTGACACAGCTGCTATGTTTGGTGTAACTGGTGTAATTTCCTCTGGAGTGGAAAGAGGCTTATTTGAAATGCTTTGATGTCTTTTATCTGCATCAAAATTGCATTTGCCCTTAAATGTTTTACAGTAAACTGTGATTCAAAATGAACATTCACTTATCATGTACATTTAAAAGTGTCAGTTTCACCGAGTTTCACATAGATTGCACCACTGTAGCAGTGAATAGGCAGAGCATATGTTATTGTACATGTGTATATTGTATTCAGAATAGGCAGTGGAAGGCTGGGGTAGGAAATCAAAGGGGAAAAAAATGCACACAAACTGCCACTGGAGACGTTTTGGGTCTAAGCAGTGTTTACATGAGTCAGTGGCCCGGGGTTACCTGTCTGGTGCTTGGCCCCGTCATTCATAGGTCTGTGTGTATACAGCTGAACAGAGAGGCCGAGTACCGAGATCATGAGAAGTAAAAAAACAAACAACGTATTCGCATTATGCTTCAGCAATTCCAGAGAAACCTCCGATTTTTTTTTTTACAATGTGTTGCTTGTACACATTGCAGTATTATTAAGATCCAAACCTAGTAACAGACTGTAATTAGGTCAGTAACAGAACATACACTGATTTTATTAGGCTCACCTACTTTGTACCAATTTTTACATCTACACTGACTATGTAAGTGCATTTTTCTAGGTGTACTGATAATGACTGAACCCCCCATTGCTATTTATCACCTTCCTTTATCTGTTCATGAAAAGGGACCACCACAGGACTTTCACGGGGCAGGTATTATTTATGTAGGTCCCACTTATTTCTAGCTCCAAATGGATTATCTGTGGTTATTCACATTATTAATCAAATCTGTTGACTCTCAACAGTGTTAGGGTTGGGATTAGGATCTAGGTTGCACTGAAGTTTAGGTTTTGGGTAGAGATTACGGTAATAAAAAAGCATACAGTGTATCACGGTGGCAAAACTGATGACAAAACCAATAAAATATTGTCATATTGCTCATGTATAAGATGTAGGGTTTTAAATGTGCAATGAAATAGTGAGGCCATCAGGACAAAAGAGAAAATAAACGTTCTGTGACAAAAACTGGTAATTAAGACTCCCTGACAAAGCGTACCTGTGCTCTGAACTCAAGCTAAGAAAATTTGGGAAACAATGACATATTTTACCCACATCACTGTACGTGTTATACTTTGAACTGATCTTGAGAGATAATTCCGTGTTTTTTTGTTGGTAAATCACCTTTCTGGATGTCTTCAAGGTTTGCATTTCTGTCTAGCCATGCTGATTTCAGCCGCCGTTAAAGAAAGTCTCACAGTGAAATGCCTCTGAGACACTACTGATCATTTACGCTTAAGAAGCAGAGAAAAGTTTACGCAAAACCATCCAACCTCACGGCCAATATCTCTGCTCATTTTCTCCTTCCATGTTTTGCGTACTTCTTCAAAATGCATGTGCATGAGGCAGATAAACTCATTATGGCTTGCTCCATGCCTATGGCCCGGAAATTTCATGTTCAGACTTAGTGCACTCGTTTCGTACATAACATGCTGCCAGAATGTGTCCGATTTGGGTCTGAAATTGCTGAAAAAGGCTTATGCTGAATTTACATGTTGGCATTAAAAAACATTGTCCATTGGCTCATAATAGAAACTGGCATGGGTGTGTGCTGACGTTGCCATGGAGGTAGCATTAATGCCCATGTGCAGGGCAATTATTTTAAGAGTGTTTAGAATACAAGCTGCTGTTTCTAGTCATGTGTTTTTGTTGATGTTCAGAGATCAATGCACATTAATGAGTATCCTGGGCTTCAGTATAAGCGTTCAGAGCCTGAGATTCAGAATCTTTATCTAGAATGGAATGATTTTTGGATCTAAACTCGTTAATGGAATTGTATAAAATTCTCTCATTCACATTCCATTCACATTCCATTCACATTCCTTGATCTAGAATGGAATGATTTTTGGATCTAAACTCTTTAATGGAATTGTATAAAATTCTCTCATTCACATTCCATTCACATTCCATTCACATTCCATACAGCCTTCAATACAAAACTCTTTTTTTTAATTCAAATTATGAGCATTCAGAGCCTGTTTGCCAACATCTGGCATGTATTCCAAGGCCACAATTGATTGCAAAAGTTGGGAAAATTGAACACTTGATGGAATAGTGCTGCTGGAAATGACAGAATTTTCTGTTTCTGCTTCATTAAAAAAAATGCAATATTACCATATTTTGCCATCATCCATCTACCCACCAACATGTAAGCGCAGCATTAGTGTAATGATTGGTGGTTCTTGGAAGTAGTGCATGCAGGATGGCTTTTAAAGGTTTTATTATAAGACTACGAATTACTAAGACAAGAATTTTTGGGCAGTGGTGGCCTAGTGGTTAGGACACTGCCTTTGAGACCTGAAGGTCTCAGGTTCGAGTCCCGGCCTGGGCAC
>JBBPDA010000132.1:11771728-11783863 GCA_037974385.1 Arnoldichthys spilopterus | reverse complement strand
AAATGCAGAGGTTGCATTTCATTGTGGTGCTTGAGTGTGTTCACAATGACAAATAGTCACTTTCACTTCACTTCACTATCAGAATACAAAATAACAAAAATACACATGAAACTTCCTGAAAAAAACAAAGAATGAGACATAGGCACAGAAACTAAGATACCAAATTACAATGAGTTTATTGGGTGCGTAGTTCAGTGGTAGCTGTCTTTGCAGGTACACATCCTATACTATAAAAGAGTAGTTTAATATTGTGATATTTTGGATTTAATGTAATATTTTTTATTGTTTTATTATTGTGTAAATATTATTTATTATGACCAACATGGATTATGAATTAAGCCCCCTGTTACGCTTATAGATTACTAAAATGTTTTTGGCCCTTGATCCACAGGGTGCAGCTACACCGAGAGTATTGTCAGGAGGGTCAGATAGGAACGGTTAGACAGTGTAGTGGATTACACACTCTACTCTACTCACTGGCATCTGATACATATGTAAATGAAAGGTCAAGGGCTTTTTAGTCGAACTGTTGCAGCAGATCTGACACCTACTGTGCGATGACCATTCCAGCAAATTTACATAATGTCTGGCAGTCCATTACAACTCCAAGCTTATGTCAAAGGTTGGGCTATGTGGGTCATGTGAGGTAAGATCATTTGCAGAAACTTTTGATGATGAAATAATAACAATATGATAACAGTGAGTGACAGCATTAGGACACAGCACAGCAGGGAAGAGACTGCCGGCCTGGCTGCACAACACACACACACACCCACACACTCACAGAGCCTTTCACCGCCCCCGGCCTGCCTTTACATAATGGGACTGATTTCAATGTGCGATTTGCCATGGCTGTTTAATGCAGCGAGTGGTTTTCCTGGTCTTAATGAAGCCACTGTTACTCAGGGCTGTCTTCGGGGGTCACAACCAGTGTGAGCTCCGACTTGCAGCGATGACTGAGGACATGCGGCCAACACCACCCCCACACACACTGTGGAGCAGTGATATTACCGCTGACACGCACACAGCGAGTGTGTGGTAAATGAAAGAGCCTCATTATGCTGGTGTATGCTGGTGCAGGATTAACAGTTTAATGCTTATCTTTAGTGTTGTGTTCAAGTCAGACATTTGTAGAAAACTCAGACTGTTTTTGGTCACATTTCGGTGAAATCAACACATATTTAAGGGGTATAGTGTGGAAAGACAGTTGGGGCTATTGTTTTATAGCCTCAGATCCTTAATTTATTTTGTATGCTGTCTTGACACTGGTTGCCCTTTATATTTCACCTCTAATTTATTATTTCTGCGCATTTTTTGACATAGTAATAAAGAAAGACTAACTCATCTCTGTTTGTAATATTTAGAGCATATGTTTACTCACCACAGTCGTGTTCATGTTTCCATATATTCAGTGACAGAAGGAAAATATTTGATGACTCAACTCACTTGTAATGGAAGCCAATGGGCAGTAGCTTTAGCATCTGTTGGCTCGAAGTTCACATGTAATACAAAACAATGGGCAGTTGCTTCAGGACCTGCCCATTGGCTTTTATGCACTTTTTTTACCAAGTCAAGAGAAACACACACAGACGTTAGCTTGGCATGTTTTTCTAACCCCTTGAAGTGTAAGGGTCTAGATTTTGGGCCCTCGCTTCAATTGGCTCTCTTCTAATTGCAGAATTTAGAGATTTAGAGAGCTTGTGAATACTAATAACTGTATATGAATCTTAGGTTAGAGCTGAGTGATAATCTCTCAGTCTGAAAGGTTAGATCTGATGCTCACTTTAGTAACATTGCTGTTCCTGTATATGCTGTAGACCGAGCTTAGGAGTGACCACACCGTTTATCCATGCATGCATTTAATATTCTCATTAAGTGGGCGTTTGTGTTTGTTTATCTCCATCTCTGCATCTGCGTTGGCACTGTGTATGTGTGTGCGTTTGTGTATTTGTGTGTGTGTGTGTGTGTGTTTGATGTGGATCTTGGCACAACCTCCGCCATGTGCACCACTAAAGGCGCTCTAACTGCAGGCAAAACGCCATGCGGCACAGAGTCCCCCCACACAACCAATTAGAGCTCTCTCTGTCTCTGGCTCTCTCTTTCCCCTAGTCCGCCTTGAGTCAGCACTACTGCCAGGGGGTGTTGACGATTAAACAATAATGACAATTATCGACAAGACGCTTTTTCGTGTTGATAATGTGTGCTTAAGGTACGTTCAGTCAGATTTAGTAAAAAATGTACGATTTTTCTGTTTTCTTCTATTCCGTGTTACAAGCGAGGACTTGAACCTTTGCCAAACATTCGTTTGCTTCTGTACAGTTGGTGATGTTTGCATTTTTACCCACTAACCTGAGAGGGGGAAGTACTCTAGCCATTCACTTGCAACAGCAACTACTGGGTAACACTGCTGCCCTCTGAGTGAGAGACTACTATATTTAATGTTACGTGTACATTGATATATTGACTTATACTTTATTCATTTATGTTTGGTGTTATGATCTATTTTAAATATTACACCAGAATGCACATTTCACTCCTTTCAGGATTCAAAATGTAAAATAAACCTGTAGAAAAAGCATGTGATAATTATTGATTGTTTTACAAATGTGTCTTTCTAAGATATGGAATATGGCTGTACGTTTCCCAGCCCTTGCTCACAGAGGCATTCTGAAGCCTTTTACTCTCAAGTGTGCTCTATAAATGCAGGTAAAAGGCCCTTCTCTAGTGAAACAATGCCAGGTAAAGCAGACTGATGCATACCTGATGCAGTTTTGTCATTAAGCTGATCGCCTTTGTGTCTCGTTCCACTTTTCCTCCGTTTTTCTTCCTTTCCTCCATTCGGTGGGATGAATGTGGGGATTTTCTCGTAATTAAACAGGATCTCAGCATATTCATGTGCAAACACACTGCAGGCACTTCAGAGTCAAACTGATGGAGGAATCTGGGTGCTTTCTCTCTAAGCGAGGTAGAAGAGGGAGGTCAGGGGAAGGCATGGAGGATTGTGGGCATGTGCGATTAGTCTTTTTGTTAAACACACCTAAAACGGTTCCTTTGTGTGTCTGTTTGGAGACACATGATAAATAGCTGTGCGCATGAGTTATGCAGATTTCTTTATGTTTTTTATTTTTTTATTTTGTTGTTGTTGTTGTTCAATGTACCTTAAACTGCGTTGAAAGATGATTTTCAGAATGAAAGAGCTGAACGGTTTGAACATGTGTCTTTCTAAGTGCTAAGCTTCCTTAGCTTCTGAGACAAGGGAGTCTTAAAAAAAAGCGGAATATCCTACTTCAGTCAGGTAACTTAAGCCTAAAGTCTAGACTGTCTAATAAGAAAAGATCTCAGGGACTTTCCTATTGGACGGCCCTCGAAATACTCTTCAGACAGCATCAGGAATTCTCAGTGCTTTTCAGTCATTGGTTGCAAAACAGACAGTTTAAGGGTCATGGAAAAAAAAATATGTTTTTTTTTTCATCTTAATTCTTTGATAAAAAGCAGATAACCAAAGAAGTCAAAATTCTGTTAGATCACTGGATTATAACCAGTAGCGTCAGCCCTGAAACTGATACATACTCACCTGCATGCAGGAAAAGAACATTCTGTTGTGTATCTAATGCATCACACACCCACACCCACACACAAACATGTGCATGCGCTTTAGTTTTGCTTTCATGCCCATACCTTGTGTGATTGACTAGCATTGTCCCATATGAGCAGTTCTTTAGACACTGCTTTTATTAAAACACACCACAATAACAAAAGAGACGTCCAAGGTTTCATCAACAAAAGCACTGTATTCCTCCTGGAAATAAACAATCATCTTCGGAGAACAAACAAACGCGCGCGTGTGTGTGTGTGTGTGTGTGTGAGTGACAGAGATGACCGAGAATGGAGGGCAATGAGAGAGAGAGACAGAAAGACGAGGTGCAGAGCAGAAAGAATACAAGAACATGAGAGAGGGAATGAAAAGCAGAGTAGTATGTTTGTGAGTGTATGTGTGTTTGTGTGTGTGTGTGTGTGTGTGTGTGTGTGTGTGTGTATTGCATGCCTACCATAATGAATCAGAAGTGGCCTTTTTTCCAGACAGTACGTCACCTCTTATATGGCAAATATGGCCAATATTAAGCTGGTTGGTGAAGCACAAGAGCAGACAAACGCTGTCTGGACAAATGACTTCTGGCAGCTCACTTGACAGTTATTCGTGCAACGAAAACAGGAAAAGCACTCGTGTGTGTATTTGGGGCATGTGCGTGTGCCAGTAAGAGGTTGCATGTTAGTCACAACAGTACAGCAGTACATACCTGGACACTTTGAGCTTGTGTGTATGTGTATGTGTGTGTGTGTGTGTGTGTGTGTGTGTGTGTGTGTGTGTGTGTTGTAGTAAGTGCCCTGTCCAATAGGCGCTTGAGGATGATGAAAAGACAGGGGTCTGGGAAATGGCAACATGTCAATATGAAATAGAGACAGAGTGAGACAGAGGTGTGGGGTGGGTTGATAAATGAGGAGGAGGATGGTCAGGACCACTGAGGCATTTGGGAAAGTGAGAAAAATCAGATCTAAGAGAAAAGAGGAAAAATGAAGGCGCGAGCATGAAGGGGTGACACCTAGATGCCGCCCCGCTCGCAAAGCCTTGATTTGGGCAAAACCTCAAGCTTGCATGGAAGATTAAGCAGAAGCTAGTGAGCTAGATTGCAGTTAGGTTAACTAGCCAGCTGGCATATTGGAGAGGTAACTAACATTAAGTGGCAGTTCACTGTTGTAGATGAGGTAGGCTATGGTTATGTAATTGTTTTTAAAAGAACATATATTAATATTACTCTAGCAGACTTAGTGAGTGTATTAAGTAACTAAATAGCAAAAATATCTTGATCCATCCACACAAGCAGAGGTTTCTTTCATTGAAGCAGGGGCTTCTTTTACCAAATGACTCTTATTTCATTCACACTGGGGCTCCTATTGCCCAAGCAGAGGCTTTGTCCACCTAATATAGACTCCTTTCACCCAAGCAGGGGCTTCATTTCCACAGGCTAGGGGCTTCTTTTGATTCTTCCACCAAAGCAAGACATGTTACCGGTCAAACAAGAGCTTCTTCTGCTTAAGCAAGGGCTTCTTCCTCCAAAGCAAGAGCTTCATCTGCTCGAGCTGGGTGCTTTTCCATCCAAACAGGACTTTTTCCACACTAGCAGCACCTTTTAAGTACACAAGTAACAGCTTCTTTCATTCAAGCAAGGCCTTTTTTTACCCAAGAAGCAACTTCTTTCACTCACACAGTGGCCTTTCATCCAAGCAGGGTTTTCTTTTTCCCAGCCTCGTGCTTTAGATTGCGATGGAGCTGCAGCTAGATGCTACTGGGTGATTTGAGATATGAAAATCTGCTCGTAATACAACTGGGGCAATTTGACCATAATTGTAAAGTGGGTGTGCGTTTGTGTGTGTTTTCACTGTGAGGGTGCTGTGCTGTGAGGGTGCTGAGCCTTATGGTGCAGCCAGCTATAGTACAATGGCAGTTTGCAGCCACTGTGTTCCCTTAAGCACCTCAGGACATGGAGCTCATGTTTTGACAGAAGACGATAAGCGCTGTCACTCATGATGTCAGCGCTCGCGTTCTGGAGTGACCTCATTCCGTCTGTTCCGCCGTGATTTGGTGTGATGAATAATGCAGAAACACCACGAACAAACAAATGGATTCATTAATGCATTCTTTTGCATGTGCTGCATATGGCCCCTGCATTTGTCCTTTATCAACACACCAGCCTCAGCCCCCAGGTGCCTGTGGGCAGCTCTGTTTCTCGTGAAGCGACTGGCAAGAGTTTGATCATGAAAACAGATGGCCATTACATCAGGGTCATCTGGTGTCAAGTGTAGAAGGTCAGAGTTTTGCCCAAAATGTTTGCCTTTTGTTTTTTTTTTTTCATCTTTTTTTTTTGTATTTTCTAGTTTCGTTCTTTCTTTGAAGGGGCTTTATGGCAAAATCCTGAGCTGTTGCCAGAGCAGCAAGTGATGAAATACAGTCTGTGAGGTCATTTGAATAAGTCAACAGATTAATTGATGCATGAGAGAGACAGCGAGTGAGTGTTTCTGTGTGCGCGCTTGTGTGTGTGTGTGTGTGTGTGTGTGTGCTCGTGTCAGTCGGATGTCAGAAGCAGAGGAAGTGGGACTCTAACAGGTCAGAGCAACCTACTGTAGCGAGGCATTGCCTCTCCTGTGATGCTAAAGACTTAATTCAATTACATAGCAAGGCTTGCACAACAACTGTTTACTGGCAGTTTGACAGAGGATGCCGGAGGAGCCCTACGATATGCCATCGCAGTAACACTCAAACCAATGCTGGAACACTTTTGTTAATAAGATTTCTGAGCAAGTGAATGATATAATTTGCTCACTTGGAAAAAAAATGCCAGGAAATGATTATGTCTAGGCAACAGTGTGGGGGACCAAAAAAAAAAAAATATATATATATATATATATATATATAATAACAGTACTGGAACATGCTGTAACTGTAGTTTTGCTTCATTGCAATCAAATAATGCTTTTGACAAATAAAGCCACTAAAACTTGCGGTTACATCTCCTTTCTTATGCATTTGGAAGAGATTTCATTGTGTTACACATGTAGGCAAATGTAGCTTTAGAAATCTTGCCCAAGGATTCTTATTGATGAAGCATGGTGTGCTTGTCTACTGCACCAACAATACGCAGATTGGATGAATCAACCAATTCATTATTACAATGCAGAAATATGGAGAGTACTCAACATTTTTGTCACTTAAGGGTCTTGTTGTAAATGTTTTTAACTACAATGAATGCCCCACGAATAAAGCATTAATTTGAAGCATAAGTGATACACATCCTCTGCAATTAAAACATAACATTTGTTGCTAACATAACCAGTGCAGGCAGCGTACTGCAGTCTTGCCCCCTAGTGGATGTAGCTTTTATTACACCAGGTTAAAGTATGTAAACAATGCTGATGATGGACATACACTACACATACACACAGTGGGGATATCAGTAAGACAGGGTCAATGGTGCCATGGCCAGGAGGTCACTTCATTCTCCCAGCTTGGTAGTGCATGAAAAGAGAAGGGACTAGTTTTTGGGAAAAGCCTCTCCCTCACCAAAAAAATGAGTTATTAGTAATACGTAAGCAATAAAATGCTACAACAGTAACACTGTCTTCATTGTTATGTAAAATGTTAACCTTTACCCAGTCAATCAGGGAGGGAAACTGTCTCTTAAATTATACACAAATTATAGTGGCAACTGTAAGGGGTTGGGGTATAGTAGGCAGCAAGTGAACAGTCAGTTCTTAAAGATGATGTGCCGGAAGCAGGAAAAATGGGTGTAAGGATCTAAGCCACTTTGACAAGGGCCTTACTGTGATGGCTAGAGCATCTCCAACACATCAGGTCTTGGTACCTACAAAATGGGATCTAAGGAAGGACAACTGGTGAATTAGCGACAGGCTCACTGATGTATGTGGGGAGTGAAGGCTAGCCCAAGACCTACTGTTGCACAACATTTTAAAGCTGGCTATGACAGAAAGGGGTAAGAACACACTGAGCACCACAGTCAGCAGCATAAGGGGGACCTACTCAATATTAGCCTACTCTCTCTCTTTCTCTCTTTATATATATATATATATAGTATATGTTAGTGTGTGTGTGTTTGTGTGTGTGTGCGTGTGTGTGTGCGTGTATCTGCCGGGCACTGTATAAATGTAGCATAAACGCTTGAGTAGTGGTACAGATTGGAAGACGTTCAGTGTTTATAGGCCTTTTTTCAGTCCATCTGGAATGGGTTCGCTATCTCCTGAGTTGTCAGGCCGTGTGTGTTTGATGTTAAATGAGCTCACAAGTTGACACTGTTCCTCAGGCAGTGTTAGCAAGACTGTGGTGTGATTAAAAAACCCACACAAAAACGCTGCGGTTGTCCCAGCAACGCTGCTGCCATAGACACCGCCATCCCCAGGGTTACCGTGCCTGTCACAAAGGAGTCTGCTTTCACAAGAATCGCTGAAGAATTTAATTTAAGTGTGTGTGTGTGTGTGTGTGTGTGTGTGTGTGTGTGTGTGTAAGAGATGGAATATGAGTTGTTGCTGCCACTTTTCATTTCTACCTAACTTAAACATTTGCTGAGAAAATGTTCACCTGGTAATGATGAAGCATTTGGACTTAATCTCACATGAATTTTTCACGATCTTATAATACGCCTACATCTGTTAACCGATAAATTATGCACTTTTCTGTGTCCGTTTAAAAGCAAAAAGGTAGTTTGAGGACGTTTTAAATTGGAAAATTAATATTCATAACTCCTAATGAAGTTTCTAGAGCGGCGCTTCGTTCAAAACTTAAGCATGATTTAATTAGCTTGGCAGGAGACTTTTGCGGGCGAACGGACGAGACCATGAGCCTTCATTTCAATTCGCCTGTTTTCTTCGCAAATCAGAGTAACGCGACGTACGCGGGAATGTTTTGTGCAATTTCATCTGTTAAAAGCCTTAAAGATGAAGACAAGGCATAATGTGCCATTCACAAATTATCCTGACAAACATTAAGAGTAAAACTACTTATGTGTGAAAACAATGTCATGCTACACTGAGCAGTAATGAATATATTAGGATTCTGGCATCTGATCCAAGGTCGGCCCGAAATCCCCTGAAAAATTTATGACTCAAATAGACTTTTCAGTAATTGCTATGCTGTCATAAAAGTTTAACCCTCAAACAGCGATATTGATGCCAGATATCGAGCAGCGGCCAAATTAATCCCATCATTATGGAGTGGAATCATTTTTAAATCTACATGCTAAACCATTCTTCTGTGTGCTTCTCTGGTTAGATGTGTGTTCCTGGCATTCTTCCTCCTGATATTTTGACCTCTAGATAATGGCTGTTGGCTCGTCAGTAGCTGACAGCCACATTCATGCATTCAAAATGACCCTCAATGTGCAAGTATTATTTTTCTCAGCACGTTTTTTAACAAAGTTACTATATATGAATATATGTTTTATCTAAAAGCCTATTTTAGTTTTTTTCAATTGAAAAAAATGTTAAATTTCCTACATTTTTCAAAAGCAGTGTAAACCAAAACTATAAACTATATTCTTTTACTTCTATAGTGTTAGACTCAGCCACTGTCCATGGTTCTGTGCGGCCACTGTCCATGGTTCTGTGCGGCCACTGTCCATGGTTCTGTGCGGCCACTGTCCATGGTTCTAAAAGACAGGCTCATCCAATGACCACACAGGCACATGTACTTCAAGTCTCGCGTTTTATTTCAGTGACAGTGCTAAGGGGTTAGCACAGGCCTTCTCAACCTGTTGCATCTTCTGGATCTACACTACTTCCCGGGCGCTGTTGGCAGCTGCCCGCTGCTCCACGTGTGCACGTGTGATGGGTTAAATGTAGAGATCACATTTTGTTGTGGTGCTTGAGTGTGTTCACAATGACAAATAGTCACTTTCACATAGTTATTTTCCCAAATAATTATTTATTTTTATTTATAATATATATTAAAATGTTATAATTTATATATATATATATTTACAATTTAAAATCATATCACATAGATTTGTAGGTTGCCGTTCTACAGTTGGCATCATGGCGGCATATTAGGAACTCAGGATCAACCCAGTTTTTTTCTGGGTAGGCAGCCACCAAAATATGCAACATAACCCAGCAAGCTTTGTCTAATGTGGTAGTTAAGATGCTTTGGCAGTGGTACCTTATAGCTTGTGTATCTCATGTTATGTAGTTTCGTGAGACTAAATTCCAGTGAGCAGGCGCGTCAACTCGCTTATGGCACATCACACTATTTGAATTTCGACTGTTGGGACGTAGGGTTTATGTTCAGAAGTGTGTGCAGAATGTCATACAGTCCACAAAGCAGATTTTAGTGATAGTGACTGTTTAGTCTTTAGCAATGTAATATTGTAATAGCAGGATTCCCTTCTGTCAGTAGTATCTCATTAGAGTTTCTAAACAGCCCGTATCCTCATTTCATTAATCTGCTTCAGCAGTCTGTTGGGGTCCATCATGCCCATCCCCTGCCTTCTCCCTCACCTGGGTTTAGCATGCATTTGCCAGACCTTTCCCAAGCTCAGCATAAAGCCTTATGGATGGAGCCAATGATGGGTGTTGGGTCTACTCTACTCTACGCACGTGTTGTGCAGGCTGAAGGGCCTTTTTAATTAAAGGTAATTAATAGCTGACCTGATTTGATGCATTGTTTTATGAGGCTTTGGCGACAGCCTGTGATTTGCGGCACTTTCTGCTGCTAGCGAGACGTCTTAGCGACAGTGCTGGTAGGATGGAGACCTCACACGGGCAACGGAAGCAGAGTGAGACGAGGAAGTGCAACGGTGGTGAATATGTGGTGGGGCATTTTTATTTTTACGTGATCTTCATTCTGCAGAATGAAACAGGCTATTTTTATGTATGTGCCCCATAGGGTAATGTATGTACTTGACATCTCTGCTACTGCTTGTGGTGTATTGTGCATCATTCAAAAGCAGTCTGAGACACTACCTCTAACGTCACATGAAGGGGAGGAGCTTAACTGCTGTATGTTGAATAGGCAGATATATATAGCACTTTAATGAAAACAGGAACACTTTAAAGCAGTATTCATAAGACTGCATGTCATCTATATAAACTGTTCACGACAACTGACATAAACCCACATAAGCATTTATGAAGACTTATTCCAGCAAGCGTCAGCTGTAATAAAGGCTACTTTAGTCAGTCATTATGTTATTTTGGTGTCATTTCACTACAGTAAGTGTCATGACAACATAACTTTGTTGCAATAAGGGCAGTGGAGGCCACTACACTGCTCCCCGGGCGCTGTTGGTAGCTGCCCGCTGCTCGACATGCGCACATGTGATGGGTTAAATGCAGAGGTCACATTTCGTTGTGGTTCTTGAGTATGTTCACAATGACAAATATTCACTTTCACTTCACTTAATAAGCCTTTAGAAATATTTATGTATGACATTAACGTGGGTTGTGGGGCAGTGGTGGTGTTAGCTATGACCTGCAATTTGTTGGTTCAAATCCCAGACTGGCACAAGTACCACAAAGGCTCCTGTGAGCACAGTTCCATCCCCAAACATGGCTTCCCGGGCACCGCCCATTTCAGCTGCCCGCTGCTCCTACATGGATGGGTTGAAGGCAGATGTGCTGTGCTGTGCTGTGGTGTGTTCACAATGACACATATTCACTCATTTTCCCTTTCAGTTGACATTGAAGGCTTATGTAGTTGTTAAGTAGCCTTATGACTGCAGGGTTACCAAAATAATTCATTTCCATATGTTGACCGTATGTACAAAGCATTGACAGAAGTCCATGGATCACCGTCTAGCTGCCCTACCCCAGGCCACCCCCCCACCCCCACCCCCCCGGACTTAGGTGTGAATATATTAGGTATATGCAGAGCACTGTATATGTGCTGTTATCAAAACATTGTATATAATAAAACCCTGGAAATTTTAGTTTGCCAAGACACTGGCCCTTTAAACTAATAGACTGAGGAAAACACAGATATGATCTCTAAAGAAATAGTGATTTCCCCAGTCTCCTCCCACTTAGCCAGATACTGTATCAACCTCCCCACCCCCACCCACACTGTCTACCCTCTACCATCTTCCAGACTCCACTGTCACTGACATCCACTCCATTTAATCAAACACATTTCTGTGATTACATTCGCCTCCACGTTCAAGACGGAGAGAGAGAGAGAGAGAGAGAGAGAGCAGTCTCGTGAATCAGTAAACCACCCACTGCCACAGTGTCTGCTGACAGAGTAAATCACACACACATGAGAGATTGGGCTGGGCGGCCCATTACACCAGCCACTCCCATGACACACACAGACATGCGTGTGCACACACATTCAGTCTCTCTGCCCCCTCGCTTTCTCTCTCTTTCTCTCTCTCTCTCTCTCTTCTCTCTCTCTCTCTCTCTCTCTCTTTCTCTCTCTCTCTCTCTCTCTCTCTCTCTTTCTCTCTCTCTCTCTCTCATTTCTCTATATTTCTTCATTTCTTCAATCCTTATACCATTCTCTCTCTCTCTCTCTCTCTCTCTCTCTCTCTCTCTCTCTCTCTCTCTCTCTCTCTATCTCTCTCTCTCTCTCTC
>JBBPDA010000132.1:11755787-11771628 GCA_037974385.1 Arnoldichthys spilopterus | reverse complement strand
TCTCTCTCTCTCTCTCTCTCTCTCTCTCTCTCTCTCTCTCTCTCTCTCCCTCTCTCTCTCTCCCTCTCTCTCTCTCATTTCTCTTTATTTCTTCATTTCTTCCATCTTTTTACCACTCTCTTTTTCCCTCTCTGGCCTCTTTTCCTCTGTCTCTCGCACTTTCTCTCACCTGTGTCTCTCTCACCTGTCTCACCCTCTATCTGTCTCTCTCCCCTCTTACTCCTCTCTTTCTCTGCCCCCCCCCTCTTTCCGTCTGCATCTTCATCTCTTACTTTCCCTTTCACCCCCCATTTTCTTCTTCTACCTCTCTCTCAGTCTCTATCACTCTTTCTGCCTCATCTCTCCCTTTGCCTCTCTCTCCCTCTCTCTTTTTCTCTCACCCCCTTTTTGCTTATGCATCTCTTTCTGCACTGCCTTCTTTCTCTCCTTCCCTCTCCCCCTCTCTCCCTCTGCCTGTTTCTCTCTTTCCTCCATATTCTCTCTCCCCCTCTTTTCCTCTGTCTCACCCTTTCTTGCTCTGCCTCTCTTGCTCTCTCTCTCCCCGTCTCCCCCTCTCTCTCTCTCTCGCTCATGTATGAAACGTTTTGCTCCACACAGCATGGGTGTGAAAAGGCCAGTGGCATTTTGTAGAGAAGCTGTTTGGTATTTAAATGGACACGCTGACTGCAGATATTTCAAGAAGCTCTTTAAATGAATCTACAGAGAAAAGAGGAAAAAGACAGAAGGAGATGAATTAGATAAAAGTACAGTGGGGTGGAGATGAAAAGAAAACTGAAAAAAGGCAAAATGAATCGATGCATGGGCAATGATCTTAGAGTTACTGAGCGTGCCAGTCAACGGTTACCACCTGTGTTTTCACTGCCATTGTGCTCATTTGGGAGCTAATAAGAGAAACCTGCACTGTTCAGCTGTAAACCAGAGGGACAGGGAGAGAAGGAGGCAGTTGCCCATCTAAAAGCTTATTCTGACAGTGGGCTCCTGTACTATTTAGGAAGAAGCTGATTCCACCATTCTGTATTTCCATTAGTAGGACCTTTGGATGCATTCAACAAAGAGCTGATGTTTAATGACAAATATTGTTTTAAACTAATAAAGGTTTCATTTATTTAATAAATGTGTGTTTGCATTGAACTTTGTGTTGTGGACATCAGCTCCAAGTGTCAGCTCCTACGTTTTGAATGATTCACACTATATGGCCAAAAGTATGTGGACATGTGATTATTTTCAGCTGTTCCAGCCCCACCCATTGCCAGCGTGTGTATAGAATGAAGCACATATCCATGCAGTCGCCACAGACACACATTAGCAATACTATAAGTTCTGAAGAGCTCAGTGATTTTGCCTTGTCCTAAGATCCCACCTTTGCCTCAAGTCAGTCAGTGAAATTTCTGCACTACTACACCCAGCCCATCAAGTATAAGTGCAATTATTGCTAAATGAAAGTGTCTGGGAGAAACAACCGCTCAGCCACAAAGCGGTAGACCACATAAACTCATGGAGAGGGGCTGAGGTGTGTGGTGCATAAAAATTGCCTATCCTCTGTTGCATCACTCACTACACAAGTTTCAAACTGCCTCTGGAAGCAACATCAGCACATACTGTGCTGGGAGCTTTGTGAAATGGGTTTTTCAATGGCCAAGCAGCTGCACACAGCCCTGATATCACTTTGTGTAATGCCAAGCGTTGGCCGGAGTGGTGTAAAGCATGACGCCACTGGACTCTAGATTGGTGGTAATGTGTTCTCTGGAGTGGTGAATCACACTTCGCTATCTGGCAGTTTGATGGATGCATCTGTGTTTGGCTGATGCCAACAGATGCTAACTACCAGAATGCATAGTGTTGAGTTTGGCCTATGTGCCTTAGTTATAGTGAAGAGTTACGTTATTTCTACTGGGTACAAAGACATTTTAGACACTGATATGTGTGCATGGCAACAGTTTGGGGAAGATCTTTTCCTGTTTCCGTTGTCCCTGTGTAGGTACGAAAGGTCGAGTTTGGTGAGTTTGGAGTTGAACTCCAGGGCACTCACCTAACCCTGCTGAACCCCTTTGAGAAATGGAACATCAGTTGTGAGTCAGGCCTTCTTATTCAACATCAGTGCCTGATCTCACAAACGGTCTTTTGCCTGAATGGACTTGTGGAAGTTTTGTGCAAAGCCATCCCAAATGATTGGTGGCTGTTGTGGGTGCAAAGAGGTGGCAAATTATTTATGAATTCTTTTGGAATTGGATGTCTGGCAAGCTCACATACGCATGATGATCAGGTGTCCATGTACTTTTGGCCACATAGTGTACATCAGGTCTATTTTCCTGCTGCAGCCGATAGAAATAACGATCACAGAGCATTCTGACAGATGCCAAGGTGGGCTATCATTGCCGCTCCACTGAAAAGTATGGAATGTTGGCCTCCGTCTGCCTCCCATTATAGTGTAAATGCAGCTTAAGAAACATATACACCTATAGGGATGTTTTTGCCATATAGTGTTTTTAAAGTGTGTGATTATTTGTCATTGTGATAACACCACAGCACGGCACAGTGCACCACAACGAAATGTGACCTCTACATTTAATCCATTCATGTAGGAGCAGTGGGCAGCGCCTGGAGACCCGTGCTAGGTGGCGGTACCTTGCTCATGGTTACCTTAGTGGTACTTTGAACCAGTCGATGATTTTGATTCTTTAATGAGCTACAGTATCCAGGGTTCGCAATTATACCATCCCATTTTTACTGTATAGTTTAAACAGCTCTCAATGACTCAATTACATGTGAAAATAATTTGTTGCCCATTTACTAATATCAGTAATAAAGGCCCTTTACAGTCGCTGCAGACTGAAATTTTATTTGCTTCCACAGAGGGGTTTTTGGCCTTTGCATCCCCTCGACCTACAGTTTTCTCATTGTCTCTCTCCCTTTCTCTCTGTCTCTCTCTCTCTCTCTCTCTCTCTCTCTCTCTCTCTCTCTCTCTCTCTCTCTCTCTCTCTCTCTCTCTTTCTCTCTCTCAGTCTCTGTCTTTTTCTGTTCACCACATGCCTTAGCCATATTACGGTGAGGGAGTTCTGAGATCAGTGTAATGCTCCTCATTCTCTCTCTCTCTCTCTCTCTCTCTCTCTCTCTCTCCCTCTCGTTCTTACTCCTTTTATCTCTCAGTCTGACTCGTTGCCCATCCTGCCAGAGGAGAGGCTCTAGCTGATATGAATGGAGGCTCTCTCAGTGCTTTTTCTGGGCTAAATCTCTGCTATATCTCACCGCCTTACTTCTCCTCGCCCTCTCCCTCTGCTGTAACTTACTGACGGAGGCTAGCGAGGCTGGCAGGAGCGTGATGACGATAGCACTGCCTTATTTATGAACGCGAAGCGCCGCTCGCCGCTAATTAACCAACGTATTCGCTAGCTTCTGTTAACGAACTGGGGCCGAGGCTTGAATTTGAAAGCGAGGGACAGGAAATGTTTTCGTGGAAAAGAGAGCGAAAGAAGCAGAATCAAAGCAGAACATATAAACACGGATAAAGCTTTTTTCAGGGGCCTGAGGTTTGGTCGAGGGGAGGTTGAGTCTCCGTTGACATGCTTAAGAAGTTGGGAAGGGCAAAATGAAACATGCCTGGTGTGTGTTTGTGTGTGTGCGATTTGCATGTGCTCGTTTGTGTATACATGTTTGCATGCACATGCATGCTTGCCTCCCCTCTGGAGACCACCTGCGGGCATCATTAGGCATGATTTACAGTCTCTGATTTCATCCACTTCATGTCATTGAAACCAGCATGGTGCCAGTCGGCTGGATCTGGGCTTTATCATCACTAGTGTTGTACAGCACGCTGGGCTAAAACCAGTGTTCTGAGCTTTGAGGTATGTTTGGGAGTCGTTCTGTTGTGATTCAGAGGACACTGTTGAAGGTTAAACACTAGTGTGTACATCCAGTGTGTTGTACATTTATGCTATATGTAAAGGCACAGTCACTGTCCCTGTCAGCTGATGTTCAGTGTGTCCAGGGGGTCAGGGTTTGATTTGGCCTTGATTTGAAAGTTATTTTAACCCCATTCACTCAACCAGTGACTTAACATATGTTTAACTAATTTTGTAGTATTACATTGCTGTATTAAATGTATTTTTATCACAATAGCATTCCTTCTTATGCTATAAAAGTTTTAAACCTGTCTGCTTTTGTTGCTTTATTGTTTTGCCCTTTTGGCCCTTTTAGCTTTTCAGCACCATGGACAGTTATCAATGAAACCTCACTGTAGGCAAAAAAGATAAAGACGTTAAAGCAAAATGACCATTAAAAGTCTAGAATTATTGCGTTTCTTAGGCCATGGCAAGTTTTTACAGCATATGTTTGTTGTTATGGCATGTTAATCACTGTGCTATACGTCTTTTTTAAGGTTTTTGGTTGTACGAACAACAATAACTTAAATATCTGCCGTTCTGTTACAAACACAGGTGTGGTATGAATTAAATGTTGATATTTGACATATTGTACCGAGCATGCTGTTGGTGTTGCCAGCCGTGAATGAGACACTGAAGGATTAAAGTGGGTGAGTAGCGTAGACCTGCACATGCTGCTTTTCCTGCTAAATGCCATGTCATGCATATCCAGGCAAGAGCCTTAAATCCTACACATTGTCTTGGTTTCTTTAGGGAACCCCGCTGCATATCAGGCCTCATGTTTGTCTTTTTTTTCCCCCTTGATTCTGAGTCACATCGCAACTCGGCATGTCATCCAAAAGCCAGTTCCGCTTTCCTCAAGCAGGCCGTGCGCATATCTGCCAATACAGGCTGTCAGTAGCGCTGCCTCCTCCCATTATCCTGTTGCTGCAGATTTCGGCACCAAAGCACATTAGATCTCCGGCAGGGATCAGAGTAAACAAACAGGTAAATCGGCTTTAGCAGAGGCTGGCGCTGAGAGGTCCCTCCGTGCTTTGATCACATCTTCCCAGTTATCTCGCTCTCCTTCCCTGGCTTTGATTGCGGCGTTACTCAGACTCTAAGGGGGGGGCGGGAGATTCGTGCAGGAACGCTGTGTGCCGAGCCTGCGAGGATGATCCCCCCACTCCCCTGCCTGATAACACCCATCCGGGATGCTCCCACAATGCCATTGGCCCGAGGAGGGATCGTTGGATGCTGGAGCTGCGCAGTGTGTTGTTTGTTAACCCTGTCAAACATAACATCTCAGATACAACATTACACTGCTACCTCTAATCAATCACTAGTGTTTTTATTTTGGGTCCTAATCAGTCGCAGCCATTTTTACGGGGCACTCAACAAATGTACACAAAGTAATTTTGCTTATAGTAAATTAAGCCAGTCTTGTCTGTCATGCGACAACAAGGTTTCGCCTCTGGGTTTTCTATTAAGACCTGTCTACAGGTCCACATGCTATTTCCACTATAGCAACAAAAACACCATTTTCTTTTGAAATATTGATATTGATTGAAACTTTGACTGTTACTGATTTCAGTCTAATATATATTAGGCTTTCTAAGCTTTTTGCCTGATTTCTAGCCACTTTTAATCACAAGCCGCTTGCTATGTCCCCCAGTCAAACACTGCTACCAAACTGGGAGGGTGAAACTGGTTTGCGCTTCCTCAAAGTCATACAAAGTGCCATCTTTTCACATCTTGTCATGCTGTTGCTAACTCCCAGTTCTGTTAGATCAGGCAACAGATGCCCACATTGGCTAGCATCATGCTAAATGTTTTGGGGAGATAGGGTGGATATACTTTCTTAAACTAATGGCCATGGATGAAGGAAAGGCCAATACTTAGACAGTTGTGCAACTCAAGATGATTTAAGATCAGCATCTAAACTAGATTCTCATGCTTAAGCTGCTAAAACGCCCTCCTACCTGTGAACTATTGTTATATTTCAGGCTTAATTTGTTACAGGATCCAGGACCCATACACGCCCCCCAAAAAAAAACAAAAAAAACAAAAAAAAACACCCCCACGAGTCTTTTCTGTTGCTATTAGCCTGAGACTGATACGTGGTATTGGATTTGTGCCGTCTGTAATTAGTATTATAGTAGATATTGAATAATAAGCCTTTAGATTAATAACTGAACATTCATTTGCAATGTTATGGCGGTGGTACTTTTTTTTTAGTATTGTGCGTGTGCTCCGAGGCTCTTCCTCTGTAATCAGCTGGAAGTGCGGCGCGGCTCAGCGGGCTGGGGGAGGGCCCTGGGAGAGAGATGAATCGCATCAGCTTCATGTGTTTTAAAGGTGCTGACCGAGTGTCTGACGCACATCGTCCTCGGCGGGAGGGAGCGTATCGCGCGTGTGTGAGATGATCAGAAAGAATGAAGTGTGTGCTGGTGCGGTTGGGGACAGGAGGACACGGGGGAAATGGAACAGTGTATTTTTATGTCAGTGGGCTTTTCTAAAAAGACAGTTAGAATGATAGAACGACAAACAAACTCCGGGACCTCACTGTGAACTCGGGTCGTTGGACCAGTGTAGAGCTGCTGTTTGTCCACCAGTCAGTGTGGCGCGACAGCACGCTTCTGAATCCGGTGGCCTGTATCGTATCTGAGTAGCCGTGCTCAGGGTGAAGGTGTATGGTTTAAAGGAGTCTAGACCTTTGATTGGTCAAGGTACTGCTGTTTTTTTCTTTACTGTTAACACTAGCATAATCTTTAGAGACTCCCCACCAACTTTCATTGTTCTGCTGTGTGGTGGGACATGATACATGCCCTGGTGACAGACTGGAGAATGGAAGCAGGTGTGGTGTGAAATAGGAATTCCACATAATTCAATAACTGTTGATCTGAGAGTTGATTTGACTAGAGGAACGCACACAAGGTACCGTGCTATATCATGCTCCCCAGCGGCTGGACAGAAGCTTTATAGGGTTTTGACCTTTTTTTCTAAACATTACATTCCCAGGCTATGGAACTAGACTGCACTGGAGCTGATCAAAGTGAGGATGGTTGGAAAAATGACATTAGTGTTCTTACAAGACAACAAAAAAGTCCATTTTATTTCTGTATCCTCTTTAACAACTGATGTTATCACAAAGCGGCTTTACAGAATCTGGGTCCAAGCCCCTAATGAGCAAACCAACGGTGACAGAGGCAAGGAAAAGTCCCTCAGCTGGAGGAAGAAACCATGAGGAACCAAGACTCAGAAGGGGAACCCACCCTGCTCTGGTCAACACCAAATGATAATAACAATCCAAAAGAAAAGAATCTCATTTTCTAGATGTAGCAGCTAAAAGCCAATAGCTTGGAGCAACACATCTAGCATATGTAAAGGAAATTAGTTCAGGGAGATGATTTGTGATAGTAGAACTAGTCTGGGAGGGGATTAGGGAGCCCCAGGTGATGTGGTCATGGGTAACAAGAGGGGCAGCAGCCCCTAGTGTCGGGTGGATTGTGATGACTGTAAGTAAGTGGGCCTAGGATTTCTGGGTCTGAAATGAATAGTGCTGTAGGCACTTTAACATAGACTGAGTTTCGTGCTACAATTCCTCATTAGGTGAAATGGGAAAAGAAAAGCTCTTGTGGACGGATCCTGGATCAGTCATGTCAGTTGTAGCATTCCTACACAAATAGCAGCACATTCCATATTTACTCATCTATTGAATTTCCCTCCACGTCCAACCATTCATCTACCTCGTACAGCTTTGGCACGGCCGGACTGCGGAAATATGTAAATGTTGTGAGCTCAGCAGGGTTTGGGAAGTTGATAGAATCAGAGAAAGACAGAGATTGAAGGGAGGAGTGAGTGCGTGTTGTCTCCAGACCTCTCGGCAGGAGGGCTGATGGGATCATCTGGCCTCTCTTTGCCTGCGGTTACAGCACACACTCTCCTACAGGCAGCTCCATGCTGTGCCCGCTCACACACACACACACACACACACACCTATATATCTCTCTCCCACTCTTTCTCCCACACCCACACACAACTTTACTGTGTAGACCAGTGCTGGATTCAGACCCAAATGCATGTCTCTGGCCTTTAGCTGAGGGAGCTGACCCTTCCTCTCCACTCCGAAACTGCTCCCCTAAACATTAGTGTCGTGAAAGCCTTCAGACGCCGGCCACTCCTCTGTCCTCTAGACAGAATCATTCCACATTTCTTTACATTTTAACCACTCAACAACCCATGAATTTTGTAAAATCTGTGGAGAACCGCATTCAAGGTGAAAAGTCAAATGCAGTTCCTCCTGCCTCATATATACAATCAGCTAAGACAACACTGGCTGTTTTCAAGCATACACAGCTAATGTAGCTAACCAGCATTGGAGACATATGGCCACCAGCTTAGCATAGCACCATGCAAAACGCTATAAATGTAGTGAAGCAATATTCAGGCTTCAGGTTCAGATGGCTACTACTGTTTTACATCAGTACAGTGTACTAGTGTAGACATGCAGTAGACAGTGGTGCTGATTGTCATATGAGTTTCTATTACTTTTAGCTTCATTAGCCTTGCAGCCCCAAAGCAAAACTAAAGAAGCAAACTTCAGACACCAGACATGCCCTAGTGCAGGTGGGGAAATTAGATTTTTGGCACAATCACTACTTTAATCACTGCTTTGGCAGCCGCTGTTGCACATGTGCACAGCTGCGAGCTCTGGAGGCCTAGTGAGATCCCAAATCATACACTGCAGGGACTCAGTGATCTACACCTACACTCTGAAGTCCATCTCACACCTCATATAGCTGACAGAGGGGAGAGGAGAGTCAAAAAAAGTAGAGGAGAAGATGGAGACAAAATGAGAAGAAAGGAGTGTACAGGAAAGGACAGAAAGTAGGAGAAGAGAGGGAGAGAAAGGGGAGGGCATAAGTGTAGAGGAAAGATGAAAAAGAAAATGAGGAAAAGAGGAGAAAAGGATAGAGGTAAGCAAAGATGGGGAGAGGATAAAGGGAGAGAATATAGAAGAGATGGGGGGGGAGAGGAGAACAGAAAGTAAAGGGGGAAGACACTAGGGTGAGGAGTGTTATATAGGAGGAGAAACTGAAGGAAATTTGAGCACAGAAGAAGAGAAGAAAGGAAAGGACAGCAATGTAGGGGAGAGGAGATATAAAAAGAGAAGGATAGAGGAGAGGAGAGGAGAGGAGAGGAGAGGAGAGGAGAGGAGAGGAGAGGAGAGGAGAGGAGAGGAGAGGGGAGATTGGAGAAGAGAATGAAAGTTCTCCTCAGCAGAGTCTCCTCATGTCCTCAGGCTCCCCACTCTCTTGCCTGCTTCATCCGGAATGTGAGGCTCCTCCTGCCATATGTTTCCCATCCATCAGCCATACTGGTCGTCGGACAGGGGGTGAGGTCACTTGCTCTCCCTGCAGAGCGGGCTGCCAAGACTTGCCTGGAGGGCCTGGTCCTGAGAGCTCTCCACAGGACTGTTCTGAGCATGGAAGATGATTAGAATTTCTATGAATTCATGAATAAGACAGGTACAGGGATACAATTGTTCCAGGTACTGTACAGGTGATGCCAGAGATCAAACACTGAGTGTCTGATGTTGATTATTTGGGCATTTCCTCTTTAAAGATGTTTTATGCCTTTTCTAAGACATCAAGAGGCGAGGAAACACATTCACTGAAGGCGGTACTCCTTGTAGTTTTGGTTTGCCTGGTATTAAGCAAGTTCAAATCCTTGTCAAAGGGGCATTTGGATGGAGAGTCAATGTTAGGGTGCCCCCTGCAGTCAAGAAGAGGCATTGCACAAATACATCTTCTCCTATAATGCAAAGAAGCGTTAAAGTGCATGCTGTATATGTGCACCAGCATTTTTTAAACGTTTTTTTTGTCTTCTCTGTTAAATGCACCACCAGGCTCGACCAGTTCAGGCCTTTGTATGAGGTGTAACACATTTAGTTTTCTCAGAAACTCAAAAAAAAGTTTCACTAATGCAGACCTACTGCCAGTTTCTTTTTTTAAACACTCTCTGTCTCGCCTTTTCTCATTCTCCTGGCGCTTGAATCGAAGCTCCATTGTAGTGCAGAACCTTGGCAGATGCAGGCCTCATGTTAAACTTTATGTGGCTTGAAAATGCTTTTCAAAGCACATTCAGGACTGAGATTTTCTTACTGTTTTATGGCGCCATTACCAATGTAATATCTTTTATGTCATGGCTTAGCATTCAATAGAAGTGCACTAAAACGTGACATATTATTTATAACGTACACAACTGTTGAGTGTGTGTATTTGCCTTTCAGAACAAACCATCTTCTGTTGTTCCTGGTGTTATTCCTTTCACACCTTTTGCATTGAGAAACACTTGCACACAAGCCTAAGGAAACTTTGCGCTTGTCTTCAAACCCCCTATTGTCCTTCTCATACACACGGATGCCTTCACTGCTAGGGCCTGGCACAGTGTGTAGGTGGAGGGAGGGGGAGTTTGCCTTCATTCTGTCTTTCTGTGTGTGTGTGTGAGTGTGAGTGTATGTCCTTATCGTCCCCCTCTGGGGACGGGCCACTTGTGTCCTCCCAGCACCAGCCCTGCATCAGTCTATTGATCAGACCCACCAATCTGACAGCTGAGAAGAACAAGACAAGAGACTGAGGCACAGAAGCCAGCTCCGGCAGAAACAAACATGAGTGTGAAGGATGGAAAGGAGAGCATAACTCGGCTGGATTGGTAGAAGTGAGCAAATGCAGTAGCAGATCTATGTGCAAAGGAGGTGCGGATATTTTTCTCGATGTGGCAGTATGTGCCTGTAGCGCGGATGAAATGATTGCTGTGTTTACAAAGGGTGTAGCTAATCACTGAAAACTGAGCAAAGGACCACCCGTCTACTACCGTCGGTGTAGATCTATCTAATAAGTCTTGCACCATTATGTAGTCAGTGGCATATCCATGTTGGTAACGCCTGGTTTTCACTATTAAAAAAGGAAGAAAAGTGTTTCTAGTTTGCTGTTGTATCTCACCTAAATCCCCCCCCCAAATTTCACTGATACTTCTTAATTATGAGGCCGTTAATGAGGAATTCCGTAATTGAATGAGTGAGAATAATACCCAGAACTGTTATTCAGGGTGTTTTCATATGAAATGTTTAACTGTGGGGAAACTAGCTGATTTCTTATTAATGCTGGTGATGGAAACCAGGGGATACAATGTTTACAGCACAAATACAGCCATTTGATTTACTATCCAGGACCACCGATGAGCCTACAGGTGACATGGGTAAATCAGAAAGCATACACTTTCTTTGAGGGCTATTACACTTTAGAATGCCCTGCATTAAAAAATAAATGTAAGGCCTTATCTCAAAACACAATGTCTCAGACATCAGGCAGCGCATTCGTAATCTTTCATATAGTAACTTACTGTGCGGCGGCTTAAACTGTAGGCTACTACCACTGAGGCATCCTAGCGAAGGTGTGTAATTCAGATGTGAGGAGAAGATTATTGGGCTGGACGTAAGTGCAGGTGTGCAGAAAAAAAAAAGTAGAATTTGAGAAATAATATCAGTGAACATCAATACCAAATGAGTGACTAGACAAACTCTGGCTGGGTTCTGAGCAGAACTGGGCAATATGATGATATTATCATTATTGTGATCACAAAATGTTACAATATGTATTTCAGATTATTTGCTGATGTACTAAGAAAGTACTGAAAAAAACACTCGGCAGCTGTATGTTCAGTTCTAACAGAGCATAGTTAATCTGGGTTAATTGGATATAATGCAGCACAGTGTGTGAATATGTTGAATAAAGTCTTTTGTACTTTTTGTTCTTGATTTTTTTTTAAATGTTTTTGTCTTCATACATGCCAGAAAAACATTAAGATTATGACACTATGTTTTCTTAACATTTCTTAATTTTATTCTCTTGGAATTCATTTATCAGCACATAGTTGAGCTTGTGTCTCTGTCCAACGGCTATGACTACTGCTAATCTTTTTATAATTGAACTGCACACTTTAGAGACTCTGAGGCTTATTTACACCTGATAGAAATGTCTCGTACAACTGGCCATCACTAGTAAACTGAACGTTTTTCAGTTTTTCCAGTTTCATTTTTTCCGTTTCAGTACCAGTTGTGTATGGAACACACATTTGGAGCAAAATGCATCATATTTGCACCTAAATCCTGGCACAAAGGGCTGGCCTTGAGTTTGATTTAGTCCTTCATTTTATGTCCATTTGGTTTGGCACCAGATCTAACCGCTTCAGCTCCCAGGACACGTTTATCAGCCTACTCTTCGGTTCCTCACTGCATGACTTTCTCATCTGTAAGCTGCGGCTGTCAAACGTTTTGGTTTTTTAATTCTCTATAGCATGGATTCCCAGTCTCAGTGGTGGAGGCCCCCCCCCCCCCTCCCCTGCACATTTGAATGTTTCTCCTGCTCTTACACCCCTGTTTCAACTCAGGAAAGGGTTTGTCAATGAGTTGATTACTTGGAACAGGTGTGTTTGGAGCATGGAAACCTCCAAAATAAGGGCTCCAGAAAGGGAGCTAGAAAGGGGAAACACAGATCTGTAAAACGCTTTCAAAAATGTGTAAATATGCGATAAGCATAAGAAATATCCTCAAATATTCAAATATTTTGTTGAATAATACTTGCAATTTGTTTCCTTGATAACAGAATAATATTCAGATAATAGGCCTCAAAATGAATAACTTAATAATGAGCCTGGAGTTAACAGTTCGATTATTATGGTGATTGGTTGAATATTTCAGACATGCATGTTTATTAGGGTTGATGTTGCCTCTCCCCAGAATGACGAAGTCCATCCTGATGGTGCCGTGCCTGTCGGTAAAAGAAGAGCAGTCAGTCTGATATTGATCGGCTTATTCCATAATTAATCTGTTCCTGTTGCAGACTGCATCCTTAAGTCTCAGATTTCCATTGAAGCATGTTGGGTGCTCGGCTCGGATGAGGCAGCCCTCAGCTATGTGAACAAACAGCACTACATCACCTGAATTCAGGCTTTTTCTTCAGGACGGGAAGTGAAGAAAAAAAGAATCCACTGGCCCAAAATGATATAAATTACAGCAGTTATGGTCTATATGTTTCAATTTAATGTGCTTGTAATGATAAATTATTTTAGTTATGGTGCTCAAAGAGGACTTGAGCTGTGTCTAGGTGGCGGGGACATTAGAACAATTGCAGCTGTCAGGGGAGGCTGCAGCCATTAGTCAATAAATTAAAGAGTAATTACAATCATTTCTGCTTCTGTGGCTCTATCTGGAGGACCTCACACAGGTGGAATAGAAATGTGTTCAGCTAGTGGATTAGGGGGAGAGAGAGAGAGAGAAAGAGAGAGAGAGAGAGAGAGAGAGAGAGAGAGAGAGAGAGAGAGAGAGAGGCGTTACTGAGTCACTTTTGCCTCAAGCGCCTCTGGAGCTCAAGTTTGTGAAAAACTTTCCATTTCTCACTGGCATTTGTTTCAGGTCACTTCTCTCGGATTGAGGTCAGTGTGTAGTACCTTGCATTGTTAATGACACTTAGTTGTACAGTATGGTCAGGTTTAGCATTGTGTGTTGTTCACATTGATTTCTGTACTATTGGAAGTATATTATATGATAAATGATGATGGATGATGATAAACAATTAGGAAGCACAAGGATATTAAATTCTTATCAGTGCTGGCACATAATCACTTAAAAATGGTGTCAGCCCCTTATTTCCCAAGCCCTTTCTACCAGAGTCAGCGTTCACGTTTTGAACCACAGTAGCTCTTCTGTGGTATCGGATCAGACAGGAGCCTTGGGTGCACATGAGCCTGTCGCCGATTCACCAGATTCTTCTTTGGATCACTTTTGATAGGTACTAACTACTGCACACCCAGAACACTCCACAAGACCTGCCGTTTTGGAGATGCTCTGACTCTAGTCATGTAGTCATCACATTAAGGTCCTTGTCAAAGTGGCTCAAATTCTTACGCTCGCCCATTTTCACTGCTTCCAGCGCATCAGCTTTAAGAACTGACTGTTTACTTGCTGCCTAATATATCAAACCCCCTGACAGGTGGTGTTGTAATGAAATAAGCAGGCAGTCAATGTTATTCACGCTACTATCAGTGGTGCTAATGTTATGGTTTAGGGTGGGCACTGGACCTGTGTACGATAACTACCTAGAGCCTGTTCCATATAGAAATTCTTATTATTAGTTTTTATTATTATTATTTTATTATTAGTTATTTAGTTAAACCTGCCTTTTCTGACTGATATGATTGTTCATTCTCAAATAAACAGCAGAATCTACAATTGTAAAAAAATATATAAGTATTGTAGCACTCAGGGTTGAGTGATTTTGCGAATTACTGAAGGTGAGGCTTAGCTACATCTGACTTTTGTTACATAGTGACAGTGTTTAATGTTCAGATTCACTGCCTTACCCTATATTGTTATGAAATATTTAACAGGATGTGATTCATGCTGGGTTCCCCAGTGGCACAGCTACCTGAGATTTTGCGCTGTCATCAGGAGATCATGAGCTTGAATCGCAGCGATGGCAATTACAAAAGGTTACTCCGTTTTTGTTCCTGTCTTCTAAGTGATATATTTCAACAGCTTATGTCTAAAGTCTGTAAAAGCAGCTCTACTCATCACAAACTTTGATTTTATGACTACAGCCCACAATTTATTTTTGCAAAACACGTTCATTTGTATCTTTTCTGGACCGTCCCAGAAAGTTCTAGAAAGTTCTAAGAAGATTCCCGAAAATTCTCGAAACCATTGGTCTATTCTAGAAACTTGAGAATTTGGAGTGAATGGAGAATGTTCTTGAAAATGTCATTGTCCTGAGCACAGAAGCAAAGTTTTTGTGGAGCAATAGCCATTTTCTATTGACTGTAGGCATAAGGGATTGGGAAAACACACTTTGTACACAGGAACAAATATAAATCAATATCAGCCAATATCATTGGGCTAATGATATATCGGTTGAGTCCTGTTGACAACATACAGCAGCAGGTTGTTCTACAGGTTTCCCCATCATGTGCAGGTTCATTACATTCATGAACTGAATTCTCAGTGCAATAAAAAGCGAAGCACGCATTGTGAAGCAAGTAACTGACCATGAAGCCAAGGGAACACAGCCACTACTGATATTGTACTGTATCTGTCAAAAGAGACATACAGTACGTACGATTTCCCACCAAGCACATGCTACCTTCACGGCTCAAGTATTGATTGATTTGTAAAGCGCATCACTTTCCCCGCTATAAGGCAGCGCGTTGTAGCCCCAGGTAAAACCACACCCACATTAGTGGAATCCCCAGGCGTGCTTAAGCTGGTGCTGGGAGGCGAGAAGTGTGGGTTTTGTCTTCGAGCGCTCTACTGCCTTATTATGTATGACACTCCTGCTGCTGTGTAATGCAACACTCAGTCATGGGCGCTGTCTCACACTGAGCAAACACATTCCGTAGCCAAACTTTAAAGGACAGACCTGTGTACAGATACGGCGAGTTTGAGCAAACTCTCTCCCCCTGCAGACCCGCCGAGAGAGAGAAAGCAGCTTTAGAATACTCGATCAGCCTGGATATACCAGCAGCAGGAGAGCAGACAGGGAATAGCACAGCAGACACTAAAAGAGCTGCATGATATGGAAAGGACGCCATATTGCAATTATATTGCCACATATTGCGACTGTGAAATGCTGCCTTGAACTTTTTTTTGACAGATACAGGTGAAAAGTTTGAAGAGGAATTCCACTTTTTAAGTACAATTTGGCTGCTGTAATGTAGTTCTGACCAGGCAGTTTCCTCCAGAAGTTAGGATTTCACATCAAACTGAAGTGATAAGATTGAAAGACACCTCAGTTTGATGTGAAATGCTAACTTCGATGAGAAAACTGCCTCGTCAGAACTACGTTACAGTAGTAGTGAACCAGATGGAACCATCTAATGCATATAAAAATATATTATTATAATGTATTATTATATTGATATATTAT
>JBBPDA010000132.1:11700756-11712076 GCA_037974385.1 Arnoldichthys spilopterus | reverse complement strand
CTCTCTCTCTCTCTCTCTCTCTCTCTCTCTCTCTCTCTCTCTCTCTCTCTCACACACACACACACACACACACACATCTTTTCATCCTTACATCAGTTTTCTCACTCACGGTCTCTCTTGCTCCCACACATTCTTCTTTCTTTCTTCCTTTCTTTCTTTCTTTCTTTCTTTCTTTCTTTCTTTCTTTCTTTCTTTATCCAACTCGCAGTCCCTCATTAACTGACTCTCACCTTCTCTCTCTCATGCTCCCCTCAGTCCATCGCTATCCCTATCCCTTTCTTTCATTCTCTCTTTTCTCTCTCTCTCTCTCTCTCTCACTCACTCTTCCCTCCCACTGTCTTCATTTCTTACCAAAATTCAATCCAATTCTGGACATGCTTGGATCTGAGCGCTGCATGATGTATCTCCGCTTCCCAGAACAAGAGCAAGCGTCTGGCTGCTTGTGTTTCCACTCTGATTCATTTACCATGTCACGTTGCGCCGTCCCTTTTTATGCTAATGCACTTGTCAGAATCTATTTTGGCCCCGTTGGTGGCATTTGTTTTGCAATGGATCTTATTTTAGTGCTTATATGAGTTTTGCTTCCCATTGCTGTTTCAGAAAAACGGCAGTCGAAAAGACATTCAGAAAGCTCATAAATGGAGGAATACGTAATTCACCAAGTGTTTTTCTTTTTCCTCCAGACCCGGCCCTTTCCTCTTTCTTTTGCTTGAAACCGTTCCAAATGGCACGGCTGTGATTGAATCCCGGCTGTCTAACTCTGAAAAGCTGTTCGGAAGAGGCGAGTTTCGTGCTGCCGTCCCATTTAAGTCAGATGTGCTTGAGTGAGTTTCATGGTCGTGGATCCGGGCGCGTTGGGACCCAGATAGCAGTGGCCCATGGGATAGATCCTCCCCTGTGGATGTCCGTCCCTGCTTGTCTCAAAACGGATTATAACAGCGTGGCGTCTTACGAGTGCGCAAAACTGGATCAGCAGTGTTTCATTTGTCTCAATGCTGGTTTGAGGAGGTCGAGGTGTCCTTGGTGCTTGCTGTCCTGTGTCCTGTGGAGCACTCGCAGGCTTAGAGGCCCACAGTTGAACTCACATTGCCTGAATGCCCTGTGACCTGATAAAAGTCACGTGGGGGTTGTGATCTCCTGGCTGCTTCTTAGAGCTGTCATTAAGTCCTAATATATGTGTGTTACTCCATAGTATCATGACTTTTTCTTTGGAGCTGTGCCGATACTACAATATATTGCTGAACTTCAATTCCTTATTCATGAACATACACCAATACTTTAAGCACTTGCATCAATATTTATTTTTTCATACCTTTTGCTATTTTAAGCAATGTGGATAAAGTAGGTTGTTAATAGCTATAGCCAATTCATACGCTAGCAGTGACGATTAGCAGTATGAACAATTGTTCACTTTCTTCACAAACCGGAGCTACATGAATTAAATTGAGAAAAAATGTTTATTTTTGAAGATTTTTTGAAGATTTTTGAAGGGTCAACCAGTGCTACATCTGTTGTAAGCATGCCTACTCACCTTCAACAGTGTTGCCTTAGGAGTGACATTTCATTTTCTTCCCTATTAGAGTCATTTTTAGCTAGTTTCACCTGTTAGCAAGGATTCCTCTTACAAGGCTAACAAAGCTTGTAGAGTGAAGGCTTGTGTTTGCTTCCTCATGTAAACAACACTTTTGGAGAACAGCACTAACTGGTGATTCTTTTACATCAGCTAAGAGACACACTGGCTAGCATTTTGCTCTGATGGGGGAAGAGTGAGGGGTTTATCAGAGATAAAGCAAGACAATCTCTGCCTTTTGGACCCTTGGCCACAGAAGATGGTGAAGTTCACTTTTTAGTACTAGAAATCAAAACCTACCAATGATGCACCATGATGGTGTGAGGAACTTTGGAAAAGGCACAAGTGCATGAGGGCAATTTATTTTTTCCTCACTAGCTAGCTAAGATAGTGTTGCTGTTTGGAAGCTACATCTCTGTTATTAGCCCCTTCGTTGGTGGATTTCCCAGTAGCTGTATAAGGTGTTTGCCCAGTGCATGCTGGATACTATAGTGAGAGGACAAGGATACACAATTCAGAATTCTGTTAAACCCATGAGGCAAGCAACATGAGAAATAACATTTTAAAGACTAGTTTTAGGCCAAAATCTCACTTTAACAATTTGGTGTTTGGCCTGAATTCAGACACTCAGCTTTAAAACTCTAAGACTATTTGACCAAACTTTAGGTCATCTTGACCACCTTCAAACTGAGATGATTTCAAAATACACGTCTTTTCTGCGCGTAATCATCAACCAAGGCCAGATTACATTGACGCCAATGACTTATGACGCACAAAAATTAACTGAAATGATTAAACACACACATAGTGATGATAAACACGCACTTACCACATTAGCTCAACTTTACCCTATTTTCTGAGGTCCAGACTTTTTGCTACTGAGGTCACAACTGGTTGAAACTGGTTCCACCTAAATCTGCTATAAGATGTGCTTTTTGAGCAAAGAGATTCATTCATTCAGAGGTTCAGACTTGCTCTGAGGCCTGTGAATCTGCCTGCTTTCTTTTTTTCTCTCTCTCTCTCTCTCTCTCTCTCTCTCGCTCACTAGCTCTCTCTCTCACTCCCTCGCTCACTCTCTCTCTGTTACTTTGGTTTTCTCTGACTTGGGATCCCAAATCTTTGGGGGACACTTTGTTTCTAGATAGACACCTCTCTCTCTGTTAAATAAAACTTTTAAAATGACTTTACGGTGTAATACTGACCTCTCCTTGAAGACACATCGACACTCGCCAACATCAGATTATAATCCAGCTGTAATACTGTAATGCACAGTGACTTCGCGTTGTCAAATGAGAGATATCATGAGATAAGGGAGCTCTAGTCAGTCTGAAAGTGCACAAGTTGAGGCAGAAAGATTTACCCCCTGCTTAGACACTCACCCCTACACCTAAGTGGGAACACATTCTTCTGCACATTGCCGAAGGTCATTAAAGCTCCCTATAGCCTCTAAAGGGGACTACGTCACTCAGAGTGCTCTGTTCTAATCAAATGGTCAATTGTTCAATCTATGAGAACCGACAGGTGGACAGAGGAAGAGACAAACACATTGACGGGAACACGAGGACAGACACTTGAGAGACCTTCAGGCAGACAGGTGAACCTGACCTGATGGACAGGTAGACAGCCAGGTCCAGGCCGCTCCTTCGGGCACAGAAGGATTGCAGTCCTCCCTGCCAGCATCAGCTCTTCTCAGAATTGCTTTAACCATGCTTTGTCCCTGTACATGCTCTTTTAAAGCTACTGTTGCAAGGTTGGAAAAGCTTTAGATAAAAATGAAAGTTAGATAAAAAAATTCTAGGTAAAAATTTTTTCCTTTTCCAAATATTTTTTGTATGTGGAGTTTCAAATATTTTCACATTTTAAAATCTGATAGGGATAAATATCTGACTAATGGGCAAAGCTTTAATGTGGCTATTTGCTATGAACTAGAGTTAGCTAACGTGTTATGGTTGCAGCCAACACCACTGTAGCTTGATTGTGTCACTTTATGGGATTATCCAGCAGCATTTTCCTCATCATGCCTTGCTGTTACAGTACTGTGCAGTTCTAGGCACTTCAGCAGATTGTTTAAAACCATTTATCTCAGCAGGAAGTGTGTTTTTGTAATCATAAAACATTAAAAAGAAACAAAAATTGTTCTTAAATATTTCATATCTTGTGACCTTGTTAGAGGAACACAAGTTTCTAATGTTAGTGTTCTTTTCTGAGTAAATACGTGTTTTCCTCATCACAGTTATTACATAATGGCATGACCGCAATTACCTGAGACGTTCACATTTGCTGAAGCTGATCTGTTTCTAATTTGTCACTCGGTGCTTTAACATGTTAAGAGCAGTGTTTCTGAATTAGTAGTGCGGCATCTGATGCTAACGTTGTTAGCATGTATATACATTTTTTGTTCATATTTTCACACAAGCACAAGCTTTACTTGACTCTACATATAATTATCTAGAAGTGTAGACATTACCATATACACTGATCAGCCATAACATTAACACCACCTGCCTAATATTGAGTAATCTCCCCCCATGCTGCTGAAACAGCTATGACTGTGGTGCTCTGTGTGTTCTGGCACCTTTTTATCAGAGTCAGCATTCTCATTTTCTGCATCAGTAGCTCCTCTTTGGGATCAGACCAGACGAGCAAGCCTTTACTCCCCACATTCATCAGTGATCCCATCTCCCTGTTGCCAATTCGCCAGTTGTCTTTCACGTTTGGTAGGTACTAACTACTGCGCACCTATAACACTCCGCAAGACCTGCGAGATGCTCTGACTCAGTTGTCTAGCTGTCACAACAAGGCTCTTGTCAAAGTGGTTGAGATCCTTATTCTCGCCCACCCCCTCGCCTGATCCTCACCAACCTGCAGGGGGGTCCAGGGCATGCTAAACATGGCTTAATATACACTCATGCTCCTGTCTACACACTCTCCCCTCTCTGCAGAGGTCTTTCTGTCGAGTCTTAGTGCTGAGGGTTTAGAGGAGGTATTGACCGTGAGAAAAACGATGAGGCTATGGAGGAACTATTAAGCAGAGATAGCAGGGGACTTTCTGTGTATGTGTGTCCATATGGTTGTGTCAGTTTGTGTCTGTCTGTGCGTATATAAGTGTGTGCCCCAGAGATGTCCTTAAAAAAACTTTTCTCCTCGCAACTGTGTGTGTGTGTGTGTGTGTGGCGGCTATAGGCGAGTGTGCTGATCTTATTTTCTGATAGTGAAGAAGCTGTCTGCAACAGGCCAGAGAACAAGCCTGCAGCCCATAGGCACAGCCAATGAAAAGAGCACAACTACTTACAACTAATCCCTCTGACAGCAGCCACTGGCATACAAGTTTGCTGTGTGTGTGTGTGTGTTTACCCGTGCAGGGGCTCTTCATCCACTGTGATGATGTTTTCATGCTGAGGTTTTTATGACAATGCACTGCTAATGTATTTGAGTTGGCTTTCAGAGACGCAGTCTATCACGTCTGTGAACTGCTGTTTAGGGTAGAATTTCAAATCCGATGCATCCCAGATCCCGGTGGTGATCACCGGTTGTAAACTGCAGTGCCACTGACCCTGAGCCACACCCTGGCTTTCCAGTAGGGCTGATTCTTACCAAAATAGTTCATCTGCTGACTGCTTTTTTCAGCTGTCCAAGATTTTTTACAGGGGAGGCTTTTTGCCCTTAAACTCTTGTTGTAGGCCTCCTACTGCTCAGTGAACTGCAGTGATATTTTGTCAATAAAATCAAATTAAAGTTATTTGTAAAATGAGATTAGATCGAATTTGAGATGGAATTCAGACTGAGCTGGAATATTTTTCATTGTTTTTATTTAACTAAAAATGTTAAACTTTCATTTTCCATGAAAAAGGATTGAGTAGATTTTGGTGCTTCGTAAGTGCAGTGCCTCACCTCAGTGACACTGTTTGACCTTTGTCAGTTAAACGAATAGCACAGCCAGCGTAAGACGAGCTCAGATAACTAACAAGCTAACAAGATACTTCAGGGGACTGAAATGCAGTGAAAAAGTTCCTCTTTTTTATTATGAATTTTACCTACATACATTTATTTATGTCCATATTAGTCAGTCGTTTCTAGCAATTCCTTTCACCACAACAGATCTACGGGTCTACATTCAATAATAACTGACCAAAACAATAGAAATACCTAATTATTACTAATGTCAGTAGCTATATTACACCCATGCCTAGTCAGTGAGCATTTTCTTACATGGAGCACCCTACTATTGACCATAACTATGTATAAATCAGCCTGTGAGGTGACCAGCCGCAGTATCCGGTAGGCAACAAATCTGTAAATATTTGGATAATATCTTATTATCTGTATTTCTTAAAATTCGGAGTTGTACACGTTGTCGAGTAATTGTTACAACCCAACTTAATCTCCAGTGAAGGAACAAATCATAGAACGAGAGAGCGAGAAAAAGGCCAGGAGAGGTGGCAGTCTGGAGGCTATTACAACCTAATTAAATTAATGAAGACACATGTTGTCCGGTCAGCCTGACTAGGCGGCTGTCATATCCCTGCCGGCTGGGGCCTGCCAAAGAGGAGACGGGGGCTGCATGCCGCTGGCCAGCCGCCACACGCATTTTACGGGACGCTTGACCAGCGCAAAAGACCCACAGCCAGGCCCGGCTCCAATTCAAACATCTTCATTAGAGATGTTCACATTTGTGTCATTACGGCTCCTGTGCAGGCATTCCGAACGAGGGCTGCAAGTCCACTGACTGAAAGAAAAGCTGGGAGTGCTTAGCGTCTCATAATAATTTGAATAAATCTGCATATTTTCTTTGTCAGTTTGCAGTAAGGTAAGACATTAAATATAACCTGTGTAGATCTCAGATTTCTGTTGTGAACCCATTCATTTTATGCCCCTTGCGTTGTGATGTCAGCAGCCATCAAACACATCAGGTGTTTAAAGTAAGAGTATAATTATATAAGTTATATAAGTTTCAATCCTTGCAGCAGTTTGGAAAAGGAAACAGGCGAAACAGGCGAAACCTAGTCATAATTAGATGAAAAGATCCATTCATTCATTTTCCAAACCACTTTTTCCGTTTCTGGTCACGGGGAAGCTTGAGCCAATCCCAGCTGGCTATTGGCCCAAGGTGGGGTACCCAGGACAGGAGGCCAATCCATTGCAGGGCAACACATAGACAGACATCCATTTACACACACACACACACACACACACACACACACACACACACACACACACACACACACACACACCCCTATGGTTAATTTAGAGTATCCAGCCAACCTATTGCAAGCCTTTTGACAGTGGGAGGAAACCTGAGCCCCCAGATGGAAACACACATAAACACAAGGAGAGCTTGCAAACTCCACACAGAAAGGCACGTGTGGCTGACCCAGGATCGAACCCAGGATTTTCTTGCTTTTTCTATATTTCTCTGTGTAAAATAGGTCCAACTTATACACATACATAGGTTTATATAGAATACTTCATACACTAATGTCTGTTTATATTTTTTACAAAGTTTACTTTTTTTTATCTTATTGTGTTGTATAGTTTTTTAAATAGTATCTATTGCTTTACCCACTCTTCTGCTGTTCTTACCTTTCGTACTGCCGTAGGAATGCAAATTTCCCACTTGTGGGAATAATAAAGGTTTATCTTATCTTATCTTAACTCTTTAGCATGTTTTTAAATCACAGGAGCAACTTCTGGGTTCTCAATCCTCAATCTGAAACTGCCTGAAAAGTTGTTAGATGTGTTAGTCCACTTACGTTTAAGCTCAGTCTGCTGTGTACCTTTAAGACTTGTCCATTGTTTCCTTTAGTTCAAAATTCTGATCAGAATCAGAATCTGCATCAACTTTATTGGCCAAGTATGTTCGCACACATAAGGAACCATTTCAGACAATTGTGTCTCTACAGACAGTTCTATACAACACAATACAGTACAACACAGCACCATACATAATAGTCAAAATACAATAAACAATATGCAGTTGACTATGCAGACTCCATAGTACGATGCACAACATACGATATGCATGTGTGATGCGGTATAACATATGGTACAGTACAATATACGGAGTATATGCAATTTAACAATATAGAGTATAAAGGCATTTATACATATATACATAAGTGAATCTGTCATTGTGAACAAACTCAAGAATCACAAAGAAATGTGACCTCTGCATCAAACGTGCACATGTGGAGCAGTGGGGAGCTATCAACAGCGCCCAGGGAGCAGTGTAGCGGGACGGTACCTTGCTCAAGGGAACCTCAGTGGGGCCTTGGCCAGGACTTGAACCTGCGACCTTCAGGTCCCAAAGGCAGTGTCCTAACCACTAGGCCTCCACTGCCCACTGATATATATATATATATATACACTATGCAATGTACAGTCAATACACAATATACAGTATGCAGTAAAAAACATATAAAATAAGCAATTTGCTTAACAGTGTAAAACAGACAGTACAATTACAGTACAAAATATACAGTGTATATTAAACAGCGAATGTGGAGATTATCCTGCCAACTATTCATGAGGGTAATAGCATGAGGGAACACACTGCTCCTGTGTCTGGCAGTCTTGGTGAACAGCTATTGAGCTATAAGCAATTGAGCAATACACAACCTCACAGCAGAGCATTATTCCGCCGTTTAGTTGTGTTGTCCGCAAAACTTAAAGAGTGTCTCTTAAATAAAACGTCCCTTTAATTTCTGTGATCCCACCTCCACAGACTTTCTCTAAGGACAAGCTCCCTCAGTGGCAGAAAGTGTAGATACAGCTCCACTGCCACAGTGCTACGTGCATGTCTGCTTTTCTCCTGGCCTTTCTCCCTAGCAGTAACTGTCAGAATAAAGAAAACAGCATCTGAGGAGAAGCTGGACTGTGGAGGGGGGTTACTCCTCACACAGCTCTCTGGGAATTTATAGGTGTGGATGTAGAGTTGTCCAGAGGTGCTTTATGTAGGATTGAGAGAAGCCTGGCTCCTGAGCTCCACTACACCTGCTGGGCTTTAGGAGCTTTAGCCATACACTGATGAGTCCGTAGCAGGAAGCGCTAGTAAATTTTGCCTGGATGAAGCAAGCCTGCTGTCCAACAACTTTTTGCTTGCATGCCCATCTGTCATGCTGGACTATATATGTCATTGCGGTTGCTTGGAGCTCACTGAACTAGATACTGACCTGATGCCTGGGTTTTTAGTCAGGATACCACAGTCTGACTGCTGCTATGTCATGCTTGTGTAGTGCCAGTCAAGAGTTTGGACTTTTTACTATTTCTTACATATTAAGGTAATGGTGAAGACTATTATGGGGAATTATGCAAGTGTTAAACAAATCAAAACTGTCAGATATTTTATTTTAAGCAGAAGCTTCCAAAGTCGATTGTTTACATCACAGGATTGAATTCAATGTTTTTAACCAACTACTTAATATTTATTCAGTTCTGCACTGTCCAACCCTGCAGCAGAACTGCCACTTCTTTAGGAACTTGCCCGGCTGAAGCCTAGATCAGCTCTCAAGCTTAGATGCCATAAGACTAATTATTAGCAGTAATCGTGATTTTTGCTTGTACAGGAGTAACTCAGCAACAAAGCAGATGTACACATATTCCCCACCTTTCACCCCTAAATGCAGTTGAATATATTTAGTGTCTGATGTTTGCTTCTTTAGTTTTGTGCTGGAACACTGGAATGCTCTGTAAAATGGCAGATTCCATAGGGAGTTAAATAACTCCTGCTGTATATTATAAATAAGGAGCTCTTTAAGACACACTGTTAGGAAACAGTCCTTTGTATTTTCATAATGTTTTGCTTCTCTTGTAAAGTAACTATTAAAAAGATACAAATATATGATAAAAAAATATGTTAAGTATGTTAAATTCAGCAGACATGTAAAATTGTTCACCAGACTTTGCGGAAAAATGTAAATGCTCCTTTTTAGCATTTTTTTAGCATTACACTTACCATTCAAAAAACCAACAAAACATAATATGACCAGGGGTTTTCAAACATTTGCTTATAATTGTATATAAATCTTTTTTTTGAGAGCAGTGGTTCCTCTGAGACCTCACAGACTATTACGTGTCTTGCTCTTGGCGTGACCTTTGTTGATCAAGAACTCCCGGGGAGAATAACAATGGTCTTGAATTTTCTCCCTTTCTTTATCTACTTGTGTGTAAAAATGCGATGGTGTTTTAGGTCATATAAATATGCAGAAATAAAGAAAGGGTTCACAAATGTTAAACACCATTGTACATATAGTTTCACTCCAGGCTCCTTTGCTGTAATGTGACACTGACAAAAAAGACTTTTTAAATAAGCTTGTTCTACAAACGCCTTGTGTTGTAAGAACTGTTGGCATTTCCTGCTGCTGCAAAAGAGATGCTACATAATATGCCCCCCCCAACACCACCCCGGCAGTGATGGCAGGCAGAAGCTGTAGTTCAATATCGCGTATGAGCGTGTCAGAATCGCTCAGCCAAAAGCCGACAGTAAGTGAGGCAGACAGATCTGTGACCTTCAGGCATCATTTATGAGTTTCCACAAAAGTGTGTGAGTTTCCTTTTTTTCCTCCTCCACTCGTTCCTTTGGTGCAAGTTAGGACAACGTGATTAATAGTGTAAAACCGTTTCTGTGAGTGTGTGTGCGTGCGTGTGTGTGTGTGTGCATATGTGTGTGTGTGTGTGTGGTTTTGTGTGTGTGTGTGTGTGCGTGTGTGTGTGTGTGTGTGCATATGTGTGTGTGTGTGGTTTTGTGTGTGTGTGTGTGTGTGTGTGTGTGTGTGTGTGTGTGTGTGTGGTTGTGTGTGTGTGTGGTTGTGTGTGTGTTTTTATATGTTTTCAGGACAAAATGACCTGACTTTGTAGAAAACAGGCCTACAGTGTCAAGAGCAACAACACTGACTTTGTAAGGATGCTCATGCTTTATAATTTATGTATGTGTGTGTGTGTGTGTGTGTGTGTGTGTGTGTGTGTGTGTGCGTGTTCCCTCTTATGCCTACGCTCAGAGCTGTAGTAAGGGTCCTATAATGGTGGAATGTGTGGATAAGAGAAGTAAGAAAAAGAGAGAAAGAAGGGAAAGATCAAACACAGGCCCTTCCGCCCTCTCTTCCATCGACAGCTCGTCCACAAATGAAAAATAAAATGCAGCAGGTCACGCGCCCCAGCCCTTTGAAGTGGTGCTGGGCGTGTATAGAGATCGTAACCCAAATTCTTTGATTAGAGTTCATGTACAGGTGAAGATGTCACTGCAGAACAGTCATAAGCATGGCTTTAGAAATGTGAGGCTCTTCATTATCATACGTACGCTACACACGCTTTATCAGCCTGATCCCACACAGTCTCCTTATGCTTTCGCTTTTTTGTGTGATCGTGTGCAGGGGCCAGTGTGTGTGTGTGTGTGTCTCACTCTCTCTTTCCCTCTTTTTTCTTTTCCCCATATCCATCTCCCTCTCTACGTCTTTCTCTCTCTTTCCCTCCTTTTTCTTTCTTTCTCCTCATCTCTCTCTCTTTCCCTCATTTTTCTTTCTCCTCCACCTTTACCCTCCTCCCTTGGTCTTTCTTCCCATCTCTCTCTCTTTCCTTCCTTTTTCTTTCGTTCTTCTCATTTCTCTCTATTTCCCTCTTTCTTCTTTCTCTTCTCCCTGTACCCCCGTTTTTCACCCCATCTCTCTTAGTTTTCCTCCTTTCTCTTTCTCTCTCTCTCTCTCTCTCTCTCTCTCTCTCTCTCTCTCTCTCTCTCTCTCCCTCTCTCTCTCTCTCTCT
>JBBPDA010000132.1:11680968-11695315 GCA_037974385.1 Arnoldichthys spilopterus | reverse complement strand
GTGTGTGTGTGTGTGTGTGTGTGTGTGTGTGTGTGTGTGTGTGTGTGTGTGTGTGTGTGTGTGTGTGTGTGTGGCTTCAAAACAAGTTAATTGTTGTATGAACTTAATTCAGTGATGCCACACATTGCCATACAGTTCCATTTAGTCAAATAGAATAGAGTTGGTATATACAGTATATGTGTTTGTAGCTTAACATAAAATTCATCATTCATCATCGCTAATCAGTCTTTTGTTGGAATAGAATACGATTTGGTCCCAAATAAAATTAAAAGTAATTTTATTTATTTATTTCATGTATAAACTGATACAGTTTCAGGTAAAACTTTTTCACAAACCAAAACACATTCTGACTGTATGTTATGTTCAAAACCAGCACACATGCCTAAACGTGGGTTGTGTGCATGCTGAAGTGTCAAATACTCTTCTCATTTGCATATGCATTTGAGGGCTGACTGCACAAAACATAGGAGTACCTCACAAAATATTTAGCCGTGGGGCTGATTCCATATTCTACTGAATGTAGAAGTCTGAGGAACTCGCCACAATTAGCCATGTGTTTTTTTATCCTCCTTTTTGTAAAACCAGGTGTAAACTTGGCTTAGGGTCTTGGTGAGAGTCTTGCTTCTATAATGGCAGATGCAGCTGTTAGACAGAGACAGGAGACTCAAACACGTGTTAAAAGAATGTTTGGTAACACTTGACTTTAACAGTGACATAACCGTGCCATAAACATGTCATTGGAGATGATATATACTGTCACGACTTGTCATTAAATTATGTCCAGCAATATAACAGTGTCATGCTGCCATTACCCGTAATTGTCATGGCAGACATTATAATTGTTGATGTCATGACAGCTTATGTCACATCATCATTTAAGGTCACCAATACTGATAATATGATCACATCTCTTAACATAATCTATCATGAGTGGTCACATCTGCCTTGTCATGTTTATGGCAGGGTTATGTCAGTACTATGTAGTGGGGTTTATGTAAAGTGTTACTGTTTACCATACGCATTACAGTGTCTTTAACTCTCAGGACCATGTGTACATGTTTTAGAAGACGAGGCGTAATGATCAATCGCTCCATTCTGGGAACCAACCCACAACCAACCTGCAAAAATGTTTGTTAACCATACACCCAACCCAACCTGTCACCCACCAGTCTCAGCATGAGGGACATAATACTGTAGATGCCAATGGGGGAACGGGCCAGAGGTTAGAAATTACATTAAGATTCTTTTTTGTTGTTTTTCCTGACCCGACCCACCCCCACTTTCTGTTCCGCTTACCCAAACCCACCCAACCCCAGAGGAGCCACGACTCCGCCATGTTATTATTTCACACACTCCGTTTTCTTTGCCCTGTTGAATGCTTTCCTATGATTTGCCCGGTGCTCCATCCGCAAGAGTTATGACATTTTTCATATAAATGACGTGTGCATACAGTCATATTCCGAAGTTTGGATTAGATTAGATGATTTTCTTAGTGAAGTAAGCACATCCTGTGCAGTGAACAAACTTAAATATGACATTTTTATGCAAATCTTAGTGCCCAGTTTCTTCTTATTAACCTGGTTTAACATATTGGGAAAAAATAATAAAAAGCACTTTTGACGTAACACAGTTTGTCATTTTCCTCAGTGTTCACGTTCAGATTTGGCAAATAAACAGTAAATGAGCATTAAAATTGCAGAAGTGTGTTCTCTGTAGAGGATGTTTACAAATATTCACTAAATTAACAAAGCATTTAACCCTATTTGTACTGCCCCCTGGTGGTAGTACAGCTCTGTACCAAACACAATTGTTATTTAAAAACGTCAGGTTCCGTAATTAATCTACTGGATAAAACACCAAAACTTCGACATTACTTGATTCTCTGAACGCCAGAGCACATGTCTACCAAATTTGAAGATTCTGTGTGTTTTTGTTCTTTAATAATCGGTAAAAATGTGTTTTTACAAACTAAACTCTAGAATAAAATATAAAAGAGGTACTTATTATTTTTTTTTATTAAACTTCATTTTCTTCATGGTGCGTTTGTCTTGATCCATTTTCAATTTGAATGATGTTTCCATGACCTTCTGATCTGAAGATATTAAGCTTTAAAGACAACTATACAAAACTAGGCAGAAATGACCCGATCCACCCCATGCAGACAAGGGTTAACTTCACCCTGGATGCACAGACTTTAACATAAGACTGTGTATGAGGGCAAACTGGTTCATTAGGAATGTCTGTGCAGGCTGATGTTTGCATGCCCTGAAGACGGTTCAGCAGTGTTCAGAAGTTCACATTTTCACTACGTTGATGAATAAGGAACAGTTGGTGTTCTGCAGGTCTTACATGAGCAATGCACACCCATGTTTGCTTGTGTATGTGGAGCAGTGTGTGTGTGTGTCTGTGTGTGTGTGTGTGTGTGCGAGAGAGAGAGAGAGAGAGAGAGAGAGAGACCCTCTCGGAGGACCTCCCTGTGCCCCTGAGAGACTCATAAAGCAAGGGCGCGTAGAGCAGAAAATTGAAAGCATCTCTGAGGTGTCACAACTCGCCCTGGGCCACAGATAAAACACCCTGCCCAGGTCACACAGGCCACACACACACAGGCTCAATTTGTTCCTCAGTCCAGCGCTCTGCATCATTTTGTGACAAATTTCAGCATTTAGTCATAATAGTGCGACCTGGACAGGATCTGCTCCAGCAGTCTAAACTCCATCAGCTCTGCTCACAGCAGCTCCACAGAGTGACCTCTCTCTGAATGCAGGGGTACGTTTCCTGCAGCTGCACCACAACTCTCAAACCCAACGCTGCTGTACTGAAGGCTACTATACACCTTTACTGCACATAGCGTGTTCACGCTGAGAGATGAAGCCGGATAGTGAAGTGAAAGTGACTATTTGCCATTGTGAACACACTCAAGCACCACAACGAAATGGGACCTCTGCATTTAACCCATCACACGTGCACACGAGGAGCAGCGGGCAGCTACCAACAGTGCCCAGGGGCAGTGTAGCGGGACAGTACCTTGCTCAAGGGTACCTCAGTAGTGCCCGGGCCAGGACTCGAACCTGCGACCTTCAGGTCCCAAAGGCAGTGTCCTAACCACTAGGCCTCCACTGCCCCGTTACCCATGCAGTGCACTGGTAACCCTCACACCAATCAGTGGCACATAGAAATGCAGGGCCTCATTCAGTGAACTGAGGAGCAGATGTTCAGAGATCTTCAGAGATAAGGTGAAAGAAACTTTTTTTGTCCTGTTATTGTCATTTTTAAAATAATATTGATTCATTGATTAATTAGTTAATATTTATTCAGCATTTATCTTTACATTTCAAATGTACACATTCAGAGAAGACAGGATAAACCTCACTCAACCTTTGCCTCTCTCTTCCTCTCTCAATCCGCTCCTCTTTCTTACCCCTCTTTTTTCTGTCTCTCGTTCTGTCTTGCTTTCTTTCCCCTCTCTCTCACTCTCTCCATCATTCTTCGTCTTTCATTCTCTCCTTCACTCTTTTGCCTCTTTCTCGCTCTTATTCTCTGCTGCTTTCTTTCCCCCTATTTCTGTCTCGCTCTCATTCTTTCCTCTTTCTCTGTCACTGTCATTCCCTTTAACATTCTTTTGCCTTCTTTCTCATTCCATTGCTCCTGGTTGGGTGTCGAGCTCAAGAGTGGCAAGGTGACATTGTGTGTCATATCAGCATTCCACAGTAATCCCTCCACATACACCTCTCTCTCTCTCTCGCTCTCTCTCTCTCTCTCTCTCTCTCTCTCTCTCTCTCTCTCTCCATGTCTCTCTTGCTCTCTCTTTCTCTTTCTCTCTCTCTTTCTCCATCTCTCTCTCTCTCACTCTCTCTTTCTCTCTTTCTCTCTCTCTCTCTCTCTCTCTCTCTCTCTCTCTCTCTCTCTCTCTGTCTCTCTCTCTCTCTCTCTCTCTCTCCTGGGAGTAATTACTTCCTGCAGCTTGAGAGGCTCAATTTGCCTTAAAAGAACAAGAGCCTCAGGTAGCGTGGGTGAAACTGAGAAACAGAGAGAGCATGAGTGTCTGTGTGTGTGTGTGTGTGTGTGTGTGTGTGTGTGTGTGTATGTGTGAAAGAGAGAGCAAGAATGAGACAGAGAGTGAAGGATAAACTTGATCGGACATCATTCGGTTTTCCTCACACTCTTCACTAAGTGTCTCTCTCTCCACTCCGGCTTACAGATACACTCCTTTAGGTCACATGGGACAATGGCAGGGTGTAAACGCAGCTGATTGAGTGAAGCTAATGGTGTGTGTGTGTGTGTGTGTGTCTCGCCAGCCCCGCCCATGCTCCAGCCTCTTATCTCTGGTGAAGAATGAGATTCCCCTGACAAGAAAAGCAGTGCACAACGTTTTAATAAGGGCCCCACCGCGGGGAGCTCATAACCTAGCCGCTCTTTTGATTTGATTCATACCAGAACGACAGGCGTGTTAATAATTAATTGCGAGTAAACAACAGTTTGTAAAGAGGTTCCATGCGGGCCAGGGGAAGCTAATTGGCTCATTAAGGCTCGACACTGAGAGGGGAGTTAGACCCTGGCCACAAGCCTGAGGAGCCACCAGGCCCAGGCCAATTACAGCCTAATAAAACACACACGCTTCACCGTCCCCTACTACTCACACACACCGGGAGGCCACATGCATCTGTGTTTCTGTTTGTGAGAGAGAGAGAGAGAGAGAGAGAGAGAAAGAGAAAGAGAAAGAGAGAGAGACAGTGCTGAGACAGTGCTGACAGTTGTCTTATTCTTTATGACCATCAGACTAGGGACACTTTATTTATTAGGCTGCCTACATAGGGATGTTGGGACATCACAAGCATTAAATAACATTTAAAAAGCAAATAATACTCAAGGCAAAATTTACAAGTCCGCATGGCTACCTCGGAGGGGGGCAATGGTGGCACAGTGGTTTTTGCTATCAGCGAGATGGTTCCGGCTTCTTTTTCTACCTGGGGTCCTCTCTGTGTGAAACTCTAGTAGTACAATTATGGGACATAATGGGATTTAATAGGTAGAGACAGATTGCAATCATATGTATATTTTCTCTCTTATATTTCTTTTTTACTTTTATTTTTAAGTTAAGGTCTGTTCCTTAAGGAGCCATCCATCCATCCATCCATCCATTTTCTAAACCGCTTTTTGCGTTTCTGGGTAATGAGGAAGCTGGAGCCAATCCCAGCTGACCGCGGGCCTAAGGCAGAGTTTACCCAGGACAGGAGGCCAACCCATCGCAGGGCAACACATAGACAGACAACCATTCATACACACATTCATACCTACGGGCAATTTAGAACATCCAATCAAACTACTGCAGCCTTTGGACTGTGGGAGGAAACCGGAGCACCCGGAGGAAACACACGCGAACACGGGGAGAGCTTGCAAACTCCCTTAAGGAGCCATTTACTTCATAAAACCCTTATGTCATGTTGTGAATACTGAAGTCTCGTTTTAAAAATGCTTTACCCAATAACAACGATGTCCTGATGTAGGTGGCCTTTAAATAAAGTGTGCCAAATGTGTGTGCATGTAACAATAAGCTTGTAATATTTGTAATAAAACTGTAATATTTGTTAAAAGTGACATTTATAAAATTGCAGGATTCAAACAGAGTAACAGTAAGGAAACGTGTGTGTGTTTCCATATGAGGTTGTGCATGTGGGGTTGTGCATGTGCTTGCATGCGTGTTTTTTTAATGTATATGTGTTATAGCTACTTAGCCATCACATTTATACCTGTGCCCTTGTGAGACCTCTCTGTGGTACTGACGTTGACATGTGAGGGCGATGAATATTACCAGCAGGGCTGCAGCAGGTCGTAAGTGTCACTAAAAGGGCACTCGTAAACTGAAGACTTATTGCATTGCCATTCAGCCTCCAGCCTTAAAAAGGCCATATAAAACCCAGCTTACCCTTCAGCTTAAACCTAAAGTCCTGATCCTGATCACCACAGTCCTCTCTCCCCTGCAGGTCTGCATTGGATAAAAGATAACAGAACCCATTTCCATAGCAAAGCAAGTGGAGCCAGACGCACGCTGTATATACTAACACCAGTTTTTAATGTGGTTCGGTCATTTCAGATTCATCTTTAGAACTGTACATGTGGTTTTTTAAACAAAGCTTTTTCTGTGCGTTTTGTTCTTTTTACCTTAGGCAAACAATGTTTTAAGTCACCATTTTCAGTGTCGACTTGTAGCCAGGGCTTGCAATGACATAGTGTGGGTCATTATATCCAATTTTGTGCAATAGTGGACAAGGCAAATATATTGCTGGTTGTAACCTTGCTAACAGGACTTTTTCATGTTTGCACATGAATGTGCAGTTACTGTCCCAATGTACTGAGGAACAGAGGCTTCAGAATGTGCTGTGGTGGTTACTGCTACATCCAACACCCCACGACTCATGCTGTGTCCAAATAGTTGAACAAAGCTCCTATTCCTGCCTGCTCAACTGATGTGTAGCTCATGACTTTGCTAAATATATTGGTAGAATTGACCAATATGTGGATCCACTTGACATCCAGATTAATCAAAATCATGTAATGTGGACAGGCAAGAAAGCTGTATTCCACAATTATGATTCATCTGCATCAGGATTTTATTACTGCCTGATGGTTTGGCATGTTCTCACCAGCGCTTAACAGTGTTTTTGCATTTTTCATGTGGACATAGGATGTTTTTTTTAAACAGTGCGTGTGTGGATGGGATTTTTTTCATTATAATGACAGCTAACAGAATAAAATCTTTCACAACAACTTTGTAGTGCCTCTTTTTTCAAACTTGCTGGCTGTTCTAAAAAGACCTATTGGTCTTACTGTTAGTGATTAGAATAAAAATCAATGCAGTCAGTTTGCAGTGACAGTGTGGAACCATTTGCTCTGACAACAATGTGTAAATATAGTGGACGCTCACGTCTCTAAGATTTCTTATCCGTTCCAAATGGGTAATAAATATTACAGAGGTACAGAGGTACAGAGGTAGCATTACTTCATGGACATATGTCTGCAAAACCTATCCCATCTGAACAGACCTCAGATTCCCCCATCATTTCTCAGTGTCTGTCCATTCCTGGATGCTGATTTGGATCTTGTCCACGTTCCTCCGGCCAAGCTCCCTCACAGGGCAGACACCGATCCACTCTGGCTGTCATCCGCCCCGGCTGACACTGCACTGATTCTTTCCCCTCATCTTCCACTCCTCTGGGTGTAATAAAAGTCCGGAACGTTCCACCGGATGGCATGGGGCCAGCGGAGAGCCGGGTGTTGGGTGACACGAGCCGGACGGCTGGTTCCTTTGGGAACGGCCCATTTTTTTCCCACTGGGGAACACAGACAGAGGGGGAATGAGAGAGAGTGTGAAAGAGAGAGAGAGATAGAGAGAGAGTGAATGCTGAGGAAGGCTTTGTTCAAGGTCAGCCACTGCACATAGTAGGTTTGATGATGCCGATGCAAGTTACGCACGCGTTCGGAGTCCACACACACATACACGCAGGCAAAGATGTTTGAGTAAGGCCCAAAAACACACATACACACTGAGATGGAAGAAAGCATTAAGAGCTCACACACACACACACACACAGATTCGCGTCTCCAGGGGTTTTGTGAAAGATGAACAGATCCATGTCTCGCTCTGATGGCATCATCACACAGCTGACAAAACAGATCAACTCCATTACCTTCTTCATTACAAGTCATTATCCCACTGCTCTCCGCTGGACAGCAACCTTTTCCTCTTCTCTTCTCTTCTCTTCTCTTCTCTTCCCTTCTCTTCTCTTCTCTTCTCTTCCCTTCTCTTTCTTTCTCTTCGCTTTTCTTCTCTTCTCTTTCCTTATGTTCTCTTCCCTTCTCTTTCCTTCTCTCCGCTTTTCTCCTCTTCTCTTCCCTTCTCTTCCCTTCCCTTCTCTTCTCTTCCCTTCTCTTCCCTTCCCTTCTCTTCTCTTCCCTTCCCTTCCCTTCCCTTCCCTTCTCTTCTCTTCTCTTCTCTTCTCTTTCCTTCTCTTCTCTTCTCTTCTCTTCTCTTGTCTTATTTCTTCAATTTAATTCACTCTTCTCTCTTCCTCTCCTCTGCTTTCTTCTCCACCAGGACTGTTCATTCTTCTATTGTCTCTTCAAAGCATCCTTCCACCCTCTGTATCTATCTCTCTCTCTCTCTCTTTTTCCAGGTGTCCTCTCTTTCCTATTGTCTATTGTGTGAGGTACCTCCATTATATTTTTCTTCCCATTTTTCATTTCCTCTCTTTTGCTCATCACTTCTGAATGCTTCCTCTCTCCCATCTGTTTCTTCTGGCAGGGGTGAACCTACATACAATGACCTACATACAGTGCACTTAAAAGGGCAGCCACTCTGTGCTTTTCTGTGTGTGTGTGTGTGTGTGTGTGTGTGTGTGTGTGTGTGTTTGTTTGTTTGTTTGTACAGCATGGTCGATGGTGGCTGCAAAGCTGCCTTGTTGCATTGTCTGTTCCCAGGACTCTTTTAATGAACACATCTTGTGTAATTAAGTGATTATTCTTCATCAGCTATTCTCCGTGGTCGTGAGTTCTCCAGCAGAAACCTAACACAACGCGCGCACACACTTGGACATATTTGCATTATGTCCACCATCCTGTTGGACAGATGTGTGTGGTAAAGATGTGACTATCACACTCAACTCTGCCAGTTTTTTTCATTATTTATCATGTGTATAGTGTCCTTCAGCAACAGCTGCACTGCAGCTGCCCTGTTAGAGGGTAAAACAGATGTTGAAAGCTTGTTTTTCTTTCTTCTGGCCTTGCATCTATACTGTCTTTTCAAAAATACTCTACATGGCCAGAGACATTTGAATAACAGTGTTGTTGTGTGATAGGACCAGATTGATTGATCTTAGCTCCCACATGTTCAGAAAGGAAGGAGATTTACTGGTTGAGGTATCGATTGTGACGATTATGGTCACATTACTGAAATAATAGCTATGTATAACGCAACATTCTGCCGCACCACAGAACGTTCTCTGTACACCCAAAGCAAGCAGTCTGACGTCCTCATAGAATTAAAGCGAACAAAAGTCCAGAAGAGCTGCATATTTGTTTACATCCTTATTGAGGTATTGAGGTACATGTTTGTTCATCTTTTTGTGGAAGAGCAGATATCATTTTCAGAGACGAGCAAGCTTGACAGGTCTTTTGAGTGAAGGCAAGGATATCAGCATTGTTCCAACCCGAGTAAAGTTACTGTACTCAGTGGTACCTTCTTTTGGTTCTACGGAGTGAATTAACTGTGTGGGCATGAGTCGGTTTTCCTGACATTTATAGGTACATTATTTCCACACCAGGGAAATGCACAGAGCACAGCCTGAAGGCATAAAGTAAATGTCAGGAATCCTCATTCCTTGCTACATGTCTATTTCCTTGGTCTGCTGGCTCTTTGGTAAGTTGTAAGGATCACCGTTGAGCCCAACTGCCTTGCAGATGATCATTCTTTTCTTCCTGGTTTCATGGTTCTACCTACTAAAGGCAGCCATACTGCAGCATGTTTTGGCACTCTAGGTGAGGGGAAGTGTTTTCCAATGGCAATGTGGCATTAATGCATATCCCTCATAGATGATGACCCATATTCTCTCTGCCGTTCACAGACCAAACCTTAATGAGAGTGTAAAGATGTGTGAAAGGTGTTCTGTACATTTTTGTCCATAAATGCTACCACTGCTGTAATGTTTTCCCTACTGGGACAAAGTGCATCAAACTAAGAAATGCTATGTGACCTTGGGTTTGAGAAAGGTGCTATATAAATAAAAAATAAATTATTCATAAATGTGAAAGGGGTACTTACTGTACAGGCATTTTATATCTATACATGTCAATACAGATGGAAAACAATGTAAAAGTAATGTAAACAATGTAAAAAGCACAAACGTGGCAGAAAATATTTTAAAACAATAATTGCACTGTATCAAGCGTATGTGCATCTTCACTTTGAGTTGTTTAGTAATCTCTAGTAGACTTGCTTATGTGGTTTCTTGTCTTGTATGACACACTACTATCTATAAACCTGAGCAAAAACACATTGCTGAGTTAAATAGAAGTAGCCTTCTTGAAGCCCAAATTTGTCTTATCGGTAAGTTGGCTACATTAGCCTCATAGCTCCAGTGCAAAACTAGCATGGAGAATCAGAGCCGCTGCCGTCAAAGGTTTACACAGTGAACTTCTCCGTGTGAGTGAACGTGTGGGTCTCTCCATGTGTGAGATTCCAGCTGCATTTTTATTTTCTTCTCTATCTTGTCAGTTTTTTTCTCTCCCCTCACTGCTGCTTGGCTTTGATTAGATAGCCGCCACATTGTCATGCAAAGTGAGGGAAACTGGAGGATACTGTGAGTTTCCTCTGCACCTCGCCTGAAAGGGACTGACTGTAATCCCACGTGGCACAGAGCCGAAAGCTCTTTCCCTTTGTGTGTGTGTGTTTTTTTTTTTCACTCCACCACTGTTCTTTCCCTTCCTGGTGTCAGTTTTCCGCGCCACTGTCTTACAAAAGCTTGGCGTCGACGGAGATCGATGAACTCCATTCATGTGTGAGTGCCTCGCCCGCTAGCTGTGGCGTGTTTGTTTTTAATTACACTCCCCTCATCTATTGTTGGGGAGAAGGAGGGTGTGGCTGGCCTTGAGTTGTTTTCTTTTTGGTTCTCGTTTTGTCTGCTCGATGTCATTCCTGCTTTCCTTTGATGCGGCTTTGTTTGTCTCCGCAGTTGAACTTCAGAGATGAGTTTGAGTTTAAACACTTCAGTTGCGCCTTTTCTCGTGGTAAATACATTGCATTGCATCATTTTGTCACCTGCAAAATTAGCACAAGAACAACGGCGACTCTGAACAATGGATCATCCTTTTACCAACACACTACATGTCCAAAAGTATCCAGACACTAATTAGTGATTTTCAATAGATCGGACGCATTACTGGATGCCACTTGAATGGGATGCTTTGGAGCGGATGTACGTGAGCATCTCATCTTGCCCAGTGCTGAGCATTAGCTAGGGGGTATAAAGTCCCCCAGCGGTGGGCCGTACAGCAGTGGAACTGTTTTCTCTGGAGTAATGGGATAAGTTTAAGTGGCATTTCTCATCCAGATCCAGGGACATTTTTAGGCATAGGCAGCCTAGTCGATTGCCTAGGGCGGCACCGGAAGGGGGACGCTGATTGGGCACCGATCCGGTTGTAAAGTCTGATGCCACGCGTGATGTAATAGCCATTTCTGGGTCCAAACACTCCCTCAGATCTCAGAAGCAGCAAACTCCAACAATTTCTTGGCACATACCCTTGCTTCCACATGGTTGACCGAAATAACAGCCTCTATTAATAATTTCTCTGCAATGTCAAGTTCTTGCTCACTTTAGACGGGGCTGAAGCAAGCTTCGCTGCTGGATTTTTCAGTTCCGCCTTAAATTGTGCATCTGTGAAGTTCTGGTGTCAGCACAGCACCATGACTGCTTCCCTAAAGAAATCTTTAGCTTTATACATGTCCCCCTTAAGAGCCCCCCCCCCCCCCCAACTCTGTGTCAAAAGATTCAAAAGAGTAAACGAGTGTAAGAAAACACAGATTGTGTAAAAGTTGAGCCTATAATTTTTTTAATGCACTACAGGAATCAACAGCCTTGCCAAACCTGTGCCCGCTCTTGACGTAGCCTAAGCTTAACTAATGAAAACAAAAGGTCTTGGCATTACTCAGTGTCAGGCTCAAGACATTCCTTGTCTGTCCCAGTTGTTCTGAAGTTGAAGGTCAGTTTTGAATGCCACAGTTAGGTCCAGCACATGCACACAACCATGCTGTTCTTATATACAACTTTAGCCTTCTATAGCTACGTGTGCACAGCACCTCTCTTCAGGCAGCTGAGCTGTTGGCTGTTTGTTGCATGCTGTGTGTGTTGTGTAGTGTGTGTGAATTAAAGGGTTAAAATGTAAGGATGTGTAAATACAGCATTATAAACATGTTCGAGCTTGGACCCAGCATAATAAGGTCGATGCATCTGTCACACACATGAAAATGAAAAAAGCTTCAGAGACGTGTTCGGTAATATGACACAGTTATCGCACCATTTGCAGTGAACTTTACTGGCCATGTGCTAATATTCAAGTCCAGGGCAGTGTCTCCTTTTACCCTGTGTGTCCTCCGAGTTAGCAGACGGTGACCAAGCGTAAAAGGAAGGCATGTGGGTGTGGCAGGCCAAGTCTGTGTGTGTGTAAGATGGGTGTGGGCGTCAAGGGGCCGTGTCCTATGAGCCAGAGCGATGAATGCTGACAGCCACTGCTCTGTGTGGGTCGTTCACGCCCCGCCGCTCATGCTAGCCATAACACACGCATGCTGACCACTCAAGAAACTGGTGTGTGTGTGTTCATGTGGGAATGAACCAACATAGTCACCTGCTCTTTCTTCCTGCCTGTGAGTGTTCCGGTGCATTCAAGCCCACCGATTTCCATCACACAGAGTGTTTTATGAAGGATCAGCACCGTTGGTCATGCAACTCTGTTACCTGTGCACTGAGATAAACCCAAACGCTTTCTACAACAAGCTCTGCTGGGACTCAGTGAGAAAATGCATGGCTGCTTTTGAATAAAGCTTTCTCCGCCTCCCTCCTCCAGTCCTTCTTTTTTGGTCGGAAAATCCGTCAGACTGAACAGAATCCAACAGACTGATGTCCCAGTGTTGAAGTTCATATGCACAAAATGTAGGGGACGTTTGTTCACTTTCTGTGGCTGCAGGAGTTGCCGGTGCTAATAAAACAGTACTAAATGCAGCAATAAACGTAAAATACCAAGCAGGACTGAACAATGAATCCATTTATATCCAAATCACAATTTGAAAGAGCACCATGTTCAAATGACAGGGCCTATATGGGCAGTAGTGGCCTAGTGGTTAGGACATTGCGCTGGGGACCTGAAGGTCACAGGTTCAAGTCCCAGCTCAGGCACTACTGAGGTACCCTTGAGCAAGGTACCGTCCCACTACTCTGCTCCATGTCTTGGAAGTCGCTTTGGATAAAAGCGTCAGCCAAATATGTAAATGTAATTCGAATATATTTCCTATTTGATCCAACGTTATTGACAGTTTTAACTGTGGGAATTATGAAATGTAATAATGTGGAGTTCATAAATTGTTGGTATGATGTTATATGTACTACTCAAGTCTAATAAACTGCTTTTTTGGTAAAAAAAAAAAAAAAAAGGCCTATGTAAAAAAAAATTATAATAATAATTTAAAAAGAAAAGTGCTGAAAGAGAGAGTGAAGAAGCAGAGAAATGAAAGCAGGAAATGGGAGCAAACGCAAGAAAACGGCACTCTTTAAGAGGTAACACTGTTAAAAGTAACAACTTTCTTTTTCATTTGAGCCATTTCTGTTGCTCGAATGTATGAATCTCATGTGATATCATCATCTCCGCAAGAAGACAATAACATTCGCCTGATCATGGATGTTATTGCTTTTTATTTTGTGATTATGAGCATGTGTCAACCATGTGTCAACCAAAAGCCAAAAGCGTTTTATTTTGTTGTTTAATGTACATTTATTTTAAAGCAGCATTAACCTATGAATGCCAAGATAAGTGGTTTACTTTCACACACTGATTTTAGTTTAAACTGACCTTTAAACCTTATAAGACTAAAGCAGAATGAGCGCAGTGTTGTGGTTGTTGCTAATGCTAGCTAGCGTATATTCCCCCCCAAACTGCATTTGCAGTGCTAAACTGCGCTTGCCCAGCTTTGTTTTTCTGCTTTTTTCTCTCTGTACATTTGGCTCCTAGCTTTTTCTTGTAGAGGTGAGAGAAGGAGACAGTAAACTTTAAAACTGAGACTATAACTAGAGCAGAACATGTCCGGCCATGACATGTAGGGAAACTATTTCTCTCTCTCTCTCTCTCTCTCTCTCTCTCTCTCTCTCTCTCTCTCTCTCTCTCTCTCTCTCTCTCCTCTATCTCACAGCATGGCTCGCGTTTGTGTAGCGGAAGATTAAGTAGCTCTGAAGGTCCCATGTTTACAAATACGCAGGCGAGAAGCAGGCCAAAGCTGGCCGAATTGCTGCGGAATACAAATAGCTTTTATATCAGCCCCCGAGGCCCAGCCCGGAGAAAATGTGTTTGCCATCCTTTCGCTTATGCCAATGAAATATGAAGCTTCACTTTCTGACCCCCCCTCTGTACCCTCTTCCCTAAACCCCAAATCAGCAAGGAACCTGTTTGAGTTGTCGTCCTCCTCTTGCTTACAAACACACATGCACACGCACACACACACACGCACACGCACACACACACACACGCACACACACACACACACACACACACGCACGCACACACACACACACGCACACACACACGCACACAC
>JBBPDA010000132.1:11635601-11663467 GCA_037974385.1 Arnoldichthys spilopterus | reverse complement strand
ATACACAGATACACACACAGATACACACACACACATACACACACACATACATACACACACACACATACACACACACACACAGATACACACACACACAGATACACACACACATACACACACAGCGCGGGTTCCACTTCCTTTACCTTCCTCTACATCACCTACGTGTGTCTCTGTGTGTATGTGTGTGTGTGTGTGTGTGTGTGTGTATCTGTGTGTGTGTGTGTGTGTGTGTCTGTGTGTGTGTGTGTGTGTGTGTGTGTGTGTGTGTGTGTGTGTGTGTACATGCATGTATGTGAGTGGGCTGCCCTGGGCAGTGAGCTGCTTAATGATGGACACACAGTGCTATCCATCATCACACACCACACACACACACACACACACACACACACACACACACACTGCAGTCAGACCAGCTATTAAATACAGCCTAAAGCACCATATATACACACACACACACACACACATACACACATACACAGAGCTACAGTTATATTTTGCATATAGTCCAGTCATATCTGGAATGTCCCATTGTGCCATATACAGACATGGACATACACACACACACTTAAACACACAGGGAATGTGAGGATTTGACACGTCGCACAATATACAGTGACACAAACACACTAATAAAATCCTTAGCAAACTGCTGAGACCAAGGTTTGAACCCCAGTTGTGCAATGTGCTGTCACCGATGGGGGAACTGAAGCACTTGGCAGATCCAGAGACAGTGGTTACTCCCATCTGATATTATACCAGAGATCTGTCGCAGTGGATGTTCTGCAGCTAAAACTGGAAGAGAGCAAATAAAGAATAAAAACAACATTTACAACACACTACATACTATATACCATGCATGTCAGAAATTTGGCAACACAATGTCTTCTTTCCAAACTTTCAAATACATTTTTTTATAGATAACACTGATACTTTTCAACAAAAAAACTTTCAAGTGTTCTGTCAACACAGATCAGCTTTAACATTTAGCTTCAGCTCAGATTTATGTTCATCAAAGGGTCTTTGTTGGCATGAAGAGCAAATGTTTTGTGCGTCATTTTAGAGGTTTCCTTTCCAAACTCTCGTTTAAAGCTCATGTTGAAAGGTTTGGATGCTGATGAGTGCTGACATCACAAAGCTGGGATAAAACAAGTGGTGGGCTTTGGAATTATTACTATGGTAGAATGTTGGTCAGTTGTTCCTTCAGTTCTTGAGTTGTGAAGATTTTGCAAAGACAAATCAAAAGCTGGGCAGCATGGTGGTGCAGTGGTTAGCGCTGGCACTTCGTAGCAAGACCCGGGTCGGCCATGGGTGCCTTCATGCGCAGAGTTTGCAAGCTCTCCCCATGTTGGCATGGGTTTCCTCCAGCTGTCCAAAGCTGTACGGTTTAGGTTGCCTGAATGCTATAAACTGCCCATAGGTGTGTGTGTTTGAATGATTGTCTGTCCCTGTGTTGCCCTGTGATGGGTTGGACTCCTGTCCTGGGTGAACCTTGGTTTTGGTCCATAGTCAGCTGGGTTATTAAAGTGGAAGAACTGTGTAAGGCAAGAGTGCCCAGTACTGTGACTGGAGATTGACCACCCTGGAAAGTACAGACCCAACCAGCCTGGCTGTAATATTCAGGTGCCTCTTAAGGCCTTTACTATCTGGACCAGGTGTCTTCCAGTCTAAAGGCATTCCAGTCTAACTTCTTGCTAGGCTAACACCTGATTACTGTTATTTGAGCCAATCACAGGATGTTAAGCTGACCACATTTTCCAGTTTGATTCAACTGTTGTCATGGCAAATGCATGTAACTAAATGAAGGCAGAAATGACACCTTTAGAGGGCAGCAGCGAGTGATGATTTTATTAGGCTGTGTCTTTTTCTTTGGAAGCTTCTTATTACTGACAACTATGAAACAAGATACTTAATCAACCAGTGCGTCTATTTTGGGCTTGTACTTTAATGAAAGTGACTATTTGTCATTGTGAACTCGCAATCACACACAAAGTGCACCACAACAATACGTGGCCTCTGCATTTTACCCATCACATATGCACACATGGAGCAGTTGGTGGCAATCAACAGCACCTGGGGCGCAGTGTAGTGGGATGCTACCTTCCTCAAGGGTACCTCAGTGGTAGCAGGTCAGGACTTAAACTTGCGACCTTCTGTTCACAAGGACAAGGTCCTAACCACTAGGCCATGACTGCCCAAATAAATGAGCTGCGTATAAATGATAAGAAACAGTCAAATGACCAATTGCAATTAATTTTCAGCTAAAATTCCATATTGCTGAAGTCTTATGCCTAGGTTTTGCCATTTGATTGAGAAATCGCAACCAAAAAACATATTAATTATCAGCAATATTTTTAATCTGTTGATGTATCAGTCAAGCTCTACTTTCTGTTTATTTAATTTATTTACCAACAAAAGCAACATGCAAATTTTTGTAAACATTTTGAACAACTAGGCATTCCCAAATGCTTAAAAGGAAGTGGATATAAACATTTTACAAATGGAGGAAACACACACACACATACACATACACACATACACATATTGCAGAGGTTTAGTCATGAGTTCAGACACATGCAATCCCATGATCTATCATTCTGTGCATGGACATGGATGTTGCTGCATGCTGTCACAACACATTGTATCAGTGTGACAGTCTGTAACTCCTTCTGTTTTAGTGACAGCTCCTCACACACACTGAGCAAACACACTATGAATTGTGATTTGTATTGTTCCGACTGCCGCAGCTTTCTAAAGGTTATATCAACATAGATACAGGTGGTGTGTGTATGTGTGTGTGTGTGTGTGCATGGCAGACTCAGCTTCAGTGTTATTTGTAGTAGAGGGACTATGCATGAGGAAGGTGTTTGACTGCTTTTAGGGAATCACAGTATGCCAACTACAGCTGTGTCTTCCCAACAAAGACTGTTGCCAAAGCTCTCACTGTCTTTATGTTCCCCTTCACAGAGAAACTAACATTCAAACAAGCAGCTTCTTACATGCACCTCAGCTGCCTTGCATATTTCTCTCTCATAAATGTATGAAAAATGGAGAAAGGAGGAAAATCCTGATTTGGGTGAAGATCATCCACCTGCATTAGGAAGAGTGGAAGGTAAATGAGTGAAAAAACAAAAGCAAGGAAAGCTGAAGTTCAAAAATTATTCAATTATTTTTTTCTGAGAAAACTGAAAGCACAACTGAAAGCAAGCTTCCCAAAGAGAACTGAAGCATGGACACACTAAAAAATGAAACATTCATTACATTATATTTAGCCATTGATGCCTCTGTGTAATTTTCTGTTAAATATAAATTTCATTTTTTCCTGACATTGAACATTTAAATAAATGTGTGTGTGTGTAAATAAATATGATCAGATACAAAAGGATGAATATGGGTGGCACTGTGGCTTAGTGGTTAGCATTGTCACCTCACAGCTAGAAGGTCCTGGGAAGACTCTGGTGCCTTTCTGTGCATAGTTTACAAGCTCTCCCCGTGTTGGCATGGGTTTCCTCTGTCCAAAGGCTATCCATAGGTTGACTGGATACTCTAAATTTCTCAAAGGTGTGCATGCTTTCTGCCTCTGTGCTGTCCTGTGATGGTTGGCCTCTTGTCCTGGGTGAACCCTGCCTTGAGCCAATGGTCATCTCCAGCTTCCCCACGAACCGAAATGGATAAGCAGTTTGGATGATGGAATGGAAAAGGAGATTTTTTTAGATATTCATCTCAAGTGAAGTCTGGTAAATTACTGTGAAGTGATGGACTGGTGATAATGGATGGATGGGTGGATCTAAGGGGAAGTTTTTTTTACAAACAGCTAATTTAAAGCATAGAAACTATTACAGAAGAAAATATTTCCTCAGTATTGGTTTCAGGTTTCTTCATTATGTCATCAGCAGGATGATTTTGTAAAAGAACACTCGCACACACACACAATCCACAGTAAACCAGTCATTCAAAAATACACAAGCCTAGAGAGAGCAAGCGAGGCAAAGTGAGGCTTTTCCTCTGCAGTTAATTTATTACCTTTGGTACTCCAGAGGAGAAGAAATGGAATGTGGTTTAAAGCCTTGTTTTGTTGCTGGCTATGTATAGGAACGTGTGTGTGTGTGTGTGTGTGTGTGTGTGTGTGTGTGTGTGTGAATACTTATGTGCAAGCGTGGGTGATTTACACAGACCTGTTGCCAGGCTACAGCAGTGAGCTCAGCCCGCCCTGAGCAACAGCGGCTTCCTATCATGGGAAAAAAAGCAGAGAAAGCAAGATTGTTTATTTTTTATTTATATATTTCATTTAATGGATATTAATATGGAGGCCCCGACTAAAAATGAGGTTTTACTTCCAGTGGGGGTCTCTGTGCATGAGAACTATGAATTAAAGCAAAACACAAAGCACATTAGCAGGTCCAGTAGAACAGGAGCACTATAGCAAACACGCATCAAGCTTTGTGAGGTGGCAACGCAATGATGCTTATATACTGTTCAGTGGAATTAGGCACAGTTTGCACAAACAAGTTTGTTTAAGATTGAACATATTCAGCCTAACTCCTCACCAGCACCGCATTCAGAAACTTTGTCCTCTTGTTACTCGTTAAAGTCTGCTCCAGAGCAATTGGACCATGTGCACGTCCACACCGCTGCCACTATTTCTATCTAAAAGATGCTCCATGCTGCCTTTATTGTTGGATGCTCTGCAACAGCTTCTGCACGCACATTTCCCCCGTCGCATATCGGCTCAATAAAGCCTGGACTTCACTGATGGTCCATTTGTTTGTGTTTTTTCTCACTTCTTTAGGACAAAGCTGTGGTTGTTAACACTTCACATGGCGGCTTTAATCCCTGTACTCTTACATCTGGACCAGTCATCGTTCACTTATGTCACTTATGGTTTCTCTAATGCAGCCAAGCACCTAGCCTGAAACAGGAGCTAAAGAAGTTCCTCCAAACTGTGTTCTAAGAACTGTAATCGTTCTCAGTTCCTGCAGTGCAAACACACAGAAAGAGGGAACTTGGTGGTTCTAAGCACTATGAAAAAAAACACACAAAAAACGGGGAACTTCCTCCAGTGGGTGAAACTACTCTGAAATGGTTCCTCTGGTCAGGAAGCACCTGGTTGGGTTTTCTGCTGGAAAACGTAGTTTGTGTTCAAAAATGTTTGTTCTTTACAAATACTAATAAATACAAAAACAACTTTTTTTTTTACAGCCAAACTTTCCCTAAACCATAGACAGATGTGTTAACATTTTAAAAGTGACTTATTTGTTATTGTGAACACACTCAATCACACACCAAGTGCACCACAATATAATGTTACCTCTGCATTTACCCATCACACATGAGAAGTAGTGTAATGGGACGGAACCTCAGTGGTACCCGGGTCTGGACTTCTTTGTTCACAAGACCACGGTCCTAACCACTAGGCCCCCACTGCCCTCAGTTTTATCATAGAACAAGGGAGCAAGTCACTCAGATAAAGAGGAGAGTTCTGAATTCATCCCATTTTCAACCAAGATGAAGTTGTGCAGAACACTCAGACATAATATTAATATCTGCTTAGTAAGTGTTTGTTTGCATGAAAATTCTGTATCAAGTCAATTCACTGCATAAATTTTTTTCAGCGCATGTAGTACAGTCTTTAAAGCTCAACAAAGTGTCATGGCATCCATGCAAATGAGAACGTCTCTCCACTCACACTGATAAACTCCATTAGGCAGTTGCTTTCCTGCTTTTGAGTGAGAATAACATCTATTTCTGTAGAACGACTGCAATTAGATTCTCGCGTTCTCTGTGAGAAACACTTGTCAGTGTGAAATGAAATCATCAAGCCGGGTTGTTTATACACCTGGGTGTTGTGTAGGATCCCACACTCAGGCTATGTGCCGTCACTGACACGAACATGAGAGTCTGTGTACTTAGTGCACCGTGTTTGATGGAGCTGGAGTCAAAAGTTTGGACACTAGTTTCACTGTGTTCCTCCTGAGACTGGCCTGCAGACGGGTGTGGTCAGCACTGGAGCCAGTTTGTGTGTATGTGTGGGTGTGTCTTTCTTTTCTGAATAAATTCTCAGGCATTAACTTTAAATCAATATATTTCCAGCATTTAAGCATAAGCCCGTAGATCATAATGTATAAACGTGAAAAAACATTCATTCAGTCAGGTGTGTTCAGACTTTTGGCTAGCTGTATATCATCACTGTCAGAACCAAAACTCTAAAAAATGAACTGTACCAGAAAGAAATGTAGAAAAATGTAAACATTCTCCAATTTCAGTGCAAGATAATGTAACAGGACCTCATTCTAAGCGGTTTCTGTTCTCTTGTGAGGCTTCATGGCACATGCATACGCCTTTCATGAAAACCAAGATAAACATTTATGAAGTCTTATTATAATAAGCATCATTTTGATGTCTTTTAACCCAAGGAAACGACAATGTATGCTTGGTTAGAGGCTCATTTGCATATTGCATGTTTGATATTGCATACTCCTGCAATATCAGCATTGCAGTGACCAATACTGCGATATACAGATGATATATTGTGCAGCCCTAATGACAACTACTGCAAACATGCATGAAGACTTATAAAGGCTTAATCTAACATCATACAGGATCCATTAGTCAATGTTGATGTGTTTTAACCTAAGCGAAAGACAACAGATGCTGGTTGGATTAAGCCTTAATACATTTTTGTGCTTCAGTGATAGTTGTCGTTAGGGCTGCACAATATATCGTCTGTACATCGTTATCTCAATATTGGTCTCTGCAGTACTGATATCGCAAAGGCTGCGATATGCAGATAAGCATCTGGCCTATCAAACAACATCTTTGAACTTCCATGTGAAGAGGCAGGGGCTAAACTGTTGTAGGCTAAATAAGGAGATATATGTAATTGTGTTGGTTTTGTGACCTCACAAAAACTGTGATTTAAAACAGGCTGTTTTTAAAGCTTCGTTTTTATGTCGATTTTTCATGAAGCTTAGTGGCAGTGGTGGCCTAGCGGTTAGGAAATGGCCCTTGGGACCCTAAAGGTCGCATGTTCAAGTCCTGAGGTACCCTTGAGCATGGTACTGTCCCGCTACACTGCTCCCCAGGCTCTGTTGATAGCTGCCCACTGCTCCACGTGTGATGAGTTAAATGCTCAGGTCACATTTCATTGTGGTGCTTCACAGTGACAAATGTGGACTGTATAGATGGGGGGAACGAATGTACATTGTTAAGCTATAACAGCTAAGCAAATTTTTAATTAAAGGAATGTGATATGGATCTTTTAACATAATGAAAAACATTGCAATTGCAATATGTAGCAGTATAATCACAATACTGATATTTTGTCCATATCGTGCAGCCCTAGTTGTCTTGAAAGGTTTACATACATGTCATGAAGCCTAATGAACACTGTCCTTCAGTCAAGCATTGCCAACGTTATAATCACATGCGTAGCTTTGTTCCAGCACCAGCAGTGCACAACAGTGACCTGCTGGTTATGTAATTCACACAAAATCATTCGGTACAGTGGATGTAAATTGTAATGTGCAGATGCAGTGCTTTACACTCTGATTATTCTCTCCATCAAACTCTGAAATCAGTAAACACAACTTTGTGTGAAAAATAATAGTTTTTAGCCTACATAGGGGAGAAAATGCAATCCAATTTCGCTCTTGTTTGAGATGGAGATGAAATCTGTCTGGCTTTTTCGAATGCACTGTAGCTATTGTGCAAACACCTTGAAATATTCATCCCTGACTGTCCTCGCATTTTTTTCCTTTCTTTCCTCCCCCCTCCAATCTGGCACCTAACGCTGCCAAATTAAAATGCTAATATAACCCCTGGACAGACAGTTAGAGGAAAAGTTGATTTTTGTCTCTCCTAAGAGCTTCAGAGAAGTTTTCTATCTCATACAGCCCAGTACATGGGCGGCTTGGGAGAACTGAGCGGCTAAGGTGAGAGAAAGACAAAAGGCTTGTGGGAAGTGGGGTTCTGAAATAGTTGTGTGTGTGTGCGTGTGTGCACATTCGGTATAAGCCAGTTGTTGTAGTAAACTGGTTGATGGTAATATCTCAGGAGTACTTGCTGGAGTAATGGAGCTATTAGCGCGATTAGCCCACTTGGTGAAGGCAAGAGTTAGTCATACGCTGCGCTAAGAGAGGCAAAGGGGTTATTAATGAAGCGATGGAGGCAACAGAGAGATGCTTTTTTCCTTAGTAGGATATGCATCTATGGGCGTGCATCAGCACAGGTATATCTGCATAATTATGCTAAATTCTAGCTAGTATGTTTATGATAGCAGCAGTGTAGACTTTATATGTAAAGGAATAGTTTGTCTACTAGTTGTTTTAAAGCCTGAGCTTTTGTCCACTTGTAGAAGTAATTGTAGGTGTAGAAGTAGATGATCTACTGGTTCTTTCTGGTTGAAATTCTTAAGATGTTTTGCCTTAACGTTTATATTTGTTTGCAACATACAAACAGGCCAAAGCACAGAAGTCTTTTACCTCCTGCTGTGTAAAGACTAATATAAATTGTTGGACTCTGTCATAGCTGCTACATGTTTCCAGCGTTCTTTTGACACATCCTCTGAGCACATCATCAGAAATGATCGCAAGATATGTTCAAGTTGCAGTACCACCAAAAATTGGGGTGGCATTGAGTTTTGGTACGTGAAGGCAGCCTCATTGTTTCCAAGGTTGAAGTTTTCAACAAGGCTGCACATTTTGAGGAGGAGCTGATAGAGCAGGTTAGTAATTGTACATTTCTAGGTGTATATATACACAGGCCTATGTTGCATAAGTCCCAGCTAATGCTAAAACAGTTCTCACATTTGAAGGCATGGACTTGACGAGACCTTTGAAGGTGTGCTGTGGTACCTGGCAACAAGACGTTAGCACCACATACAGTCCTGTAAGCTGAGAGGTGGTAACCAGTTTGTCCAGCACATCCCATTGATCCTTGATTGCATTGAGATCTGGAGTCAAGTCAACACCTTGGCTTAGTCTTTGCTATGTTCCTCAAACCATCCCCCCAGGGTGCATTATCCTGCAGAAAGAGGCCACTGACACTGACACAGGAGGACATGGAAACCCAAAACAAACCAGAGGGAACAGAACAAGAAACAAGACAAATTCTCACAGTCATACTGCCCACAGGTAAAAACAGTAGCTCCAGTGCAAAACTAAAAGAGCAAACTTTAGACACAAACCCCTTCATGACTGATTAATTATATTTGGAGTAAGGGGAAATTGTGCAAACATGATTTTTCCCCAAACAATTCCTTTTAAAGAACCTTCTCTTTGGGATTTTTCTGCTTCTGCCTGTGGGGGAATTTTTCCTTGTATTACCCAGAGCACGTTCAAAGAGGCCCTGTGAAAAGCTGTTAGGAATGTTTTTACCTGGCTCTAACGCCTAACCCAAAAGTGGAACCTTCTTGTCACACCATCTGTCATCTACAACTTGGGGACCTTCTTTATTTAAGGGTTCAGAGTGGAAGGCCACTTCTATGGGACCAAGAGAGGACTCAAACCTGTCAGCTTGTGGTTATGGACTGCCACAGCTTATTGCACGGGCTGCACAATTGTTATCCCCTTCAACTCTGGGCTTGATATTCTGTTATGAATTTTTGAGGCTTATTTAAGGAATAGAGCATGTAACATATGCCTCTGTTGCTCTTACAGCTGTGAAGTTCCATCATCGCTAGAATATTAAGTGTCTAGTCTTATTAAGCAACCAGCAGAATGACATAGTTATGGTGAACAATAATCATTTTTCAGACACACAGATAGAACACTTCTGCACTATATGAAAGTGACTATTTGTCATGATGAACACACCCCATTACACAGTGCACCACAACAAAATGCATTTCCACATGCCCACTTGTCGAGCAGTGGGTAGCTATCAGCAGTGCCCGGGGAGCAGTGTAGTAGGATGGTACCTTGCTCAAGAGTACCTCAGTGGTACCTGGGCCAGGACTTGAACCTGAGACCATCGGATCACATGGGCAAGTGTCTGACTGCTCTGTATATCCAGTAACTTTTGAGAATCAGTCATTATCTATATTAGAACAACAGTATTGTATGTAGCTTGGAAAATGAGGAACAGAAGTGTGGACCTGCAAAAAGGTCCATAGAGTTTAGGTGGTTATTTTAAGGGTGTCATCATTGTATCACCATTGTGATACGTTCTTCAAGCTGCAAACCTTCTGGAATCACTGTGGTTCTCGTTGCATCCGAAACCACAGTTCCAACGAAAAAACTGGGGAAAAAATCCTAGCGTATAATATCATGCCATAACTTCTGTATCTGCTGTATTGTCATGCTTCAAAGCTGGTTTTTGTGTGTGTGTGTGTGTGTGTGTGTGTGTGTGTGAGCGTGCGTGCGAAGGAAAGAGAAAAAGAGAGAACGAGAGAGAGAGAGATAGCAGTAGATTGATGGAGTAGGCGGGGAGGCTGCACACACCAGCAGCAGGGGGAATTTATCGACCACTTACCATTGACAAAGCTTCAGATATGACTCAAACCACTGCTCCAGCCCCATCTCTCTATCAGGACCTACAGTCTGTGCGCGCGTGTGTGTGTGTCTGTGTGTGTGTGTCTGTGTGTGTGTGTGTGTTAAGGCCAGAGCACATCGACCCAGCATTTTCTAGCAAACACCAACAAGCCCATACACTGGGTTGGTTTGCCATAACCTGTGTAGAGCCAGTGTTGTGCAGCTCTAGGCAGAACATTATTTTGCCTCCGCAGCAGAGTTTAACGTTTCAAAAAAGCCTAAAAAGCCAAAACCTAATTTTCCATTCCACCTTAAATGCTGCAGCAGTTAAATAAACATGCTATAAGGTAAAGCCAACATTAGAGCTGTGACAACTTGTTGACAGCAACAATGATTATGTAAAAACATCACTTTAAAGAATCTAGATTCTTTGAAATGATGCTATAATACCTTTCTTTCAGATGGATCTGTATAGATTTTATTCCAATTAAAGGCTTTTTTCATACTATATATACTATATATAAGGGTTCTGTTAAAACATCTTCCTAAAACATGCAAGCCAACACCATCCAAACCACATTCAAGCAAAGCTCATCCAGGCCAGAACCACCAAAGAAGAACCTTAAGGAACCTCAATTTTTAAGAGCATCACTTGTCACACAAATGGTACCCTGAATCCTAGTGTGTGTGTGCATCTCCTAGACCAGACCATGAATGACTGAGCACTATGCACAAAGTCTCATCTCAAAATGATGCGTTTCTTGCAGTTCACTCTGATTCATCTATCACAGAAGAGCTTGAAATATTTTGACATGAAACAAACTGGCCCTGATGATTTTTGTGAGGTGTGATTAGATTTGGGCATTGTTTCTCAGATGTCCACTCAGGTCAGGTTCGGTTTCAGGCTTGGGTTTCTCACAGCCCTTCTTCCACGCTTAACAGATTTTCTGCTTTAGTTTTCCCTACTTTTGCCGTGTTTTATTACTTTTAATAACCTTAAATCTTTTGTGCTCAGGCACGCTAGAGTCAGCAAGCACACAAGGGCCAATATGTGTGCAAAATATGGATTCAGTGGATTCAGGTTGGGTTAATACAGAATTTTTGTTGAGCTGGCAGAATAATGGGGGCTAATTTTGTCACGTTACAGTTAGATTGGGCCAGACATTTGTGGGCTACAATCAATTTAGGACTAAGGATTGTTAAGAACTTTGAGTCATGTTTCCAATAATCTCAGCTTCCCTGGTAGACATGACACTAGGTGACTGATCATTTACATCAGCACTTAAAATGGACTGGAGACGAGAAGTTGGTGGAGTTCTGGTTAGATCTGCCGTTTGCAGGCAGCCCCCTAGAAAAACCAAGAGATAAGCGGGTGGTGGGGAGTGTTAAAATATATAGAGGGTTGTATAAGAGGAAGGTAGGGTTTCATGCATGGGCTTCCCCCGAACAGAAGTTGTTTCATAGCTGTGTATAACACAGTCACTGCAGAGTTGTTCCAGCATGGCCGCTTCGGTCTACAGAGTAAACAAGAGTCAATCGTTGTGTTTCCTTTGAGTATCCTTGGGTGAGAGAATTAGTTTGATTACTCATTTGAAAGTGTTTGTAGCTAGATCGCTGTGGTCCCCAAAGCTGCCCGTATCCCCTCCACACAGTCGATTCCGCCCCATGCTAGCTCAATGCGCTCCAAGCAATACCTATTACTCATACGCTGTCAATTAAGGTAATTTATTGCTGTAATTCTGCCCCGGTATGAATCGTGGCGGTTCAGAGTTTGTAAATACTTTGAAGTTAATTGAGGGCATCAGTTCCTGGGAGAGGCGTGTGTGTGTGTGCATGAGAGAGTGTGTTGCGTCGCAGTGCATGCTTGCCAATTAACGACTCCCACCTCCTTGCCACCAACCACAAAAACAACTTGCAGGCCCAGCGTTTAAAGCTTTTCCATCCGCCAGCGTAATTCTGACTCCTCGGATTTGCGCGTTTTTTTTTTTTTTTTTTTTCTTTTTTCTGGAGATGTCATTGCGTGGGTTAATTTCAGTTTCTGCCGCTGTGCAGTTGGTGTCTGATGAGCTCAGAAGAAGCCTTTCACGTACCATTCGGTGCATCTTCCACGAAGAGGGGCGATGTTTTATTCAGCAGGAGTCCTCCAACTCCTCCAGCCAATGAGCAGAGGAATTTCTTTCACACTCTCTATTAAGTAACAACCTTGACCTATCGCTGTCTTCCTTCCCTTTCAATTTCCTCTCACTTTTGTCTCCTTTGACTGGCCTCCTCCTCCTTCCCGTCTTGTTACGCTATCGCTTTCATCTCATCACAGAAACGTTCCCTCCTCTCTCTCTGTCTCTCTCTCTCTCACTGCGTCCATGTCTTCCTTTCTCTCTCTCGCTCTCTTTCTCTCTGTTTCCTACACACTTTTTTACTCATGCTTTCCTGTCTCTCTTCCCAGAACCCGGACATCGTGCTGGTCCACTACCTGAACGTGCCGGCCATAGAAGATTGCGGGAAGCCGTGTGGGCCTATCCTGTGCTCCATCAACACAGATAAGAAAGAGTGGGCCAAATGGACCAAGGAGGAGCTGATCAGCCAGCTAAAGCCCATGTGTGAGTACTGACAGCCACTTTCAGAGCATCTTACAGGAAGAGTACAAGAAAATCTCCCTGTGTTCACACAGCAGTCAGTTACAGGCTGTTAACACTGATCCAGTGTCCCTCAGTCTTCATCCAGATCTAATACACTTGCTATCACAAGTAGTGTCACTTACTTAAAAGGCATCATGAAATTAGAGGCTGTAAATGTATCCAGTTGTCCATAACTCTGCAGACCTCCGTGGAATGTTTGTGTGGGCATGTTGTTAAGTTTTAAGGGATTGGGTTTAGAGGTGGAATAGGTTTAAAATAGTAGTTGGAACAGGAATTCAATTTACACAGTTTTCCTTTTAACCTTCATGCGGTCAGTCACCCAAGGTCATCTTTGGTGTCCAAAAGTTGCTTCTTTAGTTTTGCACTGGAGCTAAGAGACTATTGTGGCGAAGATACACTGATCCACCCCAACATTAACTTCACCTGCCTGATACTGAGCAGGTCCCTCATGCGGCTGGAACAGCTGTGACTGTGGTGCACTGTTCGTTCTGACCCCTTTACCATCAGAGTCAGCATCACTTCCTCTTCTTTTTCTTCATCATTTCTTTTCTTCTAGTCTTCACTACCCACATGCATCACTGAGCCTTGGGTGCCCATGACCCTGTCTGTGTTTCACCAGTTTTTCGGGAGATAATAAATACATGCATACTTGGAACACTCATCAAGAGCCGCCGTTCTGGAGATGCTGTGACTCAGTAGTCAAACCACATCACAATAAGGCCCTTGTCCAAGTGCCCAAGATCTTTACGCTCACCCATTTTTTTTGCTTCCCGCACATCAACTTCAACAACTGACTGTTCATATGCTACGTAATATATCCGACCCCCCTGGTGTCACTGTAATGAAATAAGTAGATAGTAAATGTTGTTCCCTTCACTTGTCAGTGGTGTTATTAGCAAGCAGGAGTTTGAAGAGTTGCCACTAAATGCCTCTGCATATATCACCTATTGTATATATAATATAATGCCCCATTTCCGCATCTTGCCCTGCAAACATATTTTTACGTCTTTTTACAGATTCTTTTCTCTCTCTCTAGCTAGTTAACTCACTACACATACACAGTCGTAGGAGTGTTCAGGGGTACATTTCACTACAAGCTCTACTTGTATAACTTGTATAACTGTGTGTGATAAATAAAATGCTTGAATCTTGAAGTTTGTATCTAAATGCCTCTAAAAGCTGCCTCTCAGAAAATGAGCACATAAAAGGTTTATGAATATGGTCCCTGATGTCTGAGACATGGTTTTAGGATTGTTTAGAGAAAGGTTTGGCGAAACCAAAGAAATTAAAAGTTTTTCATTCAGATTATCACTATTTTACTATCAACATCACCTATAAAAGTCAGAGGACAGGTTTTCTTGTCATTTTATATAGCAACAACAGCATAGACACAGCAGCCCATGGTTATCACCACCACTAAAGAAACCAGAGTCTCCACGATGAACCATTTCAAATAAAACCACCCAAACTCGCCAGCTGAAATACGAAGAGAGTTCGAAAAATCTGTGTGATTCCCTTTAAAACTTTACAACTTTTCTGTAAGAAAATGGACAGTTTTGAAAACCGCCAAAGTTTCTTGACTGATCAACTACGTCTGGGGTAAAGGGGAATATTGTGTATATTAGTTGGCACAGCCCCCCCACCACAGGATAACTGAGGACGGTCGTATGGCCGACACTTCTGAAGATCACTACTGAGTGGGTTTGACAAGACTCCTTGAGGCTGCTGTACAGAAGATTGACTCGCTCAATACATTGACAGGTAGCTGTCATTTTCGATGTACGCCTCAAAGAGAATGATAAAACCATACTGCGAGTGAGCTGAAACTTTAAAAAGTCATACTGCAGGACTTCTGCTATGACTCAGACCTGACTTTTGTCTCGTCTTGCGCAGACACGTCAGTCGAGTGGCTACGCAGGCAGACTTGCCAGGCCGTAACCGTTTGCAGCCGTTTCCTCTGTAGTCCGTAAAAGTGTCCGTAATATTTGAGTGACTTTTAAATCTCAACACACTTCACTGCGTCATTAACTTCATGATGTGCTGTGGCAATAAGGAAAGGGCAAGCAAACACCACTCACATCACAGTCTCTTTCACTGACCTTCTCCCCATAATGAGTCCTTCATGGTGTCATTCTGCCATCTAGAGGTTAGAAAGCGCTATTACAGGCGCTTTTTTTCGTTTTCTTTTTTTTTTCTTTTTTTTACAGAGACAGATGAAAACTGAGGATCTGCTGACTCTTCTGTCCTCGCTCGCCAACATCCAAGTCATGCATTTTGAATGAGTCAGTTATGCACTAGATACTCAGATGAAATGTGCCTACCGGAGTGTCCCACATGTGCACTGGGGCATTATTGGGTCATTCAGAGCTGTGTGAGGTTGCATCCTTTGCCATTTCACCTTCTTTTCATGCTCTGAATGTTAAACATACACCTTTATACAGAGTGAGTGTCTACTTCTAACCTTTTATTAACATTTTGATCATTTTATCACTTTTGATTAGGCCTGTGACAGTTGAAATTTGCCTTGTTGATGAATCAGCAGTGATTCATTGGCAATCTGAGTGATAATAATTCATATTATGGATTATATTTGTCAGAAACAGAGCCTGATAGACAGTAGGGACACGTCATTTACCATAATTAAGGTCGTCTCTCACCACTATTCATGCTACTGTGCATCCATTTTTGTCAGTCCAGTGGGAAATAAACTTTAGTTGCTGAAACTAAACTTTTGCCATTCTAATCTAATTGCTACAAGTTGCTATCTTTACATGCTGTGACAGCAATGAGCCTTTCAGAGTGAGATATAGTTGCTGTACACAACAGGCACAGTGTATTTATACTGTATTATTATATTTTCACATATCAATTATAAAATTAAGGACAGTTCCAGTCAACATTCGCCCACAGCACTGCTTACTGAAAACCCTTTAATACTAGTCTATGCATTCCATAATGGACATATCCATAAATCCATCTTTATATAAATGGCAAGCATCTAAAGACGTTGTTTATTAAATGTGCATAAGTTTGGGCACCCTTTAGGTCTGTATTTAGTAAGATTTCCTTTGGCTGAACTCACAGCCTCCAAGCATTGCTTGAAGCCAATTGACTCTATTCTATTCTTGATTTAGGAATTTTGTACCTTTTTTGCAGAATGATTCTAATTCAGTTCTAATTTACAGCATGTTTAACGTCTGCCACCTGCAGCCACTGGTTACAGGCTCTAATCGATCCAACTACTGCCACCTATAGACTCTGCTGGTCAGTAGTTAAGTCATTCTTTTTTGCCATCTGGTTTCGAACAAAAGGGAATATCGGTTCCCATGTTTAGTCTTAGTTCCTCTCAGTGAAAGTGACTATTTGTCATTGTGAACACACTCAAGCACCACAAAGAAATGTGACCTCTGCATTTAACCCATCACACGCGCACTCGTGGAGCAGCGGGCAGCTATCAACAGCGCCTGGGGAGCAGAGTAGCGGGACGGTACCTTGCTCTAGGGAACCTCAGTAGCGCCCGGGCCGGGACTCGAACCTGTGACCTTCAGGTGTCCTAACCACTAGGCCACCACTGCCCACTAAGAGTTTCATCAGATTTTCTTCCTTGCCTCTGTTGTCCTCAGCTTGCTCAATATGGGCTCATACCCAATTTTCAAAAGCGGTATATAAACATAATTAACTCAGACTAATAACTAATCTCAGATTTGTAATAACCTTGAAACCTAGTGATGGTAAAAGCCATGTCATTGCACAGTTGGCTTTTGTCCTTTTTAAATGTGTGCTATTATAAACTTAATCAGTCTACAAAATAATTGGAAGATTGCTAATATAATCATTAGTATTAGTATTAGTAGTGAAAGTGACTATTTGTCATTGTGAACACACTCAAGCACCACCACGAAATGTGACCTCTGCATTTAACCCATCACACGTGCACCAGCAGGCAGCTACCAACAGCGCCCAGGGAGCAGTGCAGTGGGACGGTACCTTGCTCAAGGGTACCTCAGTGGTGCCCGGGCCAGGACTCGAACCTGCGACCTTTAGGTTCTAAAGGCAGCGTCTTAACCACTAGGCCATTATCCAGTATTATCACTATTTATGGTAATAATGAAATAACTGCCTTCTTCCCATTCACCTTCTCATCACATAGGAAGTAGTGTGCTATCACTCTTATTATCAAGCCATTCTGTGAATCCTGCTAATTTGATTGCATCAAATGTTGGTCATGTTTCTCTGCACTTCAGCAGATTAAAAAGGATGTTCTTTATTGAGGAAGTACATGCCCTGCACCTTCAGAATTCAGAGTAAGGAACAGATGAGATAGCTGAGTAGCTCTTGCTCTCTGTCAGTCCCTCGTTCCGCTTCAATACCAATCCCATCACAGCACACTCAGCACACGGAGAGCCAGGCTGTGTGTTCTTATTCAGGATTCCAGTGAGGAGCTGCAGTGCGTTGAGCCGTCCAGCAGATGTCACCTAAACGTTGCATAATTTTAGTACTGACAGACTCGTAGTCACAAATAGGTCAACCAGGGTTTTTACAGGAGGTGACTGCATCAGTGCCATTAAAGAAAAGTGTTTTTGGTTAATCTGCATTCTCTTTCTGTGTGTCACATGACTGGAAATGCCTACCACCTGATACCAACTCTTGATTATAGTGGAAAATTAAAGGAGTCAGCACAATGATTAATCACAGTACATGTTTTGTATACTTACAAACATGTTGCCAAGGCCACTAGAAGGTGTTTTAAGTTAGAGGTGCTGAACATTTAAGTGGCATTTTAAAAAATTGATGACTTTTTGAGTAATTTACATCAACCAGAACATTATAACAGGCTATAATGTAGCAAGGACAATATGCTCATATAACTGACCTATCAGACCACTGATACACACCCATCTCACTGTGCTCTCTCTTGTTCTAGATGAACCACTCAGGTTGTTGATATGTGCTAAATGTGCTGATAGACTGCTACTAATACAGACTACACACCGAGATTCAGTTCTGGAACATGCACCAAGAGGGAGACATAATGGTTGGAAAGCAGTAATGTATTTCGAACTTGATATGACTGGACTTTGTAAATGAAAATATTTGTTATTTTTTCATAGCTAAGAACTACCCTATATTTACACACGTTTCCTGTGGACACCTAAACCTTCTGGTGTTTTACCTTTTACCTTCAAGTTCATACATTCAGAATCAGGTGTTCCAGATCAGGTATCATTGATTAAAAACTCCTGTCTTATTTAAACCACACATTTAAGGTCTGGTGTTTTCTTTGCTATTGAAGTGTGCTATATCATCATCGCCAATGTCTAAAGAAGGCCTTCAGATAAAAGGGGGTGAATACCTATGAGTCTGGCACTGGATTTTAAAAGGTGTTTAAAATGTGGTGTAGATTTCAAATGACTTCCAGTTTGTCCAGGACTGGCTGCCACAGGAGATTCAGCTAGAGAGCAAGCAGTCTGATGCAAAAAGAAGTTGAATCTAGCAAGTTTCTCTTGCAACTGTTGGTGAAAGTGCATGCGTGTACGATCAGAAAACGAGAGAGCAAGCGCAATGGTAGAAGTGTTATGGTTTGTAGAAGCTTTGCTCCATATGGGATGGGGCAGCTTGCAGTCATTAATTCAACTATGAATTCCGCATCATATCAAAGCAAGCTTGAAGATAATTTGAGGCCATCTGTCTAAAAGCTGAAGTTTGACTAGAGGTGGAACTTTTAAACAGGATAATGATCCTAAGCAAACTAAATAAACCACCAAGGAATTACTCAAAAAAAGAAAGGACCACCACTGAAATGTTGTGTGGGATATGAAAGGGACAGTACATGCAAGAAAACCCTCATTGTTATGCAGAGTAACAAACATTGGGCGCTTTGTAGTCTTCAAAGCAAACACGTCCCTCAGAATAATCAACCTAGACATCAGGTTAAGAGCTGCTAGTCAACCAAGATTCTATCAGAGCTGAAGATGATCCTCTACCAGGAAATCAGATTACACTTAAAACATTTTTTAAATATATTGTTAGTTGTGAATTTTTTCTGGTTGTTATGCTAGTTTAAGATTTGGAGTTATTGTGAGTTTTTAAGAGGTTGGTCTTCAGTCCATGTTTGAAGACAGCAAGGGACTCTGTTCTTACGGTCAGGGAAAGTTTATTCCACTACTTTGATGCCAAAACTGAAAAGATCCTTGACGTCTGAGTTCCATTTTTCAGAAGGGCGGGGTCTCCAGTCAGACTGACCATGATGCTCTGAGAGGGTGAGCTGTGAGCCATGGTTTGATCATTCAGCCAGAGAACGCCAGTGAAGGGTTCACAGCAGTGCTGTGAATTTTGTGTTTTTGTGTGAGACCAGACATGCTGCAGCATTCTAAAGGTTGTAGAGGTCTGATGGCCTTCAGAGGAAATTCAGCCTGGAGTGTATAGCAGTAGTCTAGTCCCTCAAACATCTTGAACTCTACTGAAGGAAATTTGCAGAGTAGTAGTCCAAAACTTTCAGCAAGCTGATGTCAAAGACTTGCATAATAATGCAAAAATATTAAATGTTGTGTTGTGTTCCTGTTAAATATCCTAACAAAGTAAAGAACTGTGGGTGTAAAATGAATCCATCGAAATGATTTGGCATTGAATGTATTATCAAAGCATTTAGTGAAGTAAGAACTTAATTTGTTTGTACAAAATAAACTTTGAGCTATTTTTCAAACATAAAAATAAAAGCTTAATATAGTTTTTATTGTCTATGTTGTCTAAATAGTTCGTCCAGTCACATATCAATGAATCAATGATATTTTATGATGCGTTGAATCCTTTCATAAAAAATGAATGTGCGGTTTAAACTTACCCAACAAATGACGGTTTTTGTATTAGTTAAAATGCAAATAATGTAAACTAACACTATTCCAAAAGGCAAACCAGTGCGTTGTTATGTGTTATGTGTATTGCTGAAGTTTCAATAATAGAACAGTAAGTTTTGATGGATATGAGTCAGCATTTAAAACATCATTACAAACTCAGTGTTTCTTTGTATAATATTTTTGTAACTGACACTGACACAAAGCGGCTCTCTAGAAATGTAGCCCCCATGACATGAGAGACATTGCAGCCAACTGCTTAGTTTTAAAAAATCACTAGAATTAGTAGCGCATAATCCCGTCACTGCATATTCAGCACATTACAAAGCTAAGCTTCACTAAGCTGAAGAAACAGAGTCAAGCCTTCTAATGTGTTACTGAGTGGAGGGGTAACTGATTTGTTGTCTTTATATCTGTACTAAAGCACTAAAGGGAGCACTTTTAACATGATTGACATCACAAACATCACAAAAAGTGATGGAAAGATTCATTTTGAAGACGAGTTTTAGCAAGGTTTAACACAATAAATCGAACTCAAACAATCTTCATACAAAATACACATTTCTAAAACTGTCTGTGAGCAAAGAATTAAATTGGTGTTAAATTAATAATCTATTGGTTAACAACCTACTGCTGATCTGTGTCAGCTATCAACAATTTCTCTGTGCGTAGTGAAAGTGTTTGTTTACTCTAAACATTTAGAACAGACTTGTAATTTCAGTTCTTGACTAAATACAGTGGGCGGCATGGTGGAGCAGTGGCCTCACAGTGAGAAGGTCCTGGGTTTGATCCCTGGGTCGACCACGGGTGCCTTTCTGTGTGGAGTTTGCAAGCTCTCCCCGTGTTCCTCCGGGTTCTCCAGTTTCCTCCCACAGTCCAAAGGCTGCAGTAGGTTGATTGGATGCCCGTAGGTGTGAGTGTGTGTGTGAATGGTTGTCTGTCTATGTGTTGCCCTGCGATGGGTTGGTCTCCTGTCCTGGGTGAACACTGCCTTAGGCCCACATTCAGCTGGGATTGGCTCCAGCTTCCCCGTGACCCGGAAAACGGAAGAAGCGGTTTAGAAAATGACTGTCTGTGGTAACATAACTAATAACTGTTGGTCTAAGAAACTCCAATAAAACATCAGTATTAGTTCTGTAATATTACATATATTTGCAACATTTACGTTGGATAAACATAGGTCATTACTGAGGAGCAGTAATATATAGAATGATGAGGAAGTGCACAGGTGTTTCTCCCTTGCAGCGCCACTTAAGGGAGCTGGCGAGGTGGTGGCCGGTGCTGGCCGCCTGCTGGTCTGTGTGGCTGTCTGGCTGACGTCTCTGTCTCCTCCTCTCTCCCGGCAGTTCATGGCATCAAGTGGACTTGCAGCAACGGGAACAGCAGCACCGGCTTCTCGGCCGAGCAGCTGGTGCAGCAGATCCTGGACAGCCACCAGACCAAGCCACCTCCCCGGACTCATAACTGCCTCTGCACGGGGACGCTGGGTAAGGGGCTGCAGGAAGGGAGAGATGAGAGAGCCAAGCAGGGTTCAGATTTAAGATGAAAAAGTGAAAAGGGGCAAATCTATAGTAGAAGTAGGCATTATGAGCTCTTTTATCTTATGGAAGTTTTCTCAAACCAGAGTAAAAAGCCACTGTAAACAGAGAAGCACAACATAAGTTATAGCACATGTAATGGAAGCAAAGAAATCAAAAAATGTCTTTAAATCAGACCTTCAGGCAGTATAATGTTCATGGGCTGAATACAGATAAATCAATATCACCATATAAGATAAGATAAGATAAACCTTTTTAAGTCTCACAAGTGGGAAATTGCATTGCTATGGCAGTACGAAGGAAAGAGCAGCAGAAAGTGGCAAATCAACAGATAAATAAACTATAACATAATAAAAGGTAAACTTTACAACTTTACCAAAAATAATAATAGACATTGGTGTAAATATGAAATATACTATATAAACCTATATACAGAGAAAAACACAGAAGAATATAGCACAGAGGAGAAATATTGTAAGTGAACATTCCACTTGTCAGTCCATAATGTTTGGATGTGTGTGTTTGTTGTGTGTGTGTGTGTGTGGTCAACTAAAGAATTTACCATGCTCTACCATAAAGAAAATAATGATGAAAAATTCTAACGCCCTGTGTAATATAAGAATGCCATGAAATCCATGTAGTTCTCTACCAAGTGTGCATGTAATAGAGCAGGGATGGGCAGCTCCGGTGCTGGAGGGCCAGTTCCCCTCTTCAAACACACTTACTACACCTGGAAATTAACAGGTGAGTTGAACCAGATGTGTTTGAGCAGGGAAACTGTGCTGGACACTGGCATTTCAGGACTGGAGTGGCTCATCCCTCTTATAGAGGGTTTTTAAATGTAGGATCCTCTTCCATGCAATATGGATTTTTGTCACTAGATGGCAGCCTTTTTTTAAATATCAAAATGATTACTTCCCTGAACCCAACATGCCTCAAAGTACATACAAATGTAAATATAATGGCTAATATATCTTCAATTACGTTTTTAAAACTGAAACCTGTATTTACACTCAACTGCCTCCCATCCCATTGCAGTGAAAATACTGAGATAAAGTATGAGATAAAGACACTTGACTCAAACGGCCATTGTTTAACACTTTGTCCATCCCTCTGTGTTCCTTCTGGCTGTAGGTGCTGGAAGCAGCCTACATCACAAGTGCAACAGTGCCAAACACCGCATCATCTCCCCAAAAGTAGACCCACGCTCTGGAGGTGCCTACAGCAGCACCCACTCTGAAGTTCAGAACTGTGATGTGTCTGAAGGCAAAACTGAGCACCCACATGGCGGGGGCAAGAATGGAAGGGCAGGGACAGATGGACCAGGTGGATCAGCTACACGTGAGAAGAGGAACGGAAAAGTGGCCAAACCTGCTCTGCTTCATCAGAACAGTATGGAGGTGTCGTCCAGCAACCAGGTTGAAGTGCCCGACACCACCCAGAGCTCTCCTGTTTCCATCAGCAGTGGCCTGAACTCGGACCCAGACATGGCCGACAGTCCAGTTGTGACTGGTATTAGCCACGTGGCATCGGTCATGGGCAGCCTCTCCCAGTCTGCCACAGTCTTCATGTCAGAGGTCACTGGAGATTCCGTCTACAGCATGTCTCCTACCGGAGACCCCAACGCTCATCTCCTGGGCCCCGACACCGCCTCGAGCAGCCTGGTGCTGGCAGTTGCCGCTGACAGTCACAAGTTTGCCTTCCCTGGGGCTGTGGGTGTGGGACTGGGAGATGCTGGGTCTACCGAGGGATTAGCCATGCTGTCGGCGGCCAGTGTCTCTGAAGAGCTTGTCCTCTCCAGCAACCTGGATTCTGGAAACATCAAGCTGCCTGAGACCGCTGTCAACTTTGACCCAGACTGCTTCCTCAACAATCCCAAGCAGGGCCAGACCTACGGGGGTAATGGGCTGAAGACAGAGGTCAGCAATGCCAGCAGCTGCAGTAATGGAGGGGTCCGCTGTTCACCTCCGCTCGCTGACAATGGTTATGGCTTCAACGCTTCGCTGGTCAAGAATATCAAGACAGAGGATACTTCATTTGAGCAGCAGCTGGCCAAGGAGGGTGGTTACCAGGTTGGGGAAGTGGTCGGAGGTGCAGGTAGCCTCTCCAGCTCCTCAGGCAGTGGTTCTACCCAGAGTTCACTTGCTCTGACTCCAACAGGCTCTCTGCTGCCTTCCGGAGGTGGTTTGAGCCCCAGCACCACCCTGGAGCAGATGGATTTTAGTGCCATTGATGCCAAGCAGGATTACACCTCCACAGTGATGTCAGCCACAGGTTATGGCCAGGCCATTCCCAGCCCTCATTTGGCCCACCAGAGCCATTCTCCCAGCTTCTTCCTGCAAGGCTCACCCCAGTCCTCCCAGACCCAGAACCACCAAAACAATGGCACCTCTGCACAGAACTCCCATGACACTGCTGCTTACATGGGTTTGTCTGTAGTTAAAACTGACTCAACAGGTACCAATGGGCATCTGCACCACCACCATGCCCACCAAGGACAGCATGCTGCCTCCAACTGTAACGGAAACTCTCCAACTGAGAGAAATGGGCAAGCTGGCACTCTCCAACTTCTACAGTACCAAAATCGCTTCCCTGGTGCAGGCCAAGAACACGAGGATGTCGGACGTCTGGATCAGCCAGCTAACTCAGACACAGGTGATACAGGTGGCCAGGAGAAAGAGACAGATGGCTTGCTGAAGGCAGGGGACCATCTGCAGCCTTGTGTGGGCAATGGGGCAGATGGCAGTGGGCCCACAGAGCACTACCTCCAGCAACCAGAGAGTAGCAACCTGAGAGCAGGAACTGGAGCAACAGGAACAGGGGCCAACAATGGAGCCCTATGTAATGGCACAGGTGGAAATGGGACAGCTGGAAGTCCACATCAACAGCTCCAGCCACTTCTACAGGGTGCAGGTCTTGTCCAGGGTCTCTTCAACACTGTGGCAGCCCACCAGGGTCTCACTGCCAGCGGGGGCAATGGAGGTGGATCCATGGAGATCAATCTAGACCACTTTGATGTCTCCTTTGGGAATCAGTTTTCTGACCTTATCAACGACTTCATTTCAGTGGAAGGGGGAAATGTAGCGGCAGTGGGACCACAAGGGGGCAACGCACTCTACAGCCATCAGCTGATGGGCCACTCTGGCACAGAGGGGCAGGTATCCTCCGGAGCAGCACCCCAACAGGGTACAGAAGAAGGGAACACCCGTGGAGCAGCTGGGTATAATTCTGCAGACCTCTGCCTTCAGCCATGCTGCAGCCCCCAGTCGGCCCAGTCCGGGGCAGTGGGAGGGGAGGCAGGACAATTATCCTACATGCAAGTAGAAGAAGTGGTGTCTGCTGCCGTGGCTCATGGGACCATGGGGATGCTGCAGGCCACTGGGAGACTGTTTGTGGTGACGGACTATTCACCAGAGTGGTCTTATCCTGAGGTGAGTTAGTAGTTGTAAGTACTCTAGATGAACTCTGGAGCCAACTTCATGTGTTTGTAGGAAAATCTAGTTCCTGTTTGCCAAATTTAAAAAAACAAACTTTTGCTGGAAACAGGGAAGTTTGGTTTGATACTGAAAACACTGGAATACTTTTCTAACAATTTTCTCTATTATAAAAATGTACACAATTAAAAAAAACAGTTGCATATCATGCATATCATCTGACCAAAACCATTTTGTCAGTTTTTACATTTTTACAGAATTTGAAAACAATTGCTGACATTTAAATTGGATGCATGTCACAATGAATGGAGCAAAAGAAATCATCATAATTTTTTTTTAAAAAGTGCATTTTGTATTAATCTCAGTTATACGTTAAGAATGTTTGAGCTTTTCTTGTAAAGTTGCCTTTTTTTGGAGATACAAGGCTTTTGTTTGACAGCAACGATATGTAAGCAAATGTTTATTTTCTAATAAGTGACTGCTAAAGGTAAGCTGCATTTAGGAAAATGCTTCCAATTGTATCAGAATTAAAAGCATTAACTGCTGAAGTAATCCTTACCTCCTCATTGGTGAAAGAGCAAAGACGAGTAGCAAGTTGATTAACTCAGTTATCGAAACTTCGCCCCCGTTTTTGGTTATCCATTCATGGGCATCAGAAATTTGTATTTATGATCATTCTGGTAGTTTACGTCTATGAGATTTGTGGATTTGTAGAGCAAAACGAGTTTGTTTTTAAATGGTATCTTTCTTTGTAATGCACTAAGCTAACCACAAGGTGGCAGCACTCGGTCAGAAATGGTTGAGAATAAGAAAAACATTTGCCTTTAGTTTTCTTTTACTGGAAATCATGTTAAAGGAAGAAGAGAGAGAAAGGTTTACATTTCTGTTTATGTTATGAATAAATATCCATTTGAGTGGATATAATTATATATAGCTTTTAGATCAAACGTCCCCACTTTGTGAATCCTGTTACGTACCAGAACAGCCTATGGACCAGACACATGTCAAGTCGGTGAATCAGTTATGATGTCATTCACATGCCCACTGGCAAAAGGGCATTAGGACAGATATAGACTGGAGCATAATAGAAGCATATGACAAGCTGGTAAACACACTTCAAACCTGAACATTCCCTTTATATGACCCTGACATTCAGATTACTCATTTACTGATTAATTACTCTACCTCTCCTATACTGGTGCACGTTGTGTGCTTGTGTGTTATTGTTGGGTTTTTTTTAACATCCATGTATGTGCTTTTGCAGGGTGGTGTAAAGGTTTTGATCACGGGCCCATGGCAGGAAGCTAACAGTGACTACAGCTGTCTGTTTGACCAGATCACCGTGCCTGCTTCCCTCATCCAGCCTGGAGTACTGCGATGCTATTGCCCAGGTAAGAGCACGGACAGGCCGTGCACTCAGATTCAGAATAATATAATTCAGAATCATTCATTTCTTGTTTGTTTGTAATTCCAAAATGCATTTTTATGTTTTTTGGGGATTGTTGCTATTCCAGCAGTTCCAGCAAGTTATCCAAAATCAAATGTTTCACTTACACTATTTTCATATACTGAAGTGCCCTAGCAGGGCAGTGGAGGCCTGGTGGTTAGGACATTGCCTTTGGGACCTGAAGGTCGCAGGTTCAAGTCCCGGCCCTGAGGTACCCTTGAGCAAAATACTGTCCCGCTACACTGCTTCCCGGGCGCTGTTTGTAGCTGCCCGCTGCTCCACATGTGCACGTGTGATGGGTTAAATGCAGAGGTCACATTTTGTTGTGGTGCTTGAGTGTGTTCACAATAACAAATAGTTGCTATCACTAGCTGTATGTTATTAAGGGTGAATTTAACTCATTTTTCTTAATCTCTGCATAACTCAGTAACAAAGGCTTTGGGTGTGAAAATGGTCATAGAACAGAAATGCACTGACTCGATTTCTTTAGTGTAGTGGTGATAAAAAATGTATCTCATAAACCATCATGTGAAATCATGTGTCAAACATCAGGCAAAACATGTTTACCAATTTGATGCAATAACTTTCTTTGAGGGAGCTTTAGAAGTATTAAACTCTGGACATCAGGTTCTTATTACTTGATCATAGCAGTCGCATCAAACCTCTCACAATGACTTTGTTCATATTGAGTCTTTGCAATTTAATTTTGAAAAAAAAAAATAAGTGGACTTCCCCTTTAAGTAGTCTAATGCATGAAGTGTGGTATTAACTGACATGATTAAGTCACAGTTTTTTAAACATTACATTTTTTATCTCCCACATGAAGTAGAATGGGGTGATTCCTTTGTTCATGAAAATGTCACTAAGTCTGCTACTACATGGATGATAAGAGCAAACAGAGGATTACACAAGAAATTGAAGTGTCATATAATTATCGCATAACTATAATATTAAAATATATTATAAGAATACGCTCATCTGATTTATGTAAGTGTGGTCCCTTTACCCAGATACAGTCAGTTTTCTTAGCTCTTCAACTTACAATCAAAGCAAAATTCCTTTCATGTGTTAATGTACTTGGCCAATAATTCTGATTCTGATTCTGATTCTGATTCTGATTCTGATTCTGATTCTGATTCTGATTCTGATTCTGACTCTGACTCTGATTCTGATTCTGATTCTGATTCTCCTGATTCTGACACTTATCCTGTTTCTGGCTCTAATTCTCATTCTGATCCTGTTTCTGGCTCTAATTCTCACTCTGATCCTGTTTCTGGCTCTAATTCTCATTCTGATCCTGTTTCTGGCTCTAATTCTCACTCTGATTCTGTTTCTGGCTCTAATTCTCATTCTGATCCTGTTTCTGGCTCTAATTCTCACTCTGATTCTGTTTCTGGCTCTAATTCTCACTCTGATTCTGTTTCTGGCTCTAATTCTCACTCTGATCCTGTTTCTGGCTCTAATTCTCACTCTGATCCTGTTTCTGGCTCTAAT
>JBBPDA010000132.1:11619489-11634869 GCA_037974385.1 Arnoldichthys spilopterus | reverse complement strand
CTAATTCTCACTCTGATCCTGTTTCTGGCTCTAATTCTCACTCTGATCCTGTTTCTGGCTCTAATTCTCACTCTGATCCTGTTTCTAACTCTAATTCTCACTCTGATCCTGTTTCTGGCTCTCATTTTGATTCTGTTTCTTGCTCTAATTCTGTTTCTAATTCTGATTCTGTTTCTGGCTTTATTTCTAACTCTGATTGTGACTCTGATAATGTCAAGACAGAAAAACAATCCTTTCTTGTACCTGCCAATGAAATTGTGTCTCTTGACTGGAACAGAAAGGTACATTTTCCAGGCCTGCCACTGTCTGACCTGGGCTCTGTACCAACTCATTACTCACAGGCTGGAGCAGTTGATTAAGATGTGAAACCCTAAGCAGACTCTTGTCCTTCCTCTTTGCAGCCCATGACACAGGCCTGGTGACCCTTCAGGTGGCAGCCAGCAGCCAGATCATATCTAACTCGGTGGTGTTTGAGTATAAAGCTCGCGCTCTCCCAGCCCTGCCCACATCTCAGCACGACTGGCTCTCACTGGACGGTAAGCTTCCCGATTCTTTCACGTTACTCTTGGTGGTTTTACGATAGGTGAAAATAATAATAAAGTTATTAATTATGGCATTTTTCTGTTTATTACAGTGCATTTATTTGAAATGTGCCGTACCCTTTGCACAAGCCACATTTCATGATCTTTTCAATATGTTAAACTCACATGTGGTCTCTGTATAGGATGTGTTCCTATTTTTTAAATAAGAAAATCAAGAGAACGGTAATTTGACCAGGGGCGCATAAAATTCTGCATATGAGTGTATATTCCAGTAATTTATTTGTTGTCTGATGGACCAGACTGTTACACCGTTCTCTAACCATAAGAGGTCAGAAGTTATTGTCCTTTTGCTGTACATTCACTTTACCTTGCACAATTATTTAAATGCAGTTATGTAAGTCTAGAGTGAATGACAGTCCCAAAACAAATACAAATCAACAATCTACACAACCAGATCATAACAAAATATCTCCTCTTCTTACATTTGGCATCAGCTGAAATCCACACCTTCATTGAGCAACAAGTGAGAAACTATTGATATACAATTTTGGCAAGTTGGTAATGACTGCATCTAAGTGTCATAGGTTGTTATGTATAGCCCAATAACCAAAGAGAAATGGAATAAATGTTTGTATTTATGTCGTTTGCTTTATTGGGTGGTGTTTTTGGGATTTGTTACTGTTTGTGTTGTATTTGAGCTGTTTGCAGTGTAATTTCAGTTGACGGTCTTGGCTTCTAATCCTTGTAAGTTCGTATTTTGGATTAAGTCTCATATAAGCTAATGTGGTAAATAGTCCAGATCTCTTGAACATGCTTCACAAGTAGAGGAAAACAGAACTCACTCAAGAATGCTGAAGAGCATGGTGATAATTAGCCATGTAATGGTTATTCTCTAAGCCTTTAGGAATAAAGAAAGGACCGACTGGAACATTAAACTTTTGGGCCTGGGGCTATTCCACAACGGACTGTCATATGTCCAGCCACAATTCGCCAGTTTCTGAGTAATGTTTTGATCCCTTTCTGTGAATTTTTTTCATCTCTCTTTATGTTCATCTATATGTCTTTATTGATTTGAGGAGCAGGTTTTGCCTAAATGTTTCCATACTGGCCCAAATGCTGATCTTGAAAGCTGCTGTGCTGATAAGTGTGAGTGAACTTTTGCAGTGTGTGCAGAGTAGAAGTGATGGTAGCATGAATGCTCTGTGTGTGAGGGAGAGAGTGAGTGAGGCTTTCTCTAGAACGCAGCAGCAGAACAGCGCTTCAAGCAAAGCTGCAATGCAGGGGCCCCTGGAGGCTGGATATGGAGTGTAAAGCTGGAGTAATGGTCAAATGGCCTCCTGTACATGAATGACCAGCAGCTTGGGTTTTGTATCTCTCTCCTCTCAGTCCCAAAGAGCACGGGTCGCAGACAGGCCACGGTCACTTAATCATTCACCTTCCCTTTAAACATCGATGCTCTTTCACCCCGCTCTGTTCATCACTGTGAAGAGTGGAGACTTGGCCAGCGGTGCTGTTCGTGTCTTCTTTGATCCTAATCCTGGTTGATGATCCAGGCAGCCTCTCCTGCTTGTTATAACTCCTTTTTTCTACCACTTGTGTGACATTTCCAGAAAGACCTTGCGTGTGTGTGCGCATGTGTGTGTGTGTGTGTGTGTACTGAGCTGAATACACAAATCAGAGTAATGTATACTGAGTCAGTGATGGGACAGGATTTGTGAAGTGTTGACTAGATGAGAAGTCTGTGTAATCTGGTGTACCCCTCTCCCCACCCACTCAAGGGGACATGAGCCAAGCTGAGGTCTATCTAGATACCTTACAACGTTAAACTTCTAGCATGTAGTCCACACCATCTGATGAGTCCTTCGTGTCATCAGAGTAATCCATTCTCTCCGTTATCACGATTTAAGGACAGTTGCTACAGCTACAGCAACCAGACATTCATCTTCATAGCCATCATGTTAGCTATCTGGCTTTCTTCTGCAAATACATTCCAAAAAAAGGTCTTTTTTCCCTAGTGCTTAAACCAGAAAACCTCCCTTTAGACATTGCAGTACTGCTGTATAAGACGAGAAGGCATGTTTACAGGAGATGTAGCAATGGTTTCATGTTTCATTTTGGCTGCAGTGCCCCTTTGACATTCTGTCAAATGCCTTCACAGTTGGTTTTTACATTTTGGAAGGGCACACGTGTACAAATCCAGAGAAACCATGTATCTTCATTCTTAATTTCAACTTTTATTCTTCTACGTCAACCCCGCAGCTGACCTTTACATTGTGTGACCCTTTGTGATGAACAGACCAATAGAAATGCTCCAAAAAGCACTTGTTCTAAAATGTTCTTCCATGAACTAGAAGTGAGCGTCGTTTTTGGCCTTCTCCTGTTTTATCTTGGACAGCAATGATATATGCGTTTGCATTGCTGTTCTTAAACAATTCCACACTAATGTGGATACAATTCACCCGTTCACACATCACATCAGCGCTCAACTGGTGCTTCTCCAACCTGCAGTAATAAGATAAATAGAAAAAGTGGAATCATTTGTTTTCTGCAAGCCTGCAGTATTGTAAAGCTACTTTGCGACAATGTCAGTTGTAAAAAGCACTATAGAATTAAACTTGACTTGACTCCAGTGTCCAAATGTTGGATGAAACTTTCTCTCTCAGTCAGTCTCATCCTAAGACCTGCACTGTTACGGAATCACAGTCTGTAGTAGTTTTGAATTTGCATTATAAAATCATGTACAGTATTGTGTGAAGTAAGAGACCATCCTATCACTTGCTTAATCAATGGCCATTAAGACAAAATGGCCATTAAGAACAAGTTCATTTTTCACAGTCAGCTTCATAATTATTCTTACCCTTTATGAAAAATGAGCTGTTTTGGGCTTGATGGACTGCCTGCTCAAGAACTGCCTTCTTTAATAAAGTTATGGAGTGAGCTTCAAAAGTTTTATTTCAAAAGTTTCTTTCATTTTATTTAAAATATTCTTTAGAGGTGGCTGTCATTTTGTGCCATATGTTTTTAAAGGGAATAATAATTCTTAAAATAAAGCAGCACTTTTGTAGGAATGATTTCTAAAACCTCAAATCAGAAAAAGTTGGAACGGTATGGAAAACGCAAATAAAAAGAAAGTAGTGATTTCTAAATTTACTTTGGCTTGTATATTATTGCATGCAGCACTGCCTGAGGGATCGGAGATCACGGTTGTTCAGCTTAGGCTTGCAGCTTTGTCCTTTACGCACTGAAATTCCTCCAGATTCCTTGAATCTTTTACTTATGTTATGCACTGTCCCTAAACGTCTTTTCAGTTTTATCATCGCCATTTGCATACATTTTTGAGGATCTTTTGAATCATTATATGTATTTTTTATACATATAATTCATATAATATCAATTCTATCAGTATTTCATTTGTCCATTGTTTACTTATGTGCCCCCTTTTTAATCCCTCCAATGTTACACCCAACCAGTTACACTTGTCCTCCCAACAAAAGCTCTTCTCCAAGTTCTCACTGACTTTATTTCCCTACACTTACTTCCAAAAAAGCAACTACTCACACAATCCAGCTGCCTCGCTCATTGCTCTCTTATGAAGAGTGAAAATGGCTAAAACAGATCTTTCTGATGAGGTCAGATAGAAGAGCATAAGAAATAGCGAAGACAAAGCTTCAAAACTGTTCAAAAAGTGAATGTAAGATACAGAAAACAATGGAACAATCGTGCAAGAGTCTGTCACCAAGTCTGTCATCATCAGAATAAACACTTCATTTTTAGATAGAAAATGACTTCTTTTTCGCTTTAGATCTTTACAGATCTGCAGGTGTTTGTGTCAGTCCTTCTTCCGTGAGAGGACAGCTAAACACTCTGAGTCTAAAATGATGTGTAGCTGCTCAAAAAGCAGTTTCCTGGGAAAGGAAGCAGACAGAAACAAAGAGAGTCTGCACAAGAACATCAAAACTGAGCTGAGATGTGGAGAAAGGTTTCATGGACCCATTAGTCTAAATTTGACATCTAAGAAAATGTAACTCCTTATGAACTATGGAGGTGTTTACAAGAAGCATGGAAAATGATTATTGCAGATTTTTGCAGGAAAACTCAAAAGAAGCCTGCAATAAAGGCAGAGGGTGGACACACTAAATACTGATCATCTGATTGTATATTTAATCGATGCTTCTGAATATTCTGTTGTTATGTTCACTTTATATAAAGAGTAGTGTCTGTTGCACAGTTATTCAGTATTCAGTGAGATCAGGTTGTATAACACTATTCCTTTTCCAGTCACTTAGTCTCATATTAGAGCTGGGCAATATGATGATATTTTATCATTATCGTGATAAACTGTGCTCACAAAATACTTTTCTAAGCATATCTTGGTATCGTTAGTGCTTTAAAAACAAACTTCATGTTTAGTTTTAAGGAGAGCATCATTAGTCTTGCCTAAGTGAACTGCAGTGTGATTACTTGTACTCACACTTTGATTTTTTAGAACAAATGGCGCTGTTGGCTCGTTTTCCACTGTTACAAATTAATACATATTGTGACACATAACAGGGAAATTTCTCAAAATATCATGATAAGAAATTTTTGCCATATCGCCACTGGCTTAAGATTGACAAATGGACCAATAGTCAGTCTGCATCAGTCATATCATAGTAATAAATCCACATTTATATAAAAAATGGGATTTAGTGATGTTTAAGCTGTCTCTGGAACAGACTACGGTTTAAGTGCAGTTGGCATGGTATTTTGGGTGATATGAGACAGAAATGTGCTTCTCAACTTGATTATAACACTGTCCTTGTTTCTTATGTGCGGTCCACGTGATAAGCAACGTGAAATGAAGTCTTATTCCAGTGGTCAGTGTAACCAAATGTCCTAAGAGAGGCAGCTTCTCTCTCGCTACATGAACCCATGAGTCCAGTGAGTCTCCATGCCTCGCCTGTGTGTGTAGCCTTCATTTGTCATAATGCAGGGGGGGGGGGATGCTTGGGCTGCAGCACTGCAGGTACAGAACCAGGAGGAAACACAGGCAGGACTAAAACTACAGCCCACTGACACAAAAATGCCACAGAAAGCCACAGTGGCAATCCGGTTTTTTTTTGGGGGGGCAGTGTAGACCTGGAGGGGCAACAACCCCCTAACCCCCCCCCCACACACACACACACACACACGCATTGTTTGGTGTGATATGTGCTGAAGCAGAGTTGTATGCCACGGGGCTTAAGCCGTATGATGCCACTCCCAACATTTAGCCTGAGTTGTAGGTGCATGTGGTTTGAAGTGATTGACAAAGCCCTTTACCCACAAATGCCCACGATCAGGCTCCAGCTGCCCATGTTTCTTTAAGGGAAATTTACCTGGTTTCTGTTTTTCTCAAGACAAAAAAAAACCCATCTAGTCCTGGATGAAAGCTCAGATGCTGCATCTCGACATGCAACCTGCGATTCTAAACATTTTTAGGAGAGAGAATGCCTCCCCCTCCCTCTATGGCTGCTTGCGTTCTCACCAGCACAAAAGAGAGCGGCACTGGAGCGGGAACGATGGTGCACGAGCTCGAGCGCTCCGCGTCGCTTGCGCTTTCGTTACGTGAGACGAGACAAAACCCAGTGGCGCGGAATGGAGGAGGAGGAGGAGGAGGTGGAGGAGGAGGAGGAGGTAAACGGGGGCAGGGTGAGAGGGGCAGTCTTTATCCTCCTCTCCACTCCCCCCTCGCTCCCTTCCACGTTGTTCTATTGTCGTTGGCTCCGTCAGCCGCGCGCTCCGCTTCACTCTGCACTAGAGAGCTGGAGAGAGAGCATGTGCGCGTGACAGAGAGGATACGAGCGCTTTCGGTCAGTGCACTGCGTCGCTTTTGTGCTATTAGTGTTGTCCGTGCATGCTGTGCAGCTTCAGACTCTGCCTTTTGTGACTGTTTTTTTTTCCCAGGAGAACCAGGCTTAAGGTGCATGAAGTGGGGCAAAGTTGGAGACTTTACAGTGGGAGACACCAGTCATGCATTTTAGACGTGTCTCAAGCTTTACTGCATGCTTGCATTTGTGTGCTGGTCCTCCAAAGTCTTGCTTCCATGTGTTCGTTTCTATGTTGTGTCTAGAAACTTGTGTGTTATGAGTTATGACAGCATGTGAGTGCATTGAGTGCAGGTTTTTGGGGGTTGGGACAGATTGCCGGAGGGAAACGCTGGACTGCACGAGTTTTGCACAATGCAATGTTAAAAAGACGTGCGAGAGAAGTTTGGCTTTAGTTTGCCAGTATAAAAAGAGCAGAGTGGGCTTTGTCTGCACTTACATGCACCAGTCCGCCTCTACTGGCTAATCCAGTGTTATGAATGGAAATCCTTGCAAGTGTAACACAAACTCTTTGGCTGTGGCTGTGTGAGATGCCTTGATTTAAGCATGTGGCTCCAGCTTAGTTTTCACTACCCTAGGTGCTTCAACAGTGGCACAGGTGCTAATACTAAGGGAGTGAGTGTGTGTCTGGTGTCTACACTTGCAGCTGTCAGGTCTAGATGCATTGGGTTTCTCAGACAACATTGACACATGTTGACAGCTAACAACTTAGGGCTATTCTGTGATTGTGAGCTGGTGATGCGATGGCTCGACACTGGTTATTTTCAGAGAAAGCCTGCCAACTTGAGGGCAACATTCTATGTAGCGTGTTCTGTGCCCTTATTCAGGCTGAGTAAATCATATGTTGTGGTTTGAATAGAAACTATAATCCCCCTCCCCCCCACCCCACCCCACCCCCCACACACACACACACACATTCTCTCCTGAGAAGAAAACTCAGAACTAGGTCGCCGTAATCAAGCTTCACAGCGAAAGTTCAAAGTTCCCTGTTCCACATTGATGAAATTTCCTGTGGAATGCTTGGATGTGTTATTAAGGCTTCGGTCTAGCCTGCAATAGTGGCTCTGGACTTCAGCTTATCTGTCCCACTGCAGTGCATTTTCTCACTGTCTAGAGAAAACCCTGTGTCTCTAATTTAATTGCTTTGTATTTCCTGGTGTACATCAACACAGCAGCTGGTCTGTACATTGTGTGAACCCTTTTTTGCTGAACAGACCATCAGAAATGCTCCAAAAATCACTTGTTCTAACATCTTCTTCCATTACCTAACATTAGAAGTCAGAACGTTTTGCCTTTTCCTGTAAAGTTACAGTTCTGGAGATACTTGTGTTTCTTGGACAGGAACTGTTTGATCCTTGTTCGAAAAAGTCAAGCCATTGTTTGTTTCAAAGTTCACTGCTGACCACACTGAGCTAGAGACTCTCATGCTGGCCATGTGGCTCTCGTAGTGGTTGGAAGGAACTGTGAAGCAGTGATGTGGTCGATGGTGACAGCGTCTGGGTTGGGTCCCTAACAAAGACTAATTGACTCTGTTGAAATGTTTTTATCCTCTGCTGTTGTCATTAGCACACCATTAACACTGATCCTAAGGAAGCGGAAAGCAGTCGAGATCATCTGTTCGGCTTTTGTATGTAAATGATTGCGAAGATTTCACATCCTCGCTTTGCTTACTGTATCAGCAGCCTTTTCACACATCCCTTGTTAAAGCAAAAGCATGGTCGAATACTTGGTGGTGGAGAAGGAACTGTCTGCTGCCATTGTTTCCCTAAAAGAAGTAATGAAAGTGAGATTTCCTGCAAACTCCTGATACTAGATCTGAGATGGAAAATTCTACTTTCAGAAATGACTCTGATACAAAAAGAATCCGTTATCTGTCGCGTTGACCATAAATAATTCTGTTTAGTGTATTTTCCTGTGCTGTGTGTATTTGTGTATATCACATGGCCCTGTGGTTCCTGAAATGAGACTGTCTCCACAAGGCCTCCATGATAAACAGCATCATTACAAAATGCACAGTGCCTGGAGAAAGTAAAGAGAGAGCGGGGGGAAAGGAAAACAAACAACGAAAGTGTTCTTGTTTCAAGCATCCAAGGTCTTTTTGGGCTGCGAGCCTTTGTCTCTCTGAGTCAACTCTGACTGCCTGATGCTTAAAACTGAGGAAGCGGAGGGAGCACTGATGGTTTGGGGCAGTAAAGCTAAAAAAATATAGAAAAATATGCTCAAAAGTGCTGTACAGCTATACATGCTGTTCTGTACCTTCCCATTCTAGTAAAAATGTTTTTGAAATGATGATACATGTTTCAGAAAAAGATGTTTAGGGCACTAACACCCCCCCCCCCCACACACACACACACACACACACACACATCCACTCTTATTTATGTGCAATCTCGTGTCCTACATTGAGCGTTTTAGCTTAACGGCGTAATATCATGGGGTTGGACGAGGAGAGTTAACACACATAATCAGCGCTGGGATTAGGATCTGCGGAGGTAATGGCATTATGGATAAGCCGTCTCACCTCCCACTGTATCTCCGACCAAAAGCACCTGTCCGGGGGCTGTAATCCACTAACATCCACAGCATTAGGACCTGTTATCCCAGCTTTCAGCCCAGCCTGAGCGAAATCCTCTTGAGGCACAATCAGTGCGCATTACCAACTCCAACCCAAATCCCCAGGAAATGCTCAATCCCTACATTTCCCGAACATAGAAAATGTTTTAGATTTATGTCTCTGTTTGGAGTGTCGTTGCCATTAGGAGGGATAGTCTGGAATCAAACGTGATTTGGGATTTGTGGAAAATCGTTCTGGAGCATAAGGATGAACATCTTTTAGAGTTTTTCACTTTTAAAAATGGGAGAAATAAAGAGGAATTCATACGCCTGTTTCTGAATGATGTTTACTTTTGATGGTGTTTCCAAATAAGCCTGGGGCTGACTCTGTTATAATTATGTTAGTGTTGTGTATTTTGATAATTCAGTTCATTTTTTAAAAAATGGCCAAAAATGCTAAAAAAAAAAAAATGCGAGGCCATTCAAAAATACCAAAATAATTGTGAAAAGACAATAATTGACAGGAAAAATGGTCAAAAACAACAGATAAATGGGTGTGTCTGTCAGGCTATGCTTCTTACTGTAAGAGAGTGCAGTAGAAGCGTGTAAAATCTGCACCATCATCATCATCATCATGCAAATTGTCTTCATATCACTGCTCATTCATTGAGAAGGTCATTTTAATTGATGATTTCACTTATAATAATCGAGTTTAAACAGTGAACCGTGATAACCCGAGCCCAAGCGGGCTACTGTTAAACCTATCGATCACACCACTAAGTGAAACAGCAGGCGTACAGCAGAAGCAGTTTCTGCGGAGCATCAACAAGTGTTCGTTAAAGTGCCTCAGTTGAGCTGGGGGCCACAGATTGGTGCAAGCTCCCCCACTTTCCAGCCTGATGCAATACCGTGATGAAACAGAGAAACTAGGCTAGGCTCTGCAGGAGGATACATTTCAGTGAAATGCACAGAGAGCCTGGCAACAGCGGCTTTAGCGCCTCCATCACACTGCGCACTAATGCCAGCCACATGAGATCCACATGGCCAGCAGGACTACAGGGGCCAATGGACTTACTGCTCTGATGCAACACAACAACAAAAGCGGGTAATGCAGCTCACGCTGGTAACTTGTCAGCTCAAACTGCTAACTTCTTGTTTTTTGGTTGGTGTGTTTTCAGTTGTTTTTGGACTGATCTACGCAGTAACTTGTAAGCAGTGCTTTAGACCATCACTGTGGACGAGAGTTTTGGAAGATTAGCACACAATATCTGCTGATTGTATACTTAATTCACTGTTAGGGGGGAGCTGTTTTTTACATAGACTATTTACTGAGCTTTATTCATCGAAACCTGTGTATTTTTGAAAGACGTCTACCCACTGCTGACAGATTCAGTTCCAAAAATGCTTCTTAATTCTAATGTTGCTTATAATGAATGAAAGTGAGGAGCTGAGCATTATGAAAGCGAGAGGCTACATTCATTGTCTATGTATGATTGGGCTGTGGTTTCAAGTTTTGACATGACTGATGAAAAAAATTGCCATTTTGAGCGCACTTTTTCAACAGTGAAGTCGTACACGTGCATTTGTTTTGACCTGTTGTTCATTTTATTTGTCTAGGCTGCTAAACCAAACTTTCACGACATCTCAAAGAACATATGGAATTGGTATCACCACTCTGTGTCAGTCCAGTACAGTTCAGCATTAGGGTTTGTCTTTGTTTGAACGCTGCTCTTCACCGATTTGAGCCCTGACACAAAGCTCTGAGCGTTTAGCAGCCTGTTTGCTCTGCCAGTTTGTGCCAGCCGCTGATTTGCTGTCTCCAGGCTGCTGGAGGTGTAGTGGAAGGGGAGGGCCGAGCGTTGATTATGTCACAGCGTTGTTGTAGTGTGATTTGGTCCCTCCCCCCATCCTCCAACCCGCTTTGGCGTACGTGCACCGCATTCTGAGTCACTCGGAGTGGACAGAGAGAGAGAAAGAGAGAAAGAGAGAGAGAAAGAGAGAGAGAGAGAGAGAGAGAGAGAAAGAGAAAGGGGGGGAGGGAGCCAACAGCAGGTGGAGATGACATCATCCGCACTGCACCAACACTGCAGCACTGTTTGAACAAAGACGCGCTGAAGCCACTACCGTTGGCGAGCACAGAGCTGCTCTCTCTCTGCCTTTTGATAGGAACGTTATTATATAGATGTATCGAAACGTTGCACATATCCATATTGGTTTGTTGATGTTTTTCTTGTCCATTAGCATTTTTATGGTAAAAACATATCACTGATGCTCTTTAGGTGGAGAGGGGATTGCCTTTGTGTCTAAACAGTTGTCTTGTTGTGCCACTTTGCTCTTGATCAGAGTTATGTGCCTTGTAACTTTCATTTATGTGTGGTTTTTTTTTTTCAAAACACCATTTGAAAACACACACTACTCATGTGTGTGCAGTTTATGATCAATGAACCAGTTGAAATTTTGAATGGACCAGTAGAAAATTACTGAAAGATGTAAAGATTATGGTTTTTATCATTTTTTTATTTTTTTTTAAGTTTTCATACAATAGCAATGACATGTAAACCAAAAAAATGTCTCAAAATAAAATCAGAAAGACGTCTTTTGTTGTCTAACTGGTTCATGATAGTTCATTTATCTAAGCTATCTGTAAGTGCTTTGATGAGGCTCCAGTTGGAACGCAGCCTTGGACATTTCCACAGTCATTTGACCCCTTTTTGTGGGTCAGTTTTACTGAGCGTCACACAGGTGGTTTTAGAGGGCAAACATGAGCTCTAATAGACTCCTCTGGTGTCCATGTTACAGATAATCAGTTCAGAATGTCCATCCTGGAGCGCCTGGAGCAGATGGAGCGCAGGATGGCAGAAATGGCCGGACAGCAGCAGCAAGGCAGCAGAGGATCGTCCGAAAGTGGAGTAACAGGAGGTGGAGGAGAGGGAAGAGGCAATGCTGACCAGGCGCAGGTGTGTATTAACCTGTGTTATCCCATATTTGTCAACTGTCCGCATGTGATGCCTTTATTAATAGTGATTTCTTTATTATTGGGATCAGAAAACAAAACCTGACTGTTTTCTATTGCGTTGAGAGTGTCTGTAGAGAAAATGAATGGAATCACATTATATAAGTGCTCTGCCATTGAAAACTTGTCATATTAATAATTATTATACTATGTAATAATGGTGAATGCAGACTGAAATGCCATTAACAAAAGGGATGGACCAATCCAACTTTTTCAGTCAGATCATCAAAACCTGGGCTTTGGGTATGGGCTGATACTGAGTACCGATACCAGTGTCTAATTAATTAGCAACATGTCTCACTGAGATTTGTAAGGAAACGTCAGGCTTGACGTAAACATTGCTTTCCTAGCTAAAACAAAATACAATAAATTCATGTCACCTCATGTTTTTTAATATTTATTATTAAAAAATAATTGTGCACCAGCAACTTAGCTAAAAAAAAACGTAAGAAAACAATCAGCCCATTGTTTCCAATACCTGATCCAGCTATTTGAGCTGAGCAATATTCGATATCAGCATCAGATCGGTACATCCCTAATAAACAATAGACAATAATGATTTATTTAATATTTCAGGTATTTTGAATCAGAAGTTATTTCAAGATAAATAATTTAATTAAATTATACTGTAATTATTGAACTATACTGTATATTACTGAAGTGTAATTCCAACCTTTTACATCTGGTCTTGTGTACCCCCAGTTCTCCCCTGGTCAGGGCCAAGGCCAGGCAGGAAGCTCCTTCGAGAGCCGTGTGGTGGTGGTGTGTGAGAAGATGATGAATCGGGCCTGCTGGGCCAAGTCCAAACACCTAATCCACTCCAAGACCTTCAGGGGTATGACCCTGCTCCACCTGGCCGCTGCCCAGGGCTACGCAACCCTCATCCAGACACTCATCAAATGGCGGTGAGTGCTTCATTTGATGAGTGCATCATGTGTGGGGGCAAAAATCTCACATTACTATACTTCCATGAGTCACAATAGATCATGATAGATTAAATGACTGCTAAGCACAAATTACACATCGTGCTAATCTTTTGCTTGTTTCTTCCTCAGCACTAAGCATGCAGACAGTATTGACCTGGAGTTGGAGGTGGACCCCCTGAACGTGGATCACTTTTCTTGCACACCCTTGGTGAGCTTTGAGAGAGAGTGCTGCAGATGCTCAGGCTAAATACAGTATATAGTGATGTTCCAACTGGGATGTTATTTCTTCCTCAGATGTGGGCTTGTGCTCTGGGTCACATGGAGGCAGCAGTGGTTTTATATAAGTGGGATCAACGTGCTCTGGCTATCCCTGACTCTCTGGGCCGTTTACCGCTGGCTACAGCTCGATCCCGTGGTCACACCAAGCTGGCGGAGTGTCTGGAAAATCTTCAGAGGGAGGAGCAGCAGCAGCAACCAGGCGCACTTACTACAACTCCCAACATGCCTTTCTCCCCATCTGCTGAAGGCTCTGCCACAGAGGGGTGGATGGAGGTTTGGGGCAGTGAGAGTGCTTCTGTTGGGCTCAGAGGGAGCAGCATCAGTAGCTCTGCTACAAGCTCAAACACAGGTAACCAGCAGCTCTTCATCCACATTTACGTTTATGATGTCCTAAAGGTCTTGATATGAACAGTGTAAACCTGTGACCTCATAATTCTGACTTTTTTCTGACAATTCAGTAAAACGTTTAGTACATTTTGTGGTAAATTTTAGAATAAATAAAGTAGACTTCAGACAATACGACACTTTTTGTATGGTTTTCGTTGTTACAGACTTGAGGAGACCCAGGTCTGAACCTTCTAGCTATTACAACAGCGAGAGCCAGGGGGATGCACCACTAACCAAGAAACATAAGCCTAATCCTGAGAGCCACCAAGCAAGGCCAGGCAAGCCCAGCTCTGCTCCTCTTAGGCTGGACGAGCAGGCCCACAAAACTAAAGCCTGTCCTCCCAAAGTGCCCAGGGAAGGCACTATGGAAAAGGAGGCTGGGAAAGGCGAGCAGTCTCACACAAAGCTGGGCACTGCCTGTGGAGGAGGTGGGCGGTGGAGTGCCAGACAGGCTGTGGGACGCAGAGGCCAGTTTGGAGGGCTTGCTAAAGAAAGGCTGGCAAACAGGCTGAGGTTAAGAGAAGCGTCTGTCACGGGGACAGTCTCCGAGCTGCTGGCAGGCCAAGATGATCTGGAGAACACAGGGGACTTACAGGTGAGGCTGAAAGATTAGATACGAAAGGTCATCTCTGACTGCAGACCCACAGGCAGCATAGCCTTATCAAACTCGATTTGTTATGTAAGAGGTTCAGACCCATCGCAAGTGCTTAGCTGCAGTGTAAAGGAGATGCTTATCAGTGCTGGCATAAATTGTTGAGATTTCATTCATTTATCGACTTGTACCTCAGCAACCACCGTGCCTAGCAACTAGGGCTGCAAAGTATGGACATTATTCATTGTTTTTGCAATGTTAGCTTTGGCAGTATTGATGTTGCAGAAAACGATGATATGCAAATGAGCCCTCTAACTAATCAATTTGTTTTACTGTGTATTGTGAGCATTAATTGACCAATCACAATGTTTCAAGGTTGTTGTTTTTTTTATGAATAAGTGTGTTAATATAATCCCAAAAAAATGAAATATCTTACTGACAGTCCTTATATATATATATATGCAAGTCATTTTGCAGTTGCAGTATATTGCACTAAGATTGCATTGGTGCATTGGTGTAATGAAGAATGTGCATTTGATTGTCATTCACATAAAGCATATTTACACTTTCAACTAAATTGTTTTACCAATGTCAGCAAAAGCCTCCCAGTACACCAAAAGTATCAGTCATATGTTAATAATTTATTAGCCTAATTTGTGCTGTTTTTGCAATTCTTTTGACATACTCAATGCAAACTCTCCATTCCAAACGTAGTTTATGAGTAAGTTATAACCATGAGACAGCCTAAAGAGCATGAGGCTGCCTAAACCCCCTTTCCAGAATAAAGAATTACATTTTATCTTGTTGCAGATGAACATGATGACCCTGGCTGAGCACATCATTGAAGCCACACCTGATCGCATCAAGAGTGAAAACTTTGTTGCCACAGAGTCAACACCTCTGGACAATGTCGCAGTCAACAGCACCATGAGCTGGTTGGCCACCTACCTTGGAGATGCTGAAAGGTACGATTCAACTTCACTATCCTATAAAAGCAAACATACACTGATCAGCCGTAACATTATCACTACATGCCTTTAGGTGGCCATGACCCTGTTGCTGAGTTACCAATTGTCCTCCCCTGGAGTACATACTAACTACTGCACACCTGGAACATGCCACAAGACCTGCTGTTTTGGAGATGCTCTGACTCAGTGGTCTAGCCATCAAGTCAAGTCAAGTCAAGTTTATTTGTATAGCACTTTTTACAACTGACGTTGTCACAAAGCAGCTTTACAGAAA
>JBBPDA010000132.1:11579915-11619389 GCA_037974385.1 Arnoldichthys spilopterus | reverse complement strand
AGAGAGAGAGAGAGAGAGAGAGAGAGAGAGAGAGAGATTGTTAGAGATGCTGAAATGTTACGAGTGATTAAGAACAAAGTACATCACATCAAGGCCTTTCTCAAAGTGTTTCAGATTCCTACACTCGCCCATTTTTCCTGCTTCAATTTCAAGAACTGACAGTTCGCATGCTGCCTAATTTCTCCAACCCACCTAACAGGTGCCATTGTATAAAATAACTAGACAGTCAATGTTATTTACTTCACCTGTCTGTGGTGTTAATGTAATGGCCAATCAGGTTGTATTTCCTCTGTATTTCGTTTAGCAGCTTATGCTTGAGCTAATTAATAGTAGCCCAGTTTAGCTTGTTACTGTACACTGAGTTATCAGGCACACTGACACTGTAGGTATACAGGGAACAGTGTAGCGGGACAGAACATTCAAGGGTACCTCAGTGGTACCTGGGCTGCAACCCTCTGATCACATGGGCAAATTTCTAAACACTAGGGCATTAGTCACTGTGGTCCAGTTACATCAAAAAGAACTTTAGCCCCTTGAATACATGAATCTTGAAGGCGTGACCCATTCAGAAAAAAATACTTTTCAGTCAACATAATATCCTTTGTTATGCAATAGTCAAACAAGCAACAAAGGAGACAGACAGAACCCATCCTGCCTGGCACTGGGGGTGTTTCTAGGTTTTTGTAACCAGGTTGCCATTTCTATATGTGTATAGTGTAACCGGACATGACCAAAACGGCCTTCTAGTCAGTTCCGTTCTTCTGGAGTTAAAATTTTGGATCATCACTTCACTCCTGTTTGAAGTCACCGTGTCGAGTTGCTCAGTATTTGCATGAAATTAACCTCTAGCCTGTTTGTGTCCCACGTAGTTGGTGACATAACAGTCACTTGTCACTATAAATCACCATCTCTTATTGAAAATGAATAGCAGCTGGTCATAACTGTAGCATTAGTCATATTTGCAAGACAAAAACACTAATGAATAACTGCCATTGGCTATTCTTCAAACTCTGTATGACAACAGAACCAGCCATACTCACCTACCCCAGTGATAGTGAGGCAACAGTTTGTTGTGGCCGCAGCTTTGCACAGCGTTTAATGTCATTTTAAATTGAGCAGTATGTATTAACATGATTGATTTGCTTAGGTTTCTGTACAACAAACCCCTGGCTTCCTCTGCTGGCTTGAGTGGGAGCCATGCTGGCAGCCACCCGGAACCTGAGAGCCCTCATGGGAAACTGGGCCTTCCATCTCCAGCAGACTGGAGCGCATTCCTCAATGCCTCCCACAGCAAAGAGGAGCGGGACCTCACCCAGCTCGCCCTTTCTGACCATGAGCAGAGAGAACTTTATGAGGCAGCACGCCAGGTCCAGAGCACCTTCCGCAAGTATAAGGTAGGGGCAGAGCTTTGTCCAAGCTCAGGGGCAACCCGGTATCACTGCTCATGTAGGCTGTCGTGGTGTCCCTTTTGGTGTGTTGCCAGTGTTCATCGTGGCCTGGTCTCAAAGGTTGTGCTGTACTGTACTGTGTGGTGTTGTAAGGTAAACCAAAGACCTACAACCATATGTCTCAGATCCTGGGTTTTCAAGGTGACTAAATGGATGGTTGCTGTTGGGGTGTGTGCTTAAGAGGCAGATTATAGCATCGGTGTTGCAGTTAAGCATGGGGAGATTGCTTGAGCTAAGCATGGCCTGCCTATAGAGAATGACTGCATTGCTCTCTATTTGTCTTATGGGATGTGCCCCAATTCCTAAGTCAATACCACACTGAATGTTTGAACAGATATTTCTAATAACACAATGCTTGCCAATTTGTAAGGAGAACCCCCTTCCCTGCTCCAGAGGATGTCACTTTGGTGTGGATCTCTTCCCCATCAAAAAAAAAAAAGAGAAGTTTCAGGTACTCGGCCAGTGTAAGAGGACATCTTGGCCAGCCATGAAAAGGGATCAAATACCATCTTCCGTGGTCATGCACTTGCAGCTTTCTTGTGAACACTAACCTTTCTTTCCTCTCCTCTCTTCTCTTCTCCTCTCCTCTCCTTTCTTCCCTCCTTCCACGACATCTCCCTTTCCCTCTCTCCTGCAGGGGCGTCCACTCAGAGAGCAGCAGGAGCTGGCAGCTGCTGTTATTCAGCGCTGTTATAAAAAGTACAAACAGGTAAGCTCCAACTAAGAACTTTGGCAGATCCTTCTGCCCTTGTCAGCAGTAAAATGATGTTTGACATGACTTCCTCTTTTTCCCACAAGCTGACATGGATTGCCTTGAAGGTAATATGACCATTTTTATCTGGACTGTTAAAAATATTTTGTCTTAAAAATACCTTAGAAAGAACAGTTGCTTCACTTTTAGACTTAGAGAAAAATAACTTTGGACTTCACTAATAAAATACAGCATCACCGTTATAGAATCAGGTGATATTCACTAATTTTGGAATGAACATATGTGCCTAACGTCACAGTCATACCTGCTAGAACCAAGGGACAATAATTGGGAGCTGGTTTCCCCAATGCTGTTATAATAGCCAGCATGCTTGGACTGGTTGTGAGGATTTATTTGCATTTAGCATTACTGAGGTCGACACTGTATTAAGTGATAAGGCACTAAGTGGTCGTATTCATCCTAAAGGTGATGATGGATGGGGTTGAGGTCAGGGCCAATGCTGGATGCACACAATTCTCTACTACTGTCACTGTATTAAGACTTTTCTTGGGTCAAACCCAAATAATGGAAAACAGCCCTAGACCACCCTCCTCTACCAAATTTTACAGCTGGCACAACATTTTTTGGCAGATGTCATTCTCCTGGCATCCGCAAAAGCCAAATTTGTCAGTCAAACTGCCAGCTAAGAATGACTTACAGTAACCTACAGTTTCAACAAGCTATACAGCTTTAACAGGGCTCTTCACTCAGACCCTTTCTGCTTGAGTTTGCCTTTGGAGTTTCCATGGGGGAAAAGGTAAGGTTAAGATAGTTGAAGCCACTAGTATTAAATAGATGTGTCCACATACTTTTGGCCATAAATACTGCTACATCTGGCAAACAATTCAGATTCAAAAATCAACAATTCACGCAACAATTAAAAATTTCTATGAGAACAATACTCATGTAGACATGATCAATCAATCAATATATCACCCAGCACTACAGGCAAGATTGAGCAATTGTTGCCCAGCTGTCTCTTGGTATTCATCTGCTTTCTTTTTCCTTTGGCAGTATGCACTTTATAAGAAGATGACGCTGGCCGCCATCCTCATCCAGAGTAAATTCCGCAGCTACCATGAACAGAAGAAGTTCCAACAAAGTCGCCGGGCAGCCATGCTGATCCAGCAGTATTACCGCAGCTACAAGGAGCTAGGCCGACCCAACACACACTCTCACGCTGCTGCAGCTGCAGCTCTGGTGCAGCACAAACTCAGGTACAAGAACAGGAGCATCGTTCATACCTAATAAAACATGCTGAATAATCAAATGAACTATGAGAACTACCCAAATCCTAGTCTGAGAAATACTACAGAGAAGTATTAAGTATAAAAATAAGCCTCGCAGATTCTCCTTTTACTGCTTGATACAAAACTCAATATGATAAAACAAAATATTTTTCAATAAAAATATTTTACTCATAATTGCAAAAGTACGGTAATTCCTTAACTGTCAGAGGTTTTTTCTTCTTTTTTCACAGTGGGTTTTAATAAAATACTGCATTAATACAAAATTCAGTTCATGTGTGCAGTCATGAGTGTATTCTACAACAATCCAATATATTATGACTGAATCACAATTATCTGTTTTACACAAGGCCGTACAATAGTCAAACAATAGCGTAGTGCTCGGATAAGCTGCTTATCTGTTCCTACATAACTTCATATATTTTAAGCAAGCATGCTCATTGCTGTCTTTCAGAAGTGGTCTACTGACCAAGAGGCAAGACCAGGCCGCTAGAAAAATAATGCGATTCCTGCTCCGATGTCGCCACAGGTAAGTTACAGCATGAGTTACTCTCATGGTGCAGTCACTGTCACTTCCTACCACATAAACTCATAGCCACTCTCTTTTGCCTAGCTACTCTTACCTCCCACTCAGCTTCATTTGAAAATAAAGATCCAAATTAGTGTGGAGGATTCCATGACAGGATTCAGGACATTTTCAATATTCTGTTCTGTCCCTTAAACTTAACAGTAAAATATTTTTAGAATTTATATAAATATTAATTAACATAACGGCACCAGTCCAACACCCAGTATTAGGCCCCTACCAAAGCGAATGGGTTGAATAGCGGAGGAAAGAAAAAACAAATGCACAGCGAACTTTTAAATACACACAGAATTGCTCGCAACACAGGACAGTAGTATAAAGAAAGCTGGTCATGTAATAACAGTGATGGATTACTTGCCTGTGTACCTTTAGATTACCCCCTTAAATTAAGTGCTTCAGTTAAGAATAACCCATTTTAAAGCTTAGTAAATGAGAAGACACACTCGTATTAGTACAAAGCCTCATTTATGCTTCCTTTACATACAAGAATACATATGTCAATTTCAAACGATGTAACAGTCACTGCCCACATACTTGCATGTGTGGTTTTCATTGGTAACCAATACATCCACTAGGGGGCAGAGTCAGCATTTTTTTTTCTGACAAGCAAAAGCAGGGCGACAGTGGAGGTTGTAACAACGCAGAAAGTGGCGAAAGTGGAGGCACTCTGGCTGATATTATACAAATGTTTAAAATCCTTTACCAAAACTCACACAACCTCTCCTCAAAAAGTTTCACCATTTTTAAAAAGTATTCGTCATGTCTCGCTTGAGCTGCTGGCTATGCTGCCGCGCGACTACTGCTGGTACCTCTCCGTTTTTGTCCGTTTCCACAAGCTTTCAGAAAATGTGCACAAACATGGACAATATGTAGGCAGAGTATGGCCAGAAGGCCCTGTCCCTGTCGGTATACATATTTAAAGTATAGCATAAGGCAAGGCAAGTTTATTTATATAGCACATTGTCATACACAGCGGTCATTGAATGTGCTTTACAGAGATGAGCATTAAAATAAAAGGCCAAAAAAGCATGAAAAGTACAAGATGAAAGCAATAAAATGAAGCAATAAAGTGCATGATAAAAGAACAAATTAAAGTAATAAATAAGAAAAAAAATAAAGAAAGTGCATAATAAAAGTAAAATATAAAATGAATAAAAAGATAAATAGATAAAATAAAGTTCTAACTAAAGGATGTGGCAAATAAGGCGGTTTTTAGTTTCTTTTTGAAGTAATTGAGCTTTTACCCGATACCCAAAGTGTCGTAGTTTTATCAGAAAGGACTTGGTAAACTGACAGTGTGTCATCTCAAACAAAATACCTTTGTCAGGATTTTTGTCTTTACTCCAAAGGGCTAAAAAGCAAATCACTCAGTCATGGATCTATTAACCCCCGCTTTAAGTTGGGCCCTCTCCTTCCCCAACCCACCTGAACCTCAGTATGTGCTAATAGCTATCTGGTGTTGTTTTGCTGTTTATGCAAAGCCCCTTGATGGACCATAGACTGTTCAAACGGGTGAGTGCAGCCTCAGCAACTCAGTTTGTACCCCTCTGACTTACTGTTTTACCTTACCCTTTTTACCTCTCTTCCCTATATCCCTTCTCTCTTGATCATGCTCTCTCTACCTGACTCTTTATCTCTCTCCAGTCAGCGACTCTCCTCATGACCCTCTCAGTTTCAGTCTTTCTGCTGTCTCTCTTCTCTCTCCATCTCTCTATCTCTATTGCTTTATGCCTGCTTGCATGACGGCCAACTGGAGCCTCCAGTGGATTGAGCCTCTGAATGAGAGAGAGGGGACAAAAGGCCTAGCTAACTATATACACTCATTTAAGGCAACACTAACCAAATCACCCTCTCTTGATTCGTTTCTCCTCCTCAATCTCTCCTCCATCTCTCTTGTTATGAGGATGCTTTTGAGAGCACTAAGGACTGCTGGACTGCTGAATAGTGTGGATGGCATTGCATGATGGCCAGAGGACGGCCTTGCTTCTTTCAGGGCATGCTCTAAAATGTAGCGCTTCCTTTAAGGAAGGGTTTATCTCTTGAATGCCTGGCTGCCTGTTTCATATATCCTATTTGCCTTGGGTTAAGCGGCTTGATTGAGGGGTTGGGGGCGGGGGGGGGGCTGCACATTTAAGCAGTATTTGTGGTTTTAAGGACTCTTAACTGCACTGGGTCCAACAGAATATGTTGGCAGTAATATAGAAATGACTATATTTATGCTTATTAACATTTTGGACTCTCTGGTGTTCTGTATTATATAAATTACGTATTGTATGTAACCTCACTGATGTATTGTGCATGTGTTGTATTTTCCCTTTAAACAAGTTACTAACAACACTAGCCGTGAAACTTTCATTTTAGCCATCAAGTCATTTTAAAAAGACATTTTGGATTCGTATTTTACTTTTGCTTGTGATGTTCTGTTAACCGCAAACCCTGAAGTGTGTTTCCGAACGTGTCTAAACTGACTGGGGGAATGCAGGGTAATGTAACTATACTCAGAGAAAAAAAGACAGATATATGATTAATGTACACTGCTGTTTCATCTCCATTCATCGCCTTCACTCAAATCGGTCTTTTTCAACAGTTCTGGGCTCTATTTGCAATGCATAACATGTCAGGTCTTTTTCTGAAGAATATTTAAAGAGGAACAACACTGTGCACCATAACAGGTCTTCAGGACTGAAGAAGCACTACACTATGTCAAGTTTTAGGTCATTTTCACCCAGTGGCATATCATATGTTTTTGGACCCTGTGCAAATGCAGCCTCTCTGGGCCCCATTCACTTGGAAATGTTATACGAACTACTCTTGAAGAGGGTTTCTTTTGCTAGTGTTCATTATTTATTACATTTACTGTCTCCAAATGTAAACTTGTACAAAAAAGCCAAAGGTGAATATTCATATGGCTTCATGACACCTGTGTAAATTGTTCATGACAACTGACATGAATCTACATGCAACTTGTAGAACCTTAGTCCAACAAGCATTAGTTGCTACAAATCTGCTTTAGTCAATTGTTTCACATCAGAAAAAGTTCGAACAAAATTTACATTACATTTGGCAGACACTGTTATCCAGAGCAACGTACACATGAAACAAACCTGCCCCTCACACCAGTAATCCTAGACTTAAGTTTAGAGCTGCTGATATATATATATATGATATATATATATAGTACTGTGCAAAAGTCACCCATGTTAGTAGTTTAAAGTCATTTGTCTGAGCAGTGAGTTTCTTTCTACAGCAAAAACACAAGCGAACATTAGAATCGATAATGCAAACATACAGGAAAGCAAAGAAAAGAATGATGGCTTTCATTGAAATCTCACCAAGCAAGCATTTAACTCTTGATAGGCCCCCTCCATCAAGGAGCCCTGAGTTTTCAGCTCTAGCAATGGGATAGAACCATTTCTTTGATGGTGAAACAACTACAGTCAGGATCAAAGCTGCCCATATGAAAATAAAATATCCATATATGTTGTCATTGAATTCAAATATGTACTGCATATAATATATTGAAATATATTTTCAATATATTACTTTTTATATGGGTGAGAGTTGAGAGTGTGTCTCCTGAAGATAAATCTCTGAAGGAAAAGATTTCTTATAAACACAGTTTCTAGACATAATCTAACCCTACATTTCATCTTCTGTTTCTTCCAGGGCGAGAGAATTGAAAAAGGCCAAGGAACATGAGAGCTCGCCAAAGAGCCCCGTCGCAATGTAACGTCCACATCCAGACTGTTTCCCTTTCCCCTTTCTGTTTTTACAAGAGACAATTTACAAAAAGGCAAAAACTATTCAACGTGAAAAAAAAAGGATCCCAGAAGATGGTAAAACATGACGGTTACATTACTGACAGTAGTTCAACTGATCCTATTGATTCTGGTACTGCCACAGCGTTGTGTATTTTTCCTCTCCACTGGAGGAAGAGGGGAGTTCTGCTTAAATGAAGACTTTATCGGGGAAATGTGACATTATCTTCATGCCATTTTTGCACTCTTCATAGATTTTTTTCCTTTTTTTTAAAAAAAAATATCTATCTATATATATATAGATATAGATATAGATATATAGATATATATTTTGAGGAGTGATCGTCGTGAAGCTGAAGGCTTTTTTTCCCCCTGGCGGCGCTTGTGAAGGAGTTGAGAGGATTAAGAAACACATGGCATTGCATTAACATAATCATGCGGGAACCTGCTTATGATTTATGTTTTTATATTTCAAAAGGAAAAAAAAAAAAACAAAAACATTAATCAGTTTGAACAACAAAAAAAAAGAACAAAAATGTCAAAAGCAAACCAAAAAAAAATGACCTCATTTCACTGACCATATGCATGCAGAGTTTTCAGTCAGCTCGATGTATCATCTCCACAAATCATCATTTCTGACTTAAGCCATCCTATCATCCAGTGAAAAAAGGGATGGGCTTCATATGAATGTAGATGGGGTCTAGGCAAAGGTTATGAAGTATCAGTGTCTTACTTTTTGTGTTTTTGGAGAAAGGGAACTAGTGATGATTTGGATTTGGGACAGAGCCAAATCTCTGTAGGGTACCTGTTTTGTGTGCACTGTTTTTTGACTTTCTAAACGAGTCTTTTTCTTAATGTCACCTTTTGCTGGCCTGACTTTGTGAGTCCCGTGTTTGCTGAATTTAATCTGGAAACAGTGCATGTGTTTGAGCCAAATGCTCCTGCATGCTGATGGAACTGTTTTGTGTTCTTCATTTAATTCTCCTTTCCTTCATATTTAGGGTGTTGTGGCGCTGGCATCCATTCCCCAGCATCCCTCTAACCCTAGCACCCTTCCCGTGTCCTGTGTGTACAGGTCATTATTACTTTTTGCCTTACCTCATTTTCCTCTCCTTTTGCATATATTTTGATTTCTATATTTTTTATCGAAATCATTATTTCTTTTTTATATTGTTGTCTTTAACATTGTGCTACAGAAACAATATTTTTGCTAGGTTTACCGAACTTTTTGCTGTGTATGTGTGTGTGTGTGCGCTGTGACCATGGTTTTAGTGGTTTTCATTGTTGCTGTTTGTTCATTTTGACATACTCCAGAAAGCTGCCGAAAGCTTTCCAGTGGAGGTTCACATAGCATTGCCTTGACTTCTTAGAGACTTTTTGAAGGGTCCCTATACACAAACTCCATGTGAAATCCATATTTTTGACTAATGCGTGGTCTCTGTACATAATGAAGACGTGAGAAGGTACATGGAGAGCCAGAACCTTTATCCGAAGAGGATTGTATTTAAGAATATATATTATTTTATTCATAAAAGGGATAATAACACGTTAAGAGACAAAAAATAACAAAAATATATTGTATAGTTTTGTTTGAACGCCCAAGATGTATGGTTGTATTGTTTGTACATAATGTAAATACCTGGTGCAAAGAAGGAGCCATGTGCATGAAACTTTAAGACAATGACACAGAACATAATATAAAGAAAAAAAATGTAGTGGCTATGGTCTGTAAAATGATTCAAACAGTTTCACTATAAGAATCTTTTATTTGAAATGTTCTTACAAAGAGCATTTACTAAAGCATGACATTGTTGCGAAATCATGATAAAACATATAGAGTTAGACGAGACCCCAGTAACCTTATCAGATACGACCTCTTTATATTTACGTTTCTCTTTTTGGGGCTATAAACAATTACGCATATTTGGTTCTCTTCTTCTCTTTTTCTTTTCCTTTCACTTATTTCGCCAATGGTGCCAAGTTATCTGAATAAGTATATTGCTCAACAGGAGATTACTAAGTTATCTTTCGAGGAACAGATCGCAATGTTGAAGAAAATAGTACTAAATTACTTCAGTCCATTCCATAACCCGCACGGTCATACAGTGAAGTTCTCCACAAAGCACAGAGGAATCTAAATACAGTTCTCTCCTGTCATAATCAAGCACTTATCACACGTTAAACGGTCGACATCAGCCCAGATATGGAAGCGGACACAGGTGGATTGAAGCTGTCATGAGGTCATGAGCCATAGGTTGAGACTTGAAATCAAGACAGGGAAGGTAAAAATTTGTACATGGCAGTCTCGAACAGGGAATCTCCCTCTGCACTGGACAAATGGACCCATTGGGGCCAATGTTTATGGGATGGCTTCTAGAGAAAGGATCACTTTAGGCCGCCCCAATCGATTTGTTAGGATGGCGTGTGTTGAGGCATGTGTCGAGGTATGGCGCTAGTAAAAAGGGAGTCATGACAAATACAGAGAACCATGCATAGTACATTCTGCATAACATTACATAATATTTCCAATGAATATAAGAGTATTATCTAAGCTAAGCTTCATCAGATTGGTTTATAATGGCTGCACGAAGAGAGAAACTTTGGGTGGAAAGGCATGTTCAAAGAGTACTTCATTACAGAGGACGCAGAATGGTAGGTTTGAATCAGCAGTGTGCCTACACCATGCTTATACACTAATACTGTCACATTTCTTTGAGCTCGGTCAGTACCTCGTTGCTGTACTCAGTGCTTACAGCGTGAACGCAAACTTCATTGAGATTCAGCTGATCAAGACTGCCATCCATTCATTACACTCGACTTTTCTTACACCGAGCGTACTGGCGTTGTGTCCTACGTGGCCGAGTCATCAAATCATGATGCGTTTGTAATTATTTATGTATTTATTTATTTTTTTATTTATTTTGTATTTATTTTTTGGTCGGCAAAGTAAAGTTACACGCAAGGGCTTCAGTTAATCATTCTGGATTTTTGTGGGAGGTTGTATAAGAGGACTCAAAGTCAAAAGCAAAGTGTTCACCATAGAGGGAGAACTTTTTTACACACTCACACACACCAGCAGCTGCATTCAGTCTGTTATGACCAGAAAGTATGGTGCTCATTTGCAGGTTTCTGTCTTATGGCTTGTGTAATTCCTCCCATGTTGAGTCTGATTCTCCTCTTGTTTTTGCTTTGTTTTTCTTTTCTTTTTTCTCGTCTCTACACAAAAAGTGCTTCTATGATTTCTTATGATTTTACATTTTCATTCTTATTATCACAGAAATTTAATATCAGTATTATTGTAGAAAGTGCCTACAAGCGTAAGCTTCAGAGAAAAAAAACACTTTCAGGAGTGTATTACTTATAGTGAAGGTCAATGTTAACTGAATTCTCTCGTTTTCTTGATACGTGTGGATATGCAAGGCTAAAAACTGGTTTTGTCCGAGCAAGAGTCCCTCCATAGCCCAGATCCATCCTTCCTCTTCAACCACAGCCCTTCCCTAAATGTGAAAAATCTTCCCAAAATATTTAACGTTTTTCTTCAACTGAGATCATTGGGTTGATCACATTGATTACATTGATTCAGACGGCTAATATCAATTGATTTTGTTCATTTTTATATGCATAAAGGGCGGCAGATAATACAGCATTAGAGAGATTTGTAAATGTATGGGGCATTTGCATGAGAACCAGATGTCGGATTGACCGAATAATACACTAAGCATGCCTGTTTTTCCTGTCAGTATTCAGATAGGACAGTAGAATAGGACGTTATATGACGTTGAATCACTCATTTCATATCACAGAGGGGTTCATTATTATTTGCTGCAAGGCAGACAGAAACAGAGCTTGAACAGGACTCTTGATCTTATTCTTGACCTTGTCATGGTTTTTTAAAAATATTTTTACATCAGTATTAGCGTGATTACAACCCTTTCTCCACTCTCTTTCTAATCAAAATAGGCTATGATCTTCCAGCACTGAGCATGCAAGCTAAACTTCAGGAAGTCATCACCAAATACCATTAAGAAAGCAACACATACACCAATCCTTACACACCAACAATGAAGTACGCTCAGTTATGGAAGCAGCAATCTGCCTCAACATGTCTGCTATGTCTCAAACGACCAACTTTTGTGAATGGTTCTGTCAGCTTAGGGAACAGTCTGCCTTCCTTTCGTAATTTTACTCAGGGTGCCAAAACGGGGAGGGAGCATTCAAATAAAGAAACCTCTGGAGACGAGGGTAAAGACTCGATTCGATTGGGTCAGGGCTTCGGGTCTAGCTCAGAATCAACAGGAGAAACTTATCGTGAAGATGTACTTCCGTTCATACGTCATGAAGACGCTCACGTTGTTAGTAAACACAAAAGCTTTTGAAAACACAAGTCACAGAAGTCAGAAAGCACTCTCTTACCAATAAAGGTGCCAGGTAAAGGTTTGTATGCTGTACAAGAGCTACGTTTGGTTCTCTAAAGCAGGCAACCCATGCAAGTACTGTATGGGCCCACTTAGGGCCTGATTGATGGCCCAAAATGGGCTGCCTGCACAGGGCCCGAGGGACTTTGTTCAATTGCAAATAGAGACATCCCTCGCTCAACATTAACTGAGGTTTATGTGTGGGTTTGTCCGAGTCCATCGCTCAGTAGGTCACATTCCAGTATCTGGTGTGGGTCTGATGCGGTCTAGCTCAGGTCCTGGCTGAGTATTTTGTGAGTGTGCCAGGTCTGCATTTCCCACAGGCGGCCTGCAGAGGGCCGTATTCTGGAATAGTGGTGCAGGTCTGATGCAGGTTAGTCCAACCTTGAGCCTGTATATGTTTTGTGTGGACTTGCCCAAGCCCACAGTGCTAAAAGTTAGATGGCATTGGGCCGCTGGAGGCATGTTTGCTAGTCCGAACCTCCACTTAAGGTAAAGATTGTGTACCAACCAAGATTTTTTTTCAGGATGTGTATGTTTAAGCCTGGAACCTTTAAGGAACCTTTATTTGTAAGAGTCCAGGACAGGTCTCATATGACTAATGAGCTCAAATCTGACCACTGTTACCAAACTGACCAGGGAACATAAGCTTAGGCATTAGTCGTTTAGCATCTCTAAATCCCTGTGGGAATGGAAATGCATAAAAAGAATACCTCAGCTGTAAATGCATTAAGCTAATTGGAATAATCCAGTCATATTCCAACACAGGCAAATTCAGCGGACGTTAGTCTTTTATACTAGATCATTCATTCTATATTTCTGTGTGAGGCAAACGTGACGTGTAGGCGTAGTTCATCCTTGTCCATTGTACTCCAGGTGTATGGCTGTTTGACCAAAATCATCACTTAAACTCGTAAACTTGTTTTATTTCTGGTGCTGAGCTAACTTCTTTGCGTGGCTCAGATATGGACGAATGAAAGACAATAAGCATTCAACTGGTTTGCGTTTGGCTAAGACAACCCGTGTCGTACTGTAACATGAAGAATACAGTGAGATCATCTTGTTTCCCACCCTACTGGAATATCCAAACGCAGGTTAGACTTAAAACGAACCGATAACCACTCTTCACTTTCAAATCCAGAGCAATAAACAGTTTCCATTTCTTTTTAACAGAGAACTGTAGATCAGAAGAACATGAGAACGTTATTTAAAAAGAAAAAAAAAAAGAACGAAAGACATGCTTAGTTCACTTCCTCTTATGCAATTAGTGGTACAGAATGTCAGGCATTCAGTGATCTATGGACATCGATTTCATATTTCCCAACCCTAATGCACGTTTCATCATTTTCAAATGAAAAAAAAAAAAGCTAAAAATAGAAGCCCATCTTTCGTACAGGGCAGTGGGCAATCAACACTCTGCATGTAAAACTAGTATTAGACCTCTTTTCCCCCTCGCTCTCTCAATTGTCCTCCCCCTCTTTCTCTCATTCCCTGCTTTGTATCCCTCCCTTTTTCCTCTGAGTTTTCCTCACATTGTTTTTCCTCATCTATCTCTCTCTCTCTCTCTCTCTCTCTCTCTCTCTCTCTATCTATGTCTCTCTGTCTCTCTCGCTCGCTCTCTCTCACTTTCTGTCCTTCTTGTGAGATTTATTTTTCTGTAATTGTGCATGTAAGAGCATCACTGAATTGTTGGATATGTTTAAAAAAAATATTCAGCTGCTGAAGCCATGCAAAACATTTTGAATTGCCCTTAAAAATATGGAAAATGTTTTCTGAATGCTTTATATAATTTCTGCTGTAAAATAAAATCTGAAAATGAAACAACGCACTCGTTTTTGCACATTATTCCTCTGTTCGTCGGTTTTGTTCATCTTGACCACATTACATTGGACTGTTTTAATCATGCTCACGTGGGCTGTTGAAAATTAAGACAGTTTCTAATGCATGTGTTAGTGATGACAACGTTTTTTATCTACAGAAAGCTCTATTATTACTGGCACCCTTGGTAAAGTTAAGCAAAAAAAAGTCTTTAAAATGTCACACTGATATTTATCTGTCTCATGCTGGATAAGTTTTCACCAAGGCCTGGGTCAAATAAGCTAATGGCACTTCTGAAGTAAGACTGCTCCATATACAAAATCCCCATAGAAAATCCTTCAGAGCCAAATATTCCAATTAAGGGCAGTAAAGCTACTCTCTGACTTAATTTCTCTGGAAACTGTGCATGTAATCAATAGACCTTTCCGTTCAGTCATGTATTTAATAACATGCAAAATCTCCAAAGTGCTTTACAGTGATGTTGAATATGCCACTATAGGGTAGAATCTGACACCTTCCACACTGCACTGGCCAGTTAAAACATGCAGAGCATTGTCTGAAGTATTTCTGAAATATTGTAAAGATGTGAAAAAAGGATGTGAAAGGTGTTTAGTGTGGGCCCTGGACTGGTGTAAGAAAACCCTTAAAAACTCAACTTAAGTGAGATAACCAGGTTTCTTTTTACTATTTCCATCACATTCAGCTAAACTGCATAAAACCTGCTGTCAAGGGAAATCCAGTGTTCTACAGAGTGACAGATCGGATGGTGCTGAAACAAAGTGTTTAACAAGTTCGATGTTTCTTTAGCTAGTTCATGTTGCTTAAAGACAAACATGAATACAAAGTCCACCTCAAGCTGTCTCCATACACACAATCCCACAAGTCTGATGATAGAAAACTGCAGTGAAGTGTATAAATATTTTGTGTCACAGTTCAAGGGGCGGCACGGTGGTGCAGTGGGTAGCACTGTCACCGCACAGCGAGAAGGTCCTGGGTTCGATCCCCTGGTCGGCCACAGGTGGAGTTTGCAAGCTCTCTGCGTGTTTGCGTTTGTTTCCTCCCACTGTCCAAAGGCTGCAGTATTGTTGATTGGATGCTCTAAACTTTTTTTAATCTATCTAAACTGCCCATAGGTGTGAATGGTTGTCGGTCTGTGTGTTGCCCTGCGATGGGTTGGCCTCCTGTCCTGGGTGAACCTCGCCTTAGGCCCGCAGTCAGCTGGGATTGGCTTCAGTTTCCCCGCAATCCGAAAGCGGAAGAAGCGGTTTAGAAAATGGATGGATGGATGGATGTTTATTCAATTGCTCTAGATAAGGAAGACTGAATTCTCTAGAGATCTAGGGACACTGGCTAAACTGAAAAATGCAGCCATCACAACATGCACAGCAGTTCCATGGTAGTCTGGAGAAAGATTTTCTGGTTTAAAGGGTAGGAATCATTGTGATGATGTATATTAAGTAAATTTTTAAAAACTACATGTGTGCTGAGGTGGATACTTGGGGGCAGTCTGTTTGAAGTAACAGAAAAAAATATTGGTTAGTGCTTTATCAGCAAAGTTAACTAACATCTATATTTATCTATATACATCTAATATCTATATCTAGATCAGAGGCTAACAGACCAAATTTGGCAAGGAGGCTCTATGTTCAGCACAGTCTGGTGATTTCCCTATTTAAACACACCTAGTTCAACTCATCTGCTAACTCCCTTTATTGGTGAGTGTGTCTGAGGAGGGGATCTAGCTACTAGACAGGACTTAGGAACCCCTGCCTTAAGGCTGTCAGGGGGGTGGGATATATTAGGCAGCAAGTGAACAATCAGTTCTTGATGCTGATGTGCTAAAAGCAGGAAAATGGGCAAGCATAAGGATCTGAGCCACTTTGACAAGGGCCATATTGTGATGGCTAGATGACTGAGTGAGAGCATCTCCTGAACAGCAGGTCTTGTGGAGTGTTCCAGGTGTGCAGCAATTAGTACCTACCAAAAGTGATCTGATAATGAATAGCTGGTGAATCAGTGACCGGGACATGGACACCCAAAACTCATGTGGGCAATGAAGGCTAGCCTGTCTGGTCTGATCCCACAAAGGACCTCCTGTTGCACAAAATGTTAATGGTGACTATGATAGAAAGGTGTCAGAACACAAAGTCAGAGCTCTGTGTATGACGTTAACCCTTAACTATGGATGCGCCTAATGCATGCTGGGTAGTGTAGTGAGAAAGCACTGCTGGAAGACACGGCAACAATATAAAATCGTAAACTGCGTCAACTCAATAAGGCTGATTGATGTCATGCTGTGATACAGTATAGCCCACATCTTAACTCGTATGTTAAGCAATAGTTTCAGGTTGTGGTTTGTTTTGGGTCAGTGTCCGCGCTCTGGCCCTTTAAGTCACTGTGCTGTAAGACAGAAACACATCCAGACTCTTCGAGCTGCTGCATCTGACAACTGCGGACTTCATAGCGGCGGGGCCTCTACAAAACCACACACCAAGAAACATGTAAGTGTACTTTTTTTCGTCAGTTATCGTGCACTTCAAGCAACTGTTTTATATTTCGTGTGAATAAACATTTGGAAAATGTTATGAATTAGACGCTCTTGCTAAAAACAACGCCCAAAGTTCCCGAGGCCTCCATGAGCAACAGGTTAGCATCTTAGCCTGCTATCGTTGGTTATATTAAGTAGCCTTTTAATTGTAACACTCTGTGTACACTTATTTAGACTTGTTTTATTATTTAGACGATGTTTATGTCAAAATTAACCAAAATCGGTTCGTTTTTACGTTTGTTGTTGTTTAGGGACCGAATGGTTAGCGAGCTAACTCGCCTAGCGTAAGTTACGGAGCGGCTAGTTGAGTTAGCTAACTTTTACCTGCGTGTTTTTCGCTGCCACAAGCGGCCGTTTCGGCATTTTGCTTTGGAATTAAATTGTTTTAAGCCACTTTAGCCATCTAAACTGTTGACGTTTCTTTTGAGGATGAAATTGATTTCTTCCCATATTTGCTGGAGTGTCAGCGCAGTTTAAGTTGGAAGGGAAAATTAGCAGAAGTGAAAAAGTACAGAAGAGGAGAAAGTTGGTCGACAGTTAGTCCGATTCTGGGTTGTTTCGAGTTTTTCCTGTTGTTCTCAATTTGATTCTGTGGTGTTTAGTGACTGAAAGCATTTGTCGTGACTAACATGCAGGGGTGTAAACCGTTGTGTCCGTTTATCTCGGACATGAAAACAGGAGCCGACCCCGCGTTAAGTGATTTGTCATTGTGAACACATCACAGTACAGTGCACCACAACGAAATGTGGCTTCTGCATTGAACCTATCCATGTAGGCGCAGTGGGCAGCGCCCGGGGAGAAGTGCTTGTGAACGGTAACTTGCTGTCGGGTACCTCAGATGTACTCGTACCGGTCTGGGATGTCACAAGGGCAACTCCCTAACCGTCGCATCACCACTGCTCGGTGTGTCCACGCCTGCAGTGACAGGATGTCGACAACATGGATGCAGTCATGTGTGTTCAGATTATTAGCCATAACATTAAACCCACCGACAGGTAAAGTGAATAGCATGATCTTGCTATAATGGCTGGGATATATTCAGCACCAAGTGAACAGTCAGTTCTTGATGTTTATTGGTTGAAAGCTGAGTGTGAAAGGTGAGTGTAAGGATCTGAGGACCAAATTGTAATGGCTAGGTCACTGCGTCAGAACATCTCCAAGCAGCAGGTCTTGTGGGGTCTTCCTGGTATGCAGTGGTTAGTACCTACCAAAAGTAATCAAAGGAGTGAAAGGATCATGGGCACTCAAGGCTCACTGATGCATGTGAGACATGAGGGCTAGCCTGTCTGGTCCAATCCCATAGAAGAGCTACTGTGGTTTTAAAAAGTGATGCTGACTGATAGAAAGGGGTCAGACCACAGTCAGAGCTGTTTTGGCAGCATGAGGGTGATCTTCTCAATGTTCTTACCAATTTGATAGGTGTGAATTACTGAAACACAACATTTAGATTCCTTCATCTAGTTAACATCAGATAAATAAGCTGTGGTACATTAAAAGTTTTTACTGTGTAGTTTTTAGCTCCAAGAACCCATGTTAAACTTAATGTTATTTAATGCTTAATCTATGTTTAAATGTTACATTTCATAAATAGACATTGATGGGTAAATGTTACCTTATGTCCATTTCACTACATCAGTATTTAAACTGGTTGGCTACTTCAGACGCTTTTAATAAAATTTGCATTGAATGCAGTTGTGGTGGTGAGCACATGTTGTCTTAAAGAGCATGTGAGTTCACAATGAGACCTTTCAGTGGATTGAGTGTTTTTGGCAGATTTGCGAGTGATTTAGAAAGTCATGCAGTTGCCCTGTTCAGAAACTGGAAACAGTGAGCATTTTGTGTTTAGATGTATTTGTTCAGCGGCGTCAGTGTGGCCCTTTAGCTCAAACGTAGAGCCTGTGATTAGTTTTCCTGCTGTTGTTTTACTAATCCCAAAAACATGGTGCTTTTCCTTCACACAGTACAGTTTACTTGAAGGGTGTGTCCGCTGTAGCCCAGGAGGGCCGCACTCGTGTACAGTTTCCCTTCTCAAAAACACCTGATTCAACTACACTTTTTGTTTTCATAATTCAGCGACTGCAGCAGTGTTTAAAGAGGAGTACGTTTGTAGTTTATGTAGTGACTATAATCTGGTTTTGTTAACTTCTCTATGATATAATGTTTATTTTATGGTACAAGCAGTTGTTCAGCATTTTCTACTCATTTTTATACTATGACCAATGAGATTAATAACACAAATGACAGACAGATAGTCAATAGATTGACCATCTAGTTATTTTATTATAATGGGGGTGGGACATATTAGACAGCAAGTGAATGGTCAGTTCTTGAAGTTGAACTCTAGGCAGGAGAAATGGATGTTCGCAAGGATCTGAGAGACTGTCAAGGGCCTTGTTGTGATGGCTAGACAACCGAGTTAGAGGATCTCCAAAACGACAGGTCCTGTTGAGTGTTCCAGGTAGTTAGTAGTAGTAGTAGTAGTTAGTATCTACCAAAAGTGATCCAGGGAAGGACTAGTGGTGAATCAGCAGCAGGGTCATGTCCAACCAAGACATATGGGGTATGAAGTCCAGCCAGTGGGGTTGGATCCCACAGAAGCTCTACTGTGTTTTAAAATGTGATGTTCCTCAGTCACAGGCACATTGCATAATACTTACTGCAGGGCTATTGAGGCCACACCTCCTACATGCACTGTGCATCATCACAGCCATTTAAGCTTAAGTAAGTAAGGAAAATGACATTATTTGATCTATGGTGTTAAAGTTTAACTAGCAGTGATTAAATCAAAATGTATTCATACAGTAGCTAGCTAAGTGCTAAACCAGAAATGCTAAATGTACACTAGCTAGTTCTATGCAACTGGCTCACCCCTGATGTTGCCATCCAATGTGCACTGGAAGAGATTTTTAATGTACTTACACCAGCATGAAAGCAAGAGCTGAAAGCAGTCATTAATGAGTTTTTGCACTTGTTACTGACAGTGCTGCAAACATGAAGATGGCCTGGACACGAGAAGGGAACCTACGCTTACATAACAACTATTGGCTGTACTGCCCACTCTTAATAATCTCTAATGTGTAATCTTTCCAAAATTCCAAACCTAAAATTCCTAGTTTCTGGAAATTTACAAGGAATTTTCCACCCCTTTGCAACCCTGTTTGTGCCAGAGGGGAAACTCATTGTACAGGGTCTGCTGCACTGGCTGATAAACGGAGCCCATATGTCATGTCCAATTGTGTTGGCAGTGGAGATGACAATAAGCAGAGCCTCGCTAATGGCGCGTTGAAAAGGGCAGCAATTTAACACCTCATAAACATCCCATATACTGTATTCCTCACATTATCAACATGTGGGCTGCCTTGGCCTACTTAGGAAGATATCCACTCTGCTGAATTGTCGAAACCTCGAGAGCTGGTTACCTCAGTGCTGGGAACCCCTATCATACAGCAGAGTAAAGTGCCTGCAACAACTTCCAGACAGTGGACAAACGATGAAACCCTGTTTGAGCAAATAAGAGATCTGAGCCACTTAATTCTGTTTGTGTGTTGAGTTATAGGCTTAAGTTTAAATATACATGTGTTAAGGGCATATTTAATTCATGCCTCTGCTTCAAAATCACCTGCACAGTTCAGCACACAGATGAGTAGGGCAAACATGAGAGATCGGCAAATGGGTTGTAGGTGTAGAATACAGAAGTGGATCCACAGCTCCACATCCCTGGCCACCGCCAGCTCTTCCTGAACCTTTTACTTGCTATCCTTGCTCAGAAAGTATGCAGCATCTCTTGGTGGTGCTAGCCTAACTGTCAGAGAATAGAACATCACATTACTCACATGACTGACTATGTAATGGGCTGCCTGTAATGTGGAGTTCAAAGCCCCTACAGAAACCAGATGCTGAGGCTTTACCTTATTTGCTGGATAATCTGACAGTCAGATATGTGATCCTTAAAGTGCCCATAATGGGAGAGAAAGCAGATGATACGATATACACTATAATATTTAGGTTTTCTGATGTTTGTGAAGTTGGAACAGAAAGTACATCAGCAAAACAGTTAAAGTGAAAAATAGACGCACAGACATAAGCCCAATATGAAAACTGTTCATTAGTTGTTTTAATTAATTAAGATTTTACATTCTCATGTAGATATTTGATGTTACTTAAAATCCTTCACAACAGAAAGTGAATAGATCCTAAATTCCTAAAAAATAAGGAACTGAGAGATTTACTCAGTGTTCAAGCAAGATCTACCTAAGGAAGAACCTGGCACTAAGGTGTAAAATCATGCCTGTGTACATAAGAGCCACACTGGCTTAGCTACAACTTTGCAGGTCATACTGTATTTTGGCTAAAGGCAAAAATATCAACATGATAAAGGAAATGTTTACACAAAGAGGGAAAGCTAAAAAATGTATTTCTAAATTATTTATTTCTCTGTTTTTACTTTGATGGCTGAATGTATAAATCTGTACAAATAATTAGCAAACTAAATGCTGGCATACCTCACTGACCACTCGATCCTGAACAAGATTTGTTCACTCACTGATGTTCTTTCATTCATGATGGAGTTGGGAGTTAGCAGAGGAACGTGAACCTGGCTTTGCATTTTGTAAAACTATGAAAACACATTGCTAAGCAATGACTGAACTTGCCTCCATTGCATCACAGCTATCTAGTTTAGCAGGAATCCTATTGTCTCTTGCCTCATATCTGAAATAGACTACTTTCAATTTTAAAAATAAGTAAATAAAATACATGTATGTGCAGATATACAGAATTCTAGACTGAGCAGATTTAGAATTTATCCAAAAAACAGTATATATGTGTTTGTTGTAATAAATGTTTTTTTTATGCAAATAAATGTTTAAATGAAATGCAGAACTAAAAGTTTGCAGTGGAAGTTGCTGTAATTACTCTTCATGAACGTAAATAACGGCCGTTAGATGTTTAATATTGGGCCCATGACTGTTTTTCTGGTTGTGGACTGTTCTTATATTGGACCCCAATAATTCATGAAATCCTAATGAAATAAACAGTTTGGTGATATTTATTCAGCACATGCGAAATGTAATTGTTAAAAGAACAGTAGAAAAAAATGAACCATTAGTAAAAATGCATTAAAGAAAGTCATGGCATAATTCATAACCAGGAGGTAGTTGGTTGGCAAATATACACCAGCTGTTCCATAATTGGACTCTGACTTTGGTGTAGGCAGGTGTTCAGTGAATGAATGGTCATAAAAGCCGTTAGGGATGAGCGATAGACTTAAAATTGTCATGATGATCTGGTATATTTTTGGTAATATATAAAGGCATAACATTAAGCCATTCAGAGTCCTTGTTCTTGTCCACACAGATTGAAGAGCCATGCAAACACAAACCAGGATCCAAAACAGTAAAACATAAACTTACGCCTGACTATCACATACTTAACCAGAGGTCTTCATTTCTGGACATTAAAGCCAGCTTCCACGCTTGGCTTTTATAATAACCAGTATTTAACTGAGGTGTTGATGTCATTTTTGGGCTCCTTGAGTTACAGCTAGTGGTGATTAGAAAATATGAATATGGGTTCAAGGTCAAGGTTTGAAGACCTGTATTAAACTACACCAGTTAAAGACAGTATAAAAATTTAAATTCCAGTATTTGTGCAAATGCCAATACATACAGGGGTCACAGACTAACACCTGGGGAAAGCAAACAGACAAAATTCCTTTTCTTCTGTTAACTTTCAACTGTAAATGTGTGAGAGGGTGAGATGCCCACATTGTGGCCAGAATGGGTACATACACATATGTGATATCTTCAGTATCGAGATTTGATAAATTCTTACCATAGGGAGCTGTAGTGGCGGTGTATCATGGGCGATAGGATATGGCACAGCCCTGATAGCAATGATGAGTATAATAATATCCAGTTTTAAAGATCCAGTGAGGAATTGCTTACATGCATTTTAATACTGCAACAAAAGACTGTCAAGTTCTAAGGCTGCTGCTAGCAAAGCATTAACTGAGAATACACTTTCTTGTTAAATCTGAGCTAATCTTGAGGTGGCTGTGGTGCTGTTTTGGCAGTTGATGACCTGTATTATTCCTAAACAACTCCCGAACCGTTCACATAAACCCCTAACCTACGCACTTCCCTTGTTACTTCCTTTTGGAAAGAACCCTTGTGTCAGAGGTGAACATACTTCCTTTTGGGGACTAATCTTGTTCATCTTGTTGCTGCCAATGTTGTATTTACAATAACCAGTTCTTCTGTGCTGTTCTAGCATTAGCAGGATTGTATAGTTTGAAATGGCACATGCTGCGTCATCGGAAAGTGGAAATGAATCTGGATTAATTATTTAGGCATTAGTCTGGATATTTGCTCTTAGTTGAGAGTTTTTCTGTCCTGTAATTTCATATGAATGTTTATAATGACTGATGCACAGTTTGTGTGATGACAGCTTTGTTGATTGATGGGAATACATGTTCAGTCGTTGAGCACCACAAGGGGGCAGTACAACATCACTTTTTCTGTGCTTTAGGATCAAAAGCCACAAAGGTGTGTTTACATTTATTTAGAATTTTTGACATGACAATCTTTTAACTATTGCACTGTATTATTTTCTGAAGAACTGAATTGTTAGTTGGATGATGTGAAAACACTGATTTATCCAAGCTCCTACAGAAACCAAACTGATGATTAGACAAAATGTAAAGTGTCAGTATTGTGGAGGACAGTAACTCTATCATCAGAAGAAGAAAGAAAGAAAAAGAAAGTGACTCTTCGTCATTGTGAACACATTCAAGCACCACAACGAAACGTGACCTCTGCATTTAACCCATCACACATGCACACGTGGAGCAGCGGCAAGCTACCAACAGCGCCCAGGGAGCAGTGTAGTGGGACAGTACCTTGCTCAAGGGTACCTCAGTAGTTCCCGGGCTGGGACTCGAACCTGCGACCTTCCGGTCCCAAAGGCAGTCTCTTAACCACTAGGCCACCACTGCCCACAAGATCATCATTTGCATGTTTCTTTTTTTTTGTTAAGTAGGGGTGACACAATTCAGGTTCTGCAATATTTTGTGCAAAACTTCAGATGATGACCAGTGATGTTTCAGTTTACAAATGACACTAGTGCATGGAGGCCAGAGGTGTGCTGAGGCAGGCTGATGTTTGGTTCAATGTTTGGACAGACTTTGGTGTTAAAACAATGCAACTGCAACAAATGCAACAGGATGTTTGTTCTCTACAATGGAACAACTTTCTGCAACCATATCATAACATATTGATATACCACTACTGATTAGTGCCCTGATTGACTGTGTGCTTTACCCTGCAGGTCTGCCCCAGCTGCAGAAGGTCCGGGTGCATCAGGCGTGGCGGGGAACAACCGCAGGTTGCAGCAAACCCAGGCTCAAGTAAATGAGGTAAAGGCACTGTAACTGCTAATCATTATTCTGTTCAGTTGAACTTCACAGCCAAGGTTGCACAAAAGACCAAAAATGAATCAAAAGGTTTTGATTTTTAAGGTTGTGTGTGTTTTACTTAAAGACGCCGTACAGACCGGATCGTTTTGGCTGTTAAGAACAATTGTCAAGTTTTCAGATTTTTTTTTAACAAACCCGTCAGTTAATGAAGAACATCATCAGCAGAATAAGGAAAATAATCATTAGCTGCAGCTGGAAGCAATAGCTCTTCACCCCAGCCAGTCATATCCTGTTTGAACATATTGCCTGTAAAATCATTTTAATGATCTGTGTAATAGTCACAGGGACATTTTTCTACATTGAGTTTTACTTTTAATACTTTTAAATCTATTTTCATGATGATGCGTCCACAGTTAACATTTTTAATGCAGAAAGTTTACATGTACCAGTAATTTCACAGTGTGATTTTAGTACTTTTGCTTAAGGAAAACATGATTGGTTCAACTTCCAGCCTGCCTCAGTAACTCTGTCCTAGTTTTGGTTACCAATTACACTTGCTTAATGTACGTCGAGTGTTGATTGTTTTGGCTAAAACAGCTTTGTACAATGTACAATGGCATGGAATAATTTACAAAAAGTCTTGAAGCTAGAAACATGTTTATCTGTTGATGACTTCAAGGGCCTCATGAAGAATGTGATGAAGTAGGCCTGCCATTGTTTTTCCTGAGAGGCCAGTGTGCTTATAAATGGTTTGTGTGTGGATTTTGTGTTTGTATATGATATTGGATGCATATTTTGACGTGTGATCAGTTTGTATGGCTGTTGTCTTGGCAAAGTCTCTCTTGTGTAAGAGATTGTAATGTCTATGCGACATCTTGGTAAAATAAATTAATTTATTCATACTGTGAAACTCACACCTAGCAAGTCTAAGCACATTAGGAGAGATGACCTATTATAAATAAAATGTTGTGTAAGTGGCAGAGGGTTCATTTCAAAAGCTGTTAGACAAAGTATTCACTAAAAATCAGACAAATTTCTTGTTAACACTTTGAAGGTTGTTCTCGTTCTGCAGGGTGATGACTGACCTAAAAATGTAAAAAAAACAAAACAAACAAATGACTTGTTAACAATAACACACAGTGCACAAAATTGGTAACACACATTGTTCAAACGTTGCTTTGTTGGTTTTTAGGAAATGTTTATTTAAAAAAAAAAAAAGTGAAAATTTGAGGCCAGTCTGAGGTTCGTTAACTAGAAAGTCTGCCCAAATGAAACCACTGGACAGCCCTGGGGGGTTTGCCTATTTGTTGCCTTTTTCACCCCTAATGAGTTGGTATCCTTGTTAAAAAGAATTTAAAATATGTGAAAACCGTGTCAAATTGGGCATATAAATGGGCGTGTCCATCAGGATCTGCTTCTTACTGTAAGAAGGCAAGCAGAAATCAAATTAAACCTTGTAATTATGCAAATGACCAAATAGTGTCAGCTTTTTAAATTGAGAGCAAAATTTAATCAAGTTTAATCAGGTGATTCGGCTCCTTTTTGGTGGGAAAAGTGCAGTATAGCAGTTGCACCACTGTCCGTTTGGCTTTTATGTAGGTGCACTGTATGCCCTGATTACTGCTGGTGTGTTCAGTTCAACTTGGGCCATGTCTGGGTCCCGCAGCAGCTTCAGAGACCCTTGAACCCTCCCATCAGCCGCTTGCACTTACACAGGCAGCTGCTCATTGGCTCGCTGACGGTTATGTAACCAGTCGTCACCATGGTTATGTAAGTGAAGCATGGGCCCTGTGCATGATGCCTTGTTTCACTCGGTCCGCCTTAAAGGGGCGGCACTCTGTCCTGCTGTCTCTTCCTTCAGCCAGTTTGTGGATCACTAGAGCATGTGGGTCGTGCACGTCAGCTGAGGTGTTTTGTTTGTTACCATGGTTGAGAGTTATGTAATATGGGGGGGGGGGGTGTGTGCGTAGTCTCGTAAACCTTTGTCGTGCTGATGGAGAAGGGACTTTTCCAGTGCACAGTAAAAAGGAGGTTAAGAGAGATTTGTTGCATTCAGTAAAACAACATGACTAAACAATCCTTATGTGAAAGAATGTGTTGTTTTGGGCTTTTTTTTCCCCCCACAAAAATGTGGCAATACAAGTAACATATTACGGCTGTAGATCTGGGATTTCATGCTCCAGTGAGTGAAATCATATTGACAGGAATTATAGGACCTAGATCATCTGCCTTACAATTAAATGCCTTTTAGCATCCAGCCTGTTGAACATAAGTGTTCACGAGCACACTGTTCTTTTTATACTGTATGTAGCCATCTACCCAACTGGCAAAAATCCAGGCAGCAGGTAGTGCTCCTAGATCCTACTCCAGTCTTCCCAGGCTTAAACACCAAGTCCTTTTGGTTAAAGGTTTGTATGCTCTGTTGATTTACCACGTGAGGTTTTTGGAAAGGCAAGAAGTTTTCCGGTTTAGCCTAAACGTCAGAAACGACCGTCAAAGAACATCAATAGAAAGGCTGTTTCAAGCGGGCAGACAGTTGTCACTACCATCACCCAACGGTCAAGTTATGTAGGTACTGAAGAGTTTAGAGAATATGTACATTTTAGAAGCTCTTCAAAAGGAAAGTCTTCTTATTTGTTTTACCTACTGATTTCTGTTTTGACTGATCTAAACCAGGGTCTCCCAACTCGGGTCCTGAAGGGAGGAAAACCGGCACAGTTTGCTTGTTTCTCTCTTTTCACTTACTAAACCTTCCCATCCAAAACTGCGTTGGGTGTGACCATGCTACTCCTGCTAGGGAACCGACTTGGGAGTGTATATATAAATTGATGTGTTTATTCTAAGAGACTATTTTGCTGCCGTTTAGAAAGGTTTTCACAATTTCAGTTTTAAAATTTAACTAAATAACTAAAAAATTAATATAACTGGTGCCTCTTTCAGGGATCTCTAATTTACCGTATTTTGTGGAAGTAACGGTCGGTGATCAAAACTAGGCTTCTGAGTGCATTCAGCTTAAGTGAGTGGGGGAAGGGCTGAGGCTTATGCTATGGAAACGCCCACACCCAAATGATTGAGCCTCTTTTCTGAAGAGCTTAAACATTCTAAGGAGTGTAATTTGGGGGCTGTTTTGCTATAGGATAACGGGCACTGAACAGGTTCTAATGAAGAGGGATTATTTAGCTGAGCCAAACTAACCTAAAAAAATATAAATGTAAAGTGAGTGATTTAGGAAACCTATATATCCAGGATTGACATGTCTCCACTACTGGATGTAGCCCTGAAAAACTTCCCTCTGAGTTGTTCGCATCTAAAGCGTTTGTGTTCTGCTGCTTCCAGGTGGTGGACATCATGCGGGTGAACGTGGATAAGGTATTGGAGCGAGACCAGAAGCTTTCCGAGCTGGACGACAGGGCAGACGCTCTACAGGCCGGAGCCTCCCAGTTTGAGACCAACGCCGCCAAGCTCAAGAGGAAGTACTGGTGGAAAAACTGCAAGGTAAAAGTAACGGGGGAATTCAAAAAGCAGAAGCATGAATTTGAATGTGAGCGTGGGCCCTGTTACTGGTCTGTTCTCGTTTATGTGCTGGATTATATTACAAAATGCTTTCACGTGTCACAGATATTATCGGCCATTTTCTTGTTTTGCTGTTTTTTGGGGGTTTTTGCCATATCACCCACCAGCCTACGATGAATGCAGCAACAGTAGATTAAACCATTGTCCATTTTATCCAGTGTTTTAACAGTTAAGCCTGGATAAAATCCCTCTAGTGGTGCAGTGGTTGTGAACACTTGGCTTTTTTTGCTCGATAGACCTTCTTAATGACCCAGTTAAATCAATTTGAGGTCATTCTGTTCATTAACATGGGAAACTCAGGCTACAAGTCTGCTATTTAAAATGCCTCAAATCTTAGACAGCTAGTGGATCTTTCAAGCTACCATTGTGTGAAGGTGTATATTGTCAAGAACATAGCCATGCAGTCTCCAGACACATTGGCAGTAGCATGGGTCTTACTGAAGAGCTCGTGATTTTAAATGTGGCATGACTATGGAATGCCACCTTTGCCATATGTCAGTTTGTCAAATTTCTGCCCTGCTCAACTGTAAGTGCTAGTATTCTGAAATGGAAGCATCTAGGAGCAACAATAGCTTAGCCATGAAGCTGCAGACCACCCAAACTCTTTAAAAATGCCTCAAATCTTAGACAGCTAGTGGATCTTTCAAGCTACCATTGTGTGATTTTTCTCTTTTGGGATGTTTTTCATAATGTATTTGTTTGTCTATCACAGATGTGGGCCATTTTGATAGCTGTGATCATAATCATCATTGTCATCATTATCAGTGAGTATCCCAGCATCCCTCTTTTTCTAAAATGGAAGATGAGAAGGCACAGGAAAATTAATAATTGGTCATAATTTGCTCATGGTAGTATTGAAGTAATATGACGGCAGCTGAAGTTTCAACAGCTATTTTGTTGTTTCAACAGCTGTTTCAACAGTTATTTTGGTTTTGTACTGAAGGTGTTGCACATAAAACATGTACTGTAAATGCTTATAGAACATTGTTCTCTTGTCTTTCAGTTTGGAATTTGTCATAAAACAGCAGGAAAATGGAGGAATGGCATGACCGTCGTGATGGGAGATGGAATCAGAAGGTATAGTATCAACTGATCCAATGAAGATGGAGAGCATGTTCCTTCTGAACTCTAAAGCTGTTCTAGCCTGCTGACTTTCAAAAGCATATTTTGTAAAGTATCCTCAACTTTTTTTATGTTTTGGTTTTAATGATTTGGATTTGAATGTTGCCATACAGGTGAAGACAAATGCTTATACGCCCTGGTCATTTCCTAGCCTAGTCTTTGGAACTAGTTGGATTAGTTTTCAGTACACTCCTTATTCTCACTATTCTTGCAAACCGCAGTGGCCTTACCGTTCAATGTTCAAGAAACAACAATGGTTCTCTTAATACTGTCATTTGACAACAAGATTAAATTCATGATCTTCAGCTGAAAAATACTGACCAAAAGGGGGGGTGACACCTGTTACACTCTCCGCTTACTCTCATTCATACTAAACTGAGCGCCTTTGTCCTGAAAACAAGTAACAAGTTTTCTATAAAACCGTGGAGTTGTCTTTAGGTATATAGTGCCTTACAGTTTTGCTGCCAGCACAATTTCGAACCATCCAGCCACTCAAAGGCCTTATTAGAACAAATCCCACTTGAGTGCCATTAAAATCTAGCTGTGCCTTTTAAAGTCAACACTGCCAGGTTTAACACCTCCTGCAATATAATGGAGAATTGCATTGAAGTTACTTTTCACACCTGCATGTCCTTTAATGGTTTTCTCATCTATTCCCTCAAAAAATGTGTACACTCTTTATGCAACATACATATTTGACAAAACATGGCAAATGTAAGTAGAATGTTGCTTTTTTTTTTTCTTTTTTTTTTTTTTTGCACTGTGTAATAATCAAAAGTGTGTGCTTTGCTTTAGCATTTGTCACTAATTTCACCATAAAGCAAGGCAGTGCCATTTTCTCCACGTCTGATTTCATACCTCTTCCTCACATCGCCAAAACAAGTTTGTATTTTGTTTGTCTGATTGTATATGTGCCTTCTTTGGAATGTATGTAAATTGTGAACAGAAAAATTGTAAACTGTTTGGTAAGGTGGCCTTCCAGACTAATATGCTTGTTGGATTTGCCATTCTTACATTAATAAATATGGATTTAACAACCTACCGTGTGCTTCGGTGCTTGTTTTTTTGTTTGTTGCTACTTTATAGCCGCTTTATATGCTGCTCAGTGTTGTTTACTGGGTTTCCTCTACTGCATCATTCACCTCAAGAGTTCTAAGCCATTCCTGGAGGCAACAGCACAAGAACTGTGCATGAGGAGCTGCGTGAAATGGGGTTCCATGGCTGATCAGCTGCACTCAAGCCTCCGATCACTATTTCTAATGCAGCAAAGAGTGGTATAAAGTACTGCCACTTGACCCTGGAACAGCTGAATTGTGTGGGTGATGGATCTGATGGATAAAACAGGAGAAAACTATTTAATTCATAGTAACAAAAGTAAAGGTTGGTGGAGGAGGTATAATGGGTTGCAGCTCAGCCCCTTAGATCCAATGACATTTTTACACAATTGCATGCTTCCATATAAGGCACAAAAATGGCAAGTGGGCTTTGCTAAGCTCTATTTTAAAGCTTTTGGTGATCAGTGTGATTTAAACAGTGGACTGCTCATGTATTTGCACAGTTTCCTGTGATGGGTCCAAATATGATCGCATACACTATTAACCCTGTAATGCAAATTCACCTGTTGCAGTTGTACAACAAAGGAACTAGGTGAGTACACTTATTTTCATTGATGCCATCATTTCACACTAGACAAGCTTGCTATAAAACACTGGCCTGTAATCTCCCATCAGGATAGAAATGTTTCATCAAAGGATGAAAATGGTTAGTGTGCTTTATTGGTTTGTAGTGATCCTTCCCTCTGTGGGAACCCAGTTTTTCAGCAAAATGCCCCTGACAACATTACAAAATCATTGAACCTCCTCACTGTTGGGGTCAAGCAATGAGACCTGCGCTATTCTTGGGTCACACCACACCTGTACTTGTCTGATTGAGGAGAATGTGATGAAGGACGACTCATCTGATCAAATGACTTGTTTCCACATCTACACCATGTGGATTTTTGCACCGCTCAACTATCAAATCTCTGTAGCGAGCCGTTCATGCACTGCAGTCCTACTATCATATTGTGATTGTTTTTGTCTTTATTTTATTCACATTTTACACCGTTTGACAACAGTTGCTGACATTTACATTGTGAAGGTTTCACGATGAATGAAGCAAAATAAACAGTCCTTCATTACTTTTAAAAAGTACATTTTACATTAACCTCCATTATAACTTTAGAAGCTTATGTGCCTGTTTTGTAAAGTTGCCCTTTTGGAGATACAAGATTTTTGACTGACAGCAGCAATATGCCTCTGTTAAACTGCGGATGGACTGTTCTTGCTGGCCCTCGGATTCCTTCTAGCACAGACAGTCTTAGTCACCTGAAGGACATGTCTTTCTTTGCATATCACACATTTTCCAGCCCTGTTGCTTGAGGTCTTTGCAACATATCTAAATACAGATGTCACTTTAGTCAATGTTCTTAATTAAGCACCAGCCATCTGCGTGACTGAACCCCATCAGCATAAGCCATGCCACTTTCAACATGCCACCTTATCAGCATAAGCCATGTCACTGGATTCTATTATTATCTCACTTTAGGCAAGAATATCTTGGTTCCTGCCACTGCTGGCTCATATTTTGTGCTACTGCTACTTGGGTATTAATATTATTTGCACAATTCCTGTTGCATTGGCATCATTGTATCTATATTACCTGTAATGAACTGTATTATTGAACTGGATATACTATGACTGCATCTCACAGTCTGTACCTACTTAATGTTATTTGTATAGTTATGTAATTGTTCACCCCTAAAAGTGTCAGAACACACAGGTCCACACAATAAGTACTGATAAGTAATAAGCGCGCTGCTAATGTAGGCGCAATTTCCTGATACACTATGTGGCATCGTGTTTTGCGATTTTGGACGCGGCCCAATCTCAGATCGTTCTCACCCCTTGATCTACTTTTTCTTCTTCCCCTCGCGGTGTGACGTTGACGCCCACCGCTCGCGGTCTTACGGCCCGCGAGCCAGAAACGGGGCCAATAGGAATCGCGGCTCGTGGAACCAATCGGGCGCGAGCTTCCGCGTCCGTCGCAACGCGCCGTGTTTTCCTTCGTTGCATAACATGGCGATACACGTGAGGCGGCCGCCAGCCTATCGTGCTCGCCCCGCCCTGGAACGCGCCCACACGCCCCATCGCGGCAAGTCATTGCACCCCTGGACGGACGCGTCGGGCCAATCGGTGCAGGAGAGGCGTGGTCACGCTCACGTTGCACGAATGCGTCAGAGCTTCAGGTCGAAGCGGCGCGTGGGATCCACGGCGGAATTAGAGCGAGAAACAAAAAATTATAACGTAAACAAAGGGGTTTCGCGAGGAACGGGGGCACGGAGGACGCGAGTTAACGTTTGCTACACATAAATATTCGGCTCAGCGTCTCTTTATGGGAGTTTGACGGGACAAAACCGCGCATAAAGGCTAAGGGGTTGAGGGGGACTCCAGACGGCTCTTTAAATTCACACGTTTGACTGTCTCCTGTTCAGGTAAAGCTTCGGTTTAACGACGTCGTTTTGTTAGGAAGTTTCTCGCTACGCGAACTTTCACTCTTTCTCTGTGTGGAAACTTCTTTAATTCTGTCAACAGCTGCGCGCGTGCCCTGACACAGTTAGCCTAGCAGCATGCTAACACTCTCTCTAGCGCCCTAGCATTCTTATTCATGAAAATAAGCTCTTGTATTGTTATACAACACCTTGTTACTAAGTATGCAGGCAATGTGTAGTGATGACCGGATGTTTGTGCTGCTGAGTAGCCCGCGTTGGTGTTGAAGTCGTGCAGTGATGTTTAGCCAACCTGCTGCAGTGTTATTATAACCTCCCACTGTCTGTAAGCTTTAGATGTATACCCCCTTCGTGCTTTCATTCGTATTCTCCCTTGATGTAATAACTATCGGGGATCATGTGTAGTGGTATGGGGCTGTAATTTATTCAGGAAAAGGTTTTAGATCACGCCCCCCCAGCCCACTCTTTGCTGTAGGTGCTGAAAGTTTGGCCTGCGCTAGAACTTCAAGCAAGTACAAAAGTACTAGGCCAGTGTGTCCTAACTCCAGTCCTGGGGGAATTTTACAGGGTTTCTTTATTTGAAAGGAATCTTCAGGGTTATTAATGCTAATGTACTACCGATGAATGAAAACCATTGGTTCCAAATCAGCATTATTTAAATTATATTGTGCTAACTGGTGACTGGCAGTTTCTGGTCATTGTCAACAACATTAGCATGTATCTCTGCACTATTCCCCTGAGCCAGGATCCAAAAGCTAAGGCACATTAAACATCTTCGCAACGTCTTCACATCTAAAGATAGCTAAACACAGAAGTGTTGCTTTGTTAAAAAAAATCCCCCTAGGGACCATTTATTAATAACCCAATAAGCTAAGATGAGAAACACTGGACCAGCCCATCTCGCAGTACAATATAAGGAAGTTTTTTTCCAGAAGAAATCCACTGCCCCGTTTTGTCTGTATTCTGTCTTTTTTTCATTTAATATCATATTTCTGAATATTTTCATATGATAGAAACATGGAGAGGATGGTTCTGAAAAGGTAATATTACTGTGTTATACATTTTCTGTAATCAGTAAATTTTATTTCATGATCAGCATATGACATTAAGTTATCAAGACTACAGGGATCCTTGGCTGTTGTAGTTTTAGGGTTATGTTTCTTGTTTGTCACGTATCGCATTACAGAAGTCAGTGTCTTATTTTTAAACAGAGGACTGAGTGAAAGGCTATGTCTGTGTAATGCACAGGTGTTTATCAGCAAGAACAGCATAATCGAAATGATGCCACAAGACTGTTGGTGTCATTTTGGGCAAGAGGTCAGAATCAATGGTCCCCGGTTTGTGATTTATACAAAGGGAGTCAGTTAGCATTCTAAAGATCTGTTTTTTTAGGGATGCACCGATTCGACTTTCTCAGTCCCAATACTGATCTCGATATCTTGGCTTGGGTTTGGGCTGATACTGCGTAACAATCCGATACCAGTGTTTAATTAATACGCTGTATGTCTTACTGTGTGGAAGAAACAGATAATTTTTTTGTGTGTAAGGCAACAACAGGCTTGACTTAAACTTTGCTTTCCTTACTTAGTGAAGCACAATTCCATAAAAACATATAAACCTATTTACTAAAATCTTTATTATTAAATCAACAGTCATGCACCAGAAACTTGGTACAAAAAATACATATAATATTGCATATAAACTGAAGAATTTCAGTTAGTGTGCTAATGTACACGAACATAGAATTATGGAATTAAGTTGAATGCATCAGCCCATTGTTAGCGATGCCCGATCCAGCTGTTTGAGCCAGTATCGGGCTGATTTCTGATCTGTATAGTTTTGGTGCGTCTCTAGTTGTTTTTTTTAAGCCCATGGAATTAAAATGCCTTTTTGTGCACAACATTTAGCACAACAGAGTGCATTAAGTAAGAATGTTTATCATTGTCTTTTTTTTAATGGTTTGGCAGGAAAATAAAATAAAAAGAAATGAAAAAACTAAAAAAGTTATTTTTGCAGCTTTTTTTGCTGACAGCAGTGCCACAAACCTGATAGGTCCGCTAGACCAGTGTACAGTCTATTACCCGTACAGTAAATACGACTCCATTCTTCACTGGGCTAATACAACTGTTTTAAATATTAACCTGTGTGCAGACTATAAACAAACTCTATGCATAAATTAAAGGTAAACTGACACTCAGCAACTTTAAAACACACCGAAGAATTGTCCTATTATTAGATTGTGTGAACCAAATGGCATCTCACCTGCAACTGTTGCTGTGGTAATATGGGTACAGCCACCAGGCAGCAGTCTGAAGAAGCGTGAATCTGTAACACTATGCTTTGTCCGGCTACTTTTATTTTACATTAAAAGTAAAATATCATGTTTATGGCTAGTCATCTATAGAAAAATATAGATAGAAACAGCATTTTGATATGCAAACATGCATATAAAGGGGAGTGTTCATCAGTCCCATCGTTTTACTGTAACACAGGCCTGTAGGTGACCATGCAAACTGCCAACAGTTCACTGCAGATTAATTTCAGTTTATTTTACTTGAACTGAGCCCTACAGTTATCTAGGAACTGTTAAGCACCTGTGTGTGTTCAAAGGAGAGTATTAAGCACTTATTAAAAAGCCCATATTTGTTATTGCACTTTTTACATATGTGTCCCTGTTTGGCTTTTACATCACGTCAGCATCTGCGAAAGCAACAGTGCTGTTTTTCACTTCCATTCAGACTCTGTGGTCATACCCAGCACATGTTTGCATTGCATATTAAGTGTAGCAACATTGATCTTCTCTACTGTAGAATATGAGGCGGCTCCCAGGTTGTTTTTCTCAGTGTTTACTGATCTGTTACAACATGTCATTCATTGGTTTTTATGATGGTGCTTTTACAATGTGAAAATGAGCAGAAGAGCAAACCCAGTGTTATCTGTAAATCTCTCACTGATCCCAGATTGATGGTAACCGATCTAGGGCAACAGGCAGCTCGTAAAGGGTGTGTGCTTTGATGGGAGCTTTTTTGCTCGTCTTACCGAATGTTGTACCTGTGAAGGAACTATGTTTAAACATGTTTGAGAGTGAGTTAAGCATTCAGAGCAGACCGTGATCCCACTCGTGTCCATATCCCGCTATATATCCACTTCAGTTATGAAAACTTGGGCAGTGTTTCAGTGCAGCATGTTGGTCACTTGGAAATAATCTGTACATACAAGGCTAAACCTTCGCTTTATGTTTAAAAGGAATAATTATGTACGTGAACACTTCAATATCTTGAATCCGCTTCACAACGTAGTGTTAAAGCAAAAAAAAAAGTTTGAGCTATTTCTGCTAAGGATGCACAGTGATATTAGAATCATCATAGTTTTGGCAGATATTCACATAAAAATGGACTTTGCACTTGTGAACAGAAGATGGCAGGTTCAAGTCCCAACCCGGGTACCACCGAGGTGCCCTTGAGCAAGGCACTGTCCCACTACACTGCTCCCTGGGTTCTTATCATAGCTGCCGCTGCTCCACTTGTGCAAGTGTGATGGGTTAAATGCAGAGGTCACATTTCATTGTGGTGCACTTTGTGTGATCGGGTGTGTTCACAATGACTGATGGTCACATTAATAATGTATTTATTGCAGTCTGTTTTTTTTTATTACAGTACTTCAATTTTTTCATTTCATCTAATTTGTTAAGCTAACAGAATTAAATAGGCCTTCAAATCCCATATTGTTGCATCGCTTAGTTGTACTGTTAAAATGTGCATGAGCTGCAAGGAACGTATACATTTATAACCCCCATTTTTAATTTTATGCACTTGAAGGTGTGATAAATATAAGTGTGCACTTTTTCATGTCACTGATGAAAATGGCTTCAGAAAGTCAGGTGTATGTTAAATCTGTTGGAGTAAATCACCTTTATCAGCACTTTATCAAGGAGGGCAGTATGTTCGCTTGTTCAAATATATTCCTTGTTTCCATGGAGTGTACTTACTTTTCCATAGTGCTGAACATACATGCTTTCAACAGCGTCCAGTCGCACCTCTTACCTATAAGAAGGTTAGCACAAGCTTTGTGTAGGTTCAATTTTACTTTCTATTTATACGTAATTGCCCTGGGTGATGTAAATAACTAGTTGCCGTTCTAAAGCAGCCTATTTTAGGACTTGTCCGAGGCTGCTGGCACAAAGTGACGAGTTACAGTGTGATGCAATCTTTTAACACAGTCTTGGGTTAGTAACAGAGAAAGGAGTGGTAGAGGATATAATCCTACAGAAAACAGGACATTCTAGAAATTTTATGGACATATAAACATATTACGGGAATCAGGTAGAATGTGCACAATAGGGAATTGCCACATAGGCAACGATGCAGTACCATCACAGTATTTGGACCACAAAACATAATATAATATAATGTAATATAATATAACATAATGTAAAATAATATAATTTTTGGCACTGCTGTATCAATATCATGATAGTACTGTGTTACTTCAATGTATAGATTTCTTTCTCTAAAACACTATTTTGTAATATTATCAATTAATAAATACTGGTAATTGCAGAATGATGCCAATTCAAATTGATCAGACTCCGTATTCTTGTGCTAACAGCATCCTAACCAATCACAGGTCCACATGAACGTTTCTGTGGGTTTTTGGAAGAATCAAAATATTCATGTAAAATGAATTTTGATGAAAACATTGTGCTAATCTTTAACCATGTTATTTCATCAGTGTGCTATTAAGCATTATGCTATTTTGCCATCACGATTTATAGAAATATAATTACGACGCTAGTGTCTTGTAGAAGGTCGGTGAAAACGAGCCTGGCTTCCTCCGAGTCTCTCCCTTCTCCCTGAACAGTGAAAGCCTGTTATGTAATAAGACTGCGATGACTCGAACTGTTTCCCGACTCACGAATGACCCTGCCAGGCTGTGAAAATGATATGGCTGGGGCTACTTTCAGCAACATGGCTGTGTGTTGTGTTGTTATTCTGAATCATAACTTGATCTGTTTTGTTTTTAAAAAGGCTGACTAAGCTGTGAATGCACTGTTCATGGAGAAAAATCTGCTTTTTTTGTATGTAGTCAACTTGGCTTACATCGAAACCATATTTAATCATACCTCTTATAACAACACTGAAATAGACGCTAGGCTACGTATGGTGGGGTTAGCGTCGGTCTGTCAGAAATTAAGAATCAGGGTCTTCTTGATCCATCCACAAATGCACCGGCTTATATATTTACCCTGGTCTCAGAAAGAATTGAATGCAGAGATGTTTTCGACCTGTTAAAGATGTTTTTGAGGTGATTTAGTGCCTCTTGCATTATTTAGAGTTCCAAAACAGATTTATTAAATACCCTTTCTCCTTCTTACAGGCCACTCAAGATCTGGGCTTCAGATATTACTCCTAGATGGTAAGGAGTCTCCCACCATCAGTAGTTACTGATGGATTTCTTCATAGAGAAACACTGGTGACCGGTAGAGCAACAAGTGCACATCTAAACAGTGACTGAGTGACCATTTGGGGAGTGCAGGGAGGCAGAGTGTGGGGGGGCATGCCGAGTGGTGACAGCTGTCAGGGTGGAGAAGAGAATGTCTCTCCTTCTCCAAGGAGAGGAGCTCAGGTGGACCAGGCCAGCAGTGAACCAGAGCCGGGAGCCAGCGGGAGTGGATCTGGCTCCGGACCACCTTCGGGGTCTGGCTCAGGGGAGGATGAGGAGGCTGAAGATCGGCCAAGACAGCCAGGGACAGATGAGATCTCAGCTGCTGGTGAGGAGAGTGGTGGAGAACCGTCTGGAGGGGAACAGGGGCAAGAGGACGTGGAGATGAACAGCGGTCATGACTCCAGTAGCGGAAATGATAGCGTGGGTGGATCACGCCATCATTCTCCCTTAGCCAATCGGAGCCCCGGGAGTACAACAGGGTCAGGCAGCACCAAGAGGTAAATATGAGTGTTATGGGTTTGTCTGCTTTAATGCTTTTCAAGTCGATAAGTTCCTCTGAACCTTCACCAAGCTGAAATGGTCTTGGTTGTTCAAGGATATATCTGAATTAATCTTGTAGTATTTCTTTAAATAACTGAGAATTTAAATAAGACACGTACAGTTTGGAATGGTAAAAATATTTGCTTAAATATGCGAAATATTCAAATGGAACAAATGATGCAAATGCGTATTATCTGAATGTATTGATCATTTTAAAGGGATAAATCATGAATAAAATAAAAAAATTCAATCAGATCAGTCCGCTATTCCGAAAGTCATTTATACTTTGTTAAAAATATTTTATTTATTAATTTTATTTATGCTTTTCTCCCTCTCTCCACTAAGCTTGAAGTCTGCAACAGGCTCATCGTCCAGCAGCCTCCACAGTGCTGCCTCTGGTCAGAACAGACGCCACACAGGATGCAGGTGAGCTCAGCAGAAGCACACTATAATATTTCTGCGAAGTTCATTGAAGAAATGTGCCTGTGATTTACACTGACAGTCACTGCAGTACTGGTTAATAATCCATGCGTTGTGTTTGTTGCAGTAAGCAAACAGATCAAGACCGGGAGCACTCCCACCGGGAGATGATGCAGACGGTGCAGGCGATGAAGAAGAGGCTGCCGTCTGAGAAGAGGAGCCGCAGCAAGGCCAGCACGGTGGAGGCCCTGAACTATGCTCTCAACTGTGTCAAACAAGTTCAAGGTACGAATGCACGCTTAACTGAAGAAGGAGGAGGAGTCGTAAGAGTTCACAGTTTAACTGTGGTTGACCTCAGTTGTGGTCATGTTTTAGTGGGGAAAGTAGCAAACCAAACATTTGAATGGGTTGTCGGATCCAGCTGTGGTTTTTACAACCACGCGCACTTTGCCTCTCGAGATTTCCTGCCAGTAAATCATGGTTGTTCATGTGGTTCGTAAGCAACAGTCATGGCTTCAGCGTAAGCTACTGCAATCAGACTACATCTGTTACGATAGCAGATCTTTGACTTCAGTGCTAATCCAGATGTAGCTTCACAATGATCAAAACCAAAGCAGCAAAATCTGAACACCCATTGGAGCAGAGAGCAGAAATCTAGTCGATATGGCTTTATGTTCAGGTCTATGTGGTAGTGGTGCAGTGGAGGCCTAGTGGTTAGGACACTGCCTTTGGGACCGGAAAGTCGCAGGTTCGAGTCTCAGCCCGGGGCACTACTGAGGTACCCTTGAGCAAGGGACCGTCCCACTACACTGCTCCCCGGGCGCTGTTGGTAGCTGCCCGCT
>JBBPDA010000132.1:11547574-11564048 GCA_037974385.1 Arnoldichthys spilopterus | reverse complement strand
GATGGGTTAAATGCAGAGGTCACGTTTCGTTGTGGTGCTTGAGTGTGTTCACAATGACAGAGTCACTTTCACTTCACCTATGAACTTCTGTTCACAAGGTCTTAACTGCTAGACCCCCATTTCCTGTCCATTAAGTCAGTTAAAGTGCTTGATAAAAGTAAAATCAGAAATAAAAGTAAGATTTTAAATAAATTAAGACCATAACAATTGCATGATAAAAATACATTGTCAGAGCCTCTGTTTAATTCAAAGCTGGTTAAAATAAGCCTGGTTGAGATTACCTCAAAAGACAATGCTGCCAAAACTGAACCATAGTTACTTGTACAGAGAGATTACAAGGTTTACACCTCTTATGATACCTTGGAGTGGAAGCAAAGTGTATCCCATATTTTCCCATACAGTAAATACCATATACATGCAGGATGTGCTTCAGAGAACTATATTACCTGACTAATAACACATTATTTTCTGTTACTTTGATACTCTCTGCTGTGTGAGTAAGTCTCTGCTTTTTATTTTAGGGTTGTGTTAGCTGTAACACCACTGGTATGGAGGGAGGTGATGTGGCAGCTCATTCTCCGAACCTGCCAACCCCAGACAGCTCGTCCCCTCAGATCTGCCCCACAGAGGATGTCAGCCCTACCTCTGACACCTGACCCCCTTTCTTGTCTTTTTTACTCCAGCACTCCGCCAACTAAGCCATGGCCCCTACCCTGAACCAGACCATCATCTCACAGTCGTCTTTATTTTGTCAAAAATAGTCGAGAGGAGGAAGAGTTTGAGTTCCTGTGCCACTAGAAAGCACAGATGGGGGGTATCCTCACTACTGGGACCTGAGGAAAAGGCCAATTCCACATGGTCTGTGTGACGATCAGAGGAGAATGACACTTATTTCCTTCCCAGTCACTGATTCCAGATGATGGGCCCACACAACTGTGAAATTGTATTTATATCAGTATGCTTGAATTACTTTTCTCCAGTTTATATTTTTGTACTGTTATCGTTCTAGTTTTTAATCCTCCATCTGTATTTTATGGAGATTTGACCCTCCGAGGCACACGTGAGGCACAAGAACAGAGGATTTGAAACTTTAGCCTCTTGTGGGATGTGTTGAAACCCCTTCAGGCATTACAGCGTTCATGAATGCTGTAGGGACATTATCGTTTTTGCTGCCTGATGTTTAGACACCTGTACGGAAGTGTGGAGACTGCCGTCCATTCATGGCCTCTCCATCCAACTACATTATGCATACTGCCTGTAGTCATCAAAAGTTCCAACAGCAAGGAGCATCTCGTCTCCCACCACTCAAATTGTATTTTTGCTCAATGAAGAGTCTGATAAAGAAGCTGAAGATGCACTGTATATTGCTGCTTTAACTTGTGATTATTTTTCTAATGTTTTGTCTCAGTCCCACACCTCACACCAATGAGCCATAACATTAAAACCACCAGCCTAATATTGTTAAGGTCCCCCTTGTGCTGCCAAACCCATTGAGACACGGACTCCACAAGACCTCTGAAGGTGTAATGTGGTATCTGGCACCGCAGCAGATCCTTCAAGTCCTGTAACACCTTGAATTCTTTGTCCCTCAAGCCATTCCTAAACAAATTTTGCTGTGTGGCAGGGTGCTTTTTCCTGCTAAAAGAGGCCACTGGCATTAGGGAATATAATTGCCATGAAGCAGCAAAGTTTAGGTAGGTTTTATGTGTAAAAATTACATTCACATGGCATGACTTAAGGTTTCCCAGCGCATCACACTGCCTCTGCAGTCTTGCCTTCTTCCCATTGCGCACCCTGGTGACATCTCCAGGTATGTGATGCACACATGGCCATTCACACAGGGCTTAGTGGGCACTCCGGGCACTCTAAAAGCTCTGTGGCTACACAACCCCATATGCAGCAGTGTTCTGATACCAGCCAAATGAACTTTTTCTGCAGTTTATGCTACAGTAGCCCTTTTCTGCAGTCAGACCAGATGGGCTACCCATACACATCTATGAGGGTGCACATGAATTTGTGGCTAGTTCACCATTTGTCCTCTGGATCAGTTTTGGTAGGTACTAACCACTACATACTGGGAAAAACCCTCAAGACTTGCCAATTAGAGATGCTCTGACCCAGTTGTCTAACCATCACAATTTGGCTGTGGTCAAAGTCTCTCAGAGCCTTACTCGCACCCATTTATTCCTGCTTCCAAAACATAATTTCTAAGAATATACTGTTCACTTGCTGCATAATATATCCCACCTTTTTATCCCACAAGATAATCAATGTTATTCATGCCACCTGTCAGTGGTTTTAATATTATGGCTTATCAGTGTACCTCAGTATGTTTTTGGTGTATATGCATAAAAAGCATAGTGCGTTTCTTTGTACAAATCCCTGTCCGCCCCCATTCATGTGCACATACACTTTCCTGCAGGGCTCTATGCGATGTCCTCTTACTCAGGAGGGTATGTTTTTCAGAGAAGATTGTATAAGTGGGGCCTTATGTTACTGCTGTCAAAGTGCTAGCTCATTGCTCCTTTTCCTCATTGCTTCTACTTCACAGATTCAGTCTGTTGTGTTTTTTGGAATCATTTTAGCTGTTTTGTTCCAGCCCGTCAGATCTTTTTATTGGGGAGACGGTTCAGAGCAGAGAACTAAGAATAAACCATAACAAGGGTGATTGCCATGATGCTAAGTCCTTAAATGCCAGGTGGAGTCCAAGAAAGGGAGCAAGGTGAAAGGATTCAAATAGTTTATACCAAGCTTTCATTTTTCTACAGTTCAGTTGGTCGCAGCGTGTTGTGTAATAGGAAATTTCTTCGTATTTTTTCCCCCGTATTTCCCAGTTTAGCAATAGCCAACTTGCTAAAGGAAAAATCTCTTCCCTGGCTCAGATGTTTAACTCTACCACAATCTAGATCATTCCTCCTTCAAATCATGTGTTATGCGACTACAATGATTTTGGCCTTGCAGTGTTGTCAAGCACTAGTTTCGTAGTGGGATTATTAAAGGGATTTTCTGTAGTAGAATTATTTTTGTTTCAGATCTTTTTTTTTTTGCATAGGTCCCAGTTTAGTTTTAGCCACATTCATATCTCGTATCTCCTAAGAGACCCATGAAACAAAGCATCATTTTTTCAAATCATACGATACCATCCATTTTGTGGACAGTTTTGTCCAGTTCTGTGCAAAACAGAAGCAGAATATGTAGCGTTACAAGTCACAAGACCACATGTGCCCCCTGCTGTTAAGACACAGGCACAAGTGAAGCAGCATTAGGCCTCAACTCACTTTCACTTGTGTTTTTTTTTTCACCCTCATTTGCTTTTGTAGTTTCCACAATGCCACAACATAATCGGCTGTTAGAGCTGAACCCAGTCCAGATACTTTTTCTTTAATTTATTGGAATGTTATGCCAAAAGTGGCGTGCGTGTTTCCCTATGGACATCCGTCGTCTTCTTGTGAGTCTGTTCCATGTGGGTGTTTTTGTTCTTGCCCCAAATTGGTGTTTAGTTAGTGTTCTCATGGCTCGGCAGTCATGTTGAGGGATTCTAACTGTACAACCCCAAGTGTTGAAATTGCGAGAGGTGGGGCCAGCACGTTGAAAAACGCACACTACCGATGCCGACAAAGCGCAACTGCTGTTTTCTACAGTTTTGTGGCCAGACATATATAGGGTTTTTTGTACAGTTTTAGCCATAAAAAATGTATATAACAGTACTATGTATTTTACAAAAAATGAAAATACAAAAAAAATATGAAAAGCCATTTTTGTCTTGAATTCAGGGAAGTATTTTGTGACACCTTGAGGAAATTATAAATAAAAGACCACAATGACTTGAAAACCTTCCTGCTCATGTCTACACTAGATTTCACTGTTGTTAAATGATTGTCTGGACGTGTTTCACTAAATTGCTGCTCTATTGAAAAAGAGTTTCTGGAAATCTATGTACATTAAGAAGATTATTGTTTTTAAACATAACTTTATTAATATTCAACATTTACATGAAATGTTTTGGTGTTTTTGTATTTACTCTATTTACATCTGTGGCAAAATATGTGTACAAAGTAAATTAGCTTCTAGATAATTTGATAAGTCTGCCTGTACACATTTTTATATCCGTCATTTCAATCATGTGAGCGTGTGCTGGTGTGCATATGCAGTGTGTGGGCGTTTTGTTTTTTTTTTCGTTTTCAGACACAGTACTTCCAGAAGCAATCCGCATTGCTTCCTCTCTTCCGGTACTGCTTCCTGCCACCCAGGAAATGGCTCAGCGGGTTCAACAAAGGCTTCTCCAGCAGGACCTGCATGACCGTACAAGAAAAGACCAGATAACTCAAAGCTGTAAGATCTAATATCAGTAATAACTACACAAAGGAATTCACTTTATAGACTGAAATAATATAGAAGAATTTACAATATACAGTTGTGCTTGAAAATGAACCCTTTAGATAAATACAATATGCATAGACTGGCCTCAAACACCTTATTCTTTGTGGAAAATGACTCAAAGTAACATAACTGAGAGACAAAAGTATGTTAACCATTACTTTCAGCAACTGGTGTAACCTCCTTGTTTGCAGTAGCTATTGATCACATCTGCTTGGAGGAACATTCTTTTGTACAGAATAACACTGCTCACTTCAGATCCTTCCGTATCTCTATGGGGTTAAGCTCAGGATTTTGCCTTGGCCATGCCTTTAACCGTTCTTCAGTAGAGTGACTTGTGTAATTGATGGGCACCAATGTTTTTGTAGGTGAGCTCTTTAGAGAAGGTTTTGATGAACCTGATGAGCATCAAAAGCTCTTTTTCTGAGTTCCTCAAAAATGTCATTTGTAATCTGTAAAGCAGAGCTGCTCCTCGCACCTTATTGTCACCCCATTGATTGAGAATACCTGACTCTATTTCCACCTTCAAATTAACTGCTAATCTTAAAGATTCACATACTTTTTCAGCTCACAGATTTGTAATATTCTATGCTATCATTTTCCTTAAATTAATCATTGTAATTTGCTTCTCTGTCTATTTTTAGCAATTATATGAACATCTGATGTTTTAATTCATATTTATTTAGAAATATAGAAAAATTCTAAAGTACACTATTTGTCCACTCCTGCTGATCCAGAGTTTCTTCTGAAATCAAGGGTTTTAATCAGGAAATTGCTGCAGTAACAGCCTCTGTTCTATGAAGACTTCACAACACATACTGGAACATTGCTATGCGGATTTGATTGAAGAGCAGTAATGAGGTCAGGTCTGGAAAATTAGTTCTGCATCACAAATGCCATTTTGCTATTGAGGGTTGCAGAGTTTGCAGTTTCACTGCTCCATGGCCCAATTCTAGGGATTGCAATGCCTCCAATGCCAAAACAGGTCCTTAGAGACCTTAGGGAGTGTTCCATTCTATTGGCAATGTTTTCTATGGAGGTTGCACAAGCTGTGGGTATTGAATTGCTGTATGAGCAAAAAGTACACAATGTAGCTAAATTCACTAATTATTAGGGGTGTCTGAACTCTTTGAACTTTCAGTGCTGAGTAATGTGTTCACTTACCTCTTTCACTACTTGGCTGGGGACACGGCTGGCTGTTCTGGGATCTGTTCAAAAAAGAAAAGACAGAAGAGCAAAGGTTTTATCCATTTGCAGTGAATTAAGACTAAGTGACGTCCAAAATGCTTGAGTAAGTAGAAGTATTTGCATGTTACTTAAGTACATGTAACTCAGTGAATTCATGTAGTCACTACTATTTTTACTATCACCTCTGGCTACTATCACCATTGTTGGCTTGGTGACAGTACAGTAGACTTACACACTGAAACTCCAATTGTAAACCCTTTATAAGGATAGTCTTATTGAACAGTGGTCCCATATTAAGATGTACGCAGGACAACATATCCAGATTTTAGTTCAGTTGAAAGCACTTACATAAAGCATGGAGCAAGAAAACGTTACAATTATTTTAACAGACACTGACAAGAGCAAACAGCCATGTACCAACAACTACGTATATGGCTCACCTTCTCTGTTGATATCTCCTGTGAGGAGAGCAGGGTAGCCCTGAGACAAATATGCCTGGTCAGAATAGGATAGCTCTTCTGGGCTGACCAGCTGTTCCTCCTCTATGGACACGACAAAAACAGCACAATGCAAACATAATTACAGACTTACACTAGTTTGTATATGATAAAATATATTCATATATATATATATATATACCGCAATTCATGTTGCTTTCAAGTGCGTGTTTGCTGCAGTACTCACCAGGACCTGTGTAGGACATAATATCAGCTGAGTTCGTGATGGGATACCCTAGAAGAGGCTCCAGTGCTGTGTGGAGGAAAGCGCAGGACAGCAACAGTTTGCACAGCATCACGTCAGCTGGAGATGCACAGTCTGTCGGTTAACTGAAAGGCCTCGGCTGAATGTTCCCTTCTGCTTCCACTCTGCCCTTAAATACCCCACTCTCCATGAATTGCCAAAGCACCTGTCCAGCCTTAACATCACCCTTCTGCACTCATTCACTATCCTCCCCACTCGTCCGGATCTTTCAGCACACGATGCTGCTTGTAAATTCAGACCCGTCACAGCCGACTGCTTGAATAAATGGATCAATAAAACCAGGACGTCAGACAGGGACATGTGCATTTTTACCACTCTGCTGTGTAATTCAGCCATGTTTATAAATCCAGCAAGCGCAGGTGTGAGAGAGCAGTTTGTATCAGTGAGTTTCATGGGCAGAGAGGCTGGCAAACGGCCCACTTCATTAATTTCCTTAAGGGGCAGCTACGATTTATGCCTCGAAGCTCTGCCACCACTTGTGATGGAAGTGGAAGTTTAATGTTTAACATGACGTTTGCTGGGAAAGAGTTTTACCCTTCTGGTTCCTATTCCACCTGATCCAATCATGCAAATGTAGCATTTTTAGTACAAACTCAATTTCCAGAAAAGTTGAAATATTTTCCAAAATGCAATAAAAACAAAAATCTGTGGTCTGTTATTTCATGTAAACCTTTATTTAACTGAGAAGAGTACAAAGAAAATATCACCTTTACTTTTTATTACACTTTTAAACGTTTAGGAACTGAGGAGACTAATTGCAATAGTTCTGCAATTAGAAATTGTATCTATTCTTGCTTGATATAAAAGTTCAGCTGCTCAACAGTCCGTGGCCACTGTTGCAGTAGGAGATAGCTCAGGACTGGCAGCATATCAAGCATACGCACTGTGTGTCTATGAAGCCACGCTGTTTTAGCCTGTGCAAAATCTGGTCTGGTATTGTAGTCGTGAGAAGAGATGTGACCTTAATGGCAGTATATGTCTTAAATCCTAATTTACCCTTGAGAACCCTGTCTTTTGCACTTTTCGCTGGCAATAATCTGGATGGTCATTTTCTTTTTTAGCATGGAGAACTTGATGTCTGTTTTTTGTTTTTTCCAAAAGCAAGCTGAAATGTGGACTAATCTGACCACAGCACATGGTTCCAGTCCTTTAGTCCATCTGAGATGAGTTCTGGCCCAGAGAACTCACTGGTATTTATGTTTCTGCTTCAAAGTTGATGTATGGCTTCTTCCTTGTGTAGTACAGTTTTAAGTTGGTGTTTTCCAAAGTATCCCCAACCCAGATGGCTATATTTGTCACAGTAGCATGATGGTTTCTTAGGCAGTGCCCTCTGAGGGCTCGAAGATCACATGTATTACACAGTGGTTTCTGACTCTTTTCACAGTTAGTTTAGTTAGTTCAAGTTCAAGTTTGTCATATACAGGCAACAATGAAACATCATTACCAACAATGAAATTCTTGGACTCGGAACCTCCTTAGAAATTGCACCCATAAATAATATTAATAAAATAATACAATTAGAATAAAATAGTTAAAATGTGAAAGATAATACAAGGAGAATTAAAACTATTATAATGCAAAAGAAGAAGATAAAGGCACACTTATATACAATAAAATGGTGATGCTTAAAGTGACAAGTGAGTTCTTTTTAAGTGTCAAAGTTAAAGTGTTCAGTTTTCTTATTAAGTGTTCATCAGGTCAGTAGCCTGATGGCTTGCAGGTAGAAACTGTGTCTGAATCTGCTGTTGCAGGTCTGTTCCTGTACCTCCTCCCAGATGGCAGGAGTGTGAAGAGGCTGTGGCTGGGTTGACCGGGATCAGAGAGGAACCTCTGGTTTATCTTTCAGCAGCGCTGACTGTACAGGTCCTGGATGACTGGCAGTTGAATCCTGGTGATGCGCTGTGCTGATCTGCCCACCCTCTGTAGAGCTTTGCGGTCTAGAGCATTACAGCTGGTTGCAGGTTGTGATACCACCAGACAGAATACTCTCGTTGGTACATCGGTAGAAGCTGGTGAGTATTCTGGAGTCCATGCCAAACCTCCTCAGCTGCTGCAAAAAGAAGATGCTGCTTTTGTGATCACACCTATGTGAAGTGACCAACTGAGATCCTCGCTGATATTGATCCCCAGGAACTTGAAGCAGCTGACTCGCAGCTGACTATTATGCACTGTATGCTAAAAGACTTCAGTTTTCTACAATCTTGCATTAAGAAATATTTCTTTTGAACTGACTAAGAATTCTCTCACAAATTTTGGCACAAGTAGATGAGCCACACCCCATGCTTGCTTTCAAAGACTGAGCCTTTGATGGATGCTACCCAATCATGATACCTCACCTGCTACCAGTTAGCCTGATTAATGTGCTCTTCAAAAGCAGTGTGATCCTGAATATTCTGTGCACATTTCAATTTTATTTTAACCCTTTCCCAACTTTTGTTGACATTTACAAAATACAATTAAGTTGCTCAGTAAAACTTAACTTTGTAAAATAAAGGTTCTCATGAATGACCATATCACAGATTCTGGAAAATATCCCAACTTTTTTGGAAATGGGGTTTGTGAATGGTGCATACAATAATATTAAAAAACATTTGGATCACTTATCATATTAATGATTATTACAAACTGCATTTGCACAAGAGTTGGGGCATTTTTAAATGAGCAATTGCTAAATTTGCTTTTTTTAAACTGACAAAAGTACAAAGAAAGGACTTTGTGCTGGTTTGGCTGATAAACTTGATTGTATTTTGTGACTATAAACAAACTTTAAATTTGATGCAATCAACACTCAAAAAATGTTTGTATGTGGCAAAATAAGAGTGGAAAGTTTAAAGAACATTCAGATTACACCATTTTGAAATATTTTCAATAAGCAGGTGAACTGACAACAGATGAGTTGATCACGACTGGGTATAACAGGCTCAGTCCTTGGCAGTAAAAATGGAACATGAGTCATCATTTTGCTAAGCAAACTGCTTACAAAAAGACTGAATTTGGAAGAGGTGCTAAGGACAACGCTAAGCATAATGTTTGGCTAGCATTTCCTACATGCACCAGTGAGCCTTGGGTGCCCATGTCGCTGAATCACCAGTTCAACTGCCTTGGATCACTTTTGGTAGGTAATAACTACTACACACCTGAATCACTCCACAAGACCTGTCATTATGGAGGTGCTCTGACTCAGAGGTCTAGTCATCACAGTAAGGTTCTTGTCAAAGTGGCTCAGATCCTTAATGCTGATTCATTTCCTGCATCCAGCACATCAACTTCAGGAACCAACAATCCACATTTTGCCTAATCTGTCTCGCCACAATGACAGGTGACATTGTAATGAAAAGACCAGATAGTCAATGTTATCCACCTTTCAATGGTGTTAATGTTATGGCTGATCAATGTATATTTGTCTGGCAAAAAAACCCGACCACATTTACTCCGTGCAGCTGCTTGCTCATAGTGGACATGGTCATTTTCAAATATATGGCTACAGATGTTCTAGGGATTCACGACCTGTACAAGTGCAAGGAACTGCTTTAGGAGGCGCTGACACGCAGTAAACGGAGATTTAAGCTCGGCGGCAGCAGTTCTCCAGTACACCGGTTTCTCGATGGGGGCGCTGTGGAGCTCAGTCAGCCACTCCGTTAGAAATGAGTCATGTGGCTGTGTCCATCTACTAATGGGAATTTCTCTCAAGATGCTGAAACAGTTTTAGCGACTTCTGTCGTTGTAGGCATCAGTTTGCTCTTTCTAAAGAAAGCTGTGAGTGGTGTAAACGGGGTAACTTGGGTAGCTGTTATTCCGTCAGGCCATACATTAGGCACACAGAATAATAATAATAATAATAATAATAATAATAATAATAATAATAATAATAAATTCAAACATATATGCAGCTCAAAGAGCTTTACACACTCACAAAAGAAAAGCATGGCTCATTTTTAAAGAAACATATATTAAACAGTAAAAATACATCTATATATTTATATATTAAGTAAGAAATAAAATAAAAAAACAAGTATAGCAAAACAAAAAAAAAAAGCTTCTTAAGAATAATAAAGTCAAATGCACAAGACTTTGCATGAAAAACAAGAATATTATAATAAAGGCAGAGCTAGTACATAAGAGAGATAATTAAAGAATAATTCAACAGAAAGTTGAAGTTAGTTAGTGGCTACATAAAACAGTTTTAAGCTGCGTTTTTAAAACTGTTAACCGTTGGTGCCAGGCGAACATTAACTGGCAATGTGTTGCACATGGATAAAAACATAGGCACAGCTTCAGCAATGTTTTCATGCCTTAATGTAGGAACCTTCAGTAAAGCAGCTCTCGCTGATCTGAGGATTTGATATGGAATATAATGTCAGACACTCCGTCATGTGTGAAGGTGCTGATCATCCTTAAGAGCTTTAGAAACCAGTTCAAGAAATTTAAAATCTGTTCTAATGGAGTAGGCAGCCAGTGTAAAGAAGCTAAAACAGGGGTTATTATACAGACTTTATCCGTATTTATGTATAGAAACATGAGCCATCAGATCACACTATTCATGTAAAGTTGATAAACATTTTAAAATAATTTTTCTTGTTTATCTTATTTTTATTTCTTTACATTTTCTGAAAACGTGAAGAGCTCTAACTGGATTATACTTAAAATAAGTATATCGAGATATTTTTATGTATGTTTAATATATTCATAAACTCGTCCATTAAGCAGGATAAAACTGCAGTAACAGCTTTATTTTAGTAAAGTTTTATATAAAACCTCAGTGTTTTGACCTGCTGACACACGCCGCTACTCATAACAACCAGCAGGGGGCGCGCAAAGCGCTGTTTACACACACAAGCCAAAGCAACAACTTCTGTTACTTTTCCTTTGTGGCACATTTTCAGCTCCAATAGACTTTCAGAGGCTCCCGAAACGACGTGTTTAGATATTTGTCTTTAGTCGGCTTAGTATCTGTACGTTGGTTAGTGAGGCGTGTGTGCCTGTGCGCTTTGACACTTGCTCGGTAAAAATCTCGGCTCAGATCGAGCACTGGATGCTCCTCAAGTCTCGATGCCGGTTGATGATGAGCGACGAATAAAGCAGCGAAACAAACCTCGGCTTAGGAAGCAGACGAGTGAAACCGGGTGTTTTTGAGGTGAAAAATTTTTTTTATGTATCACATTCAATTTGTCTTTCTAAATAATTGCAGTCGCAAGTTGGCTTCTTAATGACCAGCTTCTTCAGAATTTTTCGTTCCACCTTAAAAGGCGCAGTAGTTACATTCAGGTGCTTGCACAGTAGCGGCAGTGTAGCTGCTATGAAATTTAAGGTGGAACGGAATATTCGATTAAAAAGCCAATTTCAGCCTGTTGTGTCTTGTCATTGTTCGACCAAATTGCCATTTTGTATTTCCATGTTATACTCCTTTATATGAACATATGACTTGTTTCATAAGATATATTTTACGCTAAATAATCTGAAGTGCAAATTCATCAGGCTACTGGAACATGTTTTCATAAATCTCACATAAATGTGCATGAACTCAGTACAGAATGTATTGTTGAGGGATTTGAGAAGATTAGAAAACATTAACATGAACTGGAGAAAGCCAGCAGCCTGCATAGTCAGCTGGACCTATTAAACAATAGATGTGTGTATTTTATACCATGACGGACAGTTTAATTTTCTCTCTCACAGAGGACCATGAAGCTTTGACCACATTATGACCACAGCCATGACTGACATTGAGATTGAGATTGACAAATCCCACCTGCCACGCGTCTATGACGGTGTGTATCTTTCAACCAACATAAACACAGATCATCCCCAACATTAACACCACTGACCGGTGAAATTAATAACATTAACAATCTAGTTATTTCATTACAATGGCACCTGTCAGGGGGGTGGGGTACATAAATCAGCAAGTGAACAGTCAGTTCTTGAGGATGATGTGCTGGAAACAGGAGAAATGGGTGAGCGTAAGGATCTGAGGTCAGAGCATCTCCAAAACTGCAGGTCTTGTGGAGAGTTCCAGGTATGTAGGAGGTGGTACCTACCTAAAGTGATCCAAGAAAGGACAACTGGTAAATTGGCAGCAGGGTCATAGGCACCCAAGGCTTACTGATGCATGTAATGCATGTATGGAGTGAAGGCTAGCCTGTCTGGTCTGATCCCAAAAAGGATGGTAAGAAGGTTAATGATGATTCTGATAGAAAGAGGTCAGAACACACAGTCCAGTATCAGAGCTGTTTTGGCTGCATGTAAAAATATTTACAAGTATCGTGATATTACATTTTTGAAATATCTTCCACCCTTGGCGTTAAGGTGCTTGAAAAATGTTTATAATATAGCTAACACTATGGATCAAGAGTCGCCCAAACAATACATCAGCTAAACTTATCTCAACCTGCTCAAAGCACATCCATCTCTTCATTAAGGGGGCACAGGATGGTCAGTGTGGTTTAGGAAAGAGTATGACTTTCTGTGAGCTATTGATGACTATTGACTTCTAGTGTTTGTAAGCAAAGTTAGCCCACTAAGTTCTAAACTAAAGAAGCAAAATGTCTTACCTTGTAGACTACATTTGGGGAAAATTGAGAAGTTTAATGTTTGCCCTTTATTATTCCTTTAATTTGTGCTGTCTTAGTTTTGTTGTAAATGAGACTTAGTCTAGACTGTCTAATGCAATGTTAGACACAGGATATATCCAGTATGTGTGAATACCAGTGCCAGATATGGTGATAAGTCACTGAAAGGCATTAATATTGTTAGACCTGTCTAACATGAGCATTGGTGTTGACCATGGAGAGTGGTCGCTGCTGGCAGTGGAGGTGGACATGAGGCTGCATGGTGCTGATAAAGCTTCAAAAATGTCAGTGCTGTTCCGTACTTTCCTCCTAATGACTTGCTGAAGAGATTGGCAGTGTTCCTGCCTGTCACATGGGATTTAGGGCCAGATTCTTTCTCCATTTTGGTAGCAGAGGTCAGCGGTGTGACCATGGGTGGTGCACAGCAGATAAAGTTTTCAAGGTCAGGTTAAAGATGTTGGAACCAGAATGCATGATAAGAAAACATCAAAACAAGCGAATAATCAGATTTCAGGAAGCAGGTGAGCAGACAGTATGCGTTTGTGTAAAACTTCATACCATGAATGTACTGGCCTGTTTCTGGTGTGTGTAGCACCCCTCCCCCTTCTCCTTCAACTTAACTGAGCCAAGCCAGATATTTATAAAAGCTCCTACTGTACTCGCCTACAGTGCCAAATATAGACACCACTTAAGGGAGAGACAAGAGAAGTAGTGCACTATGGGGGAAAACATATATGAAGACTAGCTGGTTCTAAACACGTGCTTCAGTCACTCTCTCTCTCAGTCTTTCTCCCTCCCTCCCTCTCTCTCTCTTCCATTCTATTATAGCTCATGCGTCTGGCTCCAGACACTACTATTTGTATGGCCCGAGGCTACAGCTCAGCTCAGTGGGTCAAACCGCTTAGTCGTGCGACCTTTCTCTCCAAAACCCCAAAACAATCCTGCTGACTGCACTCCCTGCCCCCATGTCTGCCTCCCCCTTTATACCAAAGCATCTTCACAGACACAACTCTTGAACAAATATGACAAACGCTTCTCCACAAAGGATAAAGTGGAGAAGAATTATCATGAAAACATCTTGAGAAAAGAGGAGTCGAATCTCAGCTGGGGAAATCCCATTAAAGTAATGTAGTGTTAAAGTGCCAAGTCAGATTTCTGCAGTTTTTACTGGTGAATCAGCCAGGACATGTTTGGAGTCTACGGTTTGCTTCTTTAAATTCACACTAAATCTGTGAGGCTTATTTTGCTAACAAGTAATTAAAGCTTATACTCCAACCAGCATTGTGAAAACTGCATGTCTGAATCATGAGTAGGGCTGTAAATCACAAGTTTCATCACGATTCGATCCAATCCAGTAAGTTTAGCCAGCGATCTGATACATTTTCGATAATTCAAAATTCCCAGTGACATGATTCAGTTCGATGTGATCCAGTTGATTTGGTTCGATACTGGGGTCTGCAGTCAGTATGAAAAGTGATGAAATTTCACACAAAATGCTACATTTCCATAAACTCACAATGCAAAATTACAAATTATAATCTGAACACTTTCTAAACAAGGTCAAATACAGCATTGTAGTCATAAGCCGAAGCAGCTTTTCAGCACCAAACACTGCTCACAGTAAAATGAAGTAAAATTAACAGTGGGGTGAACACACATTGATTTTTATGTCACATCAATACATCGGCTCGTGTTATTTTGGATATATCAATACAGATCGATTCATTGTTACAGCCCTAATAATCACATATGGAAAATCACATCAAGTTGTTTCAAATAGACATGCTAGAGCTGGGTATTTTACATCTGATTGCTTGAAATATGGTATTTTTAAGGTACTAACAGAATTAAGACTATCCGAGAATTCTTTGCTCAGTGTCAACTTTCAGCATTCGTCAGTCAGTAAGCAGCTTGCTCGACTTCTAGACCAATGACTATCTTTCTGAATTGTGCTTTAGTGCGTTATTGACATGAGTCTTTCTCGATTAATGTACAGCCCATTACAGCGTGTAAGTGTAACAACATCCTCTACCTCACACTCATTTTTGGTCAAGCCACACCCACTTTCAGCTTCGTCTCTTCGTCAGCTTTAAAGACTGTATAAAAAATATTCTTCCGGAACTAGTATTGAAATCAAAGTATACAGCCATAACATTAACACCACTGACAGGTGAAGTGAATAACATTGACTATCTAGTTATTTCATTATGGCACCTGTCAGGGGGGTAAGATATATTTGGGAGCACGTGAACAGTCAGTTTTTGAAACTGATGTGCTAGAAGCAGGAAAACTGGGCGAGCATAAGGATCTGAGCCACTTTGTTAAGGACCTTATTGTTCCAGGTATGCAGTAGTTAGTACCTACCGAAAGTGATCCAAGGAAAGACAACTGATGAATCAGCAACAGGGTCATGGACACCCGAGGCTCATTAATGCATGTGGGGAATGAAGGCTAGCCTCTCTGATCCAATACCAGTAAGGAGCTCCTGTTGCACAAAATGCTAGTGCACCACAGTCGGAGCTTTTTGGTGATATGAGGGGGACCTACATAATAGGCAGGTGGTGTTAATTTTATGGCTGATCAGTGTGTGTATTGTATTAACTTTGAAACTCTAATAGTTCAAGTAATTCTCTCATTAGCCTTTGCCCACAAACACACACAGCAAACCAGCAATGCCTATCAGTCATCTTTATTTGACCGATACTAACCTGTTTTATGATGCACAAAAGCTGCCTAAAGTAGCTGTTAGTGTTTCATTACTACCAACAGGAGACCCCTCCTACTTACTTATTACAGCACATAGGCATTTGTCATGCAATGTCAGTGCCATGATTGTGCCAGCCATCTATGAAATGAGCTACTGTCCACAGTGCAAGTGTGTAAACTTTTCCATCTGAGCTCATACGGTGCAGGCTTGAAAAGAGCAGGGTGGAGAGCAGTGTGTTTTCTTCCATCTCTCTTTCTTGGGCTATTTTAGGATCCAGTTATGTCTCTGTGCTTGTTTAGACTCTACAGAGTAGATGCTCTGTTATTCATCTCTCACAGTTTTAGTTTAATAGAATTGTTATAGGACAGTGCTATAGGTAAGTAAACTAGGATGAGTTCACAGTTTTCTTTGTTTTTACATCAATTGACCTTTAGTGTCTGTTATTAATTTGCCTAATGTATCTTTAACCCAAAGATAGTCAGTTTTTTTAAATAGAGCGCAGCAGCAAATAATGCTGTTTTATCTGATGTTTGTTAATTACACATTTACAAGCCAAGAGTGAGTAGTGCTTGTTAATTTGATGTTTATTAACACCATTTAGAGGGCATAGTGAGTAATGTTCATTTATTTGCTGTTTATTAACGCTACCTTTAGAGGGCATAGTGAGTAGTGTTTGTTTATTCGATGTTTATTAACGCTACCTTTAGAGGGCAGTATCAAGTAATGTTTGTTTATTTAATGTTTATTAATGCTATCTGTAGAGGGCAGTAGTGAGTAATGTTTATTAATGCTATCTGTAGAGGGCAGTAGTGAGTAATGTTTATTAATGCTACCTGTAGAGGGCAGTAGTGAGTAATGTTTATTAATGCTA
>JBBPDA010000132.1:11535612-11547474 GCA_037974385.1 Arnoldichthys spilopterus | reverse complement strand
ATTAATGCTACCTGTAGAGGGCAGTAGTGAGTAATGTTTATTAATGCTACCTGTAGAGGGCAGTAGTGAGTAATGTTTATTAATGCTACCTGTAGAGGGCAGTAGTGAGTAATGTTTATTAATGCTACCTGTAGAGGGCAGTAGTGAGTAATGTTTATTAATGCTACCTTTAGAGAGCAGTAGTGAGTAATGTTTATTAATGCTACCTGTAGAGGGCAGTAGTGAGCTATGTTTATTAATGCTATCTGTAGAGGGCAGTAGTGAGCTATGTTTATTAATGCTACCTGTAGAGAGCAGTAGTGAGTAACATTTGTTTGTTTGATGTTTATTAATGTTATTAATTGCACCCAATAGCAAAAGCTAGCTCTCCAGCTATTTATAAATTTAGCTGCCATGCTTTGAACCTTAGAACTGCATTCAGCTTGGTTGATGGTCCTTCATGCATGACGTCAACACTATGTTTTTTGTTTTACACCTAAAAATCAATGTTCACCCCATACTACAGGATACTGTTGTAAATATGGAACTTGTGAATATGATTCCGTATCAGGGCAGCCCTGACTGAATGGGGAGTAGGTCAGAGAAGGATAGACTGGAGACACCTGACGCAACTGGATAATTTGAGAAGATGATTGTTTATGGCCACCATGACATTTACAGAACTTTTACAGTTGTCAGGAGATGCAAACTGGACTCAAATTGAGCCTGATTGTCCTGTAGTGTGGGTCAGGCATTAGAGTGTGTAATCCTAAGGCATTCCTCAGCATTCATCATTGTTTGGTTCCCCCATTTAATTGGACCCCTGGTAGGTATGGAATTTGACTGGGTCAAACACACACACAGATGCATGTGGTACATGAAGAGCCTGAAGTAGAGGAAGGCAGTGTTTAGGCTTTTGTGCCTTTACTGTAGTTTAAACATGTGGACGACATGTGTTTAGAGATGTATTTTATCTAAGTGGAGCAGCACCGCAGGCTTTAGTCTCATCATGTTTTGAAGACAGCCATTTCCTCACAGCTTTTACCTACTGCCCTTGCCAAGGTCAAGACAAACTGTGGAAATGCACAGACAGATTCTGTGGGCAGTTTGCCACCCTTCAGTGCTCCATTGTCCTGTCCCGCTGACCCAGTTGGCTGCAGGACAAGTGTTGGTCTCAAGCAAAGCCTTAGTGCAGTTCTGCAGCACTGAGAGATTGTTATCTCAGTGTTTATGTGATTAACTGTACAAAACTAAGGTTCAATCTTTACTTATTATAAACAGATCAGCCATAATATTAACACCATCTGCCTAATATTGAGCAGGCTGCCCTCATGCTGATGAAACAGCTCTTATTGTGGTGCACTGTGTGTTCTGACCCCTTTTCTATCCGAGTCAGCATCACTTTTTAAACCACAGTAGCTCTTCTGTGGGGTCAGACCAGACAGGCTAGCCTTCAGTTATTACATGGATTAATGAGCCTTGGGTGTCCATGACCCTGCCACCAAATCACCAGCTGTCCTTCCTTGGATCACTTTTGCTAGGTACTAGATAGTTCTGCATACCTGGAACACTCCACAAGACCTGCCGTTTTGAAGATACTTTGACTCAGTGGTCTAGCCAATTTTTTCAACTTCGAGACCTGACTGTTCCCTTGATGTCTAATATATCTCACTCCCTTAACTGGTGCCACTGTAATGAAATAACCATATAGTCATTGTTATTCACTGTACCTGCCAGTGGTATTAATGTTATGGCTGATTCATGTGTGCATATTTGCATATACAGTTTTTAAATGTATTTATATGTCTTTGAGTGAGTGAGTTTGTGTGTAATGGCATCTGTCATAATATCCTCTGACACAGTCCAGCCCCTTCTAGAACATGCTTTAGTGTTCAGTGCTCTGTCCTGTGTAGGTAAACGTGTCACAGCTGTATTTGTCTGTATATTTGTCACATAGTATGTTCTGTCTTTTGTCTCGTCTGTGTTTTTCTCTCACAGTGTGTCAGTGTTTCTCAGTGTTGGAGGATGGAGCACTGGCTCATAGCCTTCAGGAGCAGGAGAGTGAGTAACAGCCCCTTACTGTCCACCCTGTATCCATCCTTCCGTCATTCCTACATAACCTGTTCCTCTATCCATCCCCTATCCTGACATCGATCCCTCTCTATACAATATCCCATCTTTCTTCCCATTTCTCTTCTATCTCTACATCCATTCCTTTATATATCCACTCATACATCCATTTATCTGTCCATCCAGCCCTCTGGCCATACATCCATTTATCTGTCCATCCAGCCCTCCATCCATACATCAATTTTTACCTTTATTTATCTAATCTATCCATCTTTATATCCATCACTTCATCCACTGTTCTGTTCCTCTTATCCCTTCATCCAATACCCTATCCCTCTACCTATTTCTCATCCATCTGTCTATCCTTACACCCTCCATCCTTCCCTCCATCCCTCTATCAACTCTCCAGCCCTCTATCTATAACTTTACCTATCCACCCAGCCTTCTACTCATACATACATTTATACCTCCATCCCTTCATTTCTCATCTCTCTATCCATCCTCCGTCCATTATGGCATTCCTCTTACCTCTTCTTTCAATACCCCATCTCTTTCCCCATTTCTCATTCATCTCTCCACCTATCCTTACACCCTCCATTTTTCACTCCAACCCTCTATCCCTCCATTTATCTATCCATCCAGCCCTCTGTTCATATATAGATTTATACCTCCATCCCTTCATTTGTCCATCCCTCTATCCATCCCTCCACCCACTGCTCAATTCTTTTATCATCACTTTATCCATCCCTCCATCGTTTCCTAAATCCTTCCCTGCTTCAGCTCGAACCGCCTGCAGCTGAGAAGAATGGGCAGTGACAACAAACACTAAAACATTTACGGGTGTGAATCTCACATCACTTTGGTTTTATTAAAGTTTTATTTCTTACAGAAACAGTTCAGAGCATCATGAACCCTCAGGTTTCCCAACCGTTCAGTTTGAGTGCATAATTTATTGAAAAACATTCGAATCAGTTCTGACATTCCAAAATCTTTGTCCTCCCCACCCCAGTTGAGCACTTCTACAGCTCTAATGTGCAGAAGAACCAGGGGGTGCAGAATGATATGCGTTTGGCCCGGAGGCTGCAAGAGGAGGAGGAGCGAAGAACCCATTTCGGCAACCACCTACAGCAAATGTAAGAATGGTTTTTTGTGTGTCTCTACAAGAACAACATGCCCATTGAGTTAGCAATTGTCTGTAGAGTGTTGTTACATTAATTAGCTAATCTAACTATTCTGCATTTTATGGGTTCTCTCCATTTGCTGCCACCATCAATCCATCAGTCAAAATCATGTCTCACTAGCTCCTTTTATTGAGTAATGAAACACAGCAGTTGCTAGCAGTAGTGAGTACTCGTCTAGTTAATTCATTATCATAGTACCTGTCAGAGGAGAGGGATATATAAGACAAGTGAACAGTCAGCTTTTGAAACTGATGTGCTGGAAGCAGGAAAAGTGTTGGGATGGTCAGAAGACTGGAGTGTTCCAGGTGTGCAGTAGATAACACCTACCAAATGTGATCCAAGAAAGGAGAACTTGTGAATTGGCGAAAGTGTCATGGGCACCCAAGGCTCACTGATGCATGTTGGGAGTGAAGGCTAGCCTGTCTGGTCCGGTCCCACAGAAGAGCTATTGTGGTTTAAAAAGTGATGCTGACTCTGATAAAATAGGGGTTAGAACACACAGTGCACCACAGTCAGTCATATACATTACATATACATTTGAAGTGGAATATGCTTTACCTTTATCTGGAACATACTACCTATAGATATCAGGGAGGCTTGTTTACTTAATAAAAGAAAACTTAAAACATATCTCTTCACTTTAGCCTTTAGCCTTTAGCTAGCTGTTTTTAGTATTTTATTTATCGTTATTATTATTACTTTATTGATTTATTTTTTTTATTTATTTATTACTTTATTATTTTAAGCTTTTCCAGTTTATTTAGCCTTTAGTTTATCTGTTTTATGATTTATGCCTTATTTCAATGATTACTTTTACTGTTTGTTACTTTTCTAATTTTTAAATCTTATGCACTTTGAGCTGCATTTCTTGCATTACTGGTGCTATACAGATATTATTTATTATTATCATTAACAGCAGTAAAACACTCCAGGTAGCAAATAAAATCACAGCTGCAATGATCTACATTCACCTTTGGCTTGTGTCTGTGGCTGAATCACAGCCATGATGTTAGTCATACCAAACTCCCTCTCGTGTTCTATTACTTAAGCCAGAGTGACGAATTGAACTATGGACTTGTATAAATGCATTTGCAGTTTAAGGTGTTGCACTGCATTGAAGATTGAACTTTTTAAAAGTGCTTCAGCAGAATGACTCATAACTCCATGTAGACCTTTCTCATAAAACTGGATCTAGGTTTGGCTGGTCTCGGGCGCTGCTAAAAATGGGCTACTTCCTGAATGTTGATAAGCATCCGAGGGTGTTTCGAAGGTTTTTTCGCTGAACTGTGAATGACCCAAGCAGGAACTTCCGTCTCTGTGGCTCATTTGCAGGGAGCAGCAGGACTGTGAGTACGCAAAGATGATTCAGGAGGAACTCCAGAGGCGCGATGAAGAAACTCGGAGGAGGGAGGAAGAGGACGAGGTATGTTAAAATGTTAAAAAGTGACATTTGACTAATATACACTGTGAAAAAAATTGAAAAAATTATTTATACATGTAGAGTTATAGTATGGATGAGCAAGTTTACTCACCTGTAGTAATTCCTGTAACACTTGTAGCCTGTCAACCAGGGCACTGGACCTATAGGGATTATGTAGCTAGCAATAAATAAAAGCTTATATACACATATCCCACTTGTTGCAAATTTCCCACTTGTGGGACTTATAAAAGTTTATCTTACACATGCATGTCTAAATCATCACACATTCTCCTCAGATAGTGTCTAGCTGTGGAGTGATCTCTGAAAGCCTTATCTGTGTGTTTTCTGACACTGTGTGACACATAAAAATGAACAAATAGCTAAAAGCAGTAGTAGTGGCCATCTACATGTACTTACATCTACTTTTGCCCAGTCTTTGACGGCCAGCCAAACTTGCTTTAAGTGCTGCCAGTGTGAATGTGTGTGTGTTTTGTCTTGGCTTTGAGTGTGTGGTCTTGCACGAGACTACACGTTGTTGGCTGCTGTATTAAAGCCTGGCTGCCTGACAGTCTGTTCTCACTTTTAAGCTGATTACAGTGCACTAACTGAGCACCAGGACAGAGTGGGTGCTTGTTCCCCACAGAAAAGCAGCCGGATGGAGAGATGGGGGCAACAAAAGCGATAAAGGGAGAGAAAGAATGAGGCCCCTGTTGCATGAGAAGTGTCTCTCGGCCAGCTATCCACTTCAGCGCAGCCTCAAGACCTTCTTTATTTCCCTTCTGTTTCTCCGCTCTTTTTTTCCATCTTGTACAACAAGAACTCCAGAATGCCAGCTTTGTCATCACTAAGCTCAGACTGGCACCGCTGCCTTTGAAACAGTTGCCACAGCAACAGAGGTGTTTCCACGGCAGCAGTTGGTTGTCATGGAAGTGGAGGTTTGGTCAGATTAAAATAGTGAGTTCACGTAATGTTATGTGTTGGTTTGGCTACTGTTAGAAAGTGGAGGAGCCAAATAAGAGAGAGTTAAGGTGCATGTTTATGCAAAACGTGAGTTGTTTGTTTGTGGCTTGTACACGTTTCACAGATTTTTTTCTCCAGTTTAGCACTGAGATGTAAACTGAAGGTCAAGTCCCGGCCCAGGCACTACCAAGGTTCTCTTAAGCAAGGTTCTGCCCTGCTACACTTCTTCCCGGGCGCTGTTCATAGCTGCCCACTGCTCCACGTGTGCAAGTGTGATGGGTTAAATGCAGAGGTCACATTTAATTGTGGTGCTTGAATGTGTTCACAAGGTCACTTTTACTTCATTTACAATATTGTGGATTATGGATTGAGGTGAAAGGGACTATTTGTCATTGTGAACACACTCAAGCACCACAATGAAAGGTGACCTCTGCATTTAACCCATCACACGTGTGGAGCAGCTACCAACAACACCCGGGGAGGCCCAAGGGTACCTCAGTAGTGCCCGGGCCGGGACTTGTGACCTTTAGGTCCCAAGGGCAATGTCCTAACCACAAGGCCACTACTGCCCACTGCCCTGCACTGCACAATGTTTATACATCTACAGCTTTTTGGTGTCAGCAGAAAACTAATGACTACACTTGGAATAAGGGAAAAATGTGATACATTTGTTAGAATATTTGTTTATTCTAAAAGCATCAGCTCCTCTGTAGTCATGGTGTGATTGTGGATTTGTTAATTGCAGATCAGCTTGAGAATGGCAGTACTTGTTTTAGATTTTAAATGACTCCTCTCTCATTACTAAAAATGGTTTGAGGCTCAGAACCTGAAATAGCCAAGAAACTGTTCTCCAGCACATTTTCCCTGTTAACTCAAAGTGTTTTTTTCCAGAATGAGCAGTGGTTGTTGACAGTGCATGAGGAACCTGGTGTTGATTATTCAACCCCGCCAGATGGCCATGAACACTACCTTGACAATGAATGCGCACACTGGAGTCTTTTCAGCTGCAGACAGATATACACTCAGTGCAGTAGACCACTGCAAATGCGTTAGCTACGCTAGTTAAAGTTATTGTTCTCATTATATTGCTACAGTTGCCTCAACGGAGCAAGTAAAGCTTCTCTATCCTCTTAATAGTGCAGAGATGGAAAGATGCACTCCCCTGTTTAAAGTTTCTATTTAAATGTTATAGAATTACTGTTTTGATATAAACTGATGCTTGTATGCTTGACCTGTCATGTAATTATCATAAAACTAGTTTTAAAAACCCTTCAGTGCAGAAGTTACTGTCCTTTTTTAAAATAAGAAATGACATGGTTGCAGGTAAATGTTTACAAATATGCTAATATGCTAGCCCTGTTAAATAATTAGATAAAAATCTAGGAAGCTGTCAAAACGCGACTTCCAAGACGTGGAGCAGTGTAGTGGGACGGTACCTTGCTCAAGGGTACCTCAGTACTGCCTGAGCCGGGATTTGAACCTGCGACCTTCAGGTCCCCCGCAATGTCCTAACCACTAGGCCACCACTGCCCACCACACTAGGCCACCACTGCCCACCACAAACAGATGACAGATGATTCTAAAATGACACACAAAGCAGTTTAACAATTATCATTCAAGATACCTCAGATAAAATCTTGAGATAAATTAGACTAAATCAATAATGTAAGTATATAATTTGTATTTACAGTCCCACAAAAAGTTGGGGATTTTTGTGAAATGCAGTTTAAACCAGATTTGTAGTTTGTTAATTCTGTTAAACATTTATTTAACTGACAAAAATATACAGAAAAGTTTTTCATATAAATCATTTAGAATTTCATGCTAGCAAAACATTCAAAAACATTGTGACGGAGGCATGTTTACCACTGTGTTACATCAACTTTCCATATAATTGCACTTTCTTATTGTTTTGGAACAAATTGTTACAGTTAAGAGGAATTTTTGCCCGTTCTTACTCTGTAGTCCATGGTGACTGTTGTCTAAGTGTCTACGCGAGGCCTGAACGAGGTCTTGCTGAAACGGAAAGGATGGCAGCATATGTCTTTCTAAAATCCCAATAAATGCCTTTTTGTCAGTGGAACTTTCACACATATGCGAGTCATGTGCACTGATGCACCCCCATACCATGACAGATGGTAGCTTTTGCACCTTTTGTCTTAACCTGTTTTAGTGTGTTGATGGCATTAAGTTCAACATTTGTTTAGATTCACAAAATACATTTACGTTTGTCAGCCAAACCATCTAAAGTAATTTCTTTGTACTTTTGCCAGGAAAATAAAAGTTCAAGAGAATTGAGAACTTTTTTTTTTGCTGTATAAACTACCTGCATGTGCTAACACAAAACAGAAAACACAAATGCTTTTTACAGTGAGTGATTCTAAGCTTAATAGTATTCTTTCCATTCTTGGGCCTTTCAGAGCAGGAGGCCAGGCTGTTTCTTTCAGAATGAAGGCTTTATCTGCCACTAGCTTGGCAGAACCTACAGTGCTATGTCAACTATTTTAACAACATGTCACTGTGTAAGTCACACAGGCTCTTGTAGCTAGAAGCAGTTAGCAAATAAAAGCCCTAAATGTGTGTGTGTGTGTGTGTGTGTGTGTTTATAAGACGTGTGTTTAAAAAAGCGGAACAGGTGGAAAGTGTTGAACAAGAGTTTCTCTCTGAAAAAGGTTTCAGTACCTTTCATGAGAGATGTGTCATTTCTTTGAGAGATGTGTTAAATCTATGCGTGTGTATGTGTGTGTGTCTTTTTGTATCTATGTGTGAGTATTAGGGCTGCAAAATACAGACACAGAGTAAAGATACATGCATTTCACAATACTGTTGATTTTTACAACTGATGCATTATGTATTTTTGTACATTTTTTTTAATTTACATATTTATTTATTTAATAATGTCAAACTATGCTCTCTATACCAGTCATGTTCTCTGTGTATTGAAACATGCAGATGTTTAATGTTCTAAAAGTACTGAAGATATATAGGATGTGATCAGAAAAGCATACTCTGACTTCATTTATCTGTGGAGGCTGTAGCTTGAAAATAATGACACACTAATAATTTAAATTGGAATAAATAGATACATTTAAAAAATGTATATACATTTATAAACAAATAATACATTAAATAAATGATATGTTTGATTGGATTATATGTTTTCATTAACCTGGACTTTCTCTCATATGTCGCTAAAAAGGTTTTATGCTCGCATGTGGTGATTAGTCACATAGTCAATGTTTTTGCCAAATTAAAATGTAAACACATTTCTTTACATTTCAGTCCCAGCATTCCACGGGTGCTTCTTGTTCCGTGCTCCTTAGTTGGAAATGTCTCTGTTGGGCAGGATGTGGCAGGGGTGTGTGCATGTAGGTGTGCTTGTGTGTATGTGTTTTGGAGCCTCTCTTATGTGGACCTTCCTTGACTGACCTCAGTTGGACTGAGTGTGGTCCAGTTAACTCGAGAGAAAGCTGTTTTACCACAGCACAGTGAACTCCCAGACAATGTGAAATATCTCACCATGGTGCTGATGAAGTATAGAGCTTTTAAAGGCTCTGACTCTGAACAACAGCTCTCTTTGTGTGTAGTTACACTGTATGAACTAGAAGCAACCCCATGCATTGTTTAGTTTTGTGATGTGCATGTCGAATTTGTCTAAACTATTTTTGCCTGTAGGATTCAGTGTGTATGTTCTCTGAAAAGAGCCACTTCTTCATAATCACTAAACCACTGGTATTCCACATAGATTAATGCCAGTCTACAAGAGAGAGCTCACTGCATGAGTTGTGTATAGGGATGTTATAAAAAATTCATCAGTGATCAAAGTTATCATATACACTGATCAGCCATAACATTAAAACCACCCAACTAATAGTGAGTGTGTAGGTCCTCTTTAGTCACCAGAACAGCTGTTTGTGGTCCGTTGTGTGTTCTGACACCTTTTTCTCATAGCCAGTAGTATCTTTTTGTCCTACAGTAGCCCTTCTGTGGGATCAGATCAGACAACATAGCCTTTTCTCCTATGTTTTAACACTACCAAAGCCACATTAATTAGCCTCTCTCAATGGGTACCCCCCACTCTATTGCCCACCCATAAGCCTGCCCACAAACCTGCCCCCCTCTCATGCACCATGAATGCTTTTGTTATGCATATGCTCTCAGCTGAGCCTTGGGTGCCCATTACACTGTTGGTGGTTCACTGGTTGTCTTTCTTTGGGTCACTTTTGGTAGGTAATAACTGATGTTTACTAGGAACACTCCACAAGACCTGACGCTTGTCAAAGTTGGTTTGTCATATCCTTACCATCACCCATTTTTCCTGCTTGTAGTTTATCAACTTTGAGAACTGATTGCTCACTTGCTGCAAAATATATCTCGCTCCCTGAGAGGTGTCACTGTAACGAAATAACTAGATAGTCAGTGTTATTAATTTCACCTGTCAGTGGTGTTATGTGGTGTTATGGCTGATCAATGTGTAAGTTAGTTATTTAGTTTTTGCTATGAAACAGATGGAAGTTTTAGTCTGGCAGTGCTACCTCTTTCTCACAGCTTCTGCAAGATATTACTTGCAGTAACTGTCTTGTTCTAATTACAGTGAGCTGTTTCTTGACAACTACCAGTTGACAAACAGGCTGTGTGGTGAATCCTTGCCAATAAAGTAAACCACCCTAGAGCCTCTAGTGAGCTTTGTGAGAGCAGTGATGAGACTTTCCTTCTGCCAGACCGCTATATTTCATTTTGTTTGGTGGCAGGAGACCTGCCTCACTGGTAATGGGACTACATAGCAGAAAACATTAAGAGCAAAATTCAGAAAGAGACATTATGCTGCCCTCTAGTGAAAGAAAAAAGAGTGCCTTTTCTTTTCAATGTCTCTTTTTAGTTTCCTTTTTTACACATAATTTTTCAATTTCCTTTTTTTTTTTTTTTTTTTTTTCATTTATTTTTTAATCATATATGAAAGTTATTGACTGATTATTGGTTACTGTAAATACAGTGAAAATAGCATGCCCCTAAAACAAGAGCACCATATCATCCTGAAGAGGTTCAGAATAGCATCAGTTGATGGAATGTGAGGTTTTGTGTATATGTGTGTGATGGAAAATCAGTTAGATTGAACTGTTTCAGTATTGTTTTGCAGAATTACGTATTATAGCAGCGCTCAACTGAAAACTGTTTCAGTGCAATAATATCAAGCTTCCATGACGTCACAGTTGCAGAACTGTAATAGAAACTACATAACAAATGAGGCCATTGCGCTTCACATTTTAGAGCTAAGACCTACTCAGAGGTCGAACGCCTGTATATATATATTATGTGAGCGCGAGTGCGTGTGTGTGTGTGTGGGCGGTCATGTGTGGGTGCCTAGTGAGCTGTACTTTCCTCTGCTTCATTGTGCGTGTGGTATAATGTGTGTGCGCATGTGTTTGAATGATTTAACACTTTAGAGCAAGGTGTGTGGAAACTTCACCCACTGTTTTAAGCCCTTACAGTCCGCTCTGAAGTCAAACATACACTGAAGGGCACTGTGGTTCATATAGGGATATATACTGAAATAAAGCTACATGTTACATGATGTAGCTACTGTGCAGTGATCCATGTCTTTAGATTTACTAAGGGATTAAGTTTTTATTGAGACAAGCAGCACAAATTCGATTTTTCAGCATATCTGATCCTAGCAGGACATATTTGCGGCAATTTGAAAAGCAAAAAGACACAAGGAATCACTTTTTTCAGTCGGTTTCAAATCTGATTCAGTTCAGTTTGAGGCATCTAATCAGATGTTTTTTGGTATTTGGGTGGATCTGGCACATTAGCATCCACAGTTATAATGATTGAGTATTACTAGTAGTAGTAGTACTATTTTTTGCATCACATTGTAGATGGAATGATAGTTTACTTCTTGGTTTCAGTTTCGTTCATGTCTTTGATGATTTTTATCTGGGTTTACAGAAACAACAAAAATTTGTTGTCACGTTCTTTACTTACGCTAGCCACAGCTAAAAACCACCTACGGCATCCTACACACACACACACACACACACACACACACACTATTTATTCCGACTTATTACTTTGTCATAATGAGGGACATCATTTTTGTTCAAAATTCTCCTTTTTTAATTAATTTTTCAAAAATGTCCTTGTGGTCTGTGCCCCCTCTGGTTCGTCTGTGTCTGTCTTCTGTAGTCACTCTGTAACCTGCTGTAATCTGCTCTCTCTGTCACTCTGTAACCTGCTATAATCTGCTCTTTC
>JBBPDA010000132.1:11522949-11535512 GCA_037974385.1 Arnoldichthys spilopterus | reverse complement strand
TGTCACTCTGTGACCTGCTGTAATCTGCTCTTTCTGTCACTCTGTGACCTGCTGTAATCTGCTCTTTCTGTCACTCTGTGACCTGCTGTAATCTGCTCTTTCTGTCACTCTATAACCTGCATGGAGCTGACCTGTGTTTAATGTGGCAGGTGATGGCCAAACGACTGCAAGAGCAGGAAGAGTTGGAGGTGAGACGGCAGAGGGCCAAGGCCGGTTACGACGAAGACAGCAGAGAGTCTCCTCTAAGTGAAGGTAACAGAAATTTTAAATTTAATTTAAATTATTTTCTGCTAATGATGGTGAGATGTACACCATTCCGTCTTTGTCTCTTTTGTTTCCCTCATTTTGATCGTTCTTTCTCACTGTCTCTCACTCTCTCTCAGGGTTAGAGGTGTGGGAGCAGTTGGTGCGGGACGCTGAACTTGCACGCATTTTGCAGGAGGAAGAGGACAGAGGGCCTCACAGGAAGGTGGGCTTTGTAGGTCATTTTACTCACCCACGCACACATAGAATCTTTGTGGGTTGCCTTAACCTCCTGAAGTAGCACTTATAGCAGGTAATAAAAGAAAAGCATGTTGTAAATTGATGTTAGTAGTTTCTTACTCCTTGTTCAGTCTACACCCCATTTATGTATGTAAGCAGAAGAGGAGATGTTTTATGATATCAATATGACTGATATTACTGTGTGCTAGTGTTGTCATGATACTTGCATTTTCAACCATGATACTTTGAAGAAATATCGATATTTAGTACTATTTCTGATACCAAAGGCAACATGATCCATTCAGCACATGCTTGCACTGCCAGCCAGTCAATACCTGATCCATGCTGACTGTACAAGCACGTGCTGAATGGATTGCATTGCCTTTGGTATAAAAAAAGCACTCAATATCCATATCTTGTCAAGGAATCATAGCTGAAAATGTAAGTATCATGACAACACTAGCATATATATAAATATAGCAACTATATTTTTGATATTTTGATATAAGTGGTTTTATTGGTTTTTGTAGCAAAACAGCAATTCAATTCATTAGTTATCAATGACCTCACATAGTACTAACTGTACTTCCAGACTCGTGAATCAGACGTGGATTTTCGTGCTGTTCAAGTAGCCCAAGATGAGGTGAGGGAATGGATGGGTGGAAGAATGGATGAGGAGATTAATTGTTATTATGATCTAAAATGGAGATGGAGACTCACAACTCAACTCAGACAAGACACTGAAAACTCAACAGAGCTCAGTCTGAATAACAAACATAAACTAAACCTTTTAAACCAGACTTTACTTGAAGATTTAGCTGTGATCGTGTAAAGTCATTAGTTTACTGTCTGGTTTGATACAGCTTTAGATTATAAGCTTTAGTGCGATGGACAGCAAGAAGGTAATTCAAGTGTTACCTAATTAAACTTTTGAAGGGTCAGTTAAGTAAGTTTGCTCTTCAAGGTAAAAACACCTTCCATTACCTCCTTAATCTTTAACTGGTTTGCTGTTATGCTAGCTAGGAGGAACATCCGCTGTAGAAAGCAGAGACTAGCCCACTGTTTCTGTGCACTACATTTGTGCGTAGTGTTTAGTTCTGTCAGACTGAAGGCCTACTATGATAAAGCACAATACCTGCAGCTAAAAAAGAGACTAAAAACAATTCTCTGCTGAAGACTCAAGATGTGGCTCACACTTGAACCCTAGAGACTTAAAACTTTACTCACCCTCAACTCGTGACCACCTCTGGTCTGAAATATGGCAAACTATGTATGTAATTAGCTTTCATGTTCTCCTAGGGGAGAAATCCGATTGAACTGTTATGCCTTTAATTCTGCAGGAGATTGCCCGCTTTATGCAACGGCAGGAGAGAAAGGACAATAGGAAGTCATATCACCAAGAGGCCGAGGAGAGGTCATTTGACCAGGGAGATGCAGAAAACACCTCTAGGAGAAAAGTATGAATCAACTTTCTGTAAGGTTGTTGACACAGTCACTTGAGCACATACACAGCCTGAATAATCTCCACTGGAGCAGCCTAACATGAGCCTAAGATCACCATGCCCAATGCCAAGTGTTGCTTAGAGGGATATAAACCCCCCCGCATTGGAGCGGTGAAACTCCATTCACTGGAGTAATGGATCGCCATCCAGTACGTTTGGGATTAATTTAAGTCTGTGAACCAGAACTAATCATTTAACCCTGATATTTGATCTCTATAATTTTCTCAGGGACGAATGCTGTCAGATCCTCACAGCAATGTTCCAATGTCTAGTGTAAACTCTTCCCAGATGAGAAGGTTGTTACTGAGACTTAAAGGGTACAAACTCCATGATAGTACCCTTGATTTCACAAGAAAAACTGGCTCAGAAAGTGTCTATAGGCTTTTCGTATAGTGTATCTGTATACATTTGACCACAGTGAGAAGTAGAATTGCCATTTTGCCACTGCAGTTATTTTAAAGGACTGTTTTTAGAAGCATACTCATAATTCACAATGTGTTATGTCACAGAAAGATCCTAAAATATGCAAAAAACAAAATATGCAAATAACATAGACCTTATTGAAACAGTGTTGAAAAAACAGATATCATATTTGAGTGGTATATTCCTCCCCTAGCCTAAAAAATAGCATCAAAGATGAGGAGTTTGATTAACAAATTTAATGGGAAAATACCCCACATATTGTACCAGACCTGTAGCTGAATTCACCTTGAAATCCCCCTGCTTTCAAGACAGTTTTACTAACCGATTTCCATGTTACATTTGAGTTTCGTTTGCAATTCTTCCTACAATCTTGTATAAATGTCTTTCAGACACTAAATATAGTGAAGAGTCTTTGTGACTGAGGCTTCTTCTATTTCTGCACAGTTAATAAGCTAGTCTGTTCTTTTTCTCCTGGCATCTGGATCCGAAATCAGGGTAAAATGGGTGAAATCACCATATTTATACATGCCACAGAGCAGGGTGGACTGTCAATTATCATTATAACTGCTGTGTATAGATGCACAGATTGACTCACAGGACAAAGTTTGAACCCTCTGTCAAAGACCTTAAAGTGAAGAGATTTTCACAAGTGAAGTGAAGTGACTATTTATCAAAGTGAACACACTTAAGCACCACAACGAAATGTGACTTCTGCATTAAACCCAACACACATGCACACATGGAGCAGTGGGCAGCTATCAACAGCACTGGGGAGCAGTGTAGCAGGTTGGTACCGTGTTCGAAAGGTACCTCAGTAGTCCCCTTGACCAGGACTTGAACCTGTGACCTTCTGTTCACAAGGGCAAGGTCCTAACCACTAGGCCATGACTGCCCAAAAAAAGTTCATGTTCTGCAGAGAACACACTTAAATATGGCATTTTTGAACAAATGTTATAGCACTTTTATTTATTAGCTGAGTTTGACATGGAAACAATAAAACATAAAATACAAAATGTGCCATAACTTATTGTCACTTAGAAAGTCAACAAATGCCAGGGGTGCCCAAATTTTGCATTTGGCTATAGAAAGATAGAGAGATAGATGAATTAATAGAAGGTCAATGAAAGATGTACTGTATTGATTTGCAAAATGACATTTGGGTGATACAGAAGAACAGTACCTACACATGAATAGACACACACACATTCACACAGAGTGGAAGGTACCAGTGCAAAAATGTGTAGAAAATCATAATGTTAACTGAGTATTTCCCCAGTAAAACCTTTTACCTCATTTTACCCACTCAGTTCAACTCCAAACTTCAAATCCGATGACCAATAAGCATTTAGTGAGGTTAAAATGTTTGCGTGTGAGCGTGAGAGCAGGCGAACATTAGCCTGTGTACTGCTTATGAGTGTTCTGCTGTATTCAGGTGGAGCCTCTGCAGATGCCGAGAGAGAGGCTGAACTCTGAGGGTCTTCATTCACCTGTGGAAGAGGAGCAAGCACTTGAGCAGCATCCACCAAGCCCTTTCTACACCACTCTGTGCGTCGCACACAAACACACAAACGCAGTCTCTTTTGCTCAGTCAATAAAAGATGTTTTCTAAATGACCCTTTTCATTACAGGCGAACGCAGAGTGTGCATAACATTGCAGAAGAATTGGATCCAACGTTTACAGCCAGGAAGAGAGACAGCCAGATTTCAGCCAGTCCATCATCAGGTAGATATACAGCGTATAAACAGGGCCAAAATGTTCTTGCTTAAAAAGTGTATCTTTATCCCATATCGTTTGATATGATAAGGACTGATCATTAAGTTTAAGTCTGAATAGTGTTTTGAATGGTGAAAAAAAAACAAAAGCCTTAACACTGGTGTTAGATACAGAATGATGTCTAATTAAAGGACCCATAATATGGAAAATCACATTTACATATAAACATTAAGTTACAGAATACCCCAGTCAGTCCTTTATATTCTTTAGGACTAATATATGTAAATGAACTCTCTTCTGATTGGCTAACCTGTGTTCTGCTTAGTTTAAAGGCTAAAACACTTTTTGTGCAAATTAGTTACAAAAACACACAACTTACAATTTACACGTGGTCACCATTCTACATAAAACCAGTTTAGCCCTACCCAGTAATAATGAAGTCATGAAAGGTGTTACAAGCTTTAAACTAAGCACAACACATGGCAACCAGTCAGAACAGGGTTCATTTGCATATATCAGTCCTAAGGAATTCAAACTGGTTCTGTTTGCTGTGAGTGTCTGGCTCACACCTATCTCTGGTCCTGGTTGCGCTGGTAATGTGTGACGACTGGACACACAGTGATTGTACCACTGCTTCTAAGTTTATTGCAATTTATATAAAGAATAAGAAGAAGGAGTTTGTCATATAGATCAGTTGAGCTTCAGCCTGGCTTTGCTATATGAAAGGGAAAGAGAGAAACCATCCCCATATATGAAAATTGGTTGATATTTATTGATCGCTTTCTCAGAAAAAGCAATGGGACAGACGGTTTGGCCGGTAGCTGTCCCTGAGATGTGAAAACAAGCTTAAAGTGTAATCGCATCATAAGCTTACAGTGTGTGCACAGCAGATACTAATGAATCTGATATGGGTGAGTGAGAAAAGAACAGAAAATGCATACTTTTGCAATGTATCACAAGGTTCCATTTGACTTATCTGCTCGCAAGAACAGCTAAGTTTAATAGACCCTAAAGATCAGAAAAGATCTATGAAATGTAATAGAAATCCAATAACAAGCCAGAAACAAAAACAATCATTAAACAATGGTTAAGTTTGGTTAGAAAATATTTATTTGAGCATAACGTTATGTTACAGAAATTGTATTTGGTGCATTAAGCCATGTTCAGCAAAAACGTAAAATACAAGCAAAATAGTAACAGAAAATTAGACAAGTATGAATAAGTAAACTACATTTTGGTCACCTTGCAATTTTGCTGTACTTTAACATTCAACTTAAAAAACTGTCTCAACTCTCAACATAAATAACAGCAACAAAAAATATAATAAAATACATTTGCTCAAGTGGATATATGGTCTTTTTGGCCACATTATGTTCCACAGTTGTTCAAAGTTGAAAGCATAGCTGATAATATCAGAGAGAGGAGACAAATGTCATAATTATTTTGTCAAAACTGTTTGAATTGTGCATTATCAGTACAACACTTTATTGCTTCCATAGGTATATGCCTGGCCCCTCGTACCCCTCACAGTATTTTCTACGATTACCTGCCAGAGCCCAGCTTCGTCCCACCCACCAGACGGCACGCTGACAAATCAGGGCGTCCCAAAGCCAAAGAGAAACGGGAGAACTGCAAACAACAGTAACTTGAACATTCTCTTGGGTATTTATCGGTTATTCTAGAGTTTTCTTCCGCAGTGTCTTTTTGCTTCTGAACGTGAGCTCATGGTGCCATAAAAACATAATCATGGTGCTGATAAAAGTATTATTCAGTATTCTGTTTAAAAGAGGGGCAGTTCAATTTTGAGTGAAACAACATATTGAACTGGAAACAAATGATATTCTTTTTAAGTTCATGCACAGAGCCTGGCACACAGCCAGAGAAATCTAGTACCTGTGCTGGCCTGAGGGAAAGACTGCATTGATGTTAGTGTATACAGCACATGCATTTGCATTCTCATGTCAAATTAGTTGTATCGGCAGCTTGTACGTTTAGTGCCTAAGTCTGCAGTATGGTCCAATTACTTGCATTGAACTTTTATAGTAATTTTCTTTCTTTTTTAAACAATCACTCACAAGATATAACATACTTACAGATATCTAAGAGTTATGAAAAATTAATCCATGGTTAAAGAAGTCTTTATCTGGAGTAATACATGTTATGTACAATGTTTCACTTCTTTCAGACTGCAGCAAGCTATGTATTTATGGTGATTAATACCAAATAAAAATGTGTGTGTAACTGGTAAAACCCTGTGAATGATTGGTGGGAATACATTTAGTTTATCGTGTGCTGGGAATCGAGCAGTACGCAGGGAAATTCTCATTATGTTGTAATGTTTAGGCGTTTCACTGAGTTATGTCATACTCACGTCCGTCTACGGTCTCTCCCCGCCCCCCACCACCCCACACACCGTGCACTTTACACTCACTCAACGCCACTTTAAAGCGACCGTTCAACCAGAAATCAAAACTGCGCAATTTCCCCTTATTATGCAATATGTAAGAGGAGATGTGTTTAGTGTCTGTGATTTCCTTTAGTTTCGCTCTGGAGCTACAAGCGAAGGGCTAAACAATCATTTGTTTTTATATTGAAATTGCAATTTGAAAGAGTGCAGTTTTCAAATCGGTAGTGCTACAGTTTTAATTATATCTTATATTACAGCAAATATTGACTTTTTTTTTTGGTTAAAATAGGGAAATCTAATAATACAGAGCTTGAGTACTAGTATCTGATGCATTACATTTAATACTCAAGCCTGTATGAAAACAATAGCTTTTTTAATGTAAAATTGGCCTGGGTGAAAAAGGATTTAAAGAAAATCACATTTTAATAAAAATTGTTATGCTGGTAAATAAAATTACTTTTAAAATATTTTTCCCAAATCTTTCAGGCCTACCCAACAGTAATGTCGCTGACAACTACTGGAAGTTTATGGCCACCAGGGATCATTTAGATGGTCATTTTTTACAACTTTTTTGTTCTGATTCCTGTGAGGTGAATGAAATGGTAGGGGGTGGAGCATGATGTTAAATAATACCTCACTCACAGATTTAAACATTTTAATGTATAAAGATTAAGTAATACACATGACATCCTGGTTTGTAATTACAAATAAATAATACAAATGCAATAGGAAACAACAGACACACATGTGAAATATAGATATAAAAAACTATTAAAAACACAGTTAGCTTTGAAAGATAGTTAACAAAGACAAGCTTTTCCTAGAGAAGTGCTTTCCTATCCGGGTCACTGATATTTGCACTACATATCTGGATGCTTTTCCATATTAATTTAATTCTCTGTAGACTAAATTATTAATAATGCTGTCTTGGTAAAACTATGTTTTTATTAGCTATGGCTATGCAACATTTTAAACTAATATTACAAAACTTTGCCTTTAACCTAATCTGTGTGCTAGTGAGATAGTTAGCTTGATGATTGCTAGCTTGCTAACAACCTTGTAAAGGTAAGCTGTAAGCACACATTACCATTTAGTTCGTATTTATGAGTGAGAAGGCTCAACAATGATAATAATATAAAACAACTACTATAAAACTATAACAGTGGCCAAAAATATCAATATGTTTGAATGCTGGTGCACAATGATCAGCTACATCATTAAAATAACCGACAGGTGAAGTCAGTAACATTGATTATCTGTTTACAGTGGCACCTGTAAAGGGGTGGTGTATATTAGGCAGCAAGGGAACAGTCGGTTCTTGAAGTTGCTGTGTTGGAAAAATTGACAAAAATAAGAATCTGAGTGACTTTGACTGGGGGCCAAACTGTGAGAGAGTCTCTGAAACATCAGGTTTTATGGAATATTCTTGGTATATATTGGTTAGTACCTAGTACGGTCATGGGCACCCATGATTCATTGATGCACATGGGGGAGAAAAACTAGCCCATGTGGTCTGATCCCACAGAGGTGCTGCTGTAGCACAAAAAGTGAATGCTGGCTATGATAGAAAGGTGTCAGGATACACAATGAGCTAAAGTCAGAGCTGTTTTGGCATCATGAGGGGGACTTATTATTAGACAGGTATCGTTGGTGCTATATTATTTAGGTTCTGCTCTCTAACTCAGTTGGGGTATGACAGAAGTTATTGATTAATATTTTCTTCTCAAAAGGCAATAAATTCTGTTGGTTGGCTCTATTTTAAAGATCTAATAGAAGGCCTCAGAGTTCCTTGGGCCAGATTTATAATTCAGTCACTAAAAGTGACTGAATTATAAAAAAAACAGTGCGGAGGGGCTTTAGTACCAGGATTAGGAAACAGTATCCTAGAGGAACAATCCTGCAGTAAACTAGAATTCAAATGTTAAATAATTTGTGTCAGTCACAAGAACAAATACAGATGTGTTACAAAATGCCTTTTCCTGGTTACTGGTTACACTGTTATACGACCAACTCAAAGGGCTTATCATCGAACACCAGTGACATCTCACTGCTGCTGCCATACTCCTCCTGTGGAAAACAGGCACTGCACTGTTCTGGCTCAGGTATCTGTCTTTGACCTGCTCAACAAAAACATATAAAAATTAATGTATTAAACATAATCTACTAAATAACAAGTAAATAACAAAGTTAGTTTTACAACAGATCACCTAAGCACTTTTTAGTACGTCTGCATCAGATCACTGTCTACAGGCACATGTTTGGTCAAAATAAAGGGTATGAATAGGAACATTAGATGTAAGAACAAGGACTGGAATAAGAATAAAGCTGTAAAGATTGCATTGCATTCACTAATGCAAGACCATAGGTGAATTGGACCATGAATTTGAATTTGACCATTGGATGATTAGTTCTATATCACAAACTCCACTCCACTGCTCCATAGCCTAATGCCGGGGGGTTTATCCCCCTCTGCCAGACACTTGGCACTGAGCATGATTACCTTAAACTCATGTGTGACTGCTTTAGAGTGTCCCAATCCATTTGCAGTGCTTTTCTCTGGAGGCTAAACATGCAGTAAATGTCTGTGCTCCTTAGCATAGCTGAATTTAGTGATGGGATGTCCACAAAGGTTTGGACATATGGTGTAGTTTTGGTATAATTTGGTCCAACACTAGTTTAATTAATATCAGTGTTAGCTACTAGCTGTGAAGAGTTTTGCATGAATATTAACTTGATAAACCTGCTTAGTAAAAACCACATAAAAGTATGCATCAGTTTTCTGTTCACCATTAAAGTCTTGTTTACAGCACATAAACTCTTACCAGCTGGCGCTTCCTTAGGCCCAGGAGCTACTTTCAGCATCTGTCCACTTTTACAAATAATGCCCAAGAACAGTGGCAATGCTAAAGCAATAATCAGGAAGGCACAAGCGATGGCTATGACGAGAGTAGTCCATGAAGCTGCAAAAACAAAAGACAGTGACACTGGAGGATGCAATTATAGATGTATGCGAACAGTTAAAAATGATCATGCACTCAAAACCGAACAGCCAATAGGTCATTTTATGTACCCCCTTAAGTAAGGTCAACTCTGTGTGACAATTGTACTTACAGTAGTCTTTGCTATCTAGTGGGACCCTGGTGGGTTCAGCATCTGGAAATGGAGTGGTGGGTTTCGGGTCATCTGCTGGGCCACAGATGATGTCACTGAAAGCTGTCCCTTTAGCCACGATCTTCTGGTTCGGTGAAGGGCATCTAATGAAAAAAAGTAGAGGAAAGTAAAGTAAAAAAGTAAAGGACTGGTAGCAGTCCTGTTTCAGTAAATGCCTCTATTTTGTGCATCACTATATGACTATACTGCATACAATACAGGGTCAAAAGTATGTGGACACTGTAATTTTTGAGTTCGGTTGTTTGAGTCACATCCATTGCTAACAGATATATGGTATCAAGCACATAGCAAAAGTTCCAATCTGCCTCTGGAAACAAATAGGCACACAGGCTTAAGATCACTGTGCACAAGGGCAAGCAATGGTTAGAGTGATATAAAGAACTGATGAACATTTCTGGGTTTGACAGTACATTTCCCTACAATGCACCATTTCACATCAAATCTCAATGACTGAATAATGCTAAAATGTTAAAAAACAGATGGAATTCACTTTTAAAGATTAGTCTTCAATATATGAAGATTATTTATGCCTTTATCCAAACACCCACAGTAACTCATTTGGAAGATCCAACATGCTCAGAGCATAAAATACATTTAATTATAATTCATTAACATGCTAATTTTATATATATCAGCCTGGCATAACTGTATTGCCAGTATTGTAAAAATGATTAATCATTCATTGTGTGGCCGTACTGTATTTTAACCAGGAAAATCAAAGGCCTTCTCCTACCTGCTGCTCCACTTGACACAGAACTGATGAATCTTATTGTTGAATGTTCCGTCAGGGCAAAGCTGACAGCTTCCTACATTTACAGAGAGATCAAGATAAAGAAGAACTTTGTCATTTCAGGTATAAAGCAGAAGGAGAGAACCTCCTGTAAGACAGCATAGAAATTAGGGTCCAACTGATATAAACAATTTGTCACTTCTAAAAATAAAAGTTTGGGAAGCTAAAATTTCCTAAAACATATGAGCCAGTATAATTTAATACACCGATCAGCCATAACATTAAACAAGTAGAGTGAATAACATTGACTCTCTAGTTTTTTTATTACAATGGCACCTCTCAAGGGGTTGGATATATTAGACAGCATTTGAACAGTCAGTCCATGAAGTTGATGTACTAGAAAGCAAGAAAAATGAGCATCAATATCTGAGCCACTTTGTCAAGGGCCTAACTGTGATGGCTAGAGCTGATAGTCCCTAGTCAGACCATCTCCAAAACAGCAGGTCTTGTGGAGTGTTCCAGGTGTGCAGTAGTTAGTACCAAAGGTAATTCAAGGAAGGACAACTGGTGAATTGACTACAAGGTCATGGATACCCAAAGCTCATTGATACATGTGGGGAGTAAAGGCTAGCCTGTCTGGTCCGATCCCAAACAGGAACTCCTGTTGCACAAAACGTGAATGCTGGCTATAAATGTGTTAGAACACACAGCGCACCACATTCTGAGCTTTTTTTGGCAGCATGTGGAGGACTGCACAGTATTAGACCAGAGGTCATAATGTTATGGCTGATCAGTGTAATTTTACATAGTTAAAAATAATTATTAATTATTATAAAAAAGTCTTTTTTGATTGATGTGACTGCCAACTGTGATCATGTCAGTTTGTATCTGTAATATTTCTTAAAATCTACTTCATGCACATTCTGCATGATATGTATATAAATTGAAACACTGGCCATTTCTGTGTCATATCTCGTCACTTACTGTTCGTCGTTGGTTCCTCTCCTTTGCCACACTCTTTGATGCAGTAGGAGCATTGGTCATTTCCACAAATAAGTCCCTCATCACACTCACACACTGTATTTGTACTGGCAGTACAGGGCTTTTTTACTCTCATTGGGCCTGTGACAAAAAAAAAATCAGGTGACCAACATTCAAAAAGACAATGCTAATAGTTCTGGTCAGGAAAAATAATAAAGTACAAGGAAAATGTACGATCTGGGTTTTCTGTTTGTAATTATTCAGAGTTATCTGCTTGAAGAGATAATCAAATGTACAATACTGAAGCATTTTGGATATTAACATTTTTAACTATTCAGTATTAACAGTGTTCTACAGCTCACTTTTTAATCATCTACAGCTGTGTTTAACATTCTGAAAGCTAAAATTCTTGTTTTAATAAAGATTCCTAGAAATTCTTTGAAACCTGTGAAGGACTAAGATATTAGAGGTGTTAATCAGCAACCAGACTGATTTTATATAGTTGTAAACACCACATTTAGAGCAGTTATGTATAGACATGAACTCTGCTGAAAGCATGTAGTGAGTTTTTCCCATGGGGGTTACCTACGCACTCTCCACATCTGAGGCAGACCTTTTGGCTGCCTTCAGTGACGTATGTGCCTTGTTCACATGGCTTGCACAAAGTCTTTGGGTCTTCACCGCATCGACTCACCACACGGTTTCCTGCAGAAAACACACACGCCTCCTTAAGCATTTACTGCTGTACAATATAGCTGTGTGTATGTTTTAGATTGTTGCGGTATCACTTTGCTCAGCTCATCTGATTCAGCTCAGCAGTTCATGAGTCAGATCTGGTTATACATTTATTACCAGGTCTACAGGACTGTCACACTACTACAGCTATTTGTTGTGCTTGAGGATGCATGTGCCTCTCTTCACATTTCTGCTCTCTCATGCTGTGTCTGCATTCAGGATGCGGTGCGAAGAGGCAAAATACAGATCTGTGTCAGACAAGTGCCTTCTACTTGTACAGAACCTTACTCCTTAACAGCCTCTCTCTCTCTCTCTCTCTCTCTCTCTCTCTGTGTGTCTTTCAATCTATCTATCTATCTATCTATCTATCTATCTATCTATCTATCTATCTATCTATCTATCTATCTATCTATCTAT
>JBBPDA010000132.1:11511110-11522849 GCA_037974385.1 Arnoldichthys spilopterus | reverse complement strand
ATATAGTGTAAATAAGAGTGTATGTGCAGAAAAGAACATGTAAGCCATAAAAGAGGGATATCTGTAAAGTAATTTTATTTTTTAAATAGAAAAAAAGAAATAAATATAGGATTAAATATTACAATTATATAATGAACTAAAAATAATTTAAAAAGGGAAATAACAATAAATGCCATAATATTTTTCTCAGCTGTATTTTTAAACTATAATTGTAGCTACACATATTACAGTAATTTCTTTCTTTAATTAAAATGTATAAATATATTTTTTCATCTTTTTCTGCTTCATCCTTGGAATGTTAATTAATAAGCCTGATACAGTAAACCAAACACTTCTTGAAGCTTGTTTTGAAACACAATCTTCCTGTAATGTATGAGAAAACCACCTCATTAAAAGCTTTAAAATTATATGAAAATCGCTCTTACAGATGGTCGCTGAGCTACAGAAGGTCCTGGCTAAAGTGATGCAACTGGAGGAGAAAAAAACAGCCCAGGCTGCAGAGCTCCAGACCTTGCAGCAAAAGCTTCAGATGCAGCAGTCTCAATGGGACAGAGACAGGTATCTCTTACAGCAAAAGCAAGAGGAACTAAATTCCACCAGGATTCAGTTCAGCTCCATGGAAAAGGAGGTAAAGCCCATTTGCCCTGTGTATCTAGATATGAAATGTAGCATGAAATGTAGACAGTTATTACAGATTAAACTCTTCTTTGATTCCATGCAAAGCTTCATACATTGTAATATGTGTCTGCTCTGGATTCGAGCTGCCAGATGCATGAATGTAGATGTATGTAATCAACACACTTTCATATATAGATTTTTGCTTCCATATATGATTAAAGATTACAGATCTCCAGCACCAGGTGAAAAGTGTCACTCGGCAGCTACATTTGGAAGAGGCTCGTAATGCTCATAACTCCAGTCTGGAGCACAAAGTAATTGACATGCTGGAGGAGTTGGATACACTGAAGACCCAAGCGGAGAACGCACAGAACCAGAGGTGCACCTGATGAACACCTAGTTGACATGAGCTAGTCACAAATGATTACACAGAACACAAAAATGACACAAATTTCATTTAACAACTGAAATGGCCCAGAGCAACTAATGGCCAAGCTTCCAATCCTCACTATCACACCTTACAAATAATTCAGCAAGTTTGCATTGCATTGTTTGGATTATTGATTAATAAGCCTTAGAGTGTAATACGTTAAAGAATTTCCAATACTCTATAAGCTTGTATTACTTGTTAAAGAGTGTAAATATTTTTTTTTACCAAACTATTATTTAACTTTTTTTAATATTTTACTTTTGTCCTAGATCCTAGTCTGGAACATACTACTATAGCTTTAATAGAGATTACAGTAAAAGTACATTTGATGGGTCCAACTAAATTACCTCTTACATGCCTTTCCTTTAATGTCCAACAGGGAGCACTTGGTAGAGAGAGAGAAGGAGCTGCAGCAGCAAGTGCAGTCTCTGCTGGCCACCAACACTCAGCTGACCCTTGCAAAGGCAGAAATGACTCAAGTCCAGGAGCAACAGAGCAAAGAGCAAAATGAGGTAAGACTCTTACAACAGACTGTGTACAGTCCACACACGTCCACTATAACCCACTGAGTGCAAGAATAACCATAACTGTGCTCAGTGTTTAAAAGGTCTTAATCTTAATATGTAGTAGTTCAGAGCAGTTTTGAAAGATGAGCTTTCTGTCATTTTTGCTGTGTATGAAAATTAATGCTAAATCCTTTTTTTAACCTCACATTTGTGTTACAGCACTGTTCAAAATGTTTGTTGTTTTTGGTGAAGCAGAACAGCGTATACAGTCTAAAGAGAGCATTATGTGTTTGCTTTGTACATAGCTCAGGCAGGTCATTGCAAATCTGGAGGACAGACTGATGTGCAGTCAGCAGGAATGTGAGAGTCTCCACATCCAGCTTCAGCAAGTCAACTTTAACCTCCACTCTCAGATCAGGTACAGAAAGCCCTGGGGTCCTACTCATTATACGTGTGATTCTTTATATTGTTGCTCTCTGAACAAATAATTTACATGCCCTTTACATAAAAAATAACAGTGAGTGGGTCAATAGAAACGGTCCAATACAACTTGGAAAAATTGTTTTACATAAACTTCCACTATTATGCAGTTGTTCTGCGCTGCAGAAAGTTCCTTTGAATTGATTGGACCATTCCAACATTCAGAGCTCTGATTTTTCTTGGTAATGACCACTGAAAACAAATGAATGGCCTCTGCCATTGGCAACAGTTCTGTGCTTCTGATTCACATCTTTCATATTATTACGCAAGTAGAATGTTTGCTTTTTGCAACAGAAACTTGTGATAATTTGTATCTGAGAACAGCAGCCCTTGCTACAGTACAGATTTGGTGACACCTTGCGCAATAAAACCATTAATAACATGGAAGATTTAATCAGCAAATTCAGTATTTACGAGGAGCAAGGGACCTTGGAGTGCTGGGGGCAGGCCCAGTTTTCAAGAAAATGGAAACTAGCTTGAAAGGAAAGTTAAAGAGAAAAAGACTTGGACATGGAGGATGCCAACAAACTGCAGGAGAACAGACACGAATTGAACACCAGAAGGAGGCACTGCATGATCTATTGGAGTACTTGAGGACTGGTTAGTGGAGACTGTAAATACTGACAGTTATAGTACAGAGAATTTTAATCACTCAAACTGTGAATGAGATGCACGTGTACACACCCAGAATAACTTGATCGTTATTTATTTTCAGCAGTTACACAATTAGTAATTGTCAAGTACAGTTTTTAAGGAATCTGATAAAGAAGCCTTGATTTTGAGTCCAGAAGAACACAAGTCTTACTTAGCAGGTGGAACTGAACATGACTATTAGTAGTAGTATTACATAGTAGAAAATTAGAGAAAAACAGAAACACCATTTGACTCAATAATGGAGTCTCCCATTTAAAGATATGAGTTTTTTTTATCAGACACTTACTTAGTTTGACAAAAAAATCTAAATTTACACCATATTTATTTTGGTGTGCGAAGCTCATGTGGCCAACCAGTAATGGAAGCCTATCTACACCAATTAGCATTGTGCAAACTGCATGTCTGAATCAGTCCACACAACAAAAGATCTCAAATAGACCCAGATTCTGACATAATGTATAAAAATAAATTTCTACCGAACTTTTGTGAAATGTCCACTACAGCAGATCCAGTGAAAAACTAAAAAATCAAATTTTAGACACTAAACATATCTTGGTTGATCAGCTACATTTAGGTTAAGGAAAATTCCATTGCTTTGAAGCAGATGCCCATTCCATCAGTCTGAATGTGTGACCTTTTGTCCCAACGTTTTCAGCAAATACCAAGACAAGAAGGAACGCCACAAGGAGAAACTTGGTGAAGCCAAAGAGGTGTACCTCAGACAGACAGCCTGGCGGGATGAGAAGATCAAGGAGCAGGAGCGAGCACTGAGTATCCTCGCAAAGAAGGTTGAGAAGGTACACTGGCAGCTAAAGGTGGTGGAATGACATAGGTACAGTGGTACAGTAATCAGTGATGGTCTATATTTCTCACCAGGAGAGTGAGATGGTGCAAAAGGTCACAGCTGAGAATGAAGCACTGCTTCTCAGCAAGAAACAACTGCTTTGTCAGCTGAATGATGAAGAGGAAAGCAGAAAACAGGCACTCGCCGCAGTAACAGCTATTCAGCAAAGGTACCGAATCTCTGTGGGCTTGCAGTAGGCAATTTGGTTTGATTATGTTTTTTAATGTTTTCATATAGCAAAAAAATCTGATTTTACCAATAAGCATTACATTTTTATAATTATGCAAAAAATCTTGGCCTATACAAATGTTTTGTGTTGTAACAGGTGTGCTGCTGTACTTTAGCTTGTAGTGATGACTCTCGGAGGCAGGGCGGAGCTCGCTACCATTGCACCTAAGCTTAAAATGTACTGAATGAATTTTACTCCCTACTTTGCATTAATATTGTTATTCTCTCTCATTTTCCCAATCATTATCCAGGGTGGAATTTCTTGAAAAAGACAGTGTTCAGCAACGGGACCTTAACATGATGAGGTCCAAGCAGATTGCAAATCTTGAGGGGCTGCTACATGACAAGCAGTGCCTGATCAGCATGGAGGTAGATATCTGAAAGAAAAGCCATTTCACTGCTCTTCTGTAATGCAGGAGGTAGTTTTACATGGTATGTTAGCTTTGTGGGAGATGAACATGCTCTGTGATGCTAGTGTGAAACCTTCTCCAGCGTCAGATCCATTGTTCCATTTTTCTTTTGTGTAGGAACTAAAGAAATTGTCTTCATATGAGAGCCGTGTTATTGAGGGCTCAGAGCAAGCCGGCGCCAGGTAAAGCATGAATTCTATTCAGTTGTACTGCTTCTCAAAAAAAATTATTAGTATCATTTAATTTTTTATTAAATAATTCTAAATTTTAGGTCATTTTTAAAATGCTATAGGTATTATAGGTAATTGTTAGGGTTAGCTGTTTTCAATGTGGGAAACATTTAAGAAAATCTGTTGCAAAAAGCTTGCTAAAGTGCTTTACATTTTTAACTGGTGACTACATAAAAACTTATAATGGTAAAATATAAAAATAGTGAATATTACACTCTAAGAGGCTAAAATGAAGCTCAAAGACAGGAAACGTGATCCGTGTCTTATTTGTTCACAGTGAGCAGGGATTTGAAAAGTTTGACCTTCTGGAGATCATCCAGAACCCAAATTTCAAATCCACAGAGGAGTCTGCAGCTCTGACCCAAAGCCATGCTTTACAGATGGGCTATCTGAACTGACCACAGGAATGTGTACACACCCCTCTTCACCCAAAGTGTCATGGCACAAAGAACATTTTCGGCTCACCACATGAAGAGCTTTTAATAGCAAAGAGGTATTGTACTAAATGCTTTTAGGAAATTAGGCTCTATACATGATGGACGACGTGTAACTGATCTGCACGGCAAGAAGCACTTTATTTTCTGTATGTAAAATGCATATTTTCAGGTACATCTTGGACTTTGTAAGATTATATATTTTTAAGAATATTATATTTTATTTCTAATGATACTATTTATTACATTTGCATGTTGTGCGGCATGTTTATTTTTCTACTAAAGACTTTATACAGTGTTTATAGTAATGTATGTTTGATACTATTCTATAGTGCATAGAATAATACGTACATTACGTACATACGAACATTAAAGTTCCTCATCCCAACTGCATCCTCACCAGACTGAACTTTTTAAGTGTGTTAGTATCAAAATTAAATAAATAAATATGAGAATGCCCAAAAAAATGCACATTAAGGTAAGGCCTTATGTATTTCTGGAAGTTTGGGCAAAAACGTAAGTAAGTTTTATGCCTAATTTGATCTGCATTGGCTTCCTCAGACTGTATTTTGATACAATGATTTCAAGCATAATAGAGGTGTATTTTTTTTAAATTTAGCCTAACATTTACATCAGCAAAAAATCCTTGCAAATATTAAAAATTCATTTTCAAGAAAATTGTGAAATTTTTTGTATAAAAATTTAATATGGAGACATATTGTACGTCAACACAAGACTCCAGATTTTCTGATTTATTTCTTTTCTCATTCATACAAAGTCCATTCTAAGTCTTGACTTTGCATATAGCAGCCAAGGAAAACTTTATAGAGTACCACAATGCAAGACAAATAAAAAAAGAACATATTTGTAATAATAACTAGACATTTTATATAAATGGGTTAACACATAAGTATTTTATAGTTTATTTACAGGATATTCATGCTAGGAAATAAAAAAAGCCATACAGTACTGAGTACAGTGAGAACACCAGTATGGTAAACTTGTATAAAATGTGATGATAAACAATTAGTGATAAAATAGTTAAGGCTTGACTGTATAGAAAATAATATAATGGCAATTATTAATACTTAGTCATGATAATACATGGATGATAAAACCAGAGGCAATTTAAACAAACATATATACACATGGGTTATGTGACATAAAAACTGACCTATATGTGAAATGTTCAAGGCGCTACAACAATGCGTAGCTCCAAATTAAGATGTGTCAACACTGGTATCTTTAGATGTCAGTGGCAGTGTGAGCATGTGTTTATGTACACCAGAGTTGAGAAATACCAGCATCTTATGCCATTCTGCAGTCCACGTTTTTGGCACTAAAAGCACAGACTTTTAAAGGACTAAGAACAGTTCGCTTTGATGAATAAAGAGTAAAAGAATCAAACATTCACAATATGCATTTTGAAGTATAAAACAGAAAAACTTTGCTTCTCAACCAGAAGACAAACCTCTGATTTAAACGCAACTCCACTGATTTCTCAGAATATTCTACATAATTCAACCTCATTCCGAGGGGTTTGGTATGGAATGCTACAGTCTAGAAAGTCAACACTGTTTATAGGACAACAGTGTGTAGGAACCAGACTTCTGGCCCAAACCATATTTTCAAAACCCATTCCTGGCGGAGAGGTATGTGTAGGGTGTCATAAGGCAAAGTAACACCATAAGAAAACCCATTTTTCACGTTCACATTTTTTATGTTACGTTTGAGTTGTGGGCATCATGACACCTGGTTCCCATTTCCACCACTGTAAAAAAAAAACATCTTTTAAGTTTTCCTATAATACACTAATTCACATCAAACAATTCTGTATGACTGTTTGCACCTCAGTAACGGCTTATGTAGAAATCTGAAAATCAGTGGAATGCTATAACACTTTTCTAACACAGAGAAGAAATACAAAAAAAGAAAAGATGTTGGACTTGGTCCGTGCTCTAAATATATATCTCAGCATGAGTTTGTGATCACTAGATATTAACAGGACTAAATAGAATGTAAACACAGTCTTTTTTTCCTGTATAACACCTAATGTCCATAAATGTAGCTGCCAAGAGCAATGCCTTTACTGTCAAAACAGACTGCACATTTTTTAGGCCAATACTACATGGCCTGAAAGTGCTGCAAAACCGTCTTTGGATGTCCCTACGTGTCCCTCGTCTCTCTAACTAACACCGAGTTAAAGAGAGCGCTCACACAATTAAAATACTACAATGACATGGCCTTCTTCTTCAAGAGGCATTACGAACGCTAGACGTCTTAAAGAAAAAGACGTCTAAAAAAGGAATGATTAAGCAAAAGAGAACACCACTGAGGAGAGGTGATTTGGTTTGATTTAGGCGAAGCTGAGGACTGACCGTGCGACATAGTCCGAGGGTCTGTTTATATGAGGGAGATGCGGATGGGGATGCTCGGGGATTCCGTCCTTGGTGGTGAATGTTGACTTACCAGGTGCTCCACTACTGTGTGTTTGGACATGTGCTTCATCAAATAGGTCTCCTACAGAGGAGGATACAGAGCTGTTTTAGGGGTGCAGCAAAACTTTTCGGGTGTAACAGCATCATGGCAAAAATAGTAGTAATGTAGTTGATCAGTCAAGACATGTTTGGTGTCTGTAGTTTGCTTCCATAGTTCTGCTGCAGCTTTGAGTCTAACGTAGTTAAGAAGTCATGTCAGTTAATGTCCTGCTGATGAGCATTGTGCAAACTGCGTTTCTACACCCCTAGCCTGGAGTCTGCGTTTGTGTAAACAAGAGTGTTCTATGTCTGTTGTCTATACTTTAAAACTACTGAAATCTATTATAAATGTATTATATTGTATAATCTACTGTAATTTGTAATTTATATTTTATTTTATAGTCCAGTTTAGTTGAAAATCTAATTGTGTTCTATGTTGACACCTGCTCCAAGATAAATTCCTTGTACACTTATTACTTGGAGGATAAAAAGACTCGAATTGTGATTCTACATCATACAATTGCTTGAAATTGCACTGAGCTGGGCTTCGTAACAGACCCTAATAATACATCACTGTATGATATACTGCCATGTATAAGAATGGACAAAAGTAACCTTATGAGTAGCATCAGCCAACCTAAAGCTTGAATGGCTGCACTTTTTTGTGCATGGTTATAGATAGCAGTGTCATATATTGCCAGAAACCATGAAAGCAAGTCTATATGAGATTACATAACAACTCAATAAGGTTTCAAGTCAAGTCAAGTTTATTTGTATAGCGCTTTTTACAACTGACGTTGTCACAAAGCAGCTTTACAGAAACCGGGTCCGAGCCCCCAAAGAGCAAGCCAAGGGCGACAGAGGCAAGTGAGAGATTTGGGTATGCTATTTGTACAAAGATTCCACCAACTAATGGGGTGTATGCTTCCATTACATATTAGCTACATAAGCCTCAGAGCTCTAGCACAAAACTAAAAAAAGCAAACTGCAGACACCAAACACGTATTGTTTGATTGATTACACTTGTGAAAAGAAGAAAATTACATAAGTATTTTAGAAAAAAATCTTCCTTTATGTACAATTATTACATAAGAATTACATATTTTTTCTATTCTCATTCATACAATGTGCGACCCATCTTTGCCTGCGAAGACTGAGCCTTTGATTGATAACCCTGTTATACCCCATCAGGACACCCTCACCTGTTACTGGTTCACCTGCTTATTTAGGAATATTTCCAAATGGTATAACTTCTTTCAACCAAACTCTATAAACCTTTCACTCTTACTTTGCCCCCCGTCCAACATTTCGGAGTGTATTTCAGGCAAAATTTGTTTATATTTACAAAATACAATTTGGTCAGTCAATACATTTAAAGTCATTTCTCTGCACTTCTGTCAATGAAATGAATGTTAAAGACAATTTATACATTTTTATTAATGAATTAATGAAATTTTAATGCATTACAAAATGGCCCAACAGGATTAGAAACAGGGTTTGTACAGCTATACAACAACTCTAGATTTCTTCTAATGGTTGACATTATATAATGTGACTATACTGACATAATTAAAAAACACGTCCTGACTGAAAGCACTGTAATATAAGTAATATAAAGTAAAAAAGATGCACTTACTGAAGTGTATGCCCTGCCACACATGCTGCAGCAGTAGGCCTTTGCATTTTTGATGGCATGAGCAGCTAAGTGGATCTGTAAAGAGGCGGAGTCGGAGTATGCACGGTAGCAGTGGGAACACTTGTATGGCTTGTCTTTATTGTGTGATCTCTGGTGAGACTGCAAGGCGAGAACCACAGAAGCTTGTTTACACACAATAAACAAAAACAACTAAAAGAACTTTTACCGCACACTTACAATTCAGCAAGGCTTAGTATTATTCAGTAACTACTGTAACTACTGTAACTACTCTACAACGACATATAACTAACCCTTCAGCAGATTCTCTTGAAGAGGACTATCACACCGGTGTGATTTACAATGTCAAAGACTGAATATTTGAGCGTGAACTCTTCATTCAACAAAATAAGCTGCTGGGAGTTTAATATTACAGTTGATTTACCAGCATCTTCACACTCAGAGCTTTTATATTTTCACTGTTTTACATTTGAAAGTTGATCAATGAATAAATCACCAACAATATGCGACACAGCCAACACAGTGCAGCTCACACCAAGGCAGAACACACACAACTGAGAAATGCACATTTGTTGTTTGTCGTTGCTGTATAACAAATTGTCTTTTGTGCAACTATCATGCATACTTGACCTGTGTCAAAGCAAAACTAACACAGCAACACGTTTACTGCTGAAGAGTTAAGAGTCTTTGGACTTAAGGGGCAAAATAATTTCCCTATATTCGTAATTATAATTTTCACTCTAAGTATTTTAAAGTAAGAAAACATAGGCATATAGAGTACAACTGAAGTCTTTAAACAATGACAGGTAGTCAGTTAGGCCTTACCTGCAGATTGGAGAGCTGTGTGAAAGCTTTATCACAGCCTGGCTGAATACACTTATAAGGCCGGTCACCTGTATGGATTCTGCACAAGGTAAAAAATGTTTTACAGATGCATCAAATACTTGTTGGTATTTCTAAATGAGCACCTGAATATTCATTTTACAAATAACAAATAAAAATAGTAAATATTTCCATTTAATAATTACCCACAATTTTAAGCATTTTTGTTCAAAATATACCAGCAGACAGCAGCAGTGTATTCATATTCAGGCTGAAACCCATATTCCCTCATTCACTTCACTCCACTTTCACTTCATGTGGTTTTGACAGAATCTGCTAACCAAGCCCTCTCCCTGAAGCTTTACCTATTTTGAGTTTATGAGCAGTAGTTTTTATTAAGTTATTTTATATGGAAAACATGAAACAATATGGAAGGCAAAATGCAGGCCAAGTTGGGCTCAGTCACAACCAGGTTTATGTACATCAGACTTATCCACCTTGAGAACGACCACGACAGCAGGAACACTGGTCCACATTCACCCAATAACTTTGAGCACCTTAACTTTTTCTTAAGCACCTGCGCTCTTTTAGCTTGAATAGCCAATGAACACTTTGGAATACCGAATTTAGGACTGAATACCAATGAACTGAATGAATCGTTCAGGACAGCCTTAACTACATTACTACATTGTTCAACTGATTGACTGGTCTGTTAATAATGTCTGCTTATCTTACCTAGTGTGTTGCTGTAGGTGTGAGAGTTGACGGAAGGATTTTTCGCAGTAGGAGCAGTGATACGGCTTAACTCCAAGGTGAATGCGTAAATGCTGGGCCAGGTAGGAGGCGTTGGCGAAGGACTTTGTGCAGTGCGGACACTTGTGTGGCTTGGCCTCTGTGTGTGACTTAGAGTGAATCTGCATATCTGATTTAGAGAAGAATGTCAGCGGGCACACTTTACACCTGTAGAAAAGAATATGAACAGTAACAGAGACAAAGTTTAAAGAGAGAGCTCAGTGAAAAAGCAAAATTATCACAATTGTCCCATTATCCCAGATGAAGTCCCAGATCAGTTTGTAACTCAGTATCCCACCTGTATGTTTTGCCTTCTTTGGCAGTGATTGTTACTGATGACTGATCGGCTCCGGAGGCCAGAATGGGGTAGGGTACAACTAACAGAGGACCAGAGGTGTTTTCTGCCTTAATCTTCTTACGTCCCCTTCCCACGGTTTTGGGGGCGGGTCCCAGCAACCCTGCAAGTCCACCACTGGTTTTGATGGCCTCCATCCCTGGGCCGCAAGCCAGTCCTGAGACGAGGTTTGTGGAAGGGGCCACACAATGGCGAACCTGGCTGCTGCTGGATGTGGGGGTGGCAAGGGTGATGGAATCTGATGTGTTACTGTTCCCACTACGAGATGACAGTGCTATACCTGTACGTCAGAGACAAAGGAATTATAGAAAGGTATACGTGAACAATGCAAATGTGTTGTTAAAGTGAGAGTTTAGATAAAATCAAATTTACACAATGTTCCCCCTTTCCCCAGTCCAGACAGGTCTCGTGTTTCATCACCTTGCTTAAATCCCACCAACTTAAAGAGTATGAAACCTTTATGCCATAATATTCATAACTTGTATGTCACACAGTGCCAGAAGCCCCATAAGTAAGTCTATTTTAGTTAACAAATTGATGGCTTGAGGCAAGATGGACGCCAAACATCTTAGCTAATCGAGTACATTTGGGGTAAGGAAAGGATAAAAGTTTTAAAATCTTTTTCAGGGTTTCTGCAGGTTTCAATAAATCCAATTTAAGACTTTTTAAGACCTTTTGAAGACGGTAATGAATGAAATTTAAGACCAATTTCATGTCCAGACTGGTAAAAAGTGAAAGTGAAAGTGACTATTTGTCATTGTGAACACACTCAAGCACCACAACGAAATGCAACCTCTGCATTTAA
>JBBPDA010000132.1:11482284-11511010 GCA_037974385.1 Arnoldichthys spilopterus | reverse complement strand
ACATTAACTAAACTGTGTGGGCAGTAGCGGCCTAATGGTTAGAACCTTGCCCTGGTGAACAGAAGGCCACAGGTTCAAGTCTCTATCCAGGTACCACCATTGAGCAATATACAGTGGGCAGCTATCAACAGCCCCCAGGGAACAGTACCTTGGTCAAGGGAACCTCAGTGGTCAGGACTTTGAATACCCCCCACCCTCACCAAAAAGTGATGTGAGTAGCATTAATTCTACAATGACATTTAAGACCAAAATCTAAGCCATTTAAGACGTAGTGCATAAAATCCTAATGTTTTTAAGACTTTTTAAGACACAGAAACCCTATTTTTACATTGTTGGTCCACTTGAATATGTGTTCTGCATCCTTGGATCAAATGTAATCACATCTTTCATTTGTGGTAATACAGAAGGCCATAACAGGAAGTATGAAAAAGTAGTGTTGTTACCTGACAGATGGTTTGCTCTAGATGGCTGGTCTATAATCTGTCGTAAATGCCAGTCCTCCCATAGTCCTCTAGCTTTTATGGCTGTCTTATCATCCAGATTCAAGTTTACATCTCCAAGAATACGTCCTGGGGAAATGCAATGGAAAAATAATTTTTGTATGATTTAAAAGATTCATTTGAAGTAATCGTAGTCAGTTTTTGATGATTTAAGTAGAAAAAGGACATATTATGATTTAAATGTGATGAAAATTGCTGTTGTGTACTTTGTATAAAGACAAAACATTCTTTGCATTTTTGCGTTTGTTAAAAAAAAAAAAAAACCACAACTGCAGTAAAAAAAAAATTTTTTTTAATTCATTACCTATTAATGCCACTCATGTAAACACGAAATTATTCAATATATAATGCCACATAAACTATTAGAAAAATAGCTATTCTAAAACGCTGAATGATAGGCTGAGAGCACTGGTGCAGTATTTGTTAACAGATTGTGTGAATGTGAACCTGCAACAGTGCTGGAGGCTGGCCGGGCATGCAGGGCAATGTCTGGCTGTGTGGGGCTATGGGGATGGAGAACGGGCATCTGCTGAAGTTTGGTCACTGGCATGCTGTGCTGACCACCTTCCGTATGTGTTGGGGGAACCAGCAGGGGCTGCTGGGAAGGAACTGATGTAGGCGGCAGATGTGGAGGCCTGATCTTCTCTGCCATGAGCTGCTCTTTGATCTTGTTGATTAGTACAAGGTTATCCAGCTGGAAACAATGAGAAAAACATTCAGTTTGTTTATATTTCAATAAGTAGACTCATGATTAGTGTCTGTGGCCCCCACTGGACGACTGATACAATTACAACTAAAAATTAAATAAGCTAGGATCAATTGCTATTGTGCTATTTTTAGAATGGCTTACTTGGTATTAAAATTCCTCAGCATACCCTGGAATTCTTTTTTGTATGTGTGTGCATAATTTAATGGAACAATGCAACTTGAATTTCACTATTTACATCTTCCTTCAACCCCCAAAGCTAAACTAGAAAAGAAAGCATAAAGTCACCAGTTGGCATTATGCAAACTGCAGCCCAAATCAGCACCCATGCTTAAAAGGGTATCAGGCTCTTCTCAGATAGACTTGTTTCTGACAGTTCAGATAGCAGTGCATCGCATAATGTTAGAAACCACATAAGCAAGTCTATCTGAAATCTCCTTCTAGTCTTGTTTGAACCAGGTGTGATGATTTGGTTTGCACTGTGCTAATTGAACAGGTGTTATCATCTTTAAAAGAGTAATGTGATTGGGAAAAAGTAGAGAGTCAGAAAGTTGTCTTACACCCATCATGATAAATGCCATGACAGCTTGTTCTGACTATTGCTAACGCTTGTGTTTTCATTTTTTTTCAAAGTTATATTACATATTTGTGCTGACAGTGATAAATTCAGGAAGTAAATTGGTACCTGGCCAGGCATCGTGGGAGGTGGAGGCCAAAAGTATGGGTTATTAAACCGTGGCTCGGCCATGCTGGAAACAAAAGAGAAACTCACAATCACACTCTGTTCACAATGGCTGCTCACTATTACTGCACAATAACCAAGGCCATTCAGCCAGTTAAAGAGAATCATTTGCCATTATTATTATTTATTTTATTATTATTATAAAATACCACAGCAATTGTTAATACTCAGCCATGCCCTGTAGCCTTGTGTCACCATTGCACTTATACTGTATATTATACATATACACAGATTATAAACCCACAACCACAATGAGAGGAATTTTTGGTTACTTGGACTGAGCTGATGCAGTTCTAAGTCATCAAGGAGAAGTGCATTATGAGTGAGAATACAAAGCTGGAATGGAGGTTGCTGAAAAGCATTACATATTCCCTCTCGCTGTAAGACAATGAAAGCTTTTCAGATTTCCTCTCAGCATGATGGGCAGTTAAAAGAAGCAGAAGAATTAAGAGTATCTGCTCTGTATGGAGTATCTAGGAAGTGGTTTTACAACACTAAAAAGACTCTGTATAAATCTTTGACAACGACTTGATTCTAATTCAGTTCCTTATGAACTGGTTCAGTGCATCATAATATACAATGTTCATACAATTTCACTTTCCACATTTTTTGAACAAAATACACTAAATACAATGGCATAAATGGGGTATTTGCACAAAAATGAACTATAGTAATGAAAAAGATTTTTTAAATATTTTTTATATTTAGAAACTGACAGTCAGTTTTATTTTGGCCAGAACAATTGGCAAATAATTTATCAAGTATTATTGTAATCTGCTCCAACATTCCAAAACACATCAATGCTTTTTTACATGCCTATAAGAAAAACATGCATGTCATGTAGGCCTTAAACAACAAAAAAATTATTTATTTATTGCACAAAAAAGTGATGGGACATCTTTTTAAAGGAGTCGTGCTAGTTCACTACAGCCACAATTACTGAGAAAAAGAGTGACAAGAGTGAGCAAAAAGGAAATGACATAAAGGTGCAAAAACAAACCCACATATATATATATATATATACACACTCTTGTGAAACTGTATCTGGTAACATCAGGAAAAGTGATCCACTCTTTTATTGTAACTGCCTTCCATTTCTCAAAGGCAGGAAAAACTTTTTCCCAGCTAAACATATCATATACTGAAATAACGCAATGCTGGACAAACAGAGCCCCTCCTAATCTTCCAGGCCCAAGTCATGACCCTACAAACACAACTGAAAGCATGCTTCAGTGGTTCTGAGCAGCAAAAGCTATGCCGGCATCAAAAAAGAGAGCCAAAGGGGTCTCCTTCAATGTGCATATTTAATGAAGCATACATTCACATCAATCAAATGTGGTCACAAAATACAGGCTAATGCGTACGAGGGAAAATCTTACCCTCTGGTTTCTTCAGGAAGTGAAACAGACACCCATAACCATCATTAAGGAAATATTCTGCAAAGTCTGGGGCTCATATGCCTGGACATATCATCTTTATTATTTTTGGCTGGTGGAAATGAACCACTCTGTGCAGACCCTTAGTCAAACAGACTTCAACCCGACTAGCACTGCCAAAACATGCATGGCGTAGTGTTGTAGGGAAAAAAAACAGAAAGTATGAAAATGATATTCCTAAAATAATCACACTGCGTGGAAAGATTTCTACAGGGCCAGGCTGTTTGTCAGTGAAAAGTTAATCAGAGCAGGGAGGCCTGCATTCATAATAGTTGGGCATATGAATCACATTCCAGGTTACATTAGCTCACAATGGAGCTGCAAACATATATTCTCATGTCACATACATGTGCATTATTTAATCTAACAACAGATTTCACTTTATATCAGAGTTTAAGTCTTTATAGGCATCCACAGAAAATACCCACAATGCGAATATTCAATCTTATGTATCTGTCGATGCTGTTGTATAAGCATGCAGAGGGCAATAAATGCAGTGAAATTACTTAAATGCAGACATCCGACCGTAGCAGCAGCCTAGAATCACCCAAACACTTAGCTTTCCCAGAAAACAACAAATGTCAACAGTGCTGTAAAATACTGATGAGTCTAAACATCGACCTGATGCTGATCACCACTGAAGCAATAACCTGCCGATATTATTGTGATATCTTCAAGCATTCCTGGTTCTTTATTCTTTACACTGTTTTAGAGTATGAAATAAGCACACACTCATCTACGTTATGACTGCAGCTAGCAACACACTGATTTATCTTTGCTACACAGAAAGTAATATATTCTTTTCGTCAGGGATGCCGGTGCACGTGCATGCATGCACGTGGGGTTTGTACACCGATGGTAATATTTTTCTTCTGCATATGTCCCAGTGCCGATACTGAAACATTTTTTTAAAATGCAGGAATTGAGACAACAGGAACCTGGATTCAAAAAAATATATATCTGCATATAATTAATATTCATATTATTATATAATATGGCTAAATAATTAATTATTTAAACATTAAAATCACAATTTGAAAGAGCAAAAATGTTCAAATCACAAGGGCTGCCATTTTAATTGTATCCACTATTATACAATAATAACAGGTTTTATTCACTTAGTTTAATAATAACAAAATTTTAAACTGGTGCACTGGCACGTTACATACAGCACTGAAGCATCAAATTTGAAATAAGAGGCCTGGGTGCAAAAACAATATTCATAAAACATAATCGCATTTAAATATCTATCAAAAAAATTGCAATTACATATTATTTCCCCCAAAATCTTTAGCCCCATTATACATTATATTATCGCATTATAATTATTAGATTTATTTCTAAAGCATAAAAACGAGATAAAAAATAAAAATAAAAAATCATTTAAACATTCTTTTCTTCAAAACCCTGACACATGCATTACTAAATATCGGTTTAAAATACTGGTCAAATCGAAACATCTGTCCGGTGCCTTATTTTTTTCAAGCAAATACTTGCCAATACCAATATGATTCTGATATCATAATGCATCCCTAATTTACACTAATCCTTGTAAAATATATATCATATTTACATCATTCATAACAATTGCAGTGCATTATTTTACTAAGGATTACATCTAATAAAAGTTAACTAAGTCACTATAACTGTAAGGCATAGACAGCAAGTCTGGGTTAAAAGTTAGATACCAAAGTACATAATTATCTACTATTCCTGCAGGCCCTGATGCACTTTACTTCATCACCAACATCTGTGGTTTTCACTGAGCTATAAACAAACATCTCAGAGCACACTGACCATACTGTGGCCTCTTCTTGCATTTCGGCCTATTCCGAATTTGCCCATACAGCCCAAGGGTGGCTGTGTTTAGTATGTGTCTGTGTTGAGCCAGTGGAAGCAGAAGCAGAGCTCCGTCGTTTTGAAGAATGTCAAAACTGAGAACGCGAGTCCTGTTCAAAGACGCACAATCTTCAGAACAGAACACTGGCGGCGTTTTACGCGTCCTTTAATGCCCCAGAACAAAAGCGAGATAAAAAAAAGTTGGGGCTACTTAACTTTTTAAATCTCACACCATCCTTTGAAGTCATTCCCGGAGAAAAGGCTTCTTTTGCTTTTTACAACAAAATCAAGTGGCAAAAGCGATCCGAGCGGCTGCATCGGTCACGAAAAGAAGCAAAAAATCCCCCCACGGTCCCCCTCTCTCTTCCTCGCTCTCGCCGTGTCTCTCTGCAGCCTCTCCCACATTCTCAGACAGTTTTATTAAAAAAATTCAGACAAAAGGAAAACAAAAATGGCAGCCTGTCTTATTTTTATAAGGACAAGACGCCATATTCTGCAGATCCCAAATTTGCACGCCGAAAAAATGAAGGCTGCGAAAAGCGGGACGGCTCGGGGAGTATCGTGGGGAGGAAAAATGATTTGCATGAAGAGCAGGAATGATTGTTTACTTAGATCTGCAGGTTTGAATAGCCCGGCTCGAAGAGGGAAAAAAAAGAGGCAGAAAAAAAGCGAGACTTCCTACAACAACCATGCCGGAGAAAACAGCGGCGGCGACAGCGGCAGCAGCGTGTCGGGGAACAGCTAGCTGTGTCTCTGCATTCCGCTCTCTCTCTAACCACGCACACGTCTCTTACACAGCAGCACTGTTCGTGCCGTACACACGTCCACCATACCTTCCCCAAACCTCTGCTTTACATTTCTTTAACTTTTTTACTCACTCGAGTGACTGTGGCAACTCCACACAATGCGCTAGCTCCGATGCTAAAAAGATCAAATGTCAAAGACAACATAAATCAGCGGATTGTGTACATACCCGGACACGTCGACCCTTGATTAAACAGATTTTTTAAAAAATATATTCTTTTAAATAAAAGCTTAAGATGTTCTTCCAGCCTGCCTCCAGTGCCAGATCACACCTTCCGGGTCGCCTAGCGTTCACTTCTGGGTGCTGCAGGCGAGGAGCCTCACATCTGCACAGCAAGCCAGAGATACAGCACAAAGCACCAAAAACTGATGAAAAAAGAGGTGATCGCTTTCTGAGTGGGTAAACTGGAATTACAGCATTTAAAAAATCAATTGGCCTGAATTAAGTGTGCACATCTTTTCTGCATGAGTTAAAGAAGCAGTTACACCAGCACCAGCATTGCCAAACAGAGATGTCCTTATGCTGGGCATCTATTGATATCCTGTTGGCATCTTTTAATACCTACTGGGCATCTATTGATATTATGCTGGCATCTTTTAAGACCTACTGGGCATCTATTAATATCTATTGGCATCTTTTGATATCTACTGGGCATATATTGATATCTGCTGGCATCTATTGATATCTGCTGGCATCTATTGATATCTACTGGGCATCTATTGATATCTGCTGGCATCTATTGATGTCTGGCATATATTGACACCTATTGGGCATCATTTGATACCCACTGACATTTGTGGATACCTACTGGCAACTATTAATATCTACTGGGCATATATTGATACCTACTGAGCATATTTTGTTTCTACAGGCATTTATTGATACCTACTGGGCATCCTTTGATACCTACTTGCATCTATTAATAACAACTGGCATCTTTTGATACTTACTGGCATCTTTTAAAAACTGCTGCGATCTATTAATATCTACTGGACATATATTGTATCTACTGGCATTTACTGATACCTACTGGGTATCTTTTAAAACCTATTGGGCATCTATTAGTACTTATTGGGCATATAGATAAATACTGGCATCTATTAATATTTATTGGGCATCTATTGATAATTACTGGGCACCTATTCGGCCCATATGAATAGCAAAACGCTGGACCAGATGTCAGAGAGAAAAACAAGAATGAATGCGATCCTGTAAAAAACACCACACACTCACATTATGTCACAAATGTGGGATATCATCAGATGCTATTAAGTGAGAAAAACTCTTTTTAGAGCAGTTTTTAAAGAAAAAAGCATGGGTGTCGGCTGATACTCAAGCTTTCAAGCTATAGTGGGCAGAGGTGGCCGAGTAGTTAGCACATTGCCCTTGGGCGCAGGTTCAAGTCCTGGCCAGGGCACTACTGAGGTACCTTTGAACAAGGTACCATCCCGCTACACTGCTCCCTGGGCACTGTTGATAGCTGCCTGCTGCTCCATGTGTGCATGTATAAATGTGTGCACGGGTTAAATCTTGCTGTGGTGATTGAGTGTGTTCACAATTACAAATGGTCACTTTCACTTTCGATTTAAGTATCTGAAATGAAAAAATGGCATCTCTACTGCCAACAGTAAGTGATTTGAATGACAGAACCAAATAATATAATACATTATCAAATGTACTGCAATATAATGTGTGTGACAATTATAAGGAAAAAGTGAAAGCCAGGATGTGTGGTATTTACACCTCTGCATTTAACCCATATGTGATGCCCATGAGCTTACACACCAGGAGCAGGGGCAGTGGGAGGCAAATCTGCACCTCGGGGCAGTTTGGTGGTTGGGAGTTTGGGGTTCACTCACTCTACCCTCATTTTCCTGCTGGTCCCAGGAACTGAGCCAGTGACCCTAGGGTTGCCAACCATATTCTTTAACCTTTACGCCATGGTTGTCCCCAGAATTATGCACACACGGTCAGCCTGTCTCTTTTTTTCTGCAGTACATATGCAGACCATCCAAATATGTTCACTGTTTTTAGGCCTGATGACACCAGGATGGAGGGCATCCAATATTTTCTGAGCAGTAGATCAGAGCTGGATTGAATAGCTGAGTGTCATTGTATCATTGCATAATCCTAACCAAGAACCAATTGCTCTAAAGCATGGATGACAAGTCCAGTCCTGGAGAGCCAGTGTCCAGCATGGTTTGGTGATCTCCCTGCTCAAATGCACCTGGTTCAACTCACCTGTTAATTGCCAGGTCCAGTGTTTGAGCAGGGAAACTACCAAACTGTGCTGGACAACGCACTTCCAGGATAACCACCCCTGTTTATAGGGTGCAGTCTAAATCTCTGGGACAATTCTTTGTTTCAACAGAAGATGGCAGCATTTGCAAAGCAAACACTTCCGGGCTGCTCCGTTCCTCCACGCTAACTGAATGGCTTGAAATAAAGTTAAAGCACTAACCCACCCAAGTGTAAGAGGTACATCCTGATGTTAATGTCCCTGTGTCAAACAAGTAGCTGCATTCAAATCATACAACCTGCAATCTCAGTTAAATTGTAGCTTTAACAGCACACAGGTATTATCCTAAAGACAGCAAGACACAACTGCACTTTTGCTTCACTGGGGAAGCAGTTGAACCTGTTTTGTGGACCATCTAGGCAAATATAGACACACCCATGCCCTAGCCACGTGCTCACTCACACCGCTCAGGTGAGGCAAAAAGCAAGGGGTGGTGGAGGGCAGCTTGTATAGACACGTCCCACGCAGGAAGGCTCTGAGGACACACACACACACAAAGATGAGCTGGTGTCTTCTCACACTGAAAAGGTGACTGCACTGAATTTATCAGGTAAGCCCATTTTTTCCCTATAAACTCGTGTGTCCTTTTCCACAGTTGTGAGTGTACATGGGCTGTTGGTCAAAAGCAGCAAGTCATCCAAAACCTCCAGCCATGCATGACTGCAGCCAAAGTGGGCCTGCTGGAACTCCATCTGAGAGTGAGTCAACCAGTTCTCGCACCCTGCAATTACAACTTTCATTGTGATTGAGTCTGCATGTACTCAGACTTCAAAAACCTTCCAATCACAAGGATTATATAGGCCAGTCCTAAATCTTGACGCCAAATCTGGGTCATTTTTGCCCTAGCATCTCATTATAGCGCTCTTTCACTGATTCATTTGCCAATTTGTGCTGGCAAATGTGCTTCAACAAGCTTATTTGGTTAATTAGCAAGACTCAGTTCACTGTGTTCTACTGTTCTAACCATTTACTCAAAGGATGTTGTAATGTACAACAGTCCTCCGGCAGCGTGAATCCTGAATGAATCCTAAGCAATTCTGAGAACAGGTGCAGGATCAGGCAAAGGTTACTGCATGCTCTGCACTAAATATCTTTGCAGATTCAAACTTGAATATCTGCATTAATAGTGCTGGCATTTTGCTCTCCAGTGTCTTACTGCACTGCTATAATGAATAGCTATTATGTCACAAGTCACAACCTAGTGCCTAGAAGTTGAATAGATAAGAAAGTGATGGTCACACTCACTCAGGCTCCAAGACACATTCTCCATATTAGATTCCAAGACTAAAAAAATTCAATATAAAAATCTTGAAAATTAACTTTAAAGTACAGCATGTTTTTCTGCACAATTCAACAACATGAGTCAGATTTTCTTGCAGGAAAAACATACAATGTGTTCTTCTGAATCATAATAATGCGCATTATGCAGTAATACAAGCTCCCACATGCAGGTGTACATACCATTACTGCAGAAAGAATGCCACCCCAGGCTATATATGACTTCAGCTATTCAAAATCCTCATTATAAGCTTTCTTAAGCTCTATATTAGCACAGTAATCTCATGATACTTATTAGAGCATTGTCAATATTAAAAATAAGCATGAGTAGTCACTTTATCTCCTACTGTTCATTCTTTTAAAGTTGGGGAAAAATGGCACAAATCATATTTGAGGCCAAAGATTTAGAGGGTTTGAGTTCTGACAGGTACAAGGTGCAAGGTTTGTGTCGACATGATGCAGTTTAGGATCAAATGCAAAAACACAGGATTTAGGTTACACTGTAGTATCACAATATTCAAAATATACGATTTTTTTTTTACCGTAATAACAACATAAAACATTGCTGAATCGCATTAATATCTCTTCAGTCACATCTGAACTATTGCCATTTGCATTTTGATACTTCTGTGTACTCTGACACATTTGCATGTGTTTTTAAATAAAAACTAAAAGCACCACCTTTTCCCACATGTACACAGACCTGATTTGTTTAGAAAATCAACCAAGGCCTCACTTTTTGATTGACTTTATATTGACTGTTCTGTATTTTATTTCCATTGCTTTCACAGCTTCCAAACAGTTTGTTAAGCGCTATAATAGTCATGATTAAGCATCGCAGAATTTCTTTTGCTGGCATTGCTGCTCTTTCTGATTTTAGTTTGTGCTAAGTTGGTCTGCTATTCCTAACTGCTGTCTACCTCTTTTTATGCAAACACACATGAGAACTATGGGCAATCCCTTTAATTATCTTAGGGTATGGTAAGGAAAAAAGTCCCATATTAGGGCATTACTGGTACAATCAGTGTAAAAAATTACACTCAATATAAAAAAAATATGTAAATATGTCATGTATATCTGCTGTAAACCACTATGCATTTTGTCATTTGGACTCATAATTTGGCTGATTATGTTATGAATGCATTATATGTATTTGGCATTCATTTTTCAATAATTTTGCATCAGTGCCCACATTTACGCTCCAGGCAAGAAAAATATTTTGCAACATTTGCAAGTAGTTTTCTTTGTTTGTTTGTTTAAAAAGATATGTGTTCATTACAATGTGGGAAGAAGAAGCAACACTGAGAGGGCTTTTATATAATATAAACCTTGATTAATTTACTTTACTCTTTACTATGATGTAATCTTTTGTAATACATAATTAAGACAATGTGATGTAATAGTTGTGTAATTTGTTTCTAAGACAATTTCCCATGATGTACCTTTAAATAAATATGTATCAGACCACTGCATGAGCTAACACCACCAAGAAAAGAGATACCACCACAAAATACCCACAACAAAGTGACAGCACTGACTTGCCTGGCAGAGCACCAGTTCAATGGCAAAAGTTTATAACAGGAAATGACAATTTTGGACAAAAAACTGTTACTGAAGTGCTGCAGTAGACAAAACAATTTGCTGTCTTCTCATTTATTTGCTTGTTCACTAATTCACTGTTCAACTCTCAGTATGTGCCCCATAGTGACCGGGGAATGACCAAAAATGTATGCTTAGAGATTGAACATACTATGTACTATATAAACATATACTATACAGGCTCTAGTCCAAGTTTTCTTTTCATTTAAGAAGGCTCCTGGTTTACTCTAATAAAACATACTTTTCCATCTGTGACACCTGCTTCCAAATTATATTAGTAAATCCAGATACTCTGCCTTACTATTGCTCGACAAATAAAATGTCCTGCATCAGTGGGCTCCCAAGACAGGCCACAGTTCTCTTCTTAATGTGCCTTGTCTTACACTGGGATAGAGGGAAAATGTGGACTGTCTAGGGGAAACTGAATACTGATTTGTCAACCTCTTCCTGTATAATTGAAAACCATCACATTTTGTGTCATCTAGACTTCATTGAGGGGGCGACACGGTGGTGCAGTGGTTAGCGCTGTCGCCTCACAGCTAGAAGGTCTGGTTTCCTCCCACTCTCCAAAAGGCTGCAGTAGGTTGATTGGATGCTCTAAATTGCCCATAGGTGTGAATGTGTGTATGAATGGTTGTCTGTCTATGTGTTGCCCTGCGATGGGTTGGCCTCCTGTCCTGGGTGAACCCCGCCTTAGGCACACAGACAGCTGGGATTGGCTCCAGCTTCCCCACGACCCAGAAACGGAAGAAGCGGTTTAGAAAATGGATGGATGGATGGACATCATTAAGGCTGAAATGGCAGGTCACATGATCAGGGCAAATGCCTCAGACAGACTGTTATTGAAAACAATAAGAAATATAATACACTGGCCACTTTTCATTACAGAGCCTAATTCTGGAAATACAAGGGGCCAGGTTAAGTTACCGCAAGCACAGAGCTTTAATCACATTTATTGCATTTCATGTTCTAACACATCATTAATGGAAAAGGCTTGTTGATATTTAAGCAGTTCCTTCAAATGTAGTCTTCCTACACATGTCCTCAGGGCCTCTCAGGAATGACCTGGGTGAAAAAAGATGATAGTTTGATGAAAAATCGAATGTACTTATACATTTTAATATAACAATTAAACCTTCCGGGTTACTGTCTCTGCTCAATACATGCATCCAGGTTCAGAGATGGATGGTGTTCTGGAGGCTACAATCAGCATGTGTGGATGCAAACTGCTGTGTAGCATCCTCTGTCTTCCGGCTTTCAAGGACTCCATCTCCTCCGTCAGTCTCTGCTGCAGTTGCCTATTACTCTTCACAGATCTCTCCATCACTGGTAAGCAGATATCTAGAGGTCATATAATCGATGTCCGGAGTAAAAACACTAACCTCCATTTATGTTTTTTTGATGATTTTTTCTCTATATGAACACAACAGATGGCCTTTTCATTGTGTGAAATTTGCATGGTGAACAGAAATAGAAATACTCCAGAATCACTTCTTTTCAATTGTTGTTCCATTAGTGAACATTAGAAGTAAAGTATGTTTTTCTTTTTTTTCTAAAGTTACAATTTTGGTGATACTTGGAGAGACAGTGGTGATATGTTGCCCTGACATGCTCCTCAGATGGTCCTATTGCCCATAAAATTCATACAAACTGTTTGCATTGTATCATTTGCAACAGTTAACTACACTGCTAAAATCAAAGATTCCTCAGTGGTTCTTAAACCTTTGCTGTATGAGGTGGTTCCTTAAAGGGACATTTATGTGCAGCTTTCACACTTAAAAATAAGTTACTTAAATGTTATTTATAGAACCAAAAGTGGTTCTTCTACTGTTCCAAAAACCCTTTTTGCACCTTATATTCCAAGTGTAGGTCAGGAACTTGTATTTTCAACCATTCCAATAGCTGAAGTACAAAGGCAACATTAGCTACACTCCAGTGCATCTGTTCAACACCTTCTATTTATTTTCCTCTAGTGTTCCTCACCTACCTGTGGTCTGCTGCACCCAGACCAGTGTCTTTTCACCAATCATCTGACGTCATCGCGCTACGCTTCATGTTGTTCCTTGGCAACACCTATGGGGCAGTACTGATGCTTACTCCACTTTTAGTGGCTGTGGAAGTGCTAATCCGTCTTCTGTGGCCTCAAGATGCGGCAACAACGGAAAATATAAATGAAGAGAGCACGAAAGAAAGCAAGGAAAGTGAGCTGGGTCCAACAGTGTTGCTGATGGACAAAGATGGAGAAGCTTGGGAGATGGAACCTTTGCAGAAAGTAAAAGAGGGAGTAAACAGAATATTCTTGAAATTTTTGAAAGCTGTGGGCTTCCTTGGTTGTCTTGTACTGTGGGGCATGAGTGGAACCTACGCAGAATCCAGCTGGAGGCAAGATCAACCAATGGTTAGAGAGTGTCTGGACAGAGGTGATTCTCTCTCAGCCTGCCTCCCCTGCCTGCTAACCGCCTCTTCGCCAGTCAGAGGTCAACTCCCCTGGGTGCTGCCTGCCATACTGCTCCTGCTGGGCTTGACTGGAAGTTTGGGCTTACTCCTACCAAAGTTAGCCCAGTTGCCTTTGCTCATTTCCCAAACAAACCAGTTCCATATGTCCAGGGAGAGCAATGCTGCTTCTAGTTTACATGTAAGAACACTTTGCAAATGGGTCAAAGAACAAAGAAGTAACAAATACAGAAAGGAAAAAAGGAAGTTTGTGGCCCTGTGGCAAATGAAGACACCTGAGGGGACCTCTGACTACAATAGCAGTGTTGATCTGAAGAAAAAAACCAGCAGCCGTGCTGCTCAGAACTCACAGTTTGGATACAGTAAGCGACATTGGCCCCATGGAAACCCAGTACCATTATCTGGTCAAACAGGTCTGGCTTACTGCTGTAAATTACAAAGCAGGAGTGTTCTTCTTGTCTCACAGCCAGAGATTGAACTGAAGGGTATGGGACAGACCCCGCACAGCAACAAGAGGCTGCTTTGGAAGCCTCAGAGGGAAAGTCCCTGCATGAAAGGAGACCTAATGACAGGGCTGGTGTGTGGCCTTCTGGTGTGCGCCTTTCCTACAGTTCTCAGCACCAATGTAATGCTTGTTAGAAATCTGGACACACTAGCAGTGTATGCTGTGAAACATCTGCTAATCCCTGCCCACAGTAAATAAGAATTTAGCAGCATGTTCCCACAAGACTTAAAGCGGTGTTAGAATTATTAGATTACAGCGCTAAACTAATGTAGCTCATTCCTTTTTAAGAATAATTTGCTGCAGTGCAGTCTGTACAGACAATTTGCAGGATCATGTTTTGGCAAACAAATTATGATCATTTATAAAGTAAAAATGACTTGGATTTGTTTAGTCTTGTTTTTTTTTTTTGGAGAATCAATATCAAATTATAAACTTCTTTGATCTATTGTGATAAAATTGGTCAAATGTTTAGTGTGCATTGTATTTTTTTAACAACATGGACTGCTTTAAAATAAGGAAAGTCCCCAGCCCAAGAAAAAAAGGGAAATGTTTTTTTTTCTCATATTAAAATATTTTTCATCTCGCTAAATTAATCATTAATCATTTGCTTAATTAATACTGACAATTTCAAGTGTTACTTAAGAATGTATTTCTACAATTACAAAATTCTGAGCAAGAAAAGGTAAAGCATGCGGGATCAAGCGTTAACCATTTAAGAAAGAAATGACTATGATGTGTTCGTGTGCAAATGCACACAAGCTCTTTTTGTCAGAGGCTGTTTATAGTAGCCTCATGTAATTTGTACAGTGAAATAAATAATGTAAGTCTTTTGAAAGTGCATTGTAACACTGTAGACTATCAAAGCATCTATGAACGTCGTTCTGGATAAGACCTGCCAAATGAGACACATGTTAATGTTGATTTCATTTTATCTTTTATGCTTAAATGCAAGACTTGAGTCATTTAACTGCCACAAGCAGCATCAAGGTTTGCTAAGTGTAAGAGTCTACCACCATGCAGTTACGGTGCCTGATCACAGATGGAGGTTTATGGACGTGTATACAAGTAGTGCTGGGTATTTTATTTTTAAAAGGCCAATTTACACTTGGAAACAGTATTAGTTTGCTTTTAGCACATGTCAGTTTATGAAAGGCTGTAACTCTTTTGGCATGCATGGGCTCTTTATCTGAAATAATATTATAAACTATGAATTACATGGATCACCAAAGACTACATAGATACTATGGATAACAAAGCCTCAGCTCTAGAATGGACTGAGATTTTCAGAAGAAGAAAGAAATGCTCTGAACTTTCTAAAGATTTAAGTCACAATGCCTGTGGCTCCTCTAATGTTCGTGTAATAGGTGGCTGGCATTTCTGTAATGTTGTAAGAAAATTAAAAATTGAAAAGTGGTTACAAATGGCTGATTCAGCAACAATTAAGTGAGTCAGAGCCAAGGTCTTCATTTTCTCTCAGTTAGTTTATTACTTTTCTGTCTGAAGCTGAAATTCAGTCACTGCAGTGAAATATCACCAGGTACGCATGAATAAAATAAAGGAAGACTGGCAAAATAGTGCAAAACCTGGGAGAAGTCTAATGGTCTTGCAGGGTTTGCACAGTTTAATGATCTCCCTGCTCAAATACACATGTTTTAGCTTCATCATGTTAATTGCCAGGTTTAGTGAGAGTGTTTGAGGAGGGGAAACTACCAGACTGTGCTGGACAGGGAACACTGAACACTGTTAAATCCTTGTCAGTTTCTTAGATGTTTCCAAGAGCTGAAAGCCTGACAGTCTCCTAGAAATGTTGTATTTAAACACATAACATTTTGTCAACATTAGGGACATTCCAACAGAAGGAACTTTTTATAGTTCTTAGAACTCTTGAATGAACTTCCTGCTTTTTTGTGTGTTCGCACCGCAGCAACTGATAACGATTATAGTTCTTAGAACACTTTTTTGAGCAATTAGCTCCTGTGACATAAATAAACAATGATTCGTCTTGACAAAAGTTTATGGGCATGGCAGCCACTGTGTAAAACGTTCGCCATGTAAACAACAGCTTGTAGTGCTGAGAAAAACCACAGACAGCGCAGGCCAGGCTTTATTGAGCTGTTAAGCGACAGGGGAAATATGCTATGAATTTAATGCATTTAAGCATTCACTCACAGTGTTCTCCCTCTTCTCACTAGAACAGCCATCGGCCAGCATACATCACTTCAGTGTTTCTACTGGTGGCGCAAACACAAACAGAAAAAGCACCTCTGAATGTCTCTAGAACTGTTTGGTCTGAAAGCACCTATTGTAGGCAGTGAGATTGTAGAAAAAACGAACCTGACCCTGGTCGATGCTGTTGGATGAGGTCAAGGCCACATAAGGAAAACGTCATGCGGGCAGCTGGCCTGTCTGTCAGTGTTGGTGTAATGAAAGGAAAGAAGTCTGAGCAACTGTCTGTTTTGTGTGCTCAGGGTAGGAGATCTGAAAAAGCTGCTGAAAGATTCAGACAATTGTAAGTGGAAGCAAGCCAAGCCACAAAAATTTTAATAATTTATATGTTTACCAGAGGCTTTTGTCCCTCATTCTGAGTGTTACCAGGTAGCCACTTGGCTCCACAAGAGAACAGTGTGGTTATTTATACATTGTGGACTGTGTGTGTACTTTTGTGTCATTCATCATCTTGTCTCTCACAGGCTTGAAGTCACATGAACTGCAGAACAATAGGGAAATATGAACAGCAGCATTTACAAACTAGAAAAACCCATGTGTGTCCATATGGATTATGGACTGTATGTTTAAACATCCAACCACAGAAAGAAAATATATATATATATATATCCATGGCTTTATTACTCAGTAGGTTATTACTTAGTAAGTTAGTGCTGTCTTTTTTGGCAATGGAGGACTAGTAAAGTAAGAATTTAATTTTACTTTTCAGGGTAACGGATGTTCTACTGTGCACATGGCAATAAACTCTTGAATATGATTGGAGACACTGATGATGTTACACACTCCAGTGGCCTACATGAGAGAGATCATGTTTTCTAACAGTGAAAATGGCCTGTGCAATCAATAGAGCGGTAGACCAGTGAATAAATGTCACTCATTTTTATAATAACATTTACATTTACATTTATTCATTTGGCTGACGCTTTTATCCAAAGCGACTTCCAGGACAGAGGAAACAATCAAGCGTTCGCATTGCATAGATCAACACTGAGAGTGGTGCCACACGGAAGACCAACGCATTGCTCGGACGCAATTTCTTTAATGCATACATACGCCAAGTGCTTATACAATAACCTTTCTTTAAAGCGAAAGCTCCCTCTTGTCCCAGATGTAGTCTGACGGCCAGGACATGTTTGTTGAGCCTGGTTCTTTACGTGTGCACTACAAGGCTGATGTCACTAAAAAGGAAAGACTATGATCAGGGCTGGGTCTTTGTCATTTTACAGGTATTTTTGCACTGATATATTCAGTATATCATATATATAAAACAGTATCCATTTGTGCCAGGAGGAGACATTCAAGCCATACAACCTTTACAACTAGTTTGTCCACTCAATTAGTGCTCAACGTTTTTTTTTTTTTTTTTTTTTTTTTTTCCAAACGGGCTGTTTCTCTTTCAGTTGCCCTTGCCCAATGACTTATTTTGTAACAGTCCTAGTGGAAACACACCCCTGCTCCCACACCACCAACCAACATACACACTCTGAGAGGGCAGGTTGACAAATGGCATGCATTTTGGTAATTTTGCTAATTGCTAATTCTGCCTCTGCACCTTCTTTTTATTGCATAATTTAAAGAAGAATTCACATCGGACTTGAGTGAAGGTTTCAGTGCCTTAAACTGTTAAAAAAGCAGTTTTTCCCAAATGCCAGCAGTGACATTTGCTCACAGTTGTGTTTTAAGTGTTCAAAACCAGAACTGGAGCGTCGGATAAAAAACTCGGATGCCAGTCATATCAATGCCAAATCATAAAGAAATCTCAAATACCTCTGCTTCTGTGGTTTCTGGCATTGGAAATGTAGTGCAAAACTCAAAAATGCAAACCAGCTGGTCTTGGTTACCTGACTACATTTGGGGCAATGGGCACAATGTGTGAACTTGACTTTTTGCCAAGCTATCACTTTAATGTGGTCAAATCTTTCCGCTGGTGCCTGACTCATACTATTCAGTTCTGAAGTTTCACCTTTCAACAGCAGAGGTCTCCCAGCACTGTGTAAAATGTATACTCAAGCCTGTGGCAGGCTTCCTCCACACACTGAAAGGGGAGCTGGCGAGAGGCATTGGCTAAACAATGCACATCTTTCTGCCTAACCTCTACTGAAGCTCAGGTTCACCTGCTTTTCTGGAACTGCTGCGGGGCAACTGCTAAGCTGACAAGACACGTTTCTCCTCTTCCAAAGAAGCAGGACCTGTAGAGACAAATGCAACCTACGGCAGACGGGTGACTCACCGACAACAGTGACTCACTCATCTCACTTGCACTGAATACATTATTGTAAAGCAATTTATACCACTCACAAAAGCCACAGTGAACATTACCTAGCTCTATTTTTTTTTCGGTTACCCTTGGGATATGCAAGCATTTAGTACATTAAAATGACACCAAGTATTAAACAGGTGCAACACAAACACACACACACTGTATTTTATCTGAATCATCTACCATATAGACCAGTCAGCCATAACATTAACACCACTGACAAATTAAATGAATAACATTGATTATCTAGTTATTTCATTACACTGGCAACTGTCAGTGGGGTGGGATATACTATACAGCAAGCACAGTCAGTTCTTAACCTTGATGTGCTGGAAGCAGGAAAAATGGGAGAGCATATGGATCTGAGCCACTTTTACAAGAACCTTATTGTGATATTGAGTCAGAACATCTCCAACACAGCAGGTCTTGTTGAGGGTTCCATGCATGCACTAATTAGTACATACCTAAAGTACCAGGAAGAGACAACTGGGGTCATGGGCACCCAAGGCTCATTGATGCATGTAAGAAGTGAAAGCTAGCCTATCTGATCTGATCCCACAGAGGAGCTTCTGTTGCACAAAATGTTAATGCTGATAGGACAGAAAGGTTCAGAACACAGTGCACCACAATCAGAGCTGTTTCAGTGGCTACACAATATTAAGCAGGTGGTGTTAATGTCATGGCTGACTGGTGTAGGAGCAGCTTCTAGTTTTACAGTTAAAGACTAGGACATATGTTGCTACATATTTAAACAACTCTCAGTTTATTTGAGAGCACAACTGAACCATCTCTGACCAGATGTTTTGGGTGGTGGACCATTTTCATGGCTGTAGTGACACCAATGTGGTGCTGGTATGGGTGTATGAGGTTCAGGACAGTGTAACACCTACATTTGTTGGCACATCCTTTAAGTTATAGTTCATCTATGCAGTTTCTTTTAGTCATCGTCCAGATTTTCATAGGTGGTCCGTTTTTGCCCACAGAGCCATTCTCAACCCAGTAGTGACAAGGAGTTGTGTACAATCTCCAGGAATGATGCTGTGCCTGATCCACTTGTACCAGCAAGACATACACTACCATGCCATTATCATGTTGGTGTCACAGCTGTGCTGACAATACACTACCTTACAAATAATATCTGGACATTGGTGGTCCTGCAGTGATCCTCATCCGTTGATGGACAGGGTTATAAATTGTGTAACAACAGATGGGTTACAGGCAGTAACTGTAAACCTTCAAAGTGCACCTGTATGATAGGTGTTCATGAAATGCCCAAGGTAAGTAGATCTAATAAATTGTTAACTGTGTACTGTAAGTTTATATAAAGATCCACAAGGTGATGTCACATCCTCTTTGAAAAAGGAAGCTTGGTTGTCTGAATGTCATTTATTGCTGGAGGCTACTAGGATAAATGACTTCTTGGGACATCTGAATTGCACTGAGTAATGATAAGGGCCCTAAAGTGGAGGCCTCTTAACCACAGTAAGGAATAATACCCCATTATGACGCTCCCAGTGCCCTCTGAAGGAAGCACCTTTAGTAAGATGACCCTCAGTACTGGTGCTTTGTTGAGTCCATGGGAAAATGCACATCAAAGATAAAAAAAATACATCTCCATGACGAACAAGTTATAACCGGTCTCTACATTCACTTACATGTCAAGGTGAGATTTCCTGCAATAAATTGTGAAGTGTGGACAGAGATCTGGCAGAACAGAAAGGCAAAGGCCATTTCCAGCTATTTGTCAGGGAAGTGTGGTGTGTCGAGTGGGAAGTGGAATAAAATCACGATCCAAAAGCAGAACGCCACAGAACTCATTCAGACAGTGAAGTGTACTCCACAATCAAGGATATCAGAACTAATTGGAAGGCTTGACATCAAATTGTCTATAATAATGAGAGCAAGAGTTAGAGCCATCGCAGCCTTTGGAAAACATCCTATTTCAGCTTTCACAGGGATCTGATACCCGGAAATGAGGTTGCCAGGTATTATCCTCAAGAACTAAAACAATAAAGTATGACTCAGATGTAAACAGCTTTACAAATCCCTGCTTTTGGCTTTGAGACCAAGGAGCGCAGTGAAGCTTCACTGTCTGCCTTTGTCATCTCTGGCTCATTCCCCTTTCCCCCCAATGTGCCAGACGTAAATTTGCCCCACACACAGCACCGCCAGGTGTTGGGCGCGATAGCAGTGTGACAGGGCTTTTCATTCGAAAGACATCTGTGTGCAAAACGGATTGGAGTTTGCCTGACTGAACACACGTCCCATGGGAGAGTAACCGGTTCACAGGCAGTAGTGATATACAAAGCAAACCATCCAGCAGAAGATATTAAAACATTTGCTTCATAGTTTCTGGCTATGGAGGATCCACATCGCTGGGTAAACACTATCTATTCTACAGCAAAGCCATGATATTCAAAATGAGGCAAAATTATCATTTTACCAAAGAGACATGAGAATTTTTTTTTTTTTTTTTTTAAATGCAAAACAGATCAATTCCTCTGCTTTTGCCTTGCATACAAGAGGTACTTGGTTGCAAAAACAAATGGCTGCTGTCCCTCCTTCTCAGACTGAGGACATATTGTACTCAGGAGGAGTGCGCAATCCATCACTTGCTTACTAAAAGTCCTTTTAGTCATTATCCAAACAGCTGCTGTTTGAGAACGAGAGGCAGTGTGAGACAAAATAAATAGATTTTGCCAAATGGGAAATAAGGCAAGAGATGGAGAACAAAAGTTTGTCTGTGGACATCTGACAGCTGATGGGAATTAATATGAATGAAATTATCCCAACAGGAATGTGCTCAATACGGTCTGTCGATATTTAGTGAGAAAATGAATAAAAAAAAAATGATGATGAGAATATCGAAACTTTTGCCCGACAACTTTACAAAAAAAAACAAACAAAAAAAAAAACTTCATATAGCTCCCAATTAAAATTTTTATGCTCTTCACAGGACGTTGTGCAAGGTTTGTTATGGTGTGTAACTTTGCTAGTAGTATCTTAGTAGAATGACAGCTGTTTATGGGTTTAGCCCTACAGACAGAAGAACAGACATTGACTACAAAGCACTGTTGTTAGTCGCTCTGGAGAAGAGCGTCGGCTAAATGCTGTAAATGTAAATGTTACAGCAAAGTGTTGCAGGCCTGTTCATGAACACATACATTAATGCATATGTTGAAAAGTAATTTACCAACAATAAAATAGTTCCCTCACCCCAAATGGCCACTGTTTTAACCTGTATTCTCTTTTGACTAAGTAAAACATGTGCGACAGGCCATCATTTCTTTCTCTGTAACGTTAAACACATGCAACTTTCCGCATCATGACTGCAAAATGTCTGAGCATTGCACACCCCATTGCCTCTAAGGGGGAAACCAGCTCTGCCTTCCAGCTAAAGTACAAGGAAATGAGATTAGATCAGTATCTGGATGACAATCTGATCACCATAAATGGATTATGATGAGCAGATGTTAATGCGGTAGTGTACAGAGGGTCATTTCAGCTCACAACAGACCTGAACCAGGTAACTGGAGCCATAAACGAGACAAAGATGGGTGCAACATCCAACATACCACATTGAAGAGATTGGCAGAATTGACCCTCACTGTGATTTCTCTGAACCTTATTGAAAAGACAAGACGAAACATTCTTGGTTTCCCCATTCTTTAATTGTACATTAAAACATTTTTTTTCCATGAACCTCTAGCAGCGAGAGCACACCAGAGTGTGTTTATACAATGATGGGTGCAAAGCGTCCGTCGCCCAAAAGCACAATCATCATATTCATCACTGTTATAATCATTCCACTAAGTAAACTCTTAACTATATATCTCAAGTTTCCCTCCACCTGATAAAAAGGACCGACTGCCTCGGATAAACGTGAGCAGACTTACGCGACGCAGACTCTGCAGAGGTCTCATTACACATCTACAGGTTCACACATCCCACAATGCTGCCTTAACCTTTAAACATCAAAACAAAAGACAGCCCACACAGTAGAATAGAACTCCACAAGAACTGAGAGGTGTGGGTTGAATAAAGGTAATGAAGAAGATAAAGAAAATGGGAATGAAAAAGTCTGTTCTGTATTAGCCCAGCAGTGCAGCGTTAAAGGAGCCTTCAGTTTGAAGAAAAATGAAGAGGAATTTAGCCTCAGGTGCGGCTGGACAAAACCAACTAGTTGTCAGTGAACTGTCGCAGGATTTGATGTTTTTGGAAAAAAACAAATTAAACACCACCTTTCATAGGGACTCCCAACTACCTCAAACAACTAAGGCACTGTTTCTGTAAGAGCACAGCTGGGTTTCTGTTGTAGGAATCCGACATATCCCAAGGGTGTTGACTTGCTCCTTTACACTGCAGGCAAAAGCTTGAAACGATGAGTTATCCCAAAGAGAGATCACACAACAGAGACCTGCATGAGTGGAAACATGGCTATGATTGAACTTTACAAGAAAAAATGAAACTAATCTGACAGTGGAAAGAAATTCACATTCAAAATCAGATAATGAATATATAACTCTTACTGGTTTACTGAGTTTACACTTTGCTTTCTGCCCCATTTGGTTCCCTATTTTAGGCATTCGCTTCCCAAATTCATCAAATCACATGACTAATTAATGGTTATGTCTGAGGTGCAGCTGTTTTGCCCTACTCTATATTCTGCTATGCAAAAAGGGAGAAAGATATTACACCAGGATCTGTGTATTGCTGACATGGGAAGAAGATCCCAAATTTAAAGAAGCTGCAAAAGTTCCCTGATGTATTAAAACAGAGAGGCTATGTTTTATAATTGGACCTCAGAGAATATCAGTGTACTCACTGTTTACACTGCATAAGTGGCAATGTCCCTTCATGGGCAAATAAGGAACATCTGAAAGTGCATTCAGAAACAGGTATTTTGTGCAGTACTATCATGTAAGACCTTAGTGGCAAAATCCCTAACTAGTCAACTATTTACATAGAGGGTCAGTTAAAAAAGGTCTGGAACATTTGGCCCATTCATTTTGGTTGCCACCATTACCATCCTTAATAAAAATGGAATTACATAACTTTGCAGACTTTGGTATTTGCAAAATCAGGCAACCATCTTGCACAATTTCTGCCTTGTTAGACATGTTAAAGTTGACAGATGGCCTGATGTGATAATTCCACGCTCTCTTTAACACACTGACCGTCCTAATGAGACATCCCGGGGAAAATCAGAGAGGATCTCTGAGCAGGAATGTACTAAAGACCAAAATCATGTTGGACAAAGAATGGAAACAAAAAGGCTGAGGGCTAAGGAGTGTGAGTGGTCACACCAATTGCCATTAAAGGATGAGGCGCCGTGGTCACCTGCCGTATATACAAATGTGCAATGTTACAAGTCTGTCTCCATCAGCAGCAGTTACATGGACCTCACATGAGTCTTTCAGTGCCCTGAATCTCTAGGGAAAAGGACAGACAGCTACTAAATGTAGTAAGACCCTCTCAGACCCATGCATGCACACATACAACTCAGCTGGACGTTTGGACTGTGATTACTGCAGGACGACTGCAAAGTCACACGCAGTAGACTGGTCACCTGAGGAGCAGAAGAATCCATGTGCCGTTCTTACCACAGAAGAAAGCGGGAGGGAGTAAACGTCATTAAGAACACATATTCACCTCATCAGTCACCAACAAAGCACAAGATATAACCTGTGCAAAAAATAACGATACTACTACTACTAATAAGAATAATTAAGGAAAAAGGTAGTGTAGCAGTACAGTACTGGACATTCCACAAACACACCAAAGCCAATTGCACAATGAGTAAAAGGCGACACGTCTTCACATCTCTGGCTGCAGAACAGAAGAGTTCTCTCCTCCCTAGGCAGAAGCTGTAAAAAGGTCAGGAGAGGAAACACTTGGCCTTTGGAGGCTGAGAGGGTATGAGTTGGGGCATTGTATGTAAGCAGCTGGGAGACCCTGGGAGAGTGAGAGGGCCATGGCAGAATTACAAGCAACACTGAATATACAAAAAAAGCCCACAGAGGTCCCCTCCTCAGAAGTGTGCAACAATTTCCATTAACATTTCCTATGCAAGTCCTTGCTACAGAAATTTAAGAGGCCTTAGTTCCAAGAAGCATGTCTGGAAGCTTGGCCATTTCATCAATCACTACTTAAACCATCCACAATTGCAAGTGCCCTAAAACAAACTGGAAAAAGAACTTTATACACCCTGGGCTTTTTGTCTTTTCTTAAAAAAAAAAGAAAGAAAATAAAAAAACAACAATAAAACTATTGTCCCTTAGAAGACTGCGTCAGCTGACTGACTCAGTCTGGTTCCTATAGACGCACAGTGTTGATCCGCAAGGGTTGCACGTTCTTTCCATTGGCATGGCTCTGGCCAGGGCTAAAGTATGGGAACAGCTTGGCGGGGAACTTTTCTCGGTAGGTGTAGAGCCAGGACATGTCATCAGCATTGTAGAAAACCAGCAGGCCTTTGGGGTAGTCCAGGTAGACGCCCACTTTCTCCAGCTTGCTTTTAACATTGAGGCGGGTCCAGGGCTCAGTGCAAGCGCTGTATTGGTTCCCGTCGTGCATGACTATGCAGTAGAAGCCACGGCTGGGCTGGATCTGGATGCTTCCCTTGCGATTGACCGTTTCATTGGCCACGCCAATCATCCATTGAGTCTTCTCTGAGACCATCACCTCCCAGTAGTGGACACCTGAGCAGAAACCTTCAGCTCCTAACACGGACACTTCAACGTCGAAACGGCGAGGCGAGTCCTGCAGCGGCTGGGGGTGCAGGTTCCCATATGCCACTATAGTGCAGTCGTCAGACAGTATCAGCCTCTGGTGGGCAGTCAGGGGATCCAGCGTCAAAGCAGCAGGCACTGTGGAAGTTGGAAAAAAAACAGTGCCATTAATACCTGTATTTTCATAAAGTCCTACAACTCGTCCACCTGCTATTATTGGTGTGCCATCAGGCATTGATCTAGTAAATGGTTTTAACCTTTAGAGGAATATAGGATATTTAGTGGGAGATGCAGAAAACAGCTTTTGGTTTGGCTTCCTGCTGCGTACCTTCCTTTCAAAAAGCGGCTTCAGCCACAGGCAGCCAGCAGAAAAGCTCCTTACTGTCAATCAGATGTGCTGATACAGCTTCACAGCCCTCCTCCATGCAGAAACATTAGTCAATACATGCACCTCCACTGCACAGTGTTCATGACAGTCACAGAATGATAATTACTTTCTTCTGACAAACTCAAACTCCCTCCTATTCCATCTTTGGTTCTCTTTAGATTCCAAGCATATACCAGCAGACAGAGGGCTACTTTGTATTCTTGTCAGTTTCTCTATAACAATGCCCATTGGTATTGTGATGGCTGGGGAGCACAGTGCAGACAATTTTTTAAAATTTGCCCTTGAGGTGGAGATGAGCTTTGTAAGGCATAGTTAATGCATGCAAATAACCACTATAAGGCCTCTCACTGCATGCTAAATCAATACCAGCACATGACTTAAAAAAGACTTACATGATTCTTCTAAAGAACAGTGTTTGATTTGTGCAAACAACCAAAATCAAGGTTAATGTACAGGTCAGGAGCTGAATATTATTTAAGTCTGCTAACGCCTGTGGAAATGAAGCTGCGGTTTAGCATTGCTGACTTAGGAACAATAAATAAAAACCTCATCCATCAGCCATCACATGCCTGGCAAAGTCCAGAGGAAAATGCATTGCTGCTTGTTCAGCCCAAACAGTCAGCAAAGTGCCAGCATACAAACTGGTCCAAGCAGGCAGCTGGAACCAGACCAGGAACTGCAGGAGACATTGGCTAGAAAAGGTAGAAGAAATCATCCTGCAGCAAACCCTAGAGAGTATGATCGCTCTGTGCTGGAGTAAACAGAAAAGGTCTAAACCATAGCCCAGTCCAAGTGGGCAAGGATTTGGGAAAAAAGGGTTCAGGTGGTCAAAGAACTAAGTATTGAAATCCAATACTTCAGTACTTTGATAGCACTGAGTAACAAAAACAGTGTAACCGGATTTAGAAAGGCAAAAAGCATGCCTAAACTAAACCAACCAGACTCCTGGAGTCAGGAGTCCACGGCTCATCTTACAATGAAAAATGTTGCAACAGAAATAAGGTCTAGATTCATTTCACATTTGCTTCAAGGTGTAGCAACTGTCAAAGCGCTGACCCGATCATCAGGAGACCACAAGTTCAATCCCTGGTGGTGCCTGGGTCAATGGACAGGGATCCAAGAGACTCATGGGGTCATTATACAAAAAACCTGAATGAAACCCAGCCCTCATGGAAATACAGAATTTGGCACGATAAAATCACACTGTAGTGTAACATGTTTCATCAATTACCCAACGAAAGTGTGATTAATAAATGGATTAGTGGGAATGGGAAGTCCTCATGCTGAAACAGTATTATGAATAACCTTAACTAATGATCATGCACAGGTAGGGTAATGTATCACTATGAGGACACACATAGTGCACGAGTTTTGTGAGCAAAACCATTTTAAACAAGCAAGTTTTCTCTTAGGCTAATATGTGCCGCTGACATTGAGCGATCATGGAATATTCACAGCAAAACAAGGCTTGGTTTCCTTGGGCCCCATAGATAGGCATCCCTGTCAGAGGCGGAGAGGGAAATTTGTGAAACATTTCCATCCTCCCTATTTATAACCACTGCCACAAGCAGCTGAGACTGGAGCTGGTCCAGAGGATAGAATGTTGTCGTTTCCACTCAATGACATTGGCAGTTTGCACGTCAGGTAGCCCATAAATATTTTAGTCCCTCTCTCTCTCTCTCGCTCTCTCTCTCTCTCGGAAACACACAGAAACCAAGCTCCAGTGACAGAATGCAGGGCCACAGAGTGCTGCAGAAATCACAACGAGGTTGAAGGCTATAAGGGAAAAAAAGAGGGAGTGGGGGAAAAAAAAGAAAGCAGAGAGGAGGGCTAATAATCCCAAAAATCCATCCCAGTGTGGGAGGATGGGAGCTGCAGTATCATTATAGAGGTTTGGAGAGATGGATGTGAGCTGATTGCTCCTCGGGAAAGGCTACGCGAGCCTGGATGCTTATTTCAGTCAGTACAGATAATGCTAAAGTGAAGAAGTGATTGAAGAATGTGAGATTTTTTCAGCTCCTTGGTTTTAAATAACACTGTGTTCAGGCGGGGGAGCGCAGATCAGAACACTTCAGCGTTACACTGCCGCTCACTAATGCTGGATGATAGTGACAGGAGACATATATGTTTTACTGCAACTATATTGCTAAGTATCAGAATATATATTACACTAAAAGGACATAGCATTTTATCCATACCATCTTGTGCCTTAAATATTCCTGTTATGCTGCACTTGGTGGCGCGATGAATTCTGTGACCTGCAGAACACTTAGTCTTCAGTGAAGTAGGAGAGAGCTTGTGTCCAGTTACACTTTTGAGACGGATTATATTTGCACATGAACAGATTCTAGTATTGTTTTGTGAGGAACAGGTGTCGTTTTAAAGATTTGAACACATTTCTTACACAGGCTACATCTTGAAACGTCAACATACACATTGTTAAATTTATATAATATAGCAGTCCTGATTTTCTGCTAAATGAGTCATTTACCTTATTCATTTAAATAAATGCAGCTGATTCCTTACGCCACTGCTGGTCACAGAATCTGATGGGTTGAAACACTTCCTAAGGGTGGCCCTTTTCAGTCTCAGAGTGCCAATTATTTTGGAGATTATTATTTATTTATTTGTTTTTGTTTTTTTTTTTACTTCAGTACGTCTATTTCAGAATCTCCTTCAGCTGTATTGTGCATGCTGATAACTTTGGGTCAGCAGTATATTCATCAGTATGTGACCGTGTGTCATACTACGCTACAATATCCTTTTCTAAGCAGCCTGTGGATACTGACGGTGCTAAATGATTCAGAGCACAAGAATTTAACTCAATTTGAAGTACATTTTAACTGGATGGTGCACAGATTTTGGCACTACTGGTTGAAAGAAATGAAGTGAAAGTGACCCTTTGTCATTGTGAACACACTCAAGCACCACAACGAAATGTGACCTCTGCATTTAACCCAT
>JBBPDA010000132.1:11447850-11482184 GCA_037974385.1 Arnoldichthys spilopterus | reverse complement strand
CGGGCAGCTACCAACAGCGCCCGGGGAGCAGTGTAGCGGGACGGTACCTTGCTCAAGGGTACCTCAGTAGTGCCCGGACCGGGACTCGAACCTGCGACCTTCTGGTTCTTTTATGCTCCAATTTATCAAACCTTAGAAAAGTAAAATATCATGATACTTGATACCCGGAAAACGATGATGGTGTCCAGCTATACTTTATATAAATTAAAAACACACCGGTGGTCACTGAGAAGTGGTTTGCAACTGGTCTGCATTTTGACCAAAAATTATTCATTTATTTATTAAATTATTTATTTTGTGTTTACATGTTTACAGTTATTTTATTAGTGGTTTTCAATGTAGAACTGATATACGGACATATCTGATATAGCTTTACGCATCAGAACTTTTTGAACAGTTTTAGAACATTTTAACAATGCAATATTACTGACAATTATGATCATTTAGGTCATTATAATCCTAATATTGTTTTTATGTTATATCTCTATACTGCACACTACTACAATATCTGCAGTGAGCAGCCCAATATTAGAATGAACACCTTCAAAATGCATTGCTAGTTCATTTCGTTTCTGGCTGCATCCAAGGGCAATAATACACATTTGCAACACATGCAGATTCTGCATACACTTAACCTCATAATCCTGCATTATGTTAAAAAAAAAACTGACAATGCAAACAGAGGCTCATTTCTCCATAACATTCAATTAGATTAGAATTTCACTTCTAAATAAGCAATGTTTGTGGGCTGCAGTGATTGACAGATTTGGTAAGAGATTTGCATGCCGAGATGAAAGCCTGCCAGTTGAGACAGGGATATTCTGATGAGCAATGCTATGAAAAGAGCTCTACAACAGAAAAGGTGTTTCAGTTTTTATGACTAAAAACACAACCACGTGAGTGATTTATTTTCTGCAAAAGAAATATCACATTAAACAAAAGAATATTATCTTCACATGCATGTGTGATGCTCCCTCCAACAATTGAACAGGCTGGAGTCACAATCCATTAATGATTTATAAATGTGTTTTAGCTACAAGTTTATACCTGCCAGCATGGTCAAAATGTTCAGTCTGTTTACCCACCTCCAGGTTTTTCAATTATCTGCATATCAATCAAGACCAAAAGATTACGTTGACTGATGAAAAAGCATGACATTTAATAAAATTAGCCCTGAGCCAAACCTGGATTCCTCATTTCGAGCAAGCTTGTTAAAGAGGGGGACATTAAATCCTAGTAATGCAAATGTCCTGGCTGTTGTGTCAACAGAAACTTGGCATTTTAATGACTACAGGCTGCTAATCGGAAATGTGACATTACCTGGTGAGATATCTTGAAACAGAGATTTCCAGATCGTGTACTGCAATGGCCCCATGTATTTGGACGTTGGAAAATCTTCATAAGTGAGGTTGGTTTCATGTATTTTGCCTTTTATTCTGTAAAGACAAAAGAAACATTTTGTTTTGTCAAGCGTACCAATTGTTTCAGCCCTCCTTGTGCAAAAGAACAGAAAAGTCCTGATTTTCAAACAGTCCTTAGTGCTTAAAGAAAAAAAAACAAACTGACAAGGGTGTGGGGTCAGTCCGGGTGTTACTGCAGATCACTTTCATTACACAGCCTAAACACATTAATCACACTTTCACTCGCCCATATGGTCCCTCTACTCCTCTTCAGCCTTACTCAAAAGAGGCTTTTTGAGGGTGAAGCTAACAGTGTTCGCTAAAGTCAAACACTGACCCTAAGTGAAACGTATACAGACTATCTAGACCCAACTTCTCCTGGTCCTAACAGGTCCAAAAGCCCTCATCCTCATCACATACTGCAACATTACAAATTTTAAATATCCTGACTTGCCTTGGTAGCTTCCACCAGCAAAACCCTCCACGAATCACTTGCTCTCTGACCAGCATTTACAAAAGAAGGAGACAAGGCGTTATGGACCAAAAAAACCACTGCATCTCGGACGACTATTTCATAACCCTCCCCCCAGGCCACATCCTGCGGAACCCCTTTCCCACCATCCTTGTCCTTACCTGTCAGATGTGAGGGCCACTCCCTCCAGGAACTCGTGGCGGCCAGTCTCGCTCAATTTGTCCTGCAGTATCTGAATGCCCTCCTTGACGTCCCGAAGCTGCTGGCTGTAGCGCTGGATCTTGTGCTCGATGTCAGACAGCGTGCGAGCCGTGTCCGCCTCCAGCTCCTCCAGCATGCTTTTCTGCCGCTCACGCAGGAAGCGGTGCAGCCGCTCGAACGCATCACCGATAGTGGCTCTCAGGCTTTTGGCTGAAGACTACAGAAGAAAGTAAGAAAGGAAAGTCAAGGAAGCCGTTTCGCTGACTGTACAAAGTTACAATCAACCATCATTTGTTTCATCCTAAAATAGATAAAGAAGGTTTAATCAAGCAGAAAAAGACTATTCAAACTCCTTGGCCTCAATGTTCTCCATCATAAAACACTAATATTATAAAGAAAAACTGTCAGACTCTCCTTCGGACAACATAAAGCAGAAATGGGTATTGGACGATAAGGCCATAGGACAGCACAGACAACTGAGAAGCTAAGAATATTGCACAGAGAAAGGCACTGATCTCCAAAGAGAGCAATTCTTTCTGTTAATCATGTGGACAAGCCAGACTATTGGAAAAATGTTTTGTGGAGGTTTGTGTTGGGGGAAAAAAGATAAAACATTGCACTAAAGCATAACAACCTTATCCCATTTATGAATCATGGCAGTGAACAGTATGTTTTGCAGCATCTCGGCCAGAAGAGCTTGTCATGATTGATGGAACAATCAAGAGACAGTGGTCATGTAGCAGAACAACAACCCTAAGCAAACAGGTCAATCTACCACAGAATGGTAAACGATTAAAGATAATGTTTTGGAACGGCCAAGTCAAAGTCCTGATCTTAGCCCAATAGAAATGTTGTGGAAGGACCTGAAGCGAGTATTTCATGTGAGGAAACCCATCAACATCTGAGAAATGATATAAGGATTTAAGTGCTTCACTCCTTATTGAAGTCGCTAATTAACAGAGGCGTTCTACGATGAGCCTGGTTATTCAACTACTCGGATATCCATCGTCACGTAACAGGCAAATTGCTCTGTTGAGAAGGTGAGAGGGAACAGCTGCACAGTTGTTAAGACAAAACACCACAGTGTTTTGGGGAAGCAGAGGTGAAGGTCAGACATCTGAGACATCTTCTGAGAAAATGAATCACGTCCATTACAGCATCAAGCACATCATAACACAGAACAAAGCAGAGAGATCTGAGATGTCTGGCCCAAAGCACCACGAGCTAAAAGCTGTTCTGCCAAGCTCATCCACACAAAAGAGGAATCCTCAGAGAAGGGACTGATGCAATATTTCAAGCGCTGCATTTGGCTTCTTGACATCATAGGGAATGAAGCGAGAGAGTATGTTGTCCCTCATCAGGGAAAATGAAAAGAACACATGCACTTTGCTGAGTGCAAAGTTGCATCTGGCCTCAATCGATCTGCTTCACAAAAACAAAAAAAGACTGCTCCTCTTCTTCCTCAAAGCAGCTACTGTTCAAAAGGAAATGCTATTTCCTGGCCACTGGGAAGCTGAAATCCTATTAAGATCATTTATCTCCGAAACAGGAGGGAGGATTTGCATTATTTCTGTGGGAGAGATAGGCCCACCTGGTGATGCTTGATAGATGAGCAGGGTTTAGCCACCCTCAAGTGATGTTGGCCTCTGAAGTTTGAGCTCCCCAGGGGGCACCTCTGACGGAGATGGGACTATTAAAAGTTCTCTTAAATGATGGGCCTTCCAGCAAACTAACACAGCATTTGCTAGTTAGGTCAACCACCTTAAGTAGTCTTCCCCTCAAAAACAGGATGGTAGGTTTTGTTGGAGGCCAATAAATACATCTGGACAAGAGTTTTGGGAGTAGGCTACCTTCTGAAGCATACTTGACCTCAGTAATATACCTTTAACAAAAGGGGTCGACTTGACCTCGGCAGCCATTTCTGACAGCTGAGTTTGTGTGGTTTGTATACTTCTTGCTTAAACATGTAACCTTATCTTCTAATCTGTAAAGGGTTGATGCTGACAACACTCTTTAGAATCAGTTACGGCCAAAGCAATAGCCTGTTAGCAGTTTACTTTCCAGTGCCAGGAAAAATCACCAATAAATCTTCATTAATCACTGTCAAGAGCAAAATTCTTCTGAAGGATGCATGAAAACTAAAAGAAGTGCTCTTCTACTGCACTGAGCTCAACAATTGCTTACAGAAACCACAAAAAACTTAAAGAAAGCTCACATCAGGTCTTTGTGTTCATTTGCTGGCACAGTCACTGCATCCATTATTCTGTGGGTGAAACTAGCTTCAGCCTTTCTTTAGCATTTTAAGGCTTGGAAGTGATGAACGGGGTCAGCATGATTCCCAAACAGGCACGTAAATCTTCACTGCTCATTCCTGAAGGTTTTTTAGGTTTAATAATGTTAATCTAAGACTGGACACTGAGCTTGTTGATTTCCTGTGTCCTTACCTCTTATTGCGGTGGATGAATTTGTGATGTGTCTGTGGCTCTAGGATTGCAATGGTGTTTAATTTTTTCACTTATCCACAAATGCACTGAACTCAGAGCAAATGAAGCCTTAGACCTTGGTAGGATTTGCTGCAAGAAGAATAAATATGTATTTTCCTGTCTAGTCATCTCAAATACCGGTCACTTTTCTAATGCTGATAATGTCCTTTTTTAATCATATAGTTCTGACTGCCTTTATGTTTTAGTCTGTTTGCTTCAGCACCAAAAAAACAAGTCTGTAGCAACCTGTGCTAGCAACCTGTAATCATAGGACGCAAAGGCTCTGCTAGGTTAGCCTTGTTGTTCCTACTAAAAAGTCACCATAGGTAGAACAGACCAACCTTTTTTATGTCAAAAGCCTTTGTGATCTGAAAGGAAACACCTGGTGGTCAGGATATGGACCAGAGTCTGCACGCTGGTGCCCACTAGGGTCTACAGTGGCTGCGTTAAGCACCAGCAGCCATGTTGCAAACAAAACATGGAACAGTCGTCCCTGGAAGAATCCAGCATTAACACAGGGCAAAATGAGAGCATCACTGCTAAACTGAACACGGTAAGATAATTGTTTTATCTTGATTACCTTTTTTTAATATTCACTGGAAGCCAAAATTGAAGATGAATTGTGATTAATCGAGCAGCCCAAATGAACAGTGAGATGGACTTCAGAATAAAAGAACTGAGTCGCATATAGTCAATGCATGCTGTGAAAAAAGGTGAGCTGGAAGGCCTACAAGTGCAGTCAGGTAAAGCTCTAGACTGAGCACTGTGTGCAGAGCAAGACTGGATATCAACATAGCCAGTGGGGCAGAGGACAGTGGAGCATAAACTGTGGGCTGGAAAGGATCGTCCTAATGACAAATGAGGCAGACTGCGGATGCCAAGCGGGTGGGAGGGATGTGCCAGGAATGGATGTTTAAAAAGAACACACAAGGTGGAGAAAAGGTGTTGGTATTGACCGTGGCGTTTCTCTGCTGATTAAAACAAGGTGTCAAGATTAAATAGCTGTTCAATAAACCAATTTGCAATCTCTCCCCGCAGAGGGACAGAGCTGGAATGATAGAGACAGATAAAGTGCAAGACACCTACTAGGAGTGAGAAAAAGGAAAAGACAGTAACAGCAAAAACACAAAATATCAGTTAGGAATTTGTCAGCTGCTCAATCCATAAGTCCATTATAGGTAAAGGGCAGGTGCAGTTTTAATATTAATGGAGAACAATGATGGGATGTAGACGGTTGAGAAGATTCCCTTGTTCGTTATCAATGACCCGGTTTATCCCATCTAACGTCTTACATATATATTACTTTTATCATATGCAAATCTCATAACCCAAATTGTTTATTTATTTAGCTAGGTTTTTTAACCACAATTTGCTCTCTTGGAATACATTAGATAATGTCTAGCTACACTTGATAGTGTATCTAGACCTTGCAAAAGTGAAACACACTCAAGCACCACAACGAAATGTGACCTCTGCATTTAACCCATCACACATGCACACGTGGAGCAGTGGGCAGCTGCCAACAGCGCCTGGGGAGCAGTGTAGTGGGACGGTACCTTGCTCAAGGGTACCTCAGTAGTGCCCGGGCCAGGACGCAAACCTGCATCCTTCAGGTCCCAAAGGCAGTGTCCTAACCACTAGGCCACCACTGCCCACAAGTTACAAAGATACATCACTAAAGCATCTTGTTGGTCTATAGTTGTATCAGTAGTTATAAAACTGAAGTGATAACTGTAGGGCTCTATAAAACCTTTTCCTAGACTAAAAGGACAATATTGGGTAAGCTAACTAAACTGGTCACAGACTTACCCCAAAATGTTTGCGACAGCTTGCTTCACCATCAAGGGATTTAATTTATAATTTTATGAGCTGTGGGAGAATGCTAGCCTAGGCTCAGTGAGCCACAGGGGGCATATGACCTTGTGCAGAGAAAGTTACCTTGGTCTCAGTGAGCTGCCTCTGCAGCAACTGCAGAGCCTCCGTGTGACCCCTCTCGCTGTCCTGCAGAGCCGCCAGCTGCTCCTTCATCTCCCTCTGCAAAAGGAACAGTACAACAGGAATCGTCACTCGGCGTACTCACTGTTAAGCAAACTTGCGCAGCATCTTTTCTAGAGATATTCTAGCAAAGCCTGATGCAGTTCTAAGAGAATTTGTTGCTTACTTCCATTCTCCTTGGTGGGCGGATGGGTTGGGGTCTATTAATATTAGAGACGGACAGGATCAGTAACATTAGCTACCTAGCTAATAAATACCCCTGGTGTTGTATTCAAGGTGCTTGGCTTGGCTTTTTTTGTATTACTCAAATTCATTGTCACCATCCTGAAGCATTATTTGCATACAGGTTTGTTGATATACTTTGGCTTTCCCGGGTCATTTGCTTCGTATGCAAATCACTTCCAAACGGCATGGCGGATTTTCTCATTTTCAACTAAAATGGGTCGTAAACCATTCTCCTGCAGCAACAGTACCTGCCATGTTCGACCTGATGAAAACGTCTCCTAGTGTTTACGCACTCAGCAGCTGTGAGGAGAGGGGCTGATAGGGTGTACGGTGTGAAGTCTTGTCTGTCAACTGGAGGTGGAGACGACACTTAGTATCAATACTGTTGCAAATTAATAGCAAACTGATACTACATTTTTAGCATTGATCAATATAGAAAATCGCTTTCTGCCAACACTAATGGTTGTGTCCCAGATGGTGATTTCTACAAGAAGCCTGTCCGTTATACATTTTACTGGACTGTACATCTTAAACAGGAACATTGTGATCACACCAATAGAGCTGTGATTGAACAAAGCATGGGTGTTGACTGATGCCCATACTAATCTCTCTAAAGGTCAATGAGATCAGCCTTCTCCCCCTTTGTCAGAGGTTATATAAGTTTATCTCCACTGATTTCAGAACAGCTATGAAAACTAAGCGTCTGTTCAGAGTGCCTTTTCACTGCTCCCATCAACAGAAACAATTAACATCAAGTTCTTCTGTACATAAACATATGGGTTGGCTTTATATTTATCACACACATTAAGGGATGAGTGCCCAATGATTTTTACTGACCAATACAAAAAAAAACCCCATCAGTTTTATGGCAATATAAAATATTGCTGGCTTTAAACATCCAACAACCCCAGATCAACACCATCAAGATCTCAATAATAATTCACTCTGTCCACTTCTATAGAACAAACTTCTTTAAGATTATCTCAGTATAACTTTCCAAATGCAATTTACTTCCCAAAAGTCCTAGAGATCAGTAAGCACCCTCGGCTAAAAGCCTTGTATGATTTATTGATTAAGAAACATTAGCCCGACTCGTTCTCTTCATGCATGAGGAGCACCAGAACTGGCTTTTGCAGAGATTGGGACTTTTAAAAAAAGTGTGAATAAACAGAGCATGGTGATGCTTTGGTTGGAGGGGAGAGAATGGAACCTCTAATGAATAAATAAGAAATGAAATGAGCCTGCAGAGATTTTCTTGCCAGGGAAAGTGGGCCTCAGCAACAGTGGGCTTGGCAGATTCAGGACAACTGGTCCACCTCTGTGTCCCCACAGGCAGAATGAGGACGAGTTAGGAGACCCGTCTGGGTCGCAAAGGCCCTGTGGAAAAAGGATCACTACACAACACCATGTGCTTCTCACTGAACATCACTGTTCAACTTACCATAACCAATAAGCTGCTTGACAGTGGTTAAGTCGGCAACACAGGAATTGAATGTAATGTAGAGGATAATTACAAAACCAAGACAAGTGTGACATGTTGTGCAAGAATATTACCATTAGGTTTAAGCAGAATCTTTCTTTTTTGGAGATAAAAACATTACACAAAATGCAGTGTTCAGTGTTTGAAGCAGGCCAGGGGATACCAGAACCTCGTTTAGTTTTATGTCTGTTGAATGCACTTTAAGTTCAACCTACAGTGATGTGAAAACATATGTTCACTCCATGGAAATTGCAGATTTTTTCAACATATCTGAAGAAGCAAAAATTTCACCCTTTTTGATAGTGCCTAAAGAAAAAAGGTAATTATACTTGAACAAAACCACAAAGAACCATGAAGAAAAGTAGCCTTTTCCGTCATTTATTCACGAACATTTTAAAAGCAGAAAATTTACTCAAAAAAAATAAATCTGGTCCTTCTGTGGAGAAAGTAATTACATCCTTGGCTTCAGAAGCTAGTGTTGCCCCCTTTAGCAGCAATAACTTTTTATAAGTGTTTTGCATAATTGTCCACTAGTCTCTGAAATTAGCATGCTATCATTTCTGACCACGCCCAAAAACTCTCAAATCTTATTTCAGGGCCATTCCTTGGTTGATTTGCTGATGTACTGGATAATTGCACTGCTGAATGATTCACTTCTGGTACAACTTTGGACAGAGGGCTTTACATGATATTCACATATTCCTAGATTGGATAAAGAATTCATAACTGAATCAATGACTGCAAGATGCACTGTCCCCCAAGGCAGCATTGCAACTCCAAAATTTAACATTTCAACCATTGTGTTTCACAGCTGACAGTGGATTCAGCTGTTTTTGTTTTTAACACCGTATATGTGTCCTCCATCTATATTAGTCCAAAATAATATGTTACAACAGCAGCTGCACCAGATACATGCCAATCTCATGATGAAGTGTGGGAATCTTTAATTTTTGCATCAGATGATTTGTTCTCAGGCAGAATTTGCTGGGGCAGCTGGTCCAGGACAAATTTGCAGCTCTTTGAAATCTACACCTACACCACCCAGAAGCTTACTTCTGAAGGCCTCAAGAGTCTTTAGATCTGGGTATGATCACACTGCATACTATCAAACAACACCAGGACCCGAGATGTAAGGTATAAATAAGACCGGTTCCACCTACAGGAAGATCCAATACTAAATAAATGGCACCTAACATGGAACACGTCCTTCTAATTTTATGGACTTGAAGGTGTGATAAATGTAAAGGTGAACTTGCTTTTTCCACTGATCAGTTTATTTCTTTATTTACATTGTTTTACAATGACTGGATTATCTATAGGCATTCTGCCAAAAGGGGTGAAATATCCTTTTCAAACAACAGCTTCCAGGGATGTACCTCTTTTTTCACAACTATTCGTTCATTCAGTGGCGAGTCACGTTGCAGCAGGGTCCACCCAAGCAGTCTCCATGGTGACATATCAGTATGCCTTGTGTTTGGAACGTGAAACCGGCCAAACACCGCTACGATAAATAATAAAAGTGGTCTCTCGCTCATTCACACCTTGGTGGCATTGGTTGGAAATGACGTCTACATTTTAGTCTTTATAATTAGTCAAATTTAACAATTTGTGCAAATTTCAATGTTTAATTTGGAGCAAGCTAATTATACCAATATAGATGTATTTAACGTAAAAGTAACTCACGGTCTAGATTTTTCAACGGTTTAAGTTGCAGATGTTTTGACAGGCATTTGTCCTTTTGCTGGCTTTTTGTGTCTCTGCCTTGTCAAAAAGCTTGTTTGGATCCCTGTGTTGCTGCATAAAAGTAGTTTGAATGAAACTGCCATTCACTTTTAAGAGATGTTTCATTTATTTGTCTATATTGTTAATTTTTTTAAATATCTATAGCTTAGATTTTAAATCTAAATATTTTTATTAAACATTTAAACATCCAGTTTTTGTTCTGTTTATCCTGACAGTACTTAAAAAATGTGATGCTTTCCAAAAAATGTTAGCATCTAAAATTAATGTAAAAGATTTTAGGAGGTTTAAACTACAAGTACGTGGTCTTGTATGGCATAGGTTTGAAAGAGGCCTGGATTCATGTGCAATAATCAGCCATAAGTACTGTTGTTGACAGCAGGCAAAACTTAAGAGGTTTTATTCTTTCAGTTAATGTGGAAAACACATGATATAATTAATATGACACTTTAAAAAAGCCTCCAGCTCTTGAAATTATTAATTATTATCATCAATTAGAACACAAAAAAGCTCAAGATGAAAGCATCCATTGGTTGACTATAACAATCCATGAATGGATATGCTATTATAAGGAGTATTTTAAATGTGAAACTGTACCAGACATAGACACTTGTACAGAAGAAATAATCCAAAAACAAACCTTAGGTTCCCACCAATAAAACCAGGCCATTTCCACTCCTGCCTATATCCAAGGACTGTGCAACAGTAACACAGAATCTATAGAAAACTATACGAGAGAATTTTGCTTTGTGGTAATTCAAGATTACCTACAGTGCTCTCTCTTTCTGGACTAAAAAGAGTTAACAAAAGTGTGAGACTGCAATGAGACTCAAAACTGTAGTCACTCTACAGTCTAATTCAGGGTTTGCATTTATGCAGCTTTTAACACTAGCCTTTCAAGGACAAGGACCAGAGCGAAAACAATTTTCCATTACACCTGGGAAACATGGTTATACATTTTAATGATCAGAGTGCAATGAGATCAGCAGGTTTCAGTTCTCCCACTGTGAATTTTCTAGGCTTGCAGGACTCTGGCAGGGTGAATGGGCTGAGAATAGGTCGGAAAAAGTGGACGCGCTGCCTCTGCAGTGGTCCTCAGAGAGCCTGACCGCCTACACACCCCTCTTGCCATCGCCATTTCCAATTTTCAGCTTGCATACCTAAGAACTGCAGAAAAGCCAGTGAGACAAATACACCCAGTGCATTTGCTCGAGTTAAAAGCAAATGGTTATTGGATCATTATACAGCATGAATTTTTAAGATCGCTTTTGTCAACAAGCCTTTTTTTTTTTTTTCTCCCAGTGGCAAACCAAAGCATATTCAGAGGAAGCAGGGCACTCCAAAAGCAAACATCTGCATTGATGCCGCATGACGGAAGCTGTAAACAAGTTGTCCCTGCAATGTTCTGCACACTCATGCAGCATGAGTGTCTGTGTAAGAGGCTCTGACTGCGGAGCAGGCACAAGGCTGGAGTGGAGAGGCAGCCCACGCCCCAGACCATCTATGCTGGTCAACCCAAGTCTGACATGACATTTCCCTAGGACACCACACGGCAGGGAAAAAAGCCACTGCAGGGCGATTAAAAATCCAGAAACTCGTTTTACCCAGGCCTCGCTCCTCTCATGCTTGCTTCAGGGAATGACTCGAGGGAAATAAAAGATTAAAAATAAAGATCAGTGCCACTCGAATGTAAAGCGCTCTCTGGGCTTTCAATTTCGCTACTTTCGTCAAGTTTCCGCACTCCTCATTAAACACAACAGCTTGCGCAAGTGGAGTTCTGAGCCCTCTCACTTGCTAGCGCTGATGAAGGCAAGCGAGATAAACAAGACAGCATAAATAATGAAAAGAGTCAGGCGTACAGGATTCGCACGCACACACAGAGGGAACTTCAGGGCTCAGGTAATGCTGTATGAGGAGCAAGTCTTTATTGCTGCTCCTTTCCTGAGCAGCAGGAATCTTCTATTGATATTTTATGTTTAAGTGTGTTGTGATGAATAATTGAACAAGGAAAAAAACACCTTTTTTAATTTGACCCCCCACACACCAACCCACAGTTCTACACCGTATGAAACGTATTTACTCGCAGGAACCCTTGACGACCGCAGCATAAACCTGCTGGGAACAGGGTGAAATGGAACTCCTCAGGGCAAACCACACAATTCCTAGTCCTCATTAATAATAGGCATAGTATTGCAAGGACACTTTGGCATCACCTTGTCAGAGCCCTGGTCATAACTCTGTCAGCAGGCAGAAACTGCAGGACCTGAACAAGCAGCATACAGTGCTCTAAGGCCATCACTGACCGCTCTCGTTTTGAATGCTGTGTAAATCACAGCTAAAGGGGCAAAAAAACCCTGTCATCTGCACTCTGGTCCATCAAAGAACCCTGGGGGGGGGGGGGAGAGGCTTGGAATCTTTGAATCACAGGGGGAAGTAACAACACATGACTCATCTGGCCATCAACACGCATTCTTCACCAGGACACGACACAACAAGACACCACTGTAAGACATTTCTGGTACAGTGGAGGTGTGAAGTTAAGGATGAGCTAACGTTGGTAGAAGGCTCCATGTATATTGAAACCATATTCTAACGAGATAAAAGCTGTAGAACAGCTGTGGGATTCATTGCCTCTGAAAATGTAAAAATAAACGTTGAAGCCTTCAAGTTGCCTGAAATCTCAAAATCAGTGCTTGGTCTGTCAACATTCAGTGTTTACGATATGCCCATGCAAACAGATTTTTTTAAACAAGTGAATGACGCTGATTACAGGAAAAAGCTAAGATTATGTTACTGCTTACTGACGTAATGTGGTCAGAACTTCTCAGTTTGGGGCACAAATACTGTAGAAAATTATGCAGATAAATCATGGTCCAAAACCTTGCACTGACCTTCAAAAAGAATGTGCCAAAATCCAGGAAACAATTTAAGCAATAGAGAACCGGGGGATGTACAGACTCGTCTCCTTGGCCTAATTTTATAAAATCAGCTGTGTTATCTAGCTGACTTTTTCAGGCACAGCCATGCATTAATTAGTTTGTTAGGTACAGTCTCCTGTTTGCTGTTAGTCAGAGTCAGCAGATTGTGCTAAGATAAGGCAGGGCCCAGTGAGGCAGGACAATGCAATGGGCAGTTATGCAGGGTGACCTTGCAACGAAGTGGAAAACAAAGCACAGGGTTCTCACGTATCATACCATCATACCCACCCAACAAAATACCTCGGAATACAGTAAATGATGGTATGTATGTTAAGCGAAAATGTGTGTGTGTGTGGGTGGTGGTATGCAGTACAGAGTGAAGGTTCCAGTTTTTGTTTCTAGCATGCTCACCCATTTCTCAATGACAAGATGGTAGGGGATGCTGGTGGTGTGGAAAGTCATTCCATTGAATGTTCACATTTTTTCACACGATTGTAATTCTGAATGATTTCCATTGGTCCATCATAAGGTCACACAATGTAAATACTAGTTGGTGTTTTTTGCGTGTTTAATATAAAAACCTAAAAAAGGTGTTTGGGTGGGGGGATGGTTCAGCAGCAAAGACTTTTTTTGCTTTTCCACATACCAGGTCATTTATTTAATAATTGCCACTTGGTTCCCTCCACAAGGGGGAGAAGAGATACTCTTAAGCTCTTCCTCTCATGTGTCCTCTGATCGGTCATTCATTTTCCACCGCTGGCAGATCACCAAGGATAATATTCACATCCACGCGTTTCAACAGAAATGCTGCATCAGCCGAAAAATTCTTACAGCTATCACCCCCCCCCCCCCCCCCAAACATCAAACCGTGTTTGAGATGCGCCTGAAATATCAACAGCTGATTTTCCTCTGTTCATCAGCAGAGGCTGCAGCCTGTGGGAGGCAGGTTGCTCCCTGCAGTCAGAGCACGTCGCTCCCTGCCACAGCCCACTGACACGGCTCACGGCAGCAGCATGATGATGGGGCTGAAACAAAGTCAATCTGCAGCCAATCCTGGGGACAGTGCAGCATACACACAGGAGGGGCCTGAAGGGGAGGGGGGTCGTCTTAAAATCAAGTAGTAACAGGTAAAACCCAAGGCTGTGTGATATGAACAAAGGTCTGCATTGCAACTGTATGTCTATATATAGACCAAATATGCTAAAACCACACTGGTGAACCTGTGTTGTGACCTGTGGTTAAATCATTTTTGTCTGAATAATGCAGGGCAGTACTCATGCTTGTTGAACCATGCAAGTGCCTATATACATTTAAACAATCCAAAACATGTGTGTGTGCGTGAGAGAGTGCATTCCTTGCTTACAAGCGATTTCTCATAGCACAGACTACATTAATATCAGTATTATGAAGGCCAATATCACAACATTTGACAAGAGCTATTGTGCATCTAAGGAAAGCAGGAAAGCAGTACTTCTCTAAGGAAAGCAGCATTCATATGCAGACATGCAGCAACAGTGATGGAGGATGTGCCTTTTGTGTCAATCACTCATGGCATTCAAGCTCAGGCAGGCTGCACTGCATGTCAGAGTACTATAATGAACAAAGCTTCAGCCTTCAAGATGACAGGACCAGTCTATCCTCTTGCCAGTCTTGACCTCCCTTCAATTGCCACTCTAATGCACTCGCTGAGGAAAGGAGGCACAGGCTCACCAGCCTCCTAATTGATGGATGTCAGCTGGGAGATTGGGGGAGATTAAAAGAGAGGCCACCGGGAATGGCAGACAGCCAGAGAAAATTGGCCAGGGTGACCAGCTCACAGCAAGAATGTGTGAAGACAATGGAGTCCAAACTGCAAAGGTGCGGCCACACAATGTGTAATACAGAATATTAATATTGACTGCAATGCAACATGGCCAGGATGTGGGAATGAAGATGCATAAAGCTCAATGGTCAACAAAAACTGTTTGCAATTTGCATAGTGTGACTATCATTGATTCTACAGCTGCATAACAGACAGTGGAATATAATTTGTCTTCTGGGTTTGGCCGGTTTCCTTCAGTTCCCTTGAGGGTTTGGGAGTGATTTATGGCTGCCAGCTTTGTTTAATAAGGTCTTCAAATTCCATTATAGAGAAGGGAGTTGTAGACTGCAAATTTCTACAGGTCATTTGTAAATGAAGGCAGAAGGCTCCAAAGGTGAGGCAGTTTTCATACATGAAGAATGTAAGGCTTTCTTGATGTTCAAGAAATAAAGACTGGAATACTGTGCACACCAGGCCATATCACAAAACCCAAAACAAATAAGCTTCCTTTTGTGGGCCTGTTAGAGACGGTAAGGCAAAGTAATACATGAAAAACAAATGAGATTTGTAGAGATCCTTTACAAAGTAAATCGAACTAACCACCAGATTACCTTCAGCCAAAATGAGCAGAAAACACACGAATTTAGGCAAACTGGACCAGGATCTCACGCCACACTAAGAAGTTTAATATATACAAACCCTGTTCTCATTAATTAGCACAGGAATGCCAACATGACAGTTATGAGAAGAATCTTGCTGCTTTGGCAGAGCAGAGGAAGTTCTGGGGTGCTGGCAGACACTGCATGCATGGCCCGCTGCTCCTGCACAATGCTGCCAGAGAGGACCTGTTGGCACCCTCCAGACTTCCAAAACCGAGAGAAACAAAGGGCTTTTTCACTCTTCCAGCATATGGTACAATTTGCAGAACAACCAATTCTAGAGTGATGTATCAATCAAGCACATATGATCAGTTTTGACTGACCTTAAATAAGCTTGGACCCACTGACTTATCAGGTGGCTGATGACTCACACTTGAACACAGAACCACAAGTTTTAGCACCAACTGTTAAGCTAAAGCCATGCATCAATTTCAGTCATCCTGGGAGTTTAAGTGTCAACGGTAAAAGAAAAGCTAATCATACAAGACTAATCATAAGTCTGAAATAAGATCAGTGTGGGTGGTGGAACGTGCTCATTCTGTGGCAAATAAAGCCCACCTCTATGCAGAGGCAGAGAGACATGGCCTCTGCAGCATTTTAATGGTGGAGAGAGAGCAGCAGGAGGACGTTCACCTCCAAGAGAAAAGCCAGAAAAGCTCCATTGGGCTGGAAAACATCGGCACAGAAGGAACAAAGCTACAATGTCCACCACACAGTTTTGCGCCACTGCACCTGGGCGATACGTTATCTCGCCAACGCCGGCACAACAAACATCATATCTGTGTGACTTGCTGACGGCATTTAGCTGGACTGTAAATGTGGTCAATCCTTCATTCCAGCGTTCACTTAGAGAAAATGCATTACTGCCTACATTTCGGTCTCAGCTCCGGATTGTAAAATGAGTGCAGTCAAAGTGGGAAATATTAATGGGACTCATGGCCAATGTGAGTGAAATTTCAGCGTAAAGCCACATCAGCCGACATGAAACAACCTAAAAATACCCTTTACTGGGGGATTATGGCAAAACCCAATATAAAACCATGTCATCTTAAAAAAGCTCCTTAGGATTAAATAACCCCCCCAACACTCAGCATGTTGTTCATTTAAAACCGAGCAGTGTCAAATGCAATGGCATGGAAAATCACTTATGTGTTTATGGTACTATATACAAATTACGGGACTATCGGCAGATCATCTAATACCCTCACTAGAGACAGCTGCGAACAGAAGCTCGCTAAAGAGAGGACATAATGATGCTGGATGCACGAACAAAGCTTTAAGCCAGTATAGGGATTAAGTCCTCGTGCACACATACTTGCACGTGCTTATGCACACATACAAACAAATGCAGCCTTATCCCCAGCATATGCAGGGTTAACAAACATTTGTTTGTTCGGCTGACTTGGGCGCAGCTGTGCAACGCAATGCACACGGTCACTTCCTATTTAAATTTTACACTAACGGACAGGCAGAAAGTCACCCATGAAATAACAGTCTTTATCACAGGCATATGGCTCTGTTTTCAAGTGGCCCCTGTGAATTCAGCCATTTGATTCTGTTTTGTATTATGTGGGACAACGCAGAGGACTGCACTTGCATTTCACAGGTAAAAGCACACACGTGTGTGTGTGTGTGTGTGCGCGTCCTTGTATATGCTTCTTAGTGAGGTCTGAATGTCCTCATAAAGATAGCAATTACAGAAAAATCAGTTACAGTGAGGACATGTTGATGGTCCTCACTAAGAAACAAGTGGATTTCTCCACATATTCCACAAAGTTTTTTGAAAAACTAAAAGTGCAGAAAGTCTGTCTTTTGTTTACTGAGGTTAGGGTTAAGTGTAGTGTTACAGAGATACAGTATTACACAAGTCAATGGAAAAACCTCATGGACCTCACTACTATGGCTATAAAAACGTGTGTGTGTGTGGGGGGGGGGGGGGTCCTCTGAAGGGGGAAAAGAGCATGGGGTTGTACAACATGCACAGCACTGAGTGAAAGGGAAATGGACAAGCAGTCTCCACTTACTGACTGACCGAAAGAGACAGAGTGTGATCTGTGCTGTGACCCGTGCAACAGTCTAAAACAGCTCCACCTGGGGCTGGTGGGGCTGGATGGAAAAGTAAGAGAACATACAGGACTGTTTGTGCATTACCTCTGGATTCCCAGTAGGAGTTTATAGGAGATTTGCATCATGTTGGGCTCAAAGATTGCCTGAGGAAATATGTTTCAGAGGAGATAACATTATACAGTTTCAGAAAAGCATGGGCTAAGATGAACAGCCCAGCTGGCCCCCATCATGTATCGTGTCTGTCAAATAAGTTGCTTAAAAAGATTTTCCTTGTATTTCGCATGCCAAAAAGAAGACAAGTCACCCTAAATATTCAACAGTGGGGTCGTGCAGGAGTCAGAGGCGTATGAACAATAGAAATGGGCTGCATTTACACCATGCTTTGCTGATTTGTGAGCATCAACATGTGGGAAATCCCACATGCACATAGATTAGCAAGTGTCTTACTCATGGTAGCTGTGGGCTGTGTGTGGGCATGATCATTTGCATGAGGTGAAAGTTTCAGAGGAAATTTTTTACATGCTGATACTTCTTACAGCAACAATTTAACATTCACTGACCTGACGATTGGTACATGGTGCAAATATCTAAATAAAAGCTAAATGATTGCAAATAAAAAGCAGCGGAGCACACATGAGCAACAATGCACAAACAAATAACTGAGGATCTTTGGAACAAAGGTTTATGTTACAACACTTTATTCTTCCCTATTCATTTATCAGAATAAAGCTTACAGCCATGATGGAATCAATCATGTCTGCTTCTACATTTTACAAAACACTTCTCCCCAACTGGCATCAGTTAAAGCATAACTAGCCAAACGCGTTCCACCGGCTTGCACGGTCTTCCAGTTTGGTTCAGTTAGTGGCATTACCAGCAGGAGTGAGGCACCACAGGGCAGTGGCTTTGGTAAAAACCAATTATCACAGTAAAGGCAATCTATTAATCTCTCGTTCACCTTACAGCCCCCACTAAGTTCCGATGAGGAAATGTGTCCCCATCATGGCAAAACCTGAGCTTAACCACATGCAAATGAACAAAACACAATCTTGTAATACTTCTGCTAAAATTATCTTGATATACCAATCAGATAAACCATTTATACGGAGAATAATATTGCGTGTTATAGTAACAGTCAGAGTATTTCCACATTTTCAATCTGCCTAATAAACTAAAATCATAGCTGATAACTACTTTCACCTAACGGCATATTGCTATAAAGGTAATTCTCAAACCGAGATTTTCTTTAGCAGATCTTGTGAGAGCAATCAGGAAACGGCAATAGAGACATTCTAATCCAGCGTCCTAAACTACATACTCAGAATACATTCTGTAAAACCTCAGACACAGGGTAGACCTCATGAGAACCTTTTGCAAAGCCCTGCAAAACTAGATCAATGCACTCTCAGAACAAAATAAAAATTCCTGTAAAACGACTACTGCAGCTTTACCCAAAAAACCTGATTATAACATAGAAAGAGAGCATGCTACCGAAAAATGCGCTAATTGCACCACTTCACAATTAACTAATTACAAAGGCCAAAACCACAGTTTTCATCAAATCACGGTTAATTGTGCAACTGTTTTTACAGCTGAAGAACTGAGAGAGTGCATGACTGACAGGTGTGCAAGTGTTTTCTCTCTCTTACTCTTTCATTAGGCCATGTTTACGGAGGAGAAAACGCTTTCCTCTAGAGATTTCTGGAGCAATGCTCACCTCAATAATTCATACTGGACAAACTGCAGGAGTAAAAGTGGAAATAAGCCTGGACTCCCAACAACTCAGGGGATGCAGAGCGCCTTGATGCTAAAGCACTATGGAGAGTGATGATGGGGCAGCCAGGGCACAGATGAAACACAGGTGTGGGGCAGACCAGTTTGGGTCACTGTGGGCAGCCTAGCCAGCCAAAGCTTTATTTTCTGGTGGCACAGTTGCAACAGAGGAGGCCTGCAGCAATGGCGTACCATCCCAAGGCTTATACTGACATGACTGATTCCACAGTGCAACATCTGGTGTGTGGACACTCTCCACAGCAGAGGGCCCTGGGTAAGAAGGCAAAGAAGCAGTATGGCCATGCAAAGATGCTCCAGAGGAGGCCAGCAAAGACTCCCTGTCTAATTGAATCATCTGGAGCAAATCACACACAGCCCCCAGCTCCTCTGCACAGAGGAATTAAAGGAGATTACATCCCCAGTCTAGCCCAGCCTGAGAACAATGGTCAGTAATCTGTGCTAATTCCCCCACCTAATCAGGGGTGAGCTGCTCCCAGGCCAGGGGTTCAGCAGGGGGTCCATGCTTGTCATCATTGCCTCTGGTCAAACAGCATCAGCAGTGTGGAATTAGCAGGGATGTTTACAACAAAAACAATTCTCTTAGCGCACTGACAATAATTCTTGCACATTCATTGTATCAACGGCCTAAAGACAAAGTAGTGGATGATACTGCACCTGATACTGAAACCCACCTTTCATCCATAGAAACGCAACCACTGCTCTTGTACACTCACACTCTTTCCCTAATCAAACCTATATTAGGACTTAACTGTTAAGTGACTGTCAATTGGCCATTTTATTTATTTCTTTTTGAGTGACTTATAACAAACAACTTGAGCATATATAATTTCATATTTATACAGGACTCATTGGGATAAACAGCCAGGTGCTTCTTATTCTGTAACGCTTTATTTAATGCAGGTAATTTAAACAGATCACTGATTTTATGCTTAAGAATTTGAAATGTCTATCAGAAGAGAACGGATTCGTTTTTGGCATTCTGGGGACAAAAGACCCTCTCTCGGCAGTGTGGAAACCCTTCTTGACCTTGCTTAGTAGTTCTTAACATGTGTGGGTTCTGCTGGTGTGTGCTAATCAAAGTGATTAGTTGATTGTGATTAGTAGTGTGGTCTGTTTTTCTTTCCTTTTTTTATTTTAATTTTATTTCCTAAAATTCTATTTCAGCTTAAGTAAAAACAAGGTTGTTGTGTGACCCATTAAAGAGCAAATGGTGTCATTTATACTGCAGCTTTGGCTAAAAGACAGTATTCCAAATGTACTAGTGTCATTTATGTTCTTGTTTAGCCAACATAAGATGCATTTCACAAACCAGGCTTCGACGGACAACCACGGGTCTTCGGTAGCACTGTCCTACGAAGAATCACTGTTTGTGTTGCATAATTCGAAACAAATGGTACATTAAGAATACTTGGTCATACCATCAGGAAGGAGCGGGCGCACAGCTATCACTCATGTAAGTGAAAGTAAACTGCTAAACATAAATAGTGAACGACCTGAATGATTAGAAAAATGTAACTTGCAGACAACTTGTGTTTCCCTTAGCTTTAAAATGAGAGAAAAGAGGAAAATAAGAGCATTTTAGCACTTGATCTGTAGTTTAATGTTCTCCTGCAAGCTAAAAACATTGCATTTCACTCCCTGCATTCAAATTACACCCATAGACATACAGGTCACGGCCACTTTGAATCAGTCATAAAATCGATGCATTCCTATAATTTACTTGCCTAAATGAATTAACTGAATTTGTAAATGAATTACAAAAAGATGCACACAAATCACATGCACATCCGATGCCTAAAATTAACAGAAATATCAAAACTGTCTAAACCAATGGAAAAAAAGACTGGCACATAGGGTAAAAAGTTCACTTCTCCCTGCACTAGCATTGTGAAATCAATTGCTTTTACCATTGGTGATAGACTGCATTAGTTAATCCTTTCAGAGCAAGGAAGCAGCAGGAATCAGCAAGCTAAAGGCAGATTTGACTATAAGTATGACTGGCCTGTTTTATATTCTTTGGGACAGGTAGCTCCCAGACAGTGGTGAATAATCGCTGCCACTGCTGGCATGATAGGCAGAACTATTGAGAATTCACTGGCTCTATGCTAATAAGCAGTCTCTGCACGACAGCACTCACTCCCTTTGTAAGTTCCAAGCAGACGTCTACTTAAGGAGCATTTTGTCAGTTGGGCATTTCATTAATTCAGCCATATGTTAGGGAATATACTTCTTATGACCGTGTCAAAAGTTTCATGTCCTCGATTAACGCTCATGATCAGCGAAGTTAACTAATAACTGAATGAGTTTGCTCTTTTAAGCCCTTGCCTCTAGTGACCGGCATCAGTGGGTGAGTCCAAGTCAATTTTTAGTCTTGGGCATCAATCGACCACTTCCACTTTCTTTGCTTGAGATGACAGACAAATCCTTTTCCTCAGGGGGAACCGGTCACTAAAGCGCTGTGCAGTCTCCTTTTAGACTCGTTCCACTGCAAACAAAGCACTCTCTCAACAACTACATCCAGCTGACACTCTCGCCAAGCACGGATCCAACATGAAAGAACTCATTTCTATGGAAATATGGAACCAAGTAATAAACCTTCGGAGGTTTTCCCAGTAAAGGCACTTTAATCCATTTACATTTTTTGGAATGCGGAAAGGCTCAAAGCCACTGATATATAGGCCAAGCTGTTCAAAGATTTCTAATAATTTAAAAGTAAAAAAAGAGACAACATAATTCTCTGGACGTACTGAAAATTCACACAGTCTTGCATTAACAAGCTGAATGCAGTCTTTACTTCATAAATTTAGACATCACAAATGAAGCGGGCAAAAGATACAACTGGAAATCTTGTGATTAAAGTAATGTACAGAAAATGCATCCTTGACCTCACCTCCCATCCCGACTCATGCATGAAAAATCCAGGGGTAAGGGTCGCTGGGTATTGCCCTTTACAGGAGGTACATGTAAACACGAGTTCTTCCAAGTGTTTGTCCTAGGGATGAATGATGGGTATTGGAATCGTACCAGCATTGACAGATAACTGCTTAAAAATAATCGTCAGCATCAGTTTATATTTTAACACACCTGTATTGGATGCTAAATGCTGGGCCAGTGTGATAAATATGCAGTTTCAATGTGCATTTGTGCTGAGTGATGTGCTCGGAAACCCACAGGTACTATGGGGTTTTATGCACAGATGGTGAAGAAACATCAGCACAAAGATACTAGCGATGCTCGGGGGACGAGTGTCATTATGTGACAGCATCGTGGCAGTTCTCGGCACTCCTTTACGCTGTAACAAATGGCTACGACCATTTCTCCCGCCCCCACCCCCCATCCCCCCCATGTGAATTTCTGCCCAAATGAATACCGGGCTCATTTCTCTCTGCAAGGTTGCTGTTGCAAAAGTTTCACTCGCTGCCTCATTAAACAGCAGGCTGCACGCAAAAATGTTCACACTATGCTTTGTCACCCTGTATTAGGCACCCAGCCGAGCATGTAAAGCCTGCAATGTGTCTAATATAACATGACCACTCTTCCCTATGGCTGCTTCAAAATCGGTGTATGAGCATAAGCAGCCTGCCCAGGTCCCCACTGACCACCTGCACCAAGCCTTTTCTGTTAGAATACCTGAGAGAATTTGTTCAAAAAAGAAAGAATTAACATTCAATAACAGCACGCAGTCTGAGCATGAGGAGCTAAGCAAAACGAAGGAATTTGAGGCAGTGTAGAGAGGAGAAAGAGAGGGAAAATATGGCAGAGTGAAGCAGGGCAAGCAAGACATGCTCACCATAGATGCCCTTAAGTGGGTCTGCATGGTTACTGCTGCAGAAACACCCAGTGCTGATAAGGTGAAGAGGTGGTCATACAGCAGACCCTCTTAGTCAACTTGTAGACACTCAGATCAGGTCAGATGCACTATGTTTGAAAGTACACAGAGACACAGAGACATGGAGACACCTTCCATAATCTTCACAGAAAAACTAAAAAGTATGGGACACTATGGAGATGGTGCCCAAGAGTCTAAGGTCACCATACTCCAATGCCACACACCTACTACAGGGATACAAATACCCCAAGGCTGTTGGAGTAGAGTTTGATATCTAGAACCTATCATTCAATTATGGCTGAATGCAAAAATCCTCACAGCAACACAGTAATGGCAGTAGTGGCCTAGAGGGCAGTAGTGGCCTAGTGGTTAGGACATTGTGCTAGGGACCTGAAGGTCGCAGGTTCAAGTCCCGGCTCAGGCACTACTGAAGTACCCTTGAGCAAGGTACGCAAGGTACCCTCCCACTACACTGCTCCACGTCTTGGAAGTCGATTTGGATAAAAGCGTCAGCCAAATGAATAAATGTAAATGTAAATGCAACACGTGAACATCTAGCCAACTCCAAAAATCAGAGGTTCATTCTGCAGCAAAAGGGCGACAAACTTCTTACTAATACTCAGGCTGTCCAAATTATCCAAATACTCTTCGGTTTGCTTCTCTGTTAAGTATTTGTAATCTTTGTCATTTTCAAGCAACAGAAATACAGCTCCAGATGGAAAAAATTAGCTACTTGGCAGCAAAAGCAAACCCGGTTCTCTGTGAAGAAATCACAATCACAAGCTTTTGCCAGATTTGGTGTCAATGAATAGCAGCCTTCACACACTCCATTACTACAGCGGCTATGAGTATTCAGAAACACATTTGAAAATCCCAGGAAGCATTCTAAGGCTTAAAAATGCTGTTTAGGCCAGCCATAATTAATTCCCTTGATCTCAGAAAACATAAAGGACGAGGAGGCAGATTCAGAATGCTTTCAAAAAAAAAAAAAAAATGCATCTCCAATTGTAGTATTGATTTTATTTTACTGTAACATTTGAAGACTGCAGCTACACTTTACACTGTGTGACTCTCTCAACGTGAAGAAACCAGAACAAAACTGATCCAAAATGAAGGTAAAATGCAAAGAGTGAAAACCGAAATGCACTTCACAAAGAAATCAATGGCAAAAAAAATTATTTCAATCTTTTTTTTTTTTTCAGCCAAAATGTACTATGTACATAAAATGCAAGTTCTGACATTAGTCATTCTGGTAAGACTCAACCCATTTCAAGCCTTCACTATTGGCACTGCCTCAATCAAACATGATTAAGACACAATAGCATAACAGGATGAGTGCTAGAAGGCAAAATCAAGTGATAATTTATGATCTTGTAATTATTTCTCAAAGCCACTGCAATAAAATCAGTTTCACCCAGGTTGTTTCAGACAGAACGAGAGATAAATCATTGAGTGCAAACTCCTTAAAATGATTCCCCCTACTCAGGAGCAAAACAAGCCACAAGGCCTTCTGAGACAAAGCGCAAACAGATAGCCCGCAATTACCTCACGAAACACCGCCCCCCCCCCCAACAATCTCTTGGGTTCACTTTGTCTTTGCATGAAATGAAATTCGGTGTCAGTAGAGAACCCAGCAAATTCTTTAGTGCTTCTTCTTCGGATATTCTTTTTTTTCCTCTTTCTAATGACAAATGGAGCAGAAAGCACCCCCTCGGGCACCGCAAAGCAGGAAAAAAGCTCTTTTTGACCTTTTGTGCTCACATGTCATGTAGCCATCTGACAGCTGAGATTATAATTAAAGGGTGGTTCATGATATGACCTCCTTGGAACAGGGAAACCGTGCTGCTTGAAATAATCACAAAAAACATTGTGTTCTCGCTCCATACAGGGATAACGAAAATGCCAACTGGCAAGAAAATGTGACACTGGTATCATGACAGTGTACAGACATGATGATGCATTATAGATAAACAGACAGAACCACGGGAGATGAAACATGATACGTATGATGAAAAACAACGAAATAAATACTGTTACGTAAGCAAATGTATCATGTGAAAAGGAACTCATTCATTCATTATCTGAGCCGCTAATCCCAATGAGGGTCACGGGGGTGCTGGAGCCTCTCCCAGCGGTCACTGGGCGGACGGCGGAGAAATAGGAATCAATCTGAGGGCCTCTCGCTTTCAGACAACAGCGCTAGCCACTGCAACGAAGTGCCGTCCCTGAAACAAATACACTTTATGACAGACAGACAAACAAATATATAGACAGACAGACAAAGACTTGTCAAAATCAACACTGTGGAAGGTTGAAGGTAATTAATTCATTATACTGGAAAGAAAACCTGCAGCCATAGCAGAATATAGAAGACTGGACACCCCTTTTAAAGAGCAATGTACTGAAATGCCAGTTGAACGATCATTCCATTCTTTATTGCTACAGAAAAAAAACCTCACATACGAGTATAAGAGTACAAGTGCCTCACTATAGTTTCCCGTCCAAATCAAGGACATTACGAAAAGCCTAGGTCCCTTAGGAATCAAAGTGCATTAGTTTGCACTAAAATCCCACTCTTCCCTGAAGCAAACAGCAGAGCACTATACAAATCCCCTCCTATCCTTTTCTATCTCTTTAGTACTTCTGTCAGAACAGTGAGTGCGAAAGAGAGAAAGAGAAAGCATATGAACAGAAAAGGGCTAGCAAATGTCAGTGGGCTGATAGATGTTTAAGTGCATAAGAGAAGTAGCCCAGGCACCGGAGGGAAGGAAGGGGAAAGAGAATGAGAAGGCAAAAAGACCCTGCGACAGCAGCTACAACATCCACAGCCTGAGAGGTCAAAGGAGTGACATGTAAAGTTAAGGAGATTACACAACCAGAACACTGAGAGCATGTACTGTGACAAGCAAAATCCGGATCTAAGTGCTGTGTGGCCAAGCAAAGAAGGTGCCAGCACGTACTTATCAGTCAGAAGTGCATGCTGTGCACACAAATTTGGGGGGCAGGGGTGCTGAAAACAACTCAAATTAGGCTGGTTAACAGTTCGGTTGTGTCAGCAGCCTTGCAAAACACTCATCTGGGTCTGTGCACAATAAGCACACCCGAAAGTTACAACCATGACGTTGGTAATTAAAAAGCAGATTTTTTTTCAGAAAAAAGTTCTTAAAATAAACAGCAAATGAACAAACACTGGGTCATGTGAAAAGAAAGCAGGCACACAAAGCTGCCTTTACATTTAAATAATCATTCTCCGTCTGGCGAGGACCGGTAGACATGACAGAACAGACTCCTTGTCTTTTTATTTCACTTCCTGATGGCCCGTTCTCCCGCCAAGAGATCTCAACTATTTTCTGAATGAGCAGAGGTGTCTGCTATCCAAAGGAGCAATTACACACAAAGACAGACAGAGAAACAGGCAGACAGATGTCCTTCAGAAAGAGTATGAGGGAAAGAATAGGTAGGGGAAAGAGAGAGATAGAGAAAGAGATAGAGAGAGAATTGTTTTAGGTTTTCTAGGGGAGGCAGCATGTGGGGGATCCAGATTTTCTCCTTGCCCTTGGTATCAGCCAAGACTTCACTCAGTCATCCCCAGAGTGTCCACATCTGACAAGTAGCTTTGGAGGAGCGCTGACACCTGCTGAGATCTAAAATGATCCCGAGTGTGCTTCTTTACTGCCAGCAGTGCATGTGTGTTAACAAAGACCTGAGGAACGTATTTTTAATTGAATCAAGCAACCAATTCAGGTTCAGATTTAAAAAGGCTGAACGAATGTGTCTGGTGGCTCAAAGAACCTTCCTGCCTAAAGGCAAATGTGGGACATGATTATAGTAACCATTCGGAGAGTATTTATTAAAGATATTAAAGGCAAACTTCTCAGCAGTGGAACGAGCAGGCTATGAAAACCTGGGATAGGTTCTCTGGCTTAAGTCCAGTCATTAGGATTAATATCCAGTTGAGCCACTGTCTGAAAAAAAAAGAAAACTAACATATGCCACCAAAATTTTACAGACTACCAATACTTTAGACGGTTACCAACTGTACCAATGACTGTGTGAAACAAAGCATTTGTCACAAGATGTATGTGTTGTCTGGATCAGGGAATGCATTCACTGCAGCAAATTACCCATCGCTGTCATTCAGGTTGCACTGGTGTAAAATCGGAGTGAATTTGATTAGCAAGCAAAACTAAGTTGAAAAATTTTTACATATTGCAACGGACAACCTTACAAGAACCAGTTTAGTATGTTATGGCATGTGGAGGCAAGAATAACAAGGCGCTGCCAGCTAAAGGCTCCATGCAACATGAAGAAATGTAGAATATTAGTATAAGATGTACGGGCCTTATTGTCTTCATCAACACTAACTGTTTGTATGTCACATGACCATAGCTGAGGCAAACAGACACCTATATATCATCATTTACACACTCGATCTTTGAGCTAAGCTAGGCATAATTGTTACCATTAGGTGATGGGCTTCCCAGTCAGGCTTTCAGTGCCTTATCTGTGCCAGTGTAAATGTGTGTTTGAGATGGATGGCAACCTGTCTGGAGTGTTACTTTGCTTTTCTGCCCTGCAAGTGCTGGGATAGGCTCCAGACCCTAGTTAGGGTAAGCAGCTCAGATGATGAAGGAAGGAAGCAAATCCACAACTACACTCACTACTGTAGGAGAACCAAACTGGCTTGCTGTTTTTGCAACCACTGCCCAGAGCAAAATTTCACAGAGTGAATTTCACAAGGGCTTTACTTCAGTGGAAGTCTCCACATTAGGCTGCATCAGTGCAAAAATGCCAGAGCTAGAACTACGCTGAAAATAATGACTCTAGTAAACACTGGTGGCCAAAGTTTTAAAGACAATAAATCACATCTGAAGCAAAATCATTCCTCTGAAAGGTCAGCAATAACTCAAGTGTCTGAATCCCTCTGAGCAACAGGTATTTCCCCTGGCCCAGGCCTAATCATCATTTATGAACTCCCAAAAGCGCTGTAAGGAGAACAGAATGTCACTTTGCATAAACTAAAGTTGGGAAAGAAAAGGGAGACTCTTGTTTTCAATTATTCAACACATAAAAACCTTCAAATATGCAAAACATCTCAGAGGAAAAAGTGATGCAAGTTAAAACATTCTTCAGCTGAATGGGAAAGACCCAGCACAGAAGTCTTCAGCGAATGCTAAGATACACGTATCTGCAATTATAACTACATTCAAAACTGTATTCAGCATTCAGATTACAACACATCCTATTCAACAGTCGGGACTTTGCAGAGGATAAACATCTTGGCAGTATCACTGGCAGCCAAGAGCTGTGTAGGAATTCCTGGGCAATTTGCTCTTTGTGGTTTAAAGTACACACTTGGCATTAGCGTATGCCCAGATCCTCATGGGGAATGTTTGTTTCCAATGAAGGCCCTCAGTGACTACCTTTGTGCCCCCCTGAAGTGCTGTAAAAGAGCCCAGTCCCCTGGCTTGGGCGTCTCAAAAGCCAAGGAAAGGAAACAAGTGCTCTATAAACCTCCCCTTGGAGAGCAGCTCCATAGAGACCGCTGCAAATTATCTGACAAGTGTGGCATGTTGCCCCAATTAATTCTTCATTGAGGTTACACGCATTCGGACATATTTCACGCTTCTGTTTTGCAAGCTAGGAAAGCAATTTGGGTCAGTTTGGTGTCTTTGGTGTCAAAATTGTGCCTTGTAAAGTGCTAATGAGAGATTAAAGAAGGGGAGAGCGATTTGCTTGCTTTCAAGATTAAAATTGCATGGCATATGTTCATAGAAAAGAATAAAAGAAACATTACTCTACACACCACTGCACTGCTGTGTTCAGCATCACCCTTAAAACAAGGCCACTTGAACTTATATAACATATATTTATATTATAATTACATAGAACATCATTTGTATGCTGATTGCTTGCATTCAACACTGTATCATGGTCCTGTTCTGTTCATCACTTAGAACTAGTAGGTCTTGGATTCTGTTGCCTTTCCTGTAGCAAAGGCTGCTTTTTTTTAGCATAAACACCTTGGATTTTTATTTAGTTTTTTCAATACTTGACTGATGCACAGCAATATCAAAATCATATCTGAATATCTGCAGACATGTGTTTCAAAAAAATGGCATCATACAGATGTTTAGATTTAGCCAAAATTTTAAACTGATATTTAATGTATTTATTTGTTTATCTAGAACTTTTGGGCAACACTTGGATCCTATGCTAAAATATCTGCATGTTCCTTTATTGCACTATACGTGTAATCGTCTACAAAGACTTATAATGCATTTTATTAATACATGAGAGAAATAAATTACAATGTGTTGTAATATCGCAATGCTTTCTGTAAAATGTAACAGAAATGTAAAAAAACGCAATAATATTGTATTGTGGCACAGGTGTAAGTGAAAGTGACTATTTGTCATTGTGAACATATTCAAGCACCACAACCAAATGTGACCTCTGCATTTAGCCCATCACATGTGCATACGGTGAGCAGCGGGCAGTTATCAACAACACCTGGGGAGCAGTGTAGAGGGATGGTTTCTTGCTCAAGGGTACCTCAGTAGTGCCCGGGCCAGGACTTGAACCTGCGACGTTCAGGTCCAAAGGGCAAGGTCCTAACTACTAGGCCACCACTGCCCATAAGGTATGTGTAACAGACGATGGTTATCAGGATAGTACCATAATATCATGACGGTAACATAACATTGCCTCTTTAGCAATTACCACCCCCTGGTTCCTATATCGGGGCGTCTCTAGCAAGCACCACTAAAGTTCTCAGTTTTTATTTCTCCTTTTAACTCCATTGTCCAGACATGAAGGGCAATGGTATTAACATTACTGACACTATTAAAACCACTATTTGTTTGTGCTGTAGCACAGAAGTTGAGAATAAGAAACATAAGACCATAAGGAATATGAAACTCATCTACACTCACCACTTTGAACTCCCTGGAATCAAAGTCTTGCTGTAAACTTCCTGAAATTTTAATATCAGGTAGTTCTCCACCTACAGCTCCAGAAGCACCCAGCTCTCAAAAACCCTTTACGTGTACTACACCACAACATTTCCAACACCTCTATTCTGATGATTTCTACTTACACGTCTGTCACAATCATTTAAAGCGATGCTGTACCAGACCAATCTGACCCTTTTAACATTACAGCTAGTTTCCCCAAAGTATAGCATTTTTATAAAAAGTTTACATATTTCATTTTGCTGTGATAATATGCACAAGATGAAATCCCCACAATTAGGTTACATCCTGCACCACTGTAGTGATATATGTATTTCATATACTGTAAAGGAGGTTTCATCATTTATTGGCCATGCAATAAAAACAAGGGAGATGATCAAGCTAAAAAGCTATTCCAAACCCTGCCCCTGCATATTAGCTATATGAGTCAATGTGCCTGAGGCGCAAGCTTCCTTCATTGAAAAACGTGTTTCTGGGAAACATTATTTATTTTACAAGGACGTCATTTCTTAAAACAGCATTCTGAAGCACAGGACCTTGTGTAAGGACGTATATAAGAAATGTCATCTATATGAACGTGTGGATTCTTAACAGAAGCCTTTAAAAGCAGGAACAGCCAACGTGGAAGCAGTCAGTTAAGATAAGTAAGGATCTGCTTAGTGTAGTTAGTTAGTTCTAGAGCGGGAGAACAAAAATGTAGAATTGTACTAAGCCTTTGGGTTTGAGAACAGATTTATTGGAATGAGACAATGAGATAAAATATTTCTATCAAGACATCATACTCTAGATGCCAGAGCCAACAGATCAGGCCAGCTGATTTTCAAATGTACTATAATGCCTTTATTTTCAGAATCCATGTTAGCAATATTTTAACTTTTTTTCTTAGTAGTCAATAAATCACTCCATGTAAAACATTACGCCATCATCATATTAAAGATATCAATAATATTTATTATAGGCACTTCTTGTGAACTGCGACTATCTGCTAAAGGTAATACAAATCTTACACAGAATTAAACTTTTCTGTAAAATTACACTAGAGAAACTTACAGTAGTGTCTTTTTTATTAACTAGACAGTTTGGGTTACTTATTAATTACTTATCAAAACAAAAAATTACCATTGCTGATTGACTGCGATATCAGTATACATTGCCCACCACAAGCTGCTTCTTGTAAATGATTTACTTTAGAGTGCACATGGATTTGGATTGCTGAAATCATGTGTCTTCTGATGTCACAGGTCTTTTTTAATTGATAAGAGAGCTGTTTCCACAGTATATCCTCTAAGCATCCTATGGAACAATACCATATGGTCAGAAACTAATAGAGTAGGTAGCCTTTGCCCTTCTAAACCGGTCCTGGTTCAAGGAAGGGAGTTACTATAGTGGAGCAAAATGAAATAGAGGCTTAAATAAATGAAAAACTGAGACGTAGACTATACATATCAGAAAGTTTCATTCAGCCTATTGGTTGCCAAGCTACACCTGATATAATAACATTCTTTTCTATAGCCTAGAAAAGCCCACAGTGAAAAATCAGAGCTTACTGAAATGCACATGATTTTCTTATCTGCTACAAATCTAATTCAACACTTCACCTCTGCTGCACAATGGGAAAGAATACTGATGGTAAAAGCTCTGAATTTTCAGCTGCTTCTTTTTCAGTAGCCCTGGAACCCTCAATTGCAGGCGACGAGGCTCAATTCTAATTCTAGGAGCAAGCTTCGCTGCTAATCATGCCAGCTCAATGGCATAACTAAGCTAGTCTTCGCACTGGTATTGCATTTACAGTGATAATCACACCTCTGTGGGGAAGGACCACTGACCTGTATTTCCTCAAAGGCTTCGTCGATGGTGGTCACCTGGTGCTGCTCGTGTAAGGCCGGCTCATCACAGAAGAAGCACACCAGGCTCTTGTCACTGAGGCAGAAGAGCTTGACCTTCTCGTGGTCCTTGCACGGGTAAGAGCTCCTCTGGGCATTGAGGATGGCATCCAGCGGGAAAGCAGAGTATCTCTCCACGATGTTGGAGAGCTTGAGGCTGGGCGAAAGAAGCGGGTCCGTGAAGGTCCTCCTGCACTCCGGGCAGTCCCGCGTACCGTGGTGTTCCTGCCTGTTCCAGTGCTCTGTGATGCACTTTCGGCAGAAATAGTGTTCGCAACCAAAACTAACTGGGTCTTGGTAAATGCTCAGACAAATGGAACACAGGAGCTCGTCCTTCAGACAACAAGCCATTTGCATGTATTTAGGGGCCGGTGCATGCAGTGTGCAGGAAGCCCAAATTGCACCGTTGGATCAGCTGTGTCTAAAAAAACGTTCTGCTAAAAACACCCTTGATAGATCGGAAAACAGCTGGCCTTGAAAAATGTTGTTTGCGCTTCTTCAGGTTTGCTCCTCCCTATGCTCCTTCAGACTGCCTCTTGTTCTTTGAGTTGTTCTGGTAAAACAGGCAGAAAGGGACAGAAAGGTAATGTGTTGTGTTGCAATTATCAGACAGGTTACATGCAGTGTCAATCTCCTTAAGTTTTTTTAAAAGCTGTAAATAAATCAATTGTCAATTGTACCAAATGTAGGTCCTTCTCCGAGCTGGATTACAGACAAAGGACAAAAGCAAAAAGGTGGAAGCAAATCGTGGGAGTATGAGGCAGGGCAGATCATCTCTATTTACCACTACCACTTTCATTATCACTGTATGGAATGGCAGGGCTCGGATGGCAATACCTCACCAAGCGCTCACCAAGTCACTCAGCAAAGAACGTCAAGCAGACATCCGCCAAGAGGCAATAATTAACTGAATTTTTAACTAGAAAGGAGGCTAAACTCCCCAGTTAACAGTGACCATAACACAACCCCTTTAGACAACCAGCGTTAGCTGAGACCTGCTCGTCTTTCCTGCTCACCGACGCATCTGCGCTTCATCCTTATCGCTATAACTGCCGCTGCGTCTGACATGAACTACAGCGAAGTTAAGACGAGCTTCTGAACGAGGAGAAGGACGTTTTCTACTTTTGTGTTACGCTCATTCATTTATTTGTGTGCTTCGAACCTAGCTGACTAGCTCGCTAACTAATTAGCTGTGCAGCTAGTTGACTCGCTAGCTGGCTAATGTGTAAACACGGCTAGCTGCGAGATACATACCCACCGCTGCCGCCGCGCTGAAATATTAACACTCGTTAAAGGTCAGCTCCCTTACTCTGGACACTTCTGACACGTTATATGTCTCAAAGAAGCTCCCGTCTGCGTTTTCACATGACAGACATTTATTTTTCTGTATAACTACTATTTTCAGACAACTTCAGCCTGTAGTGTGAACTGCTCTCTGCTGTCGCTGCTCCTGAAATCCCCAACTGAGCGCAAGGGTGGCCAGGGAGGAGCGGAGCACAGCAACGGCGCAAACCAATTCTCTCCAGAGGGGTGTCTTATGAGAGACACAAGCAAACTGGCAAAATGATTTCGACATTACGCTCATCCGACGTTATTAAATGAAATCAAGACTTTTTTAAAGTACGAATAAGATATGATTCGTTATTCACTTCATAGAGTGAGTTTCAAGAGCAAACGTCCAGAGAGGAATGCACCCCCTCTGGCGCGCTAAAGGTATGTTTCCATGTGCACCGTCCTTTTCCAAAGTCCTAAAATGAAAAGTCACTGTCAGTGTTTGGCTAAAGGGATGTATTTGGAACGACACACACATAATATAACATTATTATTTAAAACAGAATTTGATTTAGTTTTTTTAATTATAATTTCAGGTAACTGTTTCAGATAGTTTTATTATTTGTGGTTTGAAATTATAAGAAATTATTAAACTATTTGAAGAAAAAAAGTCCTTATACATTTTGCTTATATCTCTTACTATACACAGATCAGCCACTATTTTATTGTACATTTTAGGACATTTAATTTTTAACATTTCAGTTGTTCAATATTCTGTCTGCTGCTGCATCTTTTACTGTGTATATTTACACTACTCACAATAAGTTAGGGATATTGTTATTTGCTTTTCCTAATTGCTCTGAATTTTAATGAAATAAGTAAAGCTTGACAGCGACGTCTCATGCTCCTTACTAGCCTCATGATGTTGTCCTGAGGCAATGTATTCCACTCTTCCACAAGTGCTACACGCAGTTTTGCCAGGTCATGTGGGGGTGGGGTATGATCATGCAGTCTCTGCTTCACCTGGTCCTAGACGTGCTCTATGGGGTTCAGGTCAGGGGACCTTGATGGCCATACCATATGAGGCACTCCAACTTCCTGAAGTCAAGCTGTGACAATTCTGCCACGATGTGGTGGAGCA
>JBBPDA010000132.1:11418811-11440618 GCA_037974385.1 Arnoldichthys spilopterus | reverse complement strand
TGTGCTATCTGTCACTGTTAAAATAAACCTACCATTAAAATGATCCTGTTCTGAGACTTTTCATTTCTTTGTCATTGAAAAAACTTACAAAATCAGCGAGGGGTCAAATAATTATTTCCTCCACTGTATCTATAAATCCCATTAGCCTTAACAACAACTTATCTGTAGAGCAATGGAGCACCATCAAATACCTCTGGCTTGAACTGGGGTGGAGAACGAATCATCCAACATTAGGACCTTATTTCTGCGCTGCTTGTTGCAATCAAATTCTCAAAGCATTGTTATAATATCATAAAACGTTCCAAAAGCAGTAGAGACTGTTACTGCAGCAAAGGGTTGACAGTTGGCCTATAAATACCCTTGATATATGAAGAAATGTTAAGTATTTGGACATAAAGTATATATTTTTTGTTAATAACATTCTGGCCTTCGCATTACGCTCTGCAAAAAAGCCCATTAATAAATGCCAAACTTTTGCTTCATTGAACGCTATGACCGCTTTGACCAACAAGCCTTTCCAGACAGCTTTTCTGGTGAATTTTGATGATTTATGTCCTCTAGTAAACATGATCTGAATCAGCATAAAGAAGGCCAATCTCTTATCCATGTCACATCATGGCTTCATTGGGTAAATAGTTTGACTAAGTGAGCTTCTAAGGAACATTAGCAATCAGCTGCAGTGACTGGATATACACTGCCTCTGTGATCTGATAATGACTTTTAAGGACTACTGTAAGGGGAGCTGAGGCTCCCCCTAGAGGGCATGCAAGGTCGGCCTCTCTTGAGTATTAGGTGCCACGCCCCTCCCAGGTGGAACTCATCAGGGCAGGTCTTTAAAGGGGAGTCAGACCGGCAAGAGGGTGCGAAGTCTCGTCAGTTCTCTGCGATTCTGAGCGTTTCTATAGTGTATTTTGGATTTCTGGATTTTGACTTGGTTTGTACTTGGATTCTGACTTTTGCTTTTGCCTCTGAGATCTGTTTGCCGTGTTTTTGACTTTTGCCTGGATTTTTGACTTGCCCTGTCTTCCCTTTGATGTACCTGTTCGCCGTGTTTTGACCTACCTGCCTGGACAACGTTTCTAAATCGGATTGCCTTTGACACATTCTGTTTGCTGTGGTGTTTGACCTTCCTTTGGCTACATGGAGTTATCATTAAACATCATCAATTTTACCTGCGTTTGTCTCCTGACTCACTACAGTACATGACAACTACAGAACAACCAATGTGATTCACTGCATTTTAACAATGCCATTATTATCTTAAGAGTTATGACCTACACATACATTATTTATTGATTTTATAGATGGATTTGTTACCTGTTCCCACTGGTCATTCCAATTTAAAGTAGACTGCAACCACCACGAAACATAGACAGTTATGCAAAACGAAAAAGGACATTGCTAAAATAAGAGTGTTATAATTCTGTTACAATAATTCTGACAGGTTCTTACCAGCTTGTTCTCAGCCTTGGCTGAAGGCACCAACCCTGTATCTGGTCTGCTCTCCACTGAGCTTTTTAGATCAAGACTGCTCATCTGGGAGGCTGCTTTCACACTGGAGTTGGACCATCCAGACAAACAGTGCTGCAACAGTAACAATCCTCAATTCAGGGGACTGAAGGATATTTTACAAAGCAGGATTCAGGATACCTTAAAGCAGTTTGGAGATTTGAAGACTTCTTTGGTGAAAATATGTTAACACTACGCACACCCCAGAAGAATGTTGGAAATATTAACATGGAATTTCTTGAGTGCAGTACGTCTCTCTTTTGCCTTAATGACAGCATGCAAGTGACCTGGCAGAATTCACATTTTTGATACAAAAGTATCTAAGGAATAGATCAAAATCAGCAGAGTGTTGTGTCAACACAAATGTTGATTAAAGGAATAAGACTTAAAAAACAAATCAGATTTTTATGTAAATGCGCCCACACACACACACACAAGCATTTGTGCAAGCACACGTGTGGAGGCACAAATCTTGACCAGGAAAACAGCAGGTTTACTGAATTTAAAACTGCAAATGCCTCAACAACGGCAGGGAAAACTCACAGAGGGCAAACCAAGACTGTCTGATGGATCAAAACTACAGCGACGATGGGCTTTGTACTGGTACGCAGGCAGAAGCGTTGATCGAGGAATACTGACCCTGTTACACACAGAATATTAAAGTGAACTTTTAACCTTTTCATGAGACAAACACAAAAATCCTGGAGCAATCTGAGTTTACAGTCTCACCTAACAAAGGCAGGTTCATTCTCAGAGTGTGGATGCTTGTTTTTGGGCATTTTGCATATGGGGCATGCCGTCTGAGGATCCAGAGGAGTGGCAAACAGACGACTGTTTATTCGGAAGCAGAATGTACCTAAGGATCAAACACAAATGTCAATAAAAATGATTGTTAACAGGCTCATATCATGTTTTTTTTATTATTAAAAAGAGTTTGATGTACTAGGTTGTACAAATTTTAAAAATTCTCTTTCCAGTCCATACATCCTATGTATTTGTAAACAAACTACAAAAATGAAGCAGTTTGAATTCACTGAATTTGTGATGTCAAAACACATTTATAAATATCCACTTTTTCAGCCTAAAGCAATTTAGCTATACCCAGTCAGACTGAAGTTATAAGGTGTTTTTGCACTGCACTGCCTACTGAACAGCCAAAGTGACCAAAAAAAATATGGAAATGGTTGTGCACAGTAAAAAAAAATGTAAAACATGGGCTCCTTAAACTCTGTTTCAGGACCATATTCAACCCCTCAATCCAGAGCTGCAATTTCCACAGTGCTATACTGTTCAAATGAAGTTACATATTTAAAAAACAGTGATTTACAGATTCATTGTAGGTTGTAAAGAATGTTTTTTCTTTTCTGTTGAAATAAGATCATACGTTTCATCAAATTCAAATCATAATCTCCTCTTCTACGTGCAAATACAAATGTGGTATGTACTGAATGTTTAGAATTTATACCTGGCAGAAGTTCTGCACTAATTTCAGTTACACAGCTAGCTGTAACTCAGAAATAAAGTGAAGTGAAAGTGACTATTTGTCATTGTGAACACACTTAAGCACCACAAACCGAAATGTGACCTCTGCACTTAACCCATCACATGCACAAGTGGAGCAGCGGGCAGCGACCAACAGCGCCCGGGGAGCAGTGTAGCAGGACGGTACCTTGTTCAAGACGGTACCTCAGTGGTGCCTGGGCCAGGACTTGAACCTGCGACCTTCAGGTCCCAAAGGCAGCATCCTAACCACTAGGCCTCCACTGAAAGAATAATGTTGCCATTTAAAAACAAAGCACATACACTGGTGAGTGTCTGGAGTTTGCTCTTGGTCAGCTGTGTCTTCTTCTGCTGAGGATAACCAAGGAACAGAAAACCTGTGAAAAGAAAAGAATGAGCCTCAAAGAACTTTAAGGCATGCAGTGCATCTAGAAATTAAAGGGGTTAAAAACAAGTAAATCTACATCATTTTCTTTCTTGGAGATGAAACGGTGAGTTAAAATGCACACGCAAAGGCAGTTTATTGTAGGTGGATCATGCAGCAGGAATATAAACACAACAGCATCCCTGGTATAACATTCCAAAAGGAGCAAAGTAACAGTTTGGCCAAAAATCGAATTCACACAATTTACCTCTAAATCCAAGGCATCTTTGATCTCTAAAGTAGCTACCAATAAACCAAAGCTTATAGATATGACCCTGACCCCATGACCCTGTGGCCGATTCATCAGTTGTCTGTCCTTAGATCACTTTTAGTAGGTACTAACTACTGCACACCCAGAACAAAACCTGTAGTGGTGTAGATGCTCTGACTCTCGTTGTCTAGCCATCACAATAAGGGCCTTGTTAAAGTGGCTCGGATTGTTATGTTTGTCCATTTTTCCTGCTTCCAGTACATCAACTTGAAGAACTGAGTGTTTACTTGCTGCCCAATACATTCCACTTGACAGGTGCCATTGTAAAGAAATAACTAGACAGTCAGTGTTATTTATTTGACCTGTCAGTGGTGTTAATTGTGGTGTTAGTTTAGCTCAGTATAGAGACCACGTTTCAGAACGTTTACATGAGCATGTGCCAGTCTAGCAAGTCATTCAGAGTTTAATCCAGATACCACCATAAAAAAATTAAGATATAACCAAAATGCTGCGTACTCTGATTACACCCGTAACAATATACAATTTATGGGATATGTAATAACATTTTAAGTTTATGTATCTATATTTAAATTTTAATAACCTCACCTAACCTGAGCCAACATTTTACAGAAATGGATGGAGACTTCCTGTAAAATATCGCATTGACCACAAGATTCTTTTATTGACTCCTATAGGCTCTTCGTAATCTTGCACCCAGTACCTTCAAGATGTAATCTGTGTTAAAGTTTCTACTCAGACTCTTAGGTCCTTTTCTGCCACTCGTTTCATTGTGCCAGCAGGCCGTTCGTCCACCATGGGATCCAAATAGTTTAGCTTTGCTGCACCTTGTCTTTGGAATTCCCTTCCATTATGCATTATTGATGAGATCACGGTTTTTAAATCTAGGTTAAAGACACAGCTTTTTAAGCTTACATATTCTTTACATTAGTTGAAGCTTTGGTTATTGAATTCTTGTTGTGTGTTTTATTTATTCGTTCTTATTAATGTATTATTGATGTAAAGTGTCCTTGATTGCCTTGAAAGATTTATTATTTTTTAATAAAATAAATTATTATTAAGTCATTTGAATACATAAATTCACACTCATCTGGAAAAGGGATGTGTAATATTGCAATTAATAAAATGACTGCATTATAGAGCAGGAATGCATACATTTATTTGTAGTTACAAGTTGAGTATATACATAAAATGTCTGAAACCATGCTAGATAGATCGATAGGTAGATTAGATAGATTAAAACTTTATTAATGCCTTGGGAAGATTCCAGAGGAAATTCAGTTATAATAATAGTAATAGTACACTGGCATAGTTGTAAAAAAGTTATAAATGAAAAAATAAATAAATAAATAGATAAATAAATAAAATAAAAAGGAATAAATAAAAAGAGAAATGAATAGAAAGACAAAAATATAAGACATATAGCAATGGGGACATGAACCTGCGACCTTCAGGTCTCAAAGGCAGCATCCTAACCACTAGGCCACCACTGCCCACTGCATATTTGTAGGATGATAACAAAAATAAGTGATTATAAGTAATTATTATTGCACAATAGGTAATTATAAGTAATAACTGCAGAGGTAATAAGTCATTTTAAGTAATTGTAAGTAATTATTGCACTGGTTTCTTCACAGTTCATGTTCAGTAAAAAAAAATACTATTGCACAGTTATGTAGTCTATTGCACTGTCCCTAATGTTTGATTGTCCAGTTGTGTTGTTTAGGCGAATTGCTCTGTCCTCCAAAATGATGCTAAGCATCATGAATAAAAGAATGATTTAACTTGTCTTGTCACTCTCCTCCCCCCTCTCGCCACATCCCACATGAAACGTCAGAACTCCACAGTTTAGCATAGCTTTTTATACAAAAGTCGCTTGACTCTTTTGAAAAACTCTGGTGACTGCAACACTAGCATGGCCATAGCTGCACACTAGTTTAGACAAATAAAACTTAAAAAAAATAATCTGGTAACAGGGATTTGACAGTTACAGTCTAGATGATTACAGCAACTTTCTAGATTAAACACAGACATATGAAGCTTGTGACATTTTTACTTCTGATGTCACAGTTTTGGAGGCCTCCTTTAGTTAAGATTTAAGCTCAGAATCTGTCTTTAAATAGTAATGGAGTGTGTCACCTCAGCTAAATGTCCAGTTTACTAGAAAAAAAATCAGCCAACAGAGATGCTGTTAATACTGATTCAGTCATTAACACTGATCTCTGACACTACAAAGTTTTTCATTCTCCTGTAAAACAGCTGAGACAACAATTGAAAAAAAAAGTCTTGCTTAGTGGGTGCTCGGGTGGGGCAGGATGCTAGCTCAGTGTGACACAGAATGAAGAAATAAAACCTAGCCTGCCTATAAAATCAAATAATAAAGTAAAATATTGCCAAAAAAAGCCAAGTGTAATAATTACACAATGCGAGTACTGGTGTGGTGTGATGACACAACTTCTCTTACCCTGAGGGCTGGCTGTGGACACATTCGTCTTTGTTGACTTGACGAAAGTTGCGAAGTTCACTGAAGAACTGTTCTGAGCGCTCAGTCAGGGAGCTCTCTGCATCAAGCAAGCCTGAACAAGAATACAGAATGTGACACTGGTTTCTAAAAATGCCTTTTTGTTTTTTCTGTAGTGACAATACAAATGCATTCTGTAGTCATGTCTGTTCTACGTTTACTTAGTTCCTTAAGCTCCTTGGGATTTCCTCATCTACAGCTTATTACTCACTAATTACACGGAAAACAAGCAATAGTTGGGAAATGCTGCTGGTCCAGGAAATGTTAAGAGCTTAAAAATAATAAACGGCTAAATATTAAATGTTTGCCAAAAAACAAAATAAACAAACAAACAAAAAAAACTTACCAGCAATCCAGTCATAGCCTAGCAAAGGCTGCATATGTTGTCTCACTGATGTGTTCTCTAGCTCTTGGCCAGAAGACTGAAAGGAAACTCTGTCCAAGCCTCTCTGCAACAAGGCAAGCAATAAGTTAAAAACACTCACAGTATTATAGAGCGCCTCTCACGGAAAGTGACAGTACAGTTTTAACTTTATTAAAATACTGAATTAAATGTCTAAAAACAGTGTATTATAAACCACTGATCAAAATAGTGGGAACACGCTTTCAGATTAATGAAGGTGAAGAGAATTTTTTTGTTTTGCATGCGCCCATGCTGAACTGGGTTCTTTACTGAAGGTGCTTATAAATTCTAGAGGTTGGTATTCCTGAAGCTTATTTTGCCAGAGGGCTTGTGCAGCAGACATTGAAAAATAGTTCATTAGTTTCAGCCAAGCCAGCATGTATAGCATTAGAGCTCTGTAGAATCACATTTTTAAAACCATAAATCCTTGAAAATCAAACAGAATCCTGATCTCAGAATAAAAGATCTTCAGCATAAATATTTTTGTGTTATTACAACCTTTTTTAATAGCATTGTCCTAAAACAATGAAAACCAGAGGTTGATGGGATTCGTGCCCACAGATCTGACATGAAAGCTTCCTACTCACTCTGTCCCTGTCCCGGGGGAGAACAGGCTTAGTCTTCATCTGTCCTATAGTGACACTCCGTTCACATAAACGCCTGTTTCCCTTATCTTGCAGGAGACTGTCATATGTGGTGTGTTCTGGAGGATGGCTTTGTTCAGTTATGTATTCAACAGGTGTCAAAGCTTCAGCAGCAAAATCATCATGCTTCTCTTCTGAAAACAGGAACATTTTAAAAGACCATACTGGAAAAATGGGTTCACAATCATTATACATCAAACATGCAACATTTACAAAGCTGATATCTTCAAGCTTGATTTATTGGCAAAAATCCCACTGATGTAAGATTTTATTTCTGCACAACCCCTTGAGAAATTTTTAATGGTCTAAATTCAAAGTGTCATTTAGTGCACTTTAGCTACTGGTGCTAAACCGGTGGAGGTTCATATTATTTAATGGCTGATTGACATAAAACTCACTATGACCTGACTGCAATAGGTTTAACACTGCAAATACATAGTAATGTTCTTAGAAAACAGTGGTGATGCTTAAAGCTACTTATGCGTTACTTTCCCAACGTTGTAAGTTACATAACTTATAAATCAAACAGCATGTATAAAGGCACATATGCACAATTTTAGTGTTTTCTTACTTGGTATTTCTGCTCTTTTCGGCCAGATCCTCGATTTACACAGAGATTCTCGAGCAGCTCTTGTTCTTCTTTCACCCAGAGCCACAGTGGTGACGAGGGGGTCGGGGACTTTAAATAAACCACCGTTTCTCCCAGCTAAAGCCACCCGGTCCTCTCTCTTTCCGTCTGCTTTACTGGGTCCGTCTCCACTGACCTTACCATGAACAAACTCCGAGCTTTCCAATGCTGCTTGATCTGCAGTGTCTGCCCCTCGGCCTGGACATGCTAACCTCAGACTTTGAAACTTCTCCGTTTGTACTTTTAGCTTCGTAAGCAGCTCCTTGTTCTGTTTTCGCAATGTGTCCAAGTGTTCAAAAGGTAACATTTTGTGTTTACCAACGATTACTTTGTTTTCGCCGAGGAATTGTGTTAGGCTTAAGCATTTGGCTTTATTTAGCTTAGCGTAGCTAACAACTACCTGAACTGCACGGCCCCGCGGTCACCATGGTAACTACGACAATGACGCAAACGGCTAAACTTTGAGTTAAAGTATAAAAGCACATTTCTCGCCGAGAGAAAATGTCTTCTCGTGAAATTACTGCAAAGTGATGTGAAAAACGGCAGCTGTTAAACCGTGTTGAGCATAAATCATAGCCGCAGCGGTTGGTTTTTTTAGTTTACCTCTCCATGAGGAAAACAGACAGAGGACGCGCTGATTGGCTACTGACATTTCCCATAATGCATCTGTGAACGCCAGACAGAAGAGCGGAGGGTCTTACTACAGTTTATGAAAAACGACATTTGACACACACTCACATTCAGATTAGATGTATTTGCATATTTCTAAATGATGTTGGAATTTAAAAGTTTATCAATTTATTTACTTTTATTCAGATTATGTGGCAGTCACAGTGAGCAGTGTATTTGCATTAAATCCACCCATGACAATAATGTTCATAAAGCAGGAGCAGTGGGCTGTGCACCTACTTCCGAGGGGCCGCATGTGCTTTAAGTCTGTCTTGCCAAAAAGCAAAAGAGGGAAGGCATGGCTTACTCGTTCACCCATCCCTCATTTTTCCTAGCCTCCACTCCCCGCATGCTTCAATGAGCCTTCTGTGCCCATGATCCTGCCACTGATTCATTGATTGCTGCTGGTAGGCTCTAACTACTGCTCACCTGGAACACCCCACTCCTGCTCTGGAGATGCTCTAAGTCAGGCCGTCCACTTACTGTCTTTTACTGTGTACTGAGCATGTAGTTGAAATTACAAAATCCTACTTTACTTGTACTTGATTCAATGTTCATCTTTCTGTAAAATGCTCCAGACTTCAGTAAGGAATTATTCTGTGAAATTTCTTGAATGCAGTTGTTTTTGAAATAGAAATTTTTGAATATAGTGAAAAGCTGATTTTGAGTAAGACAGTTTTAAGAATGGGGCTTAGAACAGCATCCTCCAGTGAAATCTCAGAGCACATGCTCCATATGTGTGAATGTTGTTAAAAAATCTGGATATTAAAGTGAGATTCTACAGAAAAGGAGCTTTAAGTGATTTATGACATCCCATGAGATTATCTTCATTAAATGTGATCAATTTCATAAAATACAATTAAACGGAAGTGCAGAGTGAAGGTGTACTGACACATTGAAATAAAGATTTTAGTTTTAATGTTTTCATGCTCACAGTTAAAGACATTTTATGGATTCAATTGATCTAAAACCCCTTGACCTTGTTATTTTACAGTGTTATTCAATTTTAAGATTTTGCTCTAATTGATTTCTAAATATATTCATGAGCATACAGGACATTATAAATCAAAATGTCTCCAAAGACAACTTATTTTTTAAGATTTACTACCATTTTACCATGTGTCACCACTATCAACATGCATAAAATGTCACGCATACAGGCTCAGTGGTCATTGTGGGTTGTAAATAAAATGGCTATGTTTGCTGTCTACACTCCTGGTTCATAGCACCACCACAGTAAAAAAAATCCGTCCAGTAAGTTTCTCCACAATACACCATTTTACATCAAAGCACTCTGGATGTTTTTGCTTACATTTCATCCATTGAAATGTGCAGACTTGTGAGTGAGTGAGATTTTCATTTAAAACACCATAAGCTGTCTACAAACCATTGGGTGTATATATAACTTTTCTAAAACTGTCTTTTTAAATGCTCCTTGTGTATGACAACAGAGTACCTGCACTTTACCTATAAAGTGGAACAGTAAGATAAATGGGCCTCATAAAGTGGTCACATTTTCTTAGTAAAACAATTATATATATATAACTCCCTTTTAGCTGTTTAAGCATTGTCTAAAAGTCATAAAGTTTATGACAAAACCAGTTAGAGCGACTCAGTTAGAGCCACTAAATGTTCAAAACAAAAAAGTGAAGCCCACCAAACATACCTGTACTCTCGACCCAACCACAAATATCCCCTACATCAAAATACGCCCACCATAGCCAGAACAACCCAGCATATGTCCAAGAACCATATAAAAATACCAACAGTCAATCTACAGTGCCATCTAGAACACACACACACACACACACACACACACACACACACACAAACAGACTCATTATCATTGCTTCTAATCTTTAGCTTTAAGCTTAAACCACCAAAACTCCCCCTGTACTTTCACACTTTTAGTTTGAACCCAGCTGGGTCTCACAGCTAATGAACATTTAGCAACCGCATACAGTGTCCCCCCACAACCAGAAGAACCTCTTTCAACTTCAGAGCACATTTACAATTACCAACAATTTCTCTCAGTCAGAACAAAAGCCCACAGCATTAACAAAGCCTAACATCCCACTTTCAGAGACCCTCAGCATTCTCTCAGCTATTGTATTCTAATACCACTACACACTGCGGTGACAGTGAAATACTACACTGCTTTAATTTTTGAGATTTATAACTTGACCAATTGCTTAAATACTTTTCAAGAAAATTCTCCTGCTGAGCTATTCTCACAAACATGACTAATATCTGAGTGAAGAGGACTGGCAATGTTTTGGAATTTTGTGACTGGTGGGGGCATACACAGAAAAAAACAAATTTCTGTAGATGGTAGGCACTAGCTTTGCCAAAAAGGGGTGATGACCAAAGGGGTAGGTGCTAGAGCACTCCCCTGCTACTAATCTCTCTGCCATGTTCATACAAGGGGCTTTGTGAACAAAACAGCAACCAATACCCGCTTTACCACTGCAAACCACTGGAAACCGAACTATCTCATATCTATCCTAACAGTTTTGATGCACACTATTGATGGCAGCAGATGTGTGTATTGATAATATACAGCAAAAGCATCTTTACACAACACCCTAGAACACACTTTATCCTGGCGTGAAGGTTGGTTTAGAAATCTTAAAAAAAAAAAAAACATTTTTTACACTTTCAGAAGGAATCTATGGTCAGGTTCTCCACCTGCCTGTGTGGTCTGTGACCCTACTGCCTTTTCAGTCTCTTCATTTGTTATTTGTCCTCATCTCTCCCTAACCTGGCCTCTGCCTCCACCTGCCTCCCTCATGTCCAGTGTCTACACTTGTACCTCACTCTGTTTTATTGTTGTTCCCATGTGCATGTGCTCCTGTGTGGATATATTAAGCTTTTGTGGTTTCCTCTTTAGGGCATCCTGTTTCGTGGCTTTTGGGTTTTTTTTTGTCGCCCTTATTTCATGTGTAAGGTTTGAAATTGAGACTTATTACTATAATAGGGAAAACATTTAGGTCATTTTCAATTTAAATGCAGCAACACAAGTAAAAAGCTGGGATGGGGCAACAAATGGCTGGAAAAGTAAGTGGTAATAAAAAGACACAGATGGAATATTTAGCAAGTATTTAGTTTAATTGACAACAGGTCAGTATTTGTGCTGCTACATCTGGAATGACACCATCATTGCTGAAAGGTGTATACATGTTTTAGAGCAACATATGTTTCAATCCAGACAACGTCTTTTTCAGAGAAGGCCTTGCATATTTCTGTGAGTTAATGCTAAACCACATCCTACATCTATAGAACAACATGGCTTTATAGTAGAAGAGTCCATGTGTTGAACCATTTTTCTTAAAATGGTTTTAACATGTGATGTTTTTTTAATGTTCTTTTGTGAATAAAATATGGATTATGAGATTTGCAAATCATTGATTTCTGTTTTTATTTCTATTTTACACAGCATCACAACTTTTTAAAACTGGGTTTTTATATTGAAACATTATTTATTCAATTTGATTTGAGTGAGTTATATAAAATATGGTTGTGTTTGGTGGTATCATGTGATGGGGGAAGTTCTTGTGGGTGGAAGTAAATAAGCAAACCCGTCTACAGTAACATGAGCATGGTAAGGTAGGAATGTATGCTGTGTAGGGGTTACACTCATGCAATGTATCCGTATAGTGGAAAAGAATTTTGTAATCTCAGAAAAGATCTGTTACTAATACAAATGTTCCTGGTCTAGTCCAAAAAGCCTAATCATGTCCGTGCTCACCCTCTATCAAACCGTGTACCAAAAACATTGCTAAAAGCCTTATAAGGTCCTTTTAATATCACAATATATCAGTATAGATGATATATCTCTCAGCAATATGGGGTGATGCCAACACTTACATTACAATTTAGTCCAAGAGTAGGCTAGATCTAAGTCCAACAAACCTGAGTGTTAATGTTCTAGTCCTAATCCATTTGTATTCATTCTTTAATCATGTCCCCTGGGACAGTTGTGGCGGTGTGACATGCTCCATCACTCACTGAACTCTGTAGTCGCCTTATGACACACAGTGGGATGATATTGTTCATTATTTTTGACTTTATAGTCATAGCCATAAACATCTATAAATATCAGCTGAACCACTAAGGCCTTTTTTAAGGTGTGAATTCCTGTCAGTCTCAGAGTAAACAACTAACTTTTAGCTCACTCACATCTGGCTGATGTACATACATTTCCGAAAAACCTGAAGGAACTAACGTCCCATTCATCAGGTAATTTTTTTTTTGACCACTCAGCTGTGGTCATTAAGTTAGCTTTTTATTTCTTCTGTTTTTTTTTTTTAGATTGATCTTAATGATATCTCATACTTAGACCAATCCACATGAAACGTGTGATTATAGCTTCACATGGCTGATACGGAAGAAGAAGTTTGTAAATAAGAGGCACCAAACTCTTTTTGGTCAACAGCTCAACTGTTTTTTTACGAAACATTTACGGCAAGGGGCATGATCTAAGCTCATCATGACTCATCTCTTGAGTGGCACCACCTACTGAATACCATCAACGCAAAAAGTTAGCCCTTCGCTAGCTAACGCCCTGTGACGTATGTTCACTAACTGTGAGTGTTTCTCTTTTGCAGCTGGCCACCCAGCTTTGAGGTTTGGAACAGAGGCATACAAAAATAAAATAAAAGTTTTATTTACAATATAAACATGGTTAAAGTTTCCAAATGGACCATAGATCCTCCTGACCATTTAATCCATTTTGGAAACTAAGCTGCATGTTTTAAATTCTGTGTATTTGTGATGTCACAAAAATGTACATGTATCTGTAATTTCTGCTCACAGCAGTCTTACTCTGCCCATGTATTTTAAAGGTATGTAGAGCGTTTTAGACCAGACTTTTTTTAAGCTGAGGCGTAAAACAGGGAAGCCAGTCAGAACAGATGTATTTACATGTATTAGTCTTAAAGGCACAATAACAAAAACAGCCTGTTTATTTCTGGGAGATAAAGAGTTGGAAAATGCACATAATGAAATGAATTATGACTGGTTTTGTTATATAATCTCACACCAATGTTAAAAGTGGACATAAACAACACACACACTATACGCAGTGCAGTTACAATGACGGACCTGGGCAAGGGGTGCACAAAAAAATCATTAAAATTGGGCTCACGATTCACTACTCGTGCATTAGTGTCAGTTGGGATGTGTGTTAGCCTACAGTGAAGGAAAAAAAAGGTCTAATAGGTTATAAACATGTTTGTGAAACAGACTGTTTGGGTATGACTTCCTCTTGGCATCTGAATCAACAGGGTACATTTCTCTCTGAAGGACTGTTTAGCATGCAGCTAATGAGATCAGAACAATAAACACAGAACACACAGTACTGGCGTAAGGTGGGGGAGTGTCAGGCCTGTAATAGCATGGCTGCTCCCACATGCCAGGCTTCCACCTTGCTCTGTATTCAGCGCACGGTTTCACCAGCCATGGGTGTCCAAGCAAGTCCTATATGCAATTAAATTATAACTATTTCGCTATTGGGTGCTTGCCGTTTAACATTAGAGATCCCTCCCTTTCTCATAATGACCCCCCCTCTGCTGTGCTTTCAGCAGTTTATTGCCCCACTGTCTGAATACTTCATAGCTCATTAGCAGAAAGATCACAGCACAGGCACATAAACAAAAACAAACGCAGTGACTAAGACACAACTGTGGAAGAGTTTCACACCTGAGGCGGTGTACACAAGGCCCTGGACATGGGTGATTCAGTGTGGTTTTTTTTGCAGGATGAAAACCAATCGACCATAACATAAACGCCACCTGTCTAATATTGAGCAGGTCCCTTATGCTTCTGTTGTGACTGTGGTGTACTGTGTGTCTGAACCCTTTCTATCTGAGTCAGCATTCACTTTTTAGTAGCTCTTCTGTGGGATCAGACCAGATGGGCTAGCCTTCGCTTCCTACATGCATCAGTGAGCCTTGGGTGCCCATGACACAATCACAGATTCACCTGTTGTCCTACACCTGAAACACTCCCCATGTCTAGCCATCACAATTAGGCCCTTGTCAAAGTGGCTTAGATCATTGTGCTTACCATTTTTTCCTGATTTCAGCACATTAAATTCAAGAACTGACTGTTCATTTGCTGCCTAATATATTCCATCCCACTGACAGGTGCCGTTGTAATTAAATAACTAGACTGGCAATGTTATCCACTTTACTGTCAGTGGTGTTAATGTTATGGCTGATCACTGTATAGCAGCACTTCAGTGGGTGCACCCCAACCTTCTATACAGACAAATCTGTCCTGTATTCTCCTGACCTTAACTGAAATCCAGTGAACTCAGCCAGGTTACTTAAAAAAAAAATAATTAGAAGTTAATAAAATCATGGTGCTTAAAATATATGGTTTTATCACATTTCTGCACCTTGCACCCACATTCTGATATAAATGTGGAGATTCAGGATTGATACAAAATGTAATGCATATGTTAACCACATATATCAAGTATTCCTTTTATAGTGAAGTCATGATAAAAGAACAATGTGCTAAACCAGGTGTTTCCCAACTCTGGTCCTGGAGGAATCCTGAGCATGCACATCATAGTATTTTTGCTACTCTTCAACCCAGGATAGACTGGATAATTAGCTGATCTGGTTGTGAACTGGTGTGTTGGGAGCAGGGATAGCTAAAATGTGAAGAGCAACAGGATCTGAGTTAGGAAATACTGCTAAGCAAACACTTGTTTTTGGTATGGTTAACTTCATCCAGCAGAGGGCAATATTTAGCAACCTTGTGTCTCTTGACCATCTAACAGAGGTGCTCAAATGGAGCCATGCCATAGAGAGAGCTGACAAAATACCTAACCATAGCGCTCATTCTTGCAAAGCTAGTGCCCCCATCTACAAAAAAAAACAACCTTGGTGTCATTTCGTCCCCCCTCCCCTCAGTTGACAAAATATTTCAGCATGTTCCCCCATCTACAAAATCAGCATTATAAATATAAATTACTACACCACACCTTCGCCCTGGCTCCATTTGATCACCTGTCCCTCTAACAGTCTCTGAATAGCCCAGATTGAAAATATGCTCAAATCATAGTACTATATATTAAAGTGTAAAGGCTGAACGCCAAAGATTGCCTTAAGACCAAGGTGAGTTGCTATAAACCAATACTAAGCAGAATGAGACATGAACAGTGGGGAGGCAAATCTCTTTATTGGATTTGCATGTTGTTGAGATCTGTGAAAAATTATTGGAATGGTTTTAACCATTTCACCATGTGTGAGGTAATATTTTATGCCTCCTTTTGAAAAAGGAGGTTATTTTAAGCAGAACTACCTGCATGAATAAAGGAAAACGGGGACATCTTCATACTGAATATTGATGTGTGGATGGTGTAAAGTGATTTGAGCAAAGGGGATAGCTGCTGGGCGAGCGGGCAGTCTGCTATCGAACAGGCTGTGCTCAGGCTGACAAAAAGACACTTTGGGTCGATGGCTCCTGCTATGTGGCTGATAGGGTTGGGATGCTATTAAGATAAGGAGGATTAGGCCAGTGGATGAAAGACCCGAGGGGGGGGGGGGGTGTTAGGGTGTTTGGGAAAAGGAGAGCACTCACTAAGTTACAAAACTCTGGGGAGATCTGTGTGGTCTTCACATCCACTTTCATCCTGATGAAGACAGATGTAACTCTTGCATTCAACCTAATGGAAACAATCACTAGAACAAGCATTAAAATGAATACAGTGTTTTGGTGCTGGGTTTAACGTCCTCTAATAGGCATTTGCCAGGGACAGGTCAACACAAAGTCAAGGGGAATCAGTCACTTCTCCATATTGCCTTGGTAACAAAAAGACTAATAATAGGGTGTCAAGTGCTGAAAATACAGAATTCATTTGGCACAGAGTTCATGATGCCTAATAGCATGTTGTCCCCTCGGGACAATAACACACTACGGAATCAGAGACACATGCTCCCTATTTAATCTTTATTTAACACTACATGGTCTTGATGCTTAGTGACTGTTTCTGTTTGAGCAGGGTTAATAATAGGGCCTGAGAGCAGTGGTATTGGTCATCAATATTGTTTTAAAGGGAAATTCCACTGATTTTTCAAAATGACTAAAAATAAACAGTTATGATGTAGACAATGTCATTCTGAGGGTTTCGGTGTGAAATGTGCAGTTCTAGAGAAACTTGCAGAGAACTGTTCATAGTTACATAGTTGTGGTGTTAGGGACCAAACATCTGACGTGTTAAATGCCTCTAAAAGATCCCTCACAGGAAGTCATTACATGAAACAGTTAGGAATAGTTACGAGAATGTTTTTTGAGAAAGTTTTTGAGAAAAGCCTTGTATGTATCCTAAATATCCAGTTACTGCTGTGTTGAGTTAAAAAAAACCTAACAATCTCATGCCAATCAAAATTATTTTTCTCCACACTTCCACCCCTCAATACCCCTTGTCTTGTACTGGCTATATGATACATTGGCCAGGCCCAAATTAAGAACCACAAAACTGGGTCTTTATCAGATTTTGTTTCCTGGTAAATTGGTTTTATTGGTAACTATGACACTATATATGGTACTGCAGGACTGGCAGGACAGCTGGTACTAACAAGGTTGTAGGTGGACTCATTAAACTAAAAGAACCAGTGGGCAGACCAAGTTAGTTATAGTTAATAGGGCCTTCTAATGGGCACAGTCTAATCATCACCTGCCTGTGTTTCATGCCTGATGAGTTTAAATCAAGCGGTAAATCTCGTCAAAGCAGCACACAGAAGTTAATCAGTGCCAGGCAAAGTGTCTGATGAGGGGCAGACCAAAAGAACAAGGCCTATGAATCTGCCAAGAGCTTACATTGTGAGCCATGTCCCCTGTGGAGAATGGCTAGCACTTTCACATAAGACAGACAGCTACGGTGTGCTTTCCCTTCAGTCCACAGCTAGAACCTTCACTAGCTATTGCATAATGATAGCAAAAAAGCTACAGAATAATATATTTTATACAATCAGGGTCCTCAAACAAGTGGCTCTTCTCAGAACATTTCATCTAATAAGAACCATAATACAGGCTTTTAGTGAAACCCACTAACCTGCCCTTTAATGACATAAATTCCACCTTAATAGGCTAATTAAAAAGCTTTCAAAGCCTGTTTTTCTAAGCTCTTACTCATTAAGATAGTAAAGTATATACTTGAGGCCTGAGTAAGTGCAAAGACAGCACAGCGAATAAATCTTTAATGACTGAATTTGTTCTCCTTGTGCTAGTACATAAAGCAGATATATTCTTGCTGAGGAGAATGCAGTTCTTCCTTAATCTGTTCCTGAGACAGTACACAATCATATTAAAAGCCAAAGAGCAAATAATAACTACAGCTTCTACTCAAGGGGCAGGTCATGGTGATCTAGATATTTTTAAAAAGTCAACACTGCCCAAAATATTTACAATTCACAAAAAATTCACAAAAAATAAAAAATTGTGAAATTTCTATTTAATGAATGAAATGTTTTCTTTCTCAGTTTAGCATTTATTTTTAGGGAAGTAATCAAATGTCAAAACAATATTTATGACAATATCAGTTCGGGAATATTTTTAAAGCCCATACATTTTTTCAAAACACATGACCTAAACTGTTAATAACAATATTAAAATCTTTCAGCTCTTTACTATGCAGTAAGTACCAGTTATCATTTCAGCAATATCTAGGTGTCACTTAGTGTTGGGTAAGCTGAAGACATATTTTTTTAAAATAAATGTTCCATGTAATCCTGACCACTTTTTGTGAGAGCCTCCTTTATTTGACCTATTTTTTAAAGTGGGATCCATATTGAGCATTAAAAAAGTAGTAGTGTCAGTTTTGGGCAGTTCATTTACATTTACATTTACATTTACATTTACGGCATTTGGCAGGCGCTCTTGTCCAGAGCGACTTACATGGTGCTTTTTAGTCAGCAAAGAAAAACTTCCTATACCAGTAAACTTAGGCTCGGTTTAAGAGCTGCTAGTCAATCTAGATTATACCTGAGCTCATGCAAAACCTTGACATTTTTCTATAAATGTTAGTAAGTTTGTTAGTTCTGTAGTTGTGGTCCCAAGAACTCTGTGAAGAGGTGAGTCTTTAGTCGTCGTTTGAAGACAGTGAGGGACTCTGCAGTTCTGACAGTTAGGGGAAGTTCATTCCACCACTTAGGAGCCAAATCTTATATCAAATATAAATACCTTCTCAAAAGAATTATGTAAAAATCTGTCTGGAAAATAGTAGTAGTGCCAGACAACGTAATTTTCATACTTTTAATAACAATAAAATTTGAATATTCTGTTGTTTTGCTAATGAAGTAGATAAAAAAAACTGTGTGCTTAGGCAAACTTAAAGGACGTGGAGCATATGATATGTTTGGATATGAACACAGGGTTTTAACTGAGGCCTTAAGGATAATAGACATGTTTTAGCCTATCATGCTAAAATTTGATTAAAATGTGATTTGTAGTGCAGACTTTGAATGGCTTTTGCTACTTTCAGCTAAAACTTACAACTTCCAAACTTCAAAGAAAACTCTTAATTGGGAATTCCTATTTAAGAAGTCAGGACAGTGTTCTCAACAGTTCAGCATATGACATCAAATCCACATGGCTGTTTACTCAGCCAACAGTAGTAAGGTAGCACTCATTAGCTTGCTAGCTCATTCCAAACAATATATTTCTTCCATGGAAGCATCTGAAAGCACAGTTGTAAACACTTTCTCCCTCCTTGATTGTGGCAAGACCAAAAATAGCATAATTACTTAAATAATAAATGTTTTAGCTAAATTTATACCTTTGTCAAAAATTCTAATTCAATTTAAATTCTAAAACTTGATCTGTGTTTTGGAACTTCAGCTAATTGGAATAAGAAAGTTGTATAAAAGGCCTATAAGTTGATGTCTTCATGTTTTGTTTTTATTTCTTGTATAATTTTATGCTAATATAGATATACAACTTTATCCATCCAGATTTTCACACAAGTACTAAAAGTAAATACATTTTAGAAGTCAAATATACCCCAGGATCCCTTATGATCTCATGGACTATTTAACACCTTGCTGTTAGAGTAAACCTTTTAACAATAGTCTTAAATGTCTTTCATTTGTATAAAATCTGTCTGACAGTGGATTACTGGAGTCCAAACGCTTTAGAAAAGATTTTGTAACCATTTTCAGACTGATGAGCATAAACAATTCTTTGTCTGCGGTTCTCAGAAATCTCCTTTGTTCTTTGTCATGATACATTCCACAGTCATATGTTTTGAAGATCAGACTTTTCTAGTTTTCTTAGCATTTCTCTACTAGAGGAAACAGCAACACTAGGAGTAAAACAAATGATTATGTGCTTAAATTAAAGACAGTTGAACTCTCAACAGTGATCCTGACAACTTACCAAAGATCCAGTGGACCATACAAATTGACATATAACCACGAAATTGATTTAGCATGTACTGTCTTTAGGCTTTGCTCTTGTATTTCCCAGGTATCAAAATCAAGGAATCTGGCCACATCACTGTGTGTGGTCCACTGGGGTCTTTTTCTGCAAATTGAAGTGATCCATCTGATTCTCTCTCTCTCCCTCTCTCTCTCAAAATTTCTATTTGTTTATTAACCCATAACTGAGCCCTATCTACCAGGCCTTACCAGTAATGAAGGGCATGTTCTTTATCTTCTTTCAGCAGTAAAGCAATGTACTGAAATGCTTTGTGTACTGTAGGCAACCTGCTACTGAAAAAAATGTACAGGAGCCTTTCGGGGGGTTACTGTGGTCAGTGTAGTTCCTTACTTATATTATGAGGAAAGTATGTTTGTTTAAACAGCTGTAACAGTGTTTATGTCTTAAGAGATCAAGATAAGCACTGGTCAGGCTTGTTTCAGGAAGTACTGTGCAGATAGATTTAGCTGAACTAGGACAGTTCTGTGATATAAAGCCATTGTAATGTAACAAATGTGTGACTGAACTGTAACTTAATTGATTTTTATTGTATTTTTTCATGGACAGACTGTTCATTTAGCAAAACAACTATTATCCTGTGATTTCATACATGGAAAAATTTGCTCAGTTGTATAAAATATTCAATTTCTGTGAAAACATATTTCAACTTACACCTTCTGTAATATGTGTGCCTAGGCTTTCACAGAGATTAGCCTGCTGAAATGGATTTTTAATGGTCTACCACAATTACTAGCTGTTGACCCATGTTCCCTATTGTTCCCTTCTTATTTTAGCCTGTAGCATTTATCCCCACCACCATGTATTGTGATGGGCTAAGTGATATGGACAGCTGGGGTGTGAAACGGCGGTTCTGCATGGGTGCTGATCAGCAGGCATGGCTAGTGCCAGCGGCTCCCTCTCTCTCTAATATATCGGTTAATTACAGTGGTTAATCAGGCTGGTAATGAGCCTGGGCACAATGCCATTTCAATCTGACACCAGCGGGAGTAGGGTTCACATCCCCGTCAAGCTAAGGCCAAGTTCCTGCCAATCCTGCAGCAGCGTGATCAACCCTCCACCTGGCCGCTCTTAGCTGAGTTTATGAGGGCAGCAGAGATTAACCTCCAGTTCCCCCCCATGCTTCCACTTCCACTGCGTTGAAGTTGCAGAGAGGTGAATGAAGTCATCAGCTAAGCGCACTCTTCTCTCTATGATCAGAGATAATGAGACTCAGTTACTGCAATATGAAAACCAAATTAAAAAGAGGCTTAAAGCCAGTATGGATAAAATCACATTTACACAAGTTACTCCTTAGCCTAAATGTAGTCAGTTGGCCAACAAGCAAACATGGTGTATGAAGTTTGCCTCTTGAGTTCTACCCTGAACCATGGGGTGTTAAAATCTTTGAAATATTGTGATATTGCAATACAAAAATGGGACAATACTTTATAGCAAATTAGCATTGTACAAATCCCTAAATCATGATATAGAGTGGTGTGAAAAACTATGTGCCCCCTTCCTGATTTCTTATTCTTTTGCATGTTTGTCACACTTACATGTTTCTGCTCATCAAAAACGGTTAACTATTAGTCAAAGATAACATAATTAAACACAAAATACAGTTTTTAAATGAAGGTTTACGTTATTCAGGGAGGAAAAAACTCCAAATCTACATGGCCCTGTGTGAACAAGTAATTGCCCCCCTTGTTCAATTTATATATAATATATATAAATATATATTTATAGGTTATAAAGCCATTTCTAAAGCTTTGTGACTCCAGCGAACCACAGTGAGAGCCATTATCCACAAATAGCAAAAACATGGAACAGTGGTGAACCTTCCCAGGAGT
>JBBPDA010000132.1:11386215-11405186 GCA_037974385.1 Arnoldichthys spilopterus | reverse complement strand
AAATGCAGAGGTTGCATTTCGTTGTGGTGCTTGAGTGTGTTCACAATGACAAATAGTCACTTTCACTTCACTTCATGGAATTGGTTACTCAGCCAAGACTAAAAACTGATTGGAATGCTGTCTTTGGATCTGGATCTAGGCCACAGCCCCAGCAGAGGAAAGAAATGATATCACAGTCCTCTACAACAAGATGGCCCTGCGAGATGTGCAGGATACTTTTGGTCTGGATGTGAGTAATAAAAACTGAAGTAAGGAATAACAAGGGCAGCATTACTAGGTGTAACATTATATATTTTGGCTGATGATGCAGGGTTTTAACTGGACCCGGTACATCCAGGGCATCATGGGCAGTGTTTCCATCACAGTGCATCCGGAAGAGCCCATCGTGGTCTACTGCTCCCCGTACCTTGAGAAGCTCAACCATATCCTGTCTAGATATGACCGCAGGTCAGAGAAATATTACAGAAGATTTAAAAAATGCTATAATGAAATTGGTCCAAAAAGTCTTATACACATAAAAGGAACTGTTTCAGTGTTAGCCAACAGGCTTATTTTCACCTGTAGCCATTGAGGCCTGGGGCTTCATTTATTGAAGAGTGCTTGTTTTCACCACATGCATAAGCACATACGTAACATATATACACATGTATTTTATATGGACAGTCAGTTGTTAGATTCTTATAATAGTGGAGCTCTCAAGGAGAACTATTCCATTTGGCTGTTGCTATTGTTAGTGTGTTGTTGTTTATTTATTTATAGTTTTTCTACAAGCTTTAGTTCTAAATATTAACACATTTTCATGGGCAAATGAATACATTATATTCTATATATGGTTTACACATGCAAATGTGCATAAACATAGTTGATAAATGAGACATATAAAGTTGAAATATACATGAATGCAAATCAGCATAGCAAAAATCAGTGCTCTGAAGTGTATCATAGCGTATACCATCTCTATTTAAACTAAATGAGTATAAAGTCATATGGGTGCCTTTGTAGGACTGTGCAGAATTACCTGGTGTGGATGCTTGTGATGGAGAGGGTCAGCAGTCTGAGCCGTCGCTTCAAAGACGTGCGAGCTCACTACAGAAAGGTCAGTCACGCTCACACAACACAGCAGGACTGCACACAAAAATACTGAGGCAGAGAGGAGGTCACATCCTAGAAAAAAAGATTCCCATTTATAATTAACAGTGACAAGGGCATGAGAGTATTTTACTGTTTTCCATGTTCAAAGCCTTATTTGATAGTGGGTCAGTATTTCTCTTGGGTCATTTGTTAGTGCATCACCAGAGAACATACAGTATTCATGAATGTTGTGGAATTTAAAAATTTACTACTGAAAATACGAAAAAATACAAAAATTATACAATAAATGAAACAATGTTTTACAATTAAGAGAAATGCGTTGAACTTCCCTGTAGCACTCACTTCAGTGTTGCCCTGTGCAGCTGTGATGCTTGATTGTTTCCTTTGTCTTGGAAGTCGCTTTGGATAAAAGTGTTAACCAAATGAATAATATGTAAAATGTAAATGTTGCAAGTTTGGGTTCTCGAAGCTTTTCTAAATCTTTCAGATTTTGCTGTCGCCTTTGCAAATACTTCCAAACTAAAAAAAAATGACAAAAGTCTTACATCGGGAATAATCTTTCTTTGTTGTGATGTCAGCACTCGTCAGCACTTGAGCCTGTCAGTTCTTAATATTGAATTCAATTGCAGAAATCCCATTCAGCAGAAAATCCCACTCATTCATTCCTTTACAAAAAAAACTGTGTAAACTAGGGTTGGAGCCATGTATGATGCTATAGTCTATAGCCAATAACTGGCAGTCATCACAATGTTAAACCCAGCATTGTGAATCCTCCCAAGCACTAGCTACTATGTGTAGTCAGACCATTTTTTAGAATGTTGTGGTAGTAGAAAATAGGTATTGTCACCAGGGCGTGAAGTGGGATCTTTCCTATCAATAAATACTTTGACAAGGGGGAGGACAAACACAGATTTTCTGACATAAAAAAAAATGGAGTTCAAGTACCAGTTCTTGTGAAATCTCAGCTTCATCTAAAGACAACTGCAGGTATTTGTCGTATTAAAAGTTAATACTGAATAATCACACTTTTACACTAAATTACACTGAAGATGAAGTTGATGCAACACATATAAAAGCATTACAATATTACTGAAGTGTTATAAAGAGTCTCACACTTAACATAATGGTCATGTGCATCCATTTATCTAGACTTTACATGGCACCACAGTGGAGGAAGCACGCTGGCGGGATTGTGTACGCTATGTCCAGAGCAACATGGAGAATGCGGTGGGGGCTCTGTATGTGCGGGAGACCTTTGCTGGAGACAGCAAGCGCATGGTGAGTCCTGAGAGCAGCTTACAATGTCTGTACGGAATACAACAGGAAATTTCCCTCCAACTTTTTATTATCGTCAACAATCACTGAGGCTGTTTAGTCTTGCAGGTCTATTTTAGTTGGGCTTAGTTTTTTATAGGGTTTTCCAAAGGAAGTGTAATACTTGAAGGTCTGTGTGTGAACTAAGTCTGAACAACCCCAAAAAAACGTCACATCAGCATTAACAAATTACAGTAGACTGTGTATTATGCAATGTGTGTATATGTGTCACGGATGGGGTTGCTGGATGCAGGATGATTGTGCAAGCAAGACTGAAATAACTAAGGAACACAAACACTAAGAAAACACTGTTAGAAACACAGTAAACAAAGCAAGACCAGACAAAGATACACTGAGACACAGGGGAACTTATAATGGCAAACTTCTAGGAGCACATGGGACAGGAGGGGCCATAAACAACACACAGGTGAACACACTAAGGAGGAGGCCAGGTTAAGACTTTTTTTTCTTTTGTCCAGGTGGGTGAGCTGATCAAAAAGATTCAGGAGGCTTTTGTAGAAACACTGGAGGAGCTGAACTGGATGGATGATCAATCCAAGGAGAAAGCCAGAGAGAAGGTGACAGTAGGGGTGGACGATATGGTCTAACAATAAAACTGAAATATTTTTAGATTATATCTTGACATGAGCACTTAATAAATGCTGGATTTAACCCTTTGATGCATAGTCACACCAGTATGATGATGCTAGCTGTCAGTGCAACATCTGCCTGTATTAAGAAATTCTTATTAATATTCGTTATTGGTTTCTTTTTGAATTACAATTCAATACAAAACGTGTATGCAAAAAGGGGGAAACTGCAACCAAGTTTAACAAAAAAGTATTTACTCAAACCAGGTAATTGCACATATAGGTTTTTAACACTAATTATAATACATAAAAAATTATGTAACAATTTGTATTTGATGATCATAATATAGTCATTAACTATATCAAACATAAAACATGCCATGATGTATCGAGTATATTCGGTCTTTTGTTGCACAGTTGCTCGTATGATGATAAAAACTGCCTTTCTAATGCATGGTAGATCATCCTCCTTTTTCTGATTTTAATTGTTTTACTGATTTTTTTGTCCTGCCACACATTACATTTATGCATAATTACAATATTTGAAAGATTCTGCCAAAAAAAATTCACAAACAATTTATCATGTCAGCATTTGTAACTTGACATGACATACTTAAAATATTTCAACACATTAGAACAAATATAATAATAATACATATAATATAAAATAATAATAATTGTACAAATCCCTGCCCTGTCATACCTGAAGCTCTTCACTACAGATTTAGCCATGATTTTAAGATGCCTCAACTCATCGACTGTCCTGTCACAGAAGAATTTCCTAGTTTCATTACAAGGCCATTGATTTGTTTCTGCATCTTTGTACAACTTCTGACAGCTGGAATTAGTTCTAGAAGTTGAAAAAGAAGAACTGCATTAAGATTTGAGAGGTCAAAATGTTTGCTGAGCTGATCACATGACCTTGTGATGTTTCAGGCCATGGCTATTTCAGAGCAAATCGGCTATCCAGACTACATCCTGGAGGAAGAGAATCGGAAGCTGGATCAGGAGTACACTCATGTGAGTTGTTTTTACTTGTACAGAATTAGAGCTTGTACATGAGCCACAGCTTGGTCAAATAAATGACAAATAAAGTGCATAGTATGGTCCATGGCATTTAATTAAATTGTATATTGATTGCAGTGTGAGTTAGAAAGAGCTTTAACCTAATCTTTCATCCATAGCTAAATTTCAGTGAGGAGAACTACTTTGAGAATATTTTGGAGAACCTTCATGCCACGGCCCAGAAGGGACACAAGAAGCTAAGGGAACCTGTGGACCCTGAGTTGTATGTTACATTCAAAACAAACCAAAACTAAAGCAAACAAACTGTCCAACTTATCAGGCACATCACATCCTGTGTGTCCTTTTAAGGCGCAGTTTCCGAACACTGTCCTTCTGTGCTCTTATTATATTAATGTTTTCTCAGGTGGATCATTGGTGCAGCTGTGGTTAATGCATTCTACTCTCACAACAGAAACCAGATAGGTAAGTTTATAACTAGGCCGTGATGAGTAGATCACAGCAGTTGTCTGGGAAAGTTGGGCCTAATAAGATGACTAAATATTTGGTTCACAGGGGAAGGTGGAGGGATGATTTTTGCTTTGCAGTATCTCAAATGTGTCCACCTATGTGCAAGACTCCCATTTTATTCAGGCGAGCCCTTTGGGAGATGAGTGCGTGAGTGGTACAGAAAGTTAAGGGTGCGATTTGAAATGTGAAAGAATATAATATAGGGTCTCAGCTGTTATATAATGTTGTATTTTAGTCCTATGAGGGGCCCTATCAGTGCTGGGCCTTTGGAATCCTAACTTTTCACCCCATTATGGCACTCTTACCCCCTCTGTATTTCTACATAAATATGCCAATATCACTGTAAACCTTCCAAGCCCCTTGGGACATTTAGAAAATCTACTTTGTAACTTACAAACTCAGTTTATTACCTCAAGCTATCATTTCACAAAACATAAGTGGACCTAATATGATGACTTGCTGAACTCAGCTTTTGATGACTTTCTAATCTACTGTAACAGACCCATGGGACCACAGTGGGCACTAAACTCAGTCCAAAAGCAGAGCTGGTGGGAGACGTTGTTTCTGGTCACACCGCTGCCTAAGCATAGGTCTAAATGCCTTTTCAGCTCATTGGAAATAATGTCCGCAATGCCTGGAAGGCTTTTTTTCTGCTAGATAATATAAAGCTAGTTTCAGGCTCGAGTGCACAGAAAGCTGGTGCTAAAAGAGATGCGCTGAAGGCACAGAAAGCTGGGTAAGCTATTCAAGCTGGGTTAATACATAGATTGCAAAAGCTGGGTGATTATGCAGATTTTCAGCTGGAGTAATTTCCACATAATTACTCTTAGATTGCACATTTTAATGTTCCTGGACATTCTGGGAAACACTTCAAGCTGAATTGGAAGCTATTTTGGAAACAGAGAGGCAGCTGTAACCAGAGTTTTTGATGCAATGGGGAGAAATGGAGAAAATACTGTATCTTTACCAGTCTCTCTGAATGCACTGATAACACTAATGGACAAATGGTGTATACATTCACCTAATATGTGTTTCAAAGCAACTAAAACACTGTAGCTAAATTACAGATATAAAAGAACATCTGATTAGAATTCTCATTATAAGTCTCTCTCTCTCTCTCTCTCTCTCTCTCTCTCTCTCTCTCACTCTCTTTCTCTCTATCTCTCTTTTGTTTTCTCAGTGTTTCCTGCTGGAATCCTACAACCTCCTTTCTTTAGCGAGAAACAGCTCCAAGCACTAAACTTCGGAGGCATCGGCATGGTTATAGGACACGAAATCACCCATGGCTTTGATGACCATGGTGAGGCAGTCACTTTGCTCTGATTAATAACACCAATCTCAGCATGCTTTGGCCGAATAAACAATTCTGATTAGATGACTGTCTAATCTGAGCGTGATATATTGCAGCCTGTGCTAAGTGTGGGATTTTAAATACCACAGATGATGCGCATGGTCTTCTGGAGCTGACAAGAAATATGAGTGGAGCCAGTAGCAGCTTTGCTAATTTTCCAGTAACTAACCCTGCGCTCTAAAACTTACCCTTTACTCTCATAGGGCGTAACTTTGACAAAGATGGGAACATGAACAATTGGTGGAGCAACTATTCTACTGAACACTTCGAGGACCAGTCCAAGTGCATGGTGCAACAGTATGGCAAATTCAGCTGGAGGCTTGCAGGGGGTCAAAATGTAGGATTTAAGTTATTGTTAAACTATTTGAAAATGATAAATAGAAATTAACAAAACAATCAATTTGAATAAATTGTCTTGAAATTTGAGCTGATCATATTCTCTATTTGTAGAAAGAATTGAAAAAATGTATATATATATTATATTCTCTGGTTTAGGTCAGTGGCATTACCACTCTGGGGGAGAACATTGCTGATAATGGAGGAGTTAGGCAAGCATATAAGGTGGGTTTTCAGACACCCTACACAAAAATAAAGCACAATTTTTTTTTTTTTTAACCTGAGCATTCTGGCTTATTCTTTTTGTATGCATTTGTATGTGGGGCATCAGGCATACATGAAGTGGGTGGAAAGGCAAGGAGAAGAGCCTCATCTTCCTGGTTTGGACTTGGATCATAAACAACTCTTTTTCCTCAACTTTGCCCAGGTGAGTGACAGGGGAAAAAATTGCTATGTTTATTACCCTTGACAGGCATGCAAGGTGAATTTCTGACCAATCTGGTTAAGGCCGCATCAAATTAAATTGACTTGCATGGAGAGGAAAGGTCCGACCTGAAAGTAAATTGCTACATGGACTCTAATATCTCGAAGGCAGTTTTGACATGATATTGCAGACTGAATCACAGTATCTGCTCAGATGGGCTGGGAGATGCTTTAACTTTCAAATGACAGAACTGATAATAAAGTCCAGCTCTTGGGAGCTGTCCTGAAATAGCTCACTGGCTGGAAGGTTCGTATTATGCCTGGAAGTCCTACGTCAAAATCAAACTCCAACTTAAGCAAGCATAGTTCCTGTTTGTCTCACAAAACCAAGAATTGTTGTACTGTTAGATCAAGAAAACACATTGGGGTATGCTTCAAATACATGGAAGATTTGATGAAATGTTTCTAACACTTTCCTCAATCACTTTATATTCTTTTAGTGTCATGTAGAAGAGTGTGAAAGATACTGACCAAACGTCCTTAGATGTCAGACAAATATGGAACACCAGCATCAGCCTACAGCAAAAAAGGTATTGGTAGCACATTGTTATTAGATATGATAGAATATTATTGCCTTCCTCAGGTGTGGTGCGGTGCCTGTCGCCCTGAATATGCCATCCAGTCCATTAAAACAGACCCTCACAGTCCTCTGGAGTACAGGTAAGTTTCTCCCACAGCAATGTGAAGCTTTTTACTAGAACAGGATCAATTGAACATACTCATTTCATAGTGAGAGCTACTCAAATCTATACTAATGTTCAGAGAATTATAATCACAAATCACAATGTCACATTAAAAACTGCTTTTTTATTAGATTAAATATAAAATGCAGGGCGGCACAGTGGTGCAGTGATTAGTGCTGTCGCCTCACAGCAAGAACGTCCTGGGTTCAATCCCCAGGTCGGCCATGGGTACCTTTCTGTGCGGAGTTTGCAAGCTCTCCCAGTGTTCGCGTGGGTTTCCTCCCACTGTCCAAAGGCTTGCAGTAGGTTGATGGGATGCTCTAAATTGCTCGTGTGTGTGTGTGAATGGTTCTGTCTATGTGTTGCCCTGCGATGGGTTGGGCCTCCTGTCCTGGGTGAACCCTGCCTTAGGCCCGCAATCAGCTGGGATTGCCTCCAGCTTCCCAGCGACCCAGAAAATGGAAGAAGTGGTTTAGAAAATGGATGGATGGATATAAAATACACATATAAATGTATTTTAATGTATAATTAGTTCAGTCTTGTTGATTTCCAGTTTGTTCTGTAATTTTTAAACACAGCTCCATTCAGCACAAACATGTCTAAAACAGCTTAATGTTATACATTTGCTACCATTAGAAACATGTATCTACAAGAAAATGGAAAAAACTCTGAAAGGTACTATAAACCAATCAGCCATTAGACAGGTCAAACTAATAACATTGACTATCAAGTTATTTCATTACAATGGCACCTGTCAGGGGATGAGATATATTAAGTAGCACATTAACAGTCAGTTCTTGAAGTTGATGTGCTTGAAGCCAGAAAAAATGGGTGAGCATAAGGATCTGAGACACTTTGACAAGGGCCTTATTGTGATCGGATGACAGATCATCAAAGCGGCAGGTCTTGTGGAGTGTTCCTATGCAGTGGTTAGTACGCACCAAAAGTGATCCCACTGGTGAATGGGTTATGGGCACCCAAGGCTCACTAATCCATGTAGATACTGAAGGCTAGCACGTCTGGTCAAATCCCACAGAACAGGTGTTAATGTTCAGGGTCTACTACAACAGTGTTTTCCCGAAGTGTGGGCTGCGCTCCCCTGCTGAGCCATGGAGGTACCACATGTGAGGTGCATGAGGTTATTTACAATAGGGTGAAAGGTATTTAATTTTCTATTTAATTTGAAATTACCATAAAATATTTATGATTTAATAGTGCCATTAACAAAAGTAATAAGAACGAACAACATGAGTCATTTAAATTAGGCATTATTCTTCATTTATCTCACCTACTTTTTATCCGGAACATATCTCAATGTGAATTGTACTGGATCTGATTGATTTTGCTGATCAGAGCTGTGATTAAAGAAGAGTTTGGGAGAGGCTGTGCTAAACTATAATAAAAGCAAACCATGACTTTTTCAGTGAATGTGTGTCATAAAAAGTGAATGTACATTTTTAAACCATGCATCCTCTCTTACTCTCTTATCACACCAGGGTGCTGGGGTCCCTGCAGAACTTTCATGCCTTTTCTGAGGCATTCCAGTGCAAGACAGGAACACCCATGAATCCGGACGAGAAATGCAGAGTGTGGTAGCCTAGCCTCTTGCTAAACTTACGGTTTGCTTTCGTCATCAAGGCAGCAGTTAGGAAATTCCTGACCTTTGTGTTGTATATGACTGTTGATGAGCTGCCTTAATGTTTTGTCACTTGAAAAAGACAAGAGGGTTATTATAGTGCAGTTATTCATGGGCATCTAGGCGTATGAGCATAAGCATGCACAGACATGAGAATGCAGAGGGCTTTTAGCAGACCCTTTATCACATATTAGTGCAATATGCTCCGTGAAGGTGGAGGTGTGGAAGAGATACAAGCTTTAGTGTTATCGTTTGTAAAGATATTCATTGGAAAATGTGTTGGTGACTTATCACCTTGCATTAATATACATAATGTTACTTACGATATTGGGTGCGTTTCATAATATTCTAAGAAATTTGTTTATTTTTAAAGATTATGTAAATAGGTTATTGCTTATTGCTGGCTTTAAGTGTGACGAGCCCCTCAAACAAACGTTACGTGTTTCAAGAAATCCTCCAGCCAGCCAAAAGCCAGAAGCTTTGAAGCCCACACATGTTTTTATTTTTTTTGGGGTTAGAACTGAAACCCAGCAAACATGTCTCACTTGGCAAAGAGCACCCTTACAAAAGCATGTTGTGATAGAACAAAAAATATGTGTGCAAGGTGTTCCATGATGAGAAATATGCTACATTACTGTCTCTTATCCTAAAAGTAAAAGAAATGATTTTATATGGATAAATAAACAAACTACACCTGTTATAGATATAGATTTGCTGTTAAAATAATCAGGGCTTGGCAAAATGTAACCTGTACATATGTGCTGTATTACCTCCATCAGCTGGAACAATTACCTGAAGACTTTAAGACTGTTAAGTTCATGGCGCTTTAATCTTCACATTTCACATATTTGTGGGATATGCTTTGCCACAAACTGCTCATCAAGCTTCATTAGGTTGGTGATGAGATGTTTTGGTTGAGATGTCATGTGGAAAAGAGCTGGATGCTCCCCCAGATATAGACAGATAACAGATACCATTTTGGCAGTCTAGCCAATGTGATGCTTGGCTACAAACGATCACGTTAAGAGTACTGGGCACCTAAATTTAAAGGTGTCCTCATGTAGCAATTTACTATGGCATTTATTGCCCCAATGTGCCCTCTTCATGGAGAAACAGACAGAAAAACATCTACACCATGTTTAGCATGCCTCTTTTTGTCCTATAATGCTAATTTAGAGCAGTTCCATTAATCCAGGGTCACAGTTTCTAATAAACAGGAAAGGTTTGATCTTTTTACCTAGCAGTGTTGTCTTATAATGACTTACTTGAAAACACTATTACCAATGTAACATTATTAGATATGTGCTGTTTTGTTTAAAATAAGAGGCTGTAGATAACAGAAGCATAGTCTATGTAATATGTAGGTATGCTATGCTATATGCTAGGAAATCACTAGGATTTGCCGTTCCTCACATAGAAATTGCCTGTTTACCTGTTACTAGCAGTTAACAGTGATAGACAACACTGAATCAGCAATTTAAAGAAAACAGATGGAAAAAAGTGTTTGACAGTCATTGCAAGAAATTACTGGTAGGAATGCTGAAAAAAGTTCTGGCTGTCTGGGGCAGGAAAAAGTCAATGAATCTAGCCACAGTATAGCCACTACTTCAGAGCACACAAAAATAACCCACTCACTTGAAACTGACATTTAATTAGGTGTCATTTGTCAGGAACTGACTGTTATCTATAGGAATATGCACATGGTCTAAAAAAGGAACTCTGACTTTTAAGTCCACTGCATCTAGACTTGAGGTGTGTTGGGCGGAAGAGGCGATAAAGAAGTAATGCTATAGGACTTATCAGGTTTTGGGGGTGAGGGGGAGTGGGGGCAAGCAGAGTGGTGACTCCTGATCTCCTAAATTGATCGGATGTGGGGGGGCTGTGAGCCGGAGCGTAGCAGTCGAGACGACAGCCCTCTACCGTCTCTGAAGTCTCTGAGACGGACACTCCGAAGAGATGGGCTTCTCATTAGGGGAAGCGATCAGGGCTGGACACTGTTCCACTGCTATTTTCCACCTTGATTAACTGGTAATGACAGCAGGACTAAACTGGATGGACATAGGTAAGGGGGGAGGGGGAACCTTAAGCAGAATGCAGTGGTGGAAAGATCAAACAAGCTTTTGAGTGGAAGTGTGGAAATAGAGATAGATTCAGAAAGCTCGGTCCAGTCAATAAGCAAAGAGGGGGAAAAACAAATCAGGTTGCCTTGGATATTGATTATGACTGTTATCTTTCATCACAGAGACTCTGATTAACGGAATATTCATATCTGCCTTTGAAGCTTTATTGCTAGCCAATCTGTATAGGACCATAGTGGCGTGTACTGTTGGTAAAAGATTCCATGCTGTGAGTGAGCTGTGTTTGGAACAGTTAAGAAGAAAACTTGCTGTTGCCTTGGAGCTGAAACCACTACTCTCTTCTCTTTTATAATATACGCAGATTTACACAGCCAATCATATGCACAGAAGAACCTGTGTAGTTGTTGCAGAAGAGCTGACTGGAAATAGTTTTGCATGTGGAAAAGAAGAACTTCTAGATTCTTCTTTAGGTTGGCAATGGTTGATCAGTGCATCAGTAACAATTAATAAAATTATTAAAGAACATTTGTTTCTCTAATTACAGTTTATATATGTATACAATTGTGCGAAAAATGGTACATCCCATAGAAATTCTAGATTTTTTCAACAGATTTAAAAAAGGAAAATGTTTCATCCTCTTTAATACAGTGTCTATAGATAAATGTGCTTTACTTGAACAAAACCAGAAGAAAAATTAGCTTTTACAATAATTTCTTTAATGAAATATTAACAAATATAATGTGTTTCTGTGGAGAAATTAAGTTTACTCTTGGCCTCAGTGGCCATTGCCCATTGCCTTCTGTGCAAAATTTCTTCAGCTCTGTTCTGTTTGAGGATTGGCTTGCATGTACTGCCCTTTTCAAATCCCCCACACAATATTTGAAGTCATTTCTTTTTTTGAGCCATTCCATTCGCTAGTGTGCTTAGGATCATTATTCTTTTGAAAGGTCTACCTCTGGTTTAGCTCGACCTTTTGGACAGATGGTCTTACGTTATCTTCAAACACAAAAATATTCAAGGTTTCTTCTCTTGAAAAGCTGTCTATAGTATACGCCATATATTTGTACTGTTACTGTGGCCAAACAACTTAATCTACATTATTACCCTGGTCTTTGCCTACATGTTCTTTAGCAAACTGTAGTCTTGCTATAATGTTCTTTTTGCAGAGCAAATGTTTTTCCTCGTGTGGCTCCCATGCTAGTCAAATTCGTCCAACCTCTTTCTGATTGTAGATGTGTGTACTTTCACAGCAACCATTTGAAGAGTTAACCCACGATGAAAGACTTCTTGGTGACTTCTTTCTCCATTTTGCTCTTAAGCTGACTTTGAAATCTACATCACTTGTAGATGATTTTCCTTATAGTGGAATGATTTATTTCAACTATTTTAGAGATCTTCTTAAATCTGTTGCCAGACTCTTTTACAGCCTTTCATTTCTGAAGGCCTTGGATAGTTTTTTACATCATGGCCTGATGACACCACACACTTCAGTAACAAAGAGAACACCTGATCCTAGATGTCAGGTCTAAACATGTTTTTGTTTAATTATGAAAATGACTACAAAACATTGATTTTATGCATTATTTGTTGGAGAAAAATCACCTTTATCTGTAAGCACTGTATTAAAGAGACTGAAATGTTTTCTTGTTCAAATGTATTGGGGAATAAATTCAACAATTTCTCTGGGACATTATATTATATATATGTATGGAATGGGAATGTATTAAGCACTTTTTACTGAAAACTCTAAGGAGCTGAACTGGTCAGGGAAACAGCTGATGATATATAATATGTATATATTACAGCCTTAAGTATGTGTCATACATTTTACAGTTTTAGCCTATGTAAATGTATTCATGGACATGTACATCAACATTCATGATGTAAAACAGAGTTAAAAACAAATTAATGTTACCCAAAGTGTGAAGTATACCAGTTTTCTTTGAGTGCACATTTCAGATTCTTAAAAAGCTGAGGTGTGACACAACGTACTTCTACCATAAAGACAGACGCTTGGGAAAGCAGGTTTAAAAACAGCTGTTTTGTATATTGTCAGTGTTTCAGAGTCAACTTTTATGGTTATACAAATATATATAAATATATACACACACATACAATATATATATAAATTACATATCTACTTCTTTGCGTAAATGTACAAATTTTACTTGTTGGATGCTTATGCCAAGTGAATGTACTGTTATGTAAGATTTTTGTGAATTTTCATTTAGTATAAGACCTACTTCAGTATTGGAGATTTGTTTGTTATGAGCTAAATGATTTTGCCAAGTAAAAGTACTATGTGCATGTTCAGTCATGCGAACCAGCTAAGTGCATTAAAAGCCATTTTTAAATGCCAAGAATTTACAAGACAGTAATTCATGATGTGGTTCATTGTTGAAATAATTCCAGTTTACAGAGGCTGCTATGTGAATACTTTTGTATTTCTCCTCATTTTGTCAACACTGTGCAGACTGCTGTGAAAAACTCTTTCAACGTACATAAATTGATGTAATAGCTTTCCAGAAAAGGTCTCTTCTTTGAATTTGTTGAGACCATATACATTCTTCACATTTAAACTGAATATGTGAAATGATAATGTTCTGCTTTTCTGCTATTGATAATTCAAAGCCAAAATATATGGCTGAGACAAGACTTTAGTTATTACCTTATTGTTATTTTAAAGATGTATATGCCTCAGAATAAATATTTAAAGGATTTAAAGGCAATGTTGGTTTCCCCGAGTTTTTTTTTTTGGGGGGGGGGGTAGATTACATTAAGATGTCAACCCTTTCAGCCAATAGTGCATTTAGGCTGTAGAGTTTAAATAAAAAACAGACCTGTGTTCCACTACACAATTTTAGTAAAAAAAAAATGACCACAAAACAGTAGAAAACCTTTATTATAGTGCTTGGAAGACATAATTAACATTACATTGTGTACCCCTCTTTGCAAAACAGGAACATTTGGTACAAAAAAGGAATAAATAATATGATTAATATGAAACAAGTGAAAAAGGTCAGTTGTCAGAACAAAAAAAAAATTCAAGTTTCAAAACAAGTAAAACAAAAATAGCCTTCAGTTGATAGCAATCAAGTGTGAATACTTCTGCAGAAAACTACTTAGACCTGTTTTACAGTCCTAGACCAAGTGTGCAGAGTGGATTAGTGTAAAGAGCAAACACTGGTTGTGTAATTATTAGTTGAGAGTTATAATGAATGAAGAAGTTAAAGTATATCTTGTACTATACATGTACGCTGTACATATATTCATACTATGTGAAAAAGCCAAGGGCTTGATTCTCCGAAATAAATGTAAATCAGTATTGTATAATGGTGTGCATCACAATAAGGGCAATTAACAACAACAACTTAATTGTTGGTCCAGTTAGGACACAGTTCAGAAGAGAATACCTGAGGGAAGTCCTCAAGTCTGAAAGCCTTAGTTCTTTATCTTGTACAGACATCATCGTTGCACTACAGAAGAAACAGAAAATGAAGTGTAAATCAAGAAAGATGAGGTTTCTTAATTTGAATTTTTTTTTTACATTGGACAGGGAACAATTTCTCTGTATACCTGATATGACTGAAGCTAAACCTCCTAATCAAATCTAAACCTTTCAAAAGCTTCCAAAGCTACATTCAAAAACTACGAAACAATTTCCTGCAAAAGAGAATTTCCTGCCTAACGATGCTTCATCTCTATGTGGCAGATATGGGTGGTGGGTGACCAGAGGGAGATTTATTACTGCTTGCATTTGTCAGCTATGTGAGAGTAACTACTGCACATCCTTCCATGTCCGAATCCAGCAGAGAGGAAATGGCGAGGTAGTAAAACGTCAGAAGCAGTAAAACAGCGGGTGGTGTTCTTTTGTAAGTAAATAAGGCCAAAGCCACGTCCTGTTTTTCACATGCTGCTTATTCAATTATGGCTACTGTTTAACCTTGGCTGACCAAAAATGTTTATTTAATAAAAGTGCATTGTATAGAATGTATTGTGCATGAAGCGACTAAAAGAGGAATAACTGCACCTTTCCATACTCGCGCCTATGGTAGCTATTCATCTCTGTCCAAACATCTTTTAACCAGAGATGCGAGCAGAGATTTAGATTAAAAATGCCACTTTTGGGCTACACTGTTGGAGTAGACCATTTTTTGCTCCAGTATTAGTTGGACTTCTTGTGAATGAACACCAACCTGAAGATTCACTGCAATGGTTCTTAACAAAAGCTCATTCAAAATAAGTCCAAATGTGACTCACTTCCAAGAGGTAGCAGAAATAACAACTAAAGGTAAAAGTTAAATGTCAGATTCCATACTGAGACATTTAATTTGCTCACTTGTGAATTTGAGTTGAATGCATGCTGATGGAAAGACACTGCACTGCAAATGCCTCTGTTCACAGCCAGGTTCTTTTACCAGGTTCTGATGAAATGCAATTAAGCTGAGCTTAATGTTTACATTTAGATTTACAGCATTTAGCAGACACTCTTATCCAGAGTGACGAACAACAGTGCTTTGTAATCCATGTCTGTTCTTCTACCTGTCAGGCTAAACCAGTCAACACCCGTCATTCTACTAAGATACTACTAGCTAAGTTATACACCATAATAACCCTTACAACCCTGTAAACCAAAAGACAATAAAGTATTCAAGAGTAAACAATAAACAGTAACAAATGCACAATAAATATGAGGCTACATAGTTTCCAACATATATAGAATATTCTTTAGAATTCTTTATATATATAGATACAGATAAAGAATATTCTAAGGAACATCTCAACATAGGTCTATATCTCTGCACAAATCTCTCATTAAACAGTTTTGGTCTAGGCTGTGGTCATAATGTCCATGTAACTACAGTCCAGAAGAGTTTGGTGACTTTCCTGCTCTAATACAGTGGTTCACAATCTGGGAAGTACATCATAAATTTAGGAGGAATGGAAAGGCTTCCACAAAAGCCATTTTTGAGAGGTCTGAAGAGTTTGTCTCTGAAAGCCACCTCACAATTATTAGTACCTCACATTAATTTGAACTAATTTTAAGCTTTTGACCTAAAACATTTTTTAAATCAGAAGAGGTACATACAGGGTGTTGGGAGGCAAAATATTCAATGATTTACTATTTTACAATACACATTAACCTACAAACATAAGAAAGGACGTTTAGGCCCATTGATGGTTCTGGATAATAAATGAAATGGCCATATATGCATTTTAGACATCACAACCTCAGGTTCTCATCATCACCAGTGTAAAGAAATCAGAATTAAGTTTCTCACATCAAACCACAATGAATGGCCTGGTTTACATCTTTACCATTTAATTTAGTTCAAATTTAGAGAAGTCTGCAAAATGTTGCTTCACTGCACTACAGCCGACAAATATTCAAACAAAGCATTCCAACAGAGGAGCCAGAGGGCAAGCCAACCAAGCAATTACTTGAGCTTCTCAATCAAGGCGGCCCTGGGTAACGGACATCAAGCTGAGAATGTTATATTAGGTTGTATCCAACAGGCTATAATTATTTTGAACGGTTACAGATCACAATGGTTGAGAAACACTGCTCGAACACACCCAATTCAACACACCTGACTCAATGCATAAAATAATCAGGTTCAATAGGTGTTAGAAGAGGGAAATCACCAAAATATGCTGAACTGACTCCCCCTGGTCTAGACTGTATATGCTGGGCCCTTTCCTTCCTGCAGGACGGGGTGGGAAAAAGCTGAGCATCCCCAGGGAGGGCATGAGTGTCAGAGCAGGGTCAGGGTGAGATCCGTTACGTCTGATCTGTCCTAAGATATGGCGTTCTGAGTGACATAATGTTTACACAAAATAGAGCGTCTAGATCGTCAATAGACGGATGTGGTCACATACAGACGCCCACAAGAGCTTCATGTGTCTATATCTTAGGTCACCGCTCTAAATGTAATCTAATAATGTATAGGTATGACAAAGTATACTGTTGTGTCAGAGATGTTTTTCCCCATCTAGGTTTTTGAACTTTGTGTAAGCATGCAAGCCTTCATGTGGGAACTCACTGAATTTACTTGGATTAAAAAAAATAAATAAATAAATCTGAATACTGAAACATTTCAGGACAACCTACAATAATTCACATATAGTGATGTTTCCTGGCCAAAGTTTGCTTCTAATTTCACTGAAGCTACAAGTCCAGTGATGCTGGCAAGCAACAAAAGCCTATAATCATTGATTCAGCATTGAGCAAACAGCACAGCAAAATGGCCCAAATCAGTGTTAAGTTCTTAAATAATTTCATATAGACCTGCTTATGTGGTTTCTGCTACTGTATGACACTGATCTAAAGAAAAAGGAGCAAAAAAAACAGCTGCCTCTGCCAGAATTGGGTCTGCAGTCCATTTTTATGTGGACTACAAGAGTAAAATTTAACCCCGAAACATTTCCTGGCTTATCTACAGAATTTTGGATGAAGAGGAAAACTGTTTGAAGGTAAATGGTCTAACCTTAGCCTAAGCTAACTTTTCAATCATTTATAAAAAATTAACTTGCGCAGCTCAGCTGGCTTACACATAGTACGTCAGCTCGGAACAGAATGGATATAATAAGCAGGAGGACCATTTTTGCTTTTCCTGCCGTCCACAGCTGTACCTTCATGCATCAAACGTGGTATGAAGTGATGAATTGCATATCCACAACAAAAGGCCAAATGATAACTGACGCAAGAGACAGAAATAGCTCCCCAGGGAAAAACGGAGATCGTTTTAGGAGTATTCGATTGTTCACTTGAGGCTCATTGATAGCAACATACACCAGCATCAACAAGGACATTTTCCATGCAGCAAGCGATCACCCAGCTTTCACTATGCTGTTTAATAATACAAAAAGGCTTTTAAAAGCAGAAGATACTCATTCGCTATATACAGATAACCAATTCATCAAGTTTAAATTGCTTATGTGAAAGCAAACACTGTTAGAAACATTATCTAAGCATCTTCTGAGAACTAAATCCAGTCCATAAGTCTGTTCTTAGAAATACACTCATTTAGGTCAGTAAAACATTATTAATCACTAACAAGTATTCTGTATAAAAAGCCCTTCCATCTCATGCTGGACATAAGTCAATATTCTCAACAATTACTGAATCCAAGGCCATTACTTTATGCTTTATTACCATGAGAACCTTATTTCAGTGTTCCCTGTACTGCCCCACATTGCGTCTGATCATTGTCTACTGGTTAAAACAATGCTTTACATATTTCAAGCATCTCTGTTTGGTTCCTGAGATTTAAGAACTTAGGTGTAAGCTGAAGTTCCTTTTTAAAGGACATTCATGCAGTCTGAATTTAGAGTCTGTTATTTTCCATATGTACCATGAAATCATAGAAGAATGAAGAGCTCATTTTGAAATGTCTTTATGGATCAGCACTTAACATGATCTTATTTCAATGACAATGAAATTATGCACTAATTCAAGATATGAGTGTTACTTTAAAATAAGAAAACTGCTTTACAGCCAGTAAGGAAGCAAAGAGACATAGGGAAGAAAATAGGGTAACAATAATTGTTATACTTGTGTTCTTGTGAATGAATCAGCAAATAATCAATAAATTTGCCTAAATGTTGTCGGCAAATGTAAAAAGCCATAAGTGTTGTGCTGTATCTGGTGTAGCATAATTACTGTGCATGCTGGAAGAGTATTTTGGCTTTAGAACACTGGCGTGAAGGGAAAACATTTACCAATCAATGCTTTAGAATCAGCACAAAGATTTTACTTTGTTTTCTTTCAGAAATGTGATTTACTTGATTCTTCATTTGCAAAAACACACACACACACACACACACACACACACACACACACACACACACACACACACACACACACACACACAC
>JBBPDA010000132.1:11341192-11379066 GCA_037974385.1 Arnoldichthys spilopterus | reverse complement strand
CCCCCCCCCCCCAAACCAGCATTTTGTTGTGCTAAAAGCACATGTGCACTGCACATCCCCCCCACCCCCTCCCCCCAACACTAGCTGCAGTGCATCGTGTACATGAGGCCAAGCGGCACAGCACCTCCCTGTAGCCACCAGCAGTACTCACCGTGTAGGGCGTTTTGCTGCTGATGTTGCTCTTTTTTTACTCACTTTGTCCTTCTGGTTCCTTGCTCAAGTGCTCTGCCATGTTTACTTAGCCTGCGCTTGCTGGAGTTGTCCTAGCTCAATGTCACCGTCCTGCCGCTGCCCTTGTGTGAGGTGGACACAGTGTACATTACACGAGTGAGAGGACACAGAAACCCATTCAGCTTAAATGTAGTAAGGATTCAGTAAAGAACGGTTATATCATCAAATGTCTTTTATATTATTTGATTATTTTTTCCTCTGGTGACAAATTTTGGCACTTTACGCCGATCAGCCATAGGTCCCCCTCCTGTCACCAAAACAGCTCTGAGTGCTCTATGGTGCACTGTGTGTCCTGATCCCATCCTATCAGAGTCAGCATTCACTTTTTAAACTCCTAGGTCTTCTGTAGGGACAGATCAGACAGTCTGGCCTTCACTCCACACATGCCACAGGCCTTGGGTGCGCATTACCCTGTCACTGATTCACCAGTTGTCCTTACTTGGATCACTTTTGGTAGGTAGTGGAACACCCATTAAAACCTGGCTCTGATCCTTACGCTTGCCCATTTTTCCTGCTTTCAACATTTAAGAACTGACTGTTTACCTGCTGCCAAATATATCCCACCCCTTGACAGGTGCCATGGTCAATGTTATTCACTTAACCTTTTAGTGGTGTTAATGTTGTGGCTGATTGGCATATGTACCAAAATCAGTCATAGTTACGACAATTTCCAAATGTCTTAAACAGAATTAAACAGGTTGTCCTGTACCCTTAAATGCAAAGAGAAGTTTGGTATGAAACATCCTTTATAGCTTAACGGTTAGCTAAACAGCTGAGAAGGCTGGTATATGTAAATAGGCTTGAATTCAGAAGGTATAATAATAATTTATCTGTGTCCTTAAGTATTTACAGCAGCTTCAAGCATAACCCTGGGTATGGTTATCCCAGCAAACTGCATCATCAACCTATAAACACTTTATGTAGCTTAGTAAGATATAGGGGTATAACAATAAAATTATCTGTATTAAAGCATCGACTAAAATAATGTGAAAATTTGTCATTGTGAACACACTCAAGCACCACAACGAAATGCGACATCTGCATTTAACCCATCACACGTGGAGCAGCAGGCAGCTATCAACAGCGCACAGGGAGGAGTGTAGCAGAACGGTACCTTGCTCAAGGGTGTAGTGCCCGGGCTGGGACTCAAACCTGCAACCTTCAGGTCTCAAAGGCAGCGTCCAACCACTAGGCCACCACTGCCTCAAGTGACCCAATGTATCGATGTAATACATAAAAATCGATGTGTTCATGACACTATTCATTTTATTTCATTTTACTACATGAAGTTTTTTATATGAAGAAGCTGCTTTTGCTCATCACTAGACTGCTGTATTTGACCTTTAGAAATAATGTGTTCACATTTTTCTTTTGCATGTTTGAGTTCATGGAAATGTAGCAGATTGTGTGAAACTCCATCAGGTTTCATATTAACTGCAGACCCCAGTATCAAACCGAATCACAAATATTTAGGTATTGAAAATGTATCGTGTCGTTGGCTAAAAAAATTTATGTAGGATCAAATTGTGGTAAATCTTATGATTTACACCCCTGTTAACAAGCCATTTAACTGGTTAAAGTTTACCTGGATTAAGTTTTATACTAAAATGAAGCTAAGCATTAGAGTGTAGACCGAATGCTGTTTGTCATCTGTACAAATCTGCTATCCACTCCAAATTGATGGCTGCCCTTTACAGTGATTTATGATGACTGCATTATTCCACAGTGTTCTCAATCATCTTGTTTTGTTGTTTATTGACCTTTGTGCTGTTGTTGCCTTGTGTCCTGCTGCTTTTTCCTTGTCAAAGGGCTCTAAGGGAACTTCATTGCAATTCTTATTGAACACCTGCAATTAAAATCATTGACCTACTTGAAAAATGTGTGTTGGTTCCACATGGGTGAAATGTACTACATGAACACTTAGATAGTCAGACAGACAGACAGACAGACAGTAAGGGGTGAAGTGCAGCTGAATATTTACACCCATCAGCCATAAAATTAACACCTTGACAGGTAAAGTGAATAACTTAAGCTTTCATACAGTGATACCTGTCAGGGGTGGCATATATTAGACAGCAAGTGAACAGGCAGTTCTTAAAGTTAATGTGCCAGAAGCAGGAACAATGGGTGAGCATAAGGATCTGAGCCACTTTAACAAGGGCTTTATTGTGATGACTAGACCACTGAGTCAGAGTATATGCAAAACAGCAGGTCTTTTGGAGTGTTTCAGTTGTGCAGTAGTTAGTTCTTACCAAAGGTGAACCAGGGAAGGATAATTGGTGAATCAGCAGCAGGATCATGGGCATCCAAGGCTTACTGATGCATGTGGAGAGTGGAGGCTAGCCCATCTGGTCGTATTGCACAGAAGAGCTTCAGGTGGTGTTAATATTATGGCTGATCAAGATGTATATATGATACAACCTGAAGTCCAGAGTAAAAACCCTCATCATAGAACAGTAAAGCTTGACCAGAGTAAACTGAACATCTCATGTTTTATTGTTGAATGCAGAAGTCACAGGCCAAAGAATGATGTCCTCTCCTGGAATGGGCACCCCCAGTGACCCTCTTCTGGCCAGCCCAGGAGGAGACCGTCTTGGGACGTCCCAAGATGGCGCCTGGAGGCCGACCCTGTCCAAGACCTCCAGCTTCCCCTCGTCCACAACGCGCCACCTCAGCCACCGAGCCAACAACTTCCAGAGGCACCCCAAACGGAGGAAACTAATCCGCCCCTCGCCACCTCCACCGCCCAACACGCCCTGCCCTTTGGACCAGCTTGACCTGAGCGAGCTGCCCCCTCGCCGCACCTTCCCCGAACTCCTTTTTAACGGCTGCATTTTGTTTGGCATCGAGTTCAGCTACGCCATGGAGACAGCATACGTCACTCCTGTACTTCTTCAGATGGGCCTACCAGATCAGTTCTACAGCCTTGTGTGGTTCATCAGTCCAATATTAGGTACTGCTGGACCCCTCATGGATGATGGATGTACAGACCTGTTCAAAGTGAAAATTAGGATTTTTTTCAACAATTAAATAAAATAACGCTAATATGCTAATCATGTGCTAAAAGCTAGAATAAAATGTATTTAGTGAATGTCCCATATTGAGGTAAAAAAAAAAGGTGGTAAATCGATATTTATAGTATTCAGAAGTTTCATAAAAACTTTAATTACTTGTAAATTGAATTACTAGATATTAAAGATTTTTCAAGTCATTTCCAAAACTTGCCCATTTTTATCAAAACAGTTTTGCTTTAAAGTAGGCTTAAACGTCAACTCCCCTCAGTCACAGTGGCTCAGTGATACTCCAGCCATTTCACTTTTTACCCTCTCTCTGTTCTGTCATTTCAGGGTTCCTGCTCCAGCCAATCCTTGGAGCATGGAGTGACCGGTGTACATCACGCTTTGGCCGCCGGAGGCCTTTTATCTTTGCTCTGGCAATTGGTAAGCACTCCTATCAATTAAAGAAGGGAGTGAGTACTCAGTTAATCAACTACCTGTCACCTCAATCACCTATCTGACCAATAAAATACTGCTCCACATCTGTGACAGTAATAGAGGGAATTACTGACAGTAAGAGAGGGAATTACGTGAGACTGCTGTTCATTGACTACAGCTCAGCTTTCAGCACCGTAGTTCCACTCAGACTGTACAATAAGCTGAAGGACCTGGGACTGAATGGCCAGCTGTTCAGGTGGGTCCTGGACTTTCTTACAGGCAGACCCGAGGTGGTGAGAGTGGGCAGCTCTGTGTCTAGCTCCTAGCTAGAAGATTTAGGGTCTCCACAGTGATCCTAAAAATCTTCTACACAGCTGGTGTTGAGAGCATCCTAACCATGAGTATCACAGCTTGGTTTGGGAACTCCTCAGCTGAGGACTATAAAGCCCTGCAGAGAGTGATCAAAGCTGCAGAACGCTGCTGTAGGTCTGATCTGCCCTCCCTGCAGGACATTTACACCAGGCGCTGTAGGACCAGAGCAGTCAAAATCATTAAAGACTCTTCCCACCCCAGTAACTGTCTGTTCCGCCTGCTGAACTCAGGCAAACGATTTTGTAGCCTTATGACCAGAACAGAGAGACTCAGGAGGAGTTTTTATCCTCAGGTCATAAGGCTCTTCAAACTTGCAAATCTTGCACTACAGACCAGACACTGGCACCAGGCACAATCACTGCTTGCATATTTGCACATTGTCATTTACACTTGTCACTTTCACTTATATTTTTACATACTTTCTGTAGCAGCCTATATTCAGATTCATTTTAGTGTTTATATATTGCTTGTGGGTTTATACTGCTTATTGTTAGATTCTCTATTTATTATTTGCTCTTCTTCTTTGTTTTCTTCTATATATCATTGCACAGACATTGGAGTGTTCAGGGATACATTTCACTACACGTTGTATTAGTATAACTGTGAATGTGACAAATGAACATATTGAATCTTGAAATCTTAAATCTTGAACTGATTTATAGTTTTGTGAAAAATCACCCAATACGAATCTCACTTCAGTTGTGTTTGTTGCTCTGCTGTGGTAGTGCCTGCTAATCTGTCTGTTCTGTTGGGTGATTATTGTATTTAGCCGCTTTACAGCTGTTGCGCTTCCAGAAGCTTGGGAAGAGAGAATGCTGCATGTCAATTTTGGCCAAAGAAATAAGTTTGCATCATAGCCCAACATCACTCTGCTGTAAATCTCTGCACTGTTCTTGGAATGCCCATCAATAGTATCAACTAACGTTTTACAAATAATCTTGTGTTTTATTGTGAAGACATGCATTTAGTGTTTCTGTGTTTATTGTGGATGGATGGAGGTGTGAGACAACTGAATCTGGTATAAAGAGTGAGACTATAAAGGGAGAGCACCTTGTGACCTTGTATAGAGAAAGTAACACAGCTGGCAGTAGTTTTTGCTCTAAATTAGTTTTACATTTTTCTAACTAGTAATTCCTTATGTTAATATTTCTGTTATTTTTTTTATTCATTTTTGTCTCATGCACTAATTTTTTATTGTATTTTATTGTAATCTTTTTTATTTCATCATCTTATTTACACTCTAATTGCTTATTCTGTTTATTTACATGTCTCTCTTTTCAGTTTTTATTTTTTAGAGGAAAGTACTTTGGGCTGCATTTTATGCATGAAAGATGCTAAATAAATAAAATGAAAATGAAAAATTGCCCATTCAGCAACATGCAGCCTTCTAGCCAGTAGCCTTAAGGAGTGACATATAATTGCAGTTAAGCATTTAACAAAAAGTGAGAAGTGTATTCACTACATTAAGTGTACTGGGGGCAGTGGTGGCCTAGTGTTTAGGACACTGCCTTTGGGACCTGAAGGTTGCAGGTTCGAGTCCTGGCCCAGGCACTACTGAGGTACCCTTGAGCAAGGTACCGTCCCACTACACTGCTCCCCGGGCGCCCGAGGTCACATTTCGTTGTGGTGCTTGAGTGGGTTCACAATGACAAAGAGTCACTTAACTAAGTGTTTCTTGTTAAGTGTGTATCTTTTGGTTCAGATACAGGAGTTAAATAACATATGCTCCCATAAAGTTTACTACTGGCCATAAGCTGTAAACTGTGAAATGCCATTTAAGTCAATATTACATATTTAAATATGGCTATAAAATAAATTCTGAAACAAATGAAGCAATAAATATATAAGAACATTATTTATTAATCAAAGCACTACTCTTAATTAAAAGAGTTTTTTATTTCATAATTCCATATATATATATATATATATATATATATATACACTGATTAGCCATATCATTAAATCCATGTGCCTCATAATGTGTAGGTTCCCCTCATGCTGCTAAACAGGCTCTGACTGAAGTGCCTTGTGTGTTATGACATCTTTTTATCATAGCAACCATGAACTTAAATGTGTGTGTGTCTGTGTGTGTGTGTGTGTGTGTGTGTGTGTGTGTGTGTTTACCATTGTCTTAGCTCACCTTTCATTTTAATAGAACTTTATGATCATTTTGGAACTCAGGATACTGATTGTAGTAGTTTTGCAATTGGAAATTTTTTCCATTTTTGCTTGAGGCAAGACTTCAGTTGCTTAACAGTCCGTAGTCGCTGTTGTCTGATTCTGAATTATAGAAACTCTTGTAGCCTGTGCAGAATGTGGTCTGGCTTTGTCCTGCTGAAATAAGCAAGGATGTCACCTTGATGGCAACAAGGTCTTTCTAAAATCCTAATATACACCTCATAGTCAATGGTACCTTTACATACATGCAACTCATCCATGCTGTGGGCACTGAAGCACCCCCATGCCATCACAGATGCCTTTTCACCGATAACACTTTGGATGGTTGTTTTCATCTGTGGTACAGAGAACTCAATGCCAAATACGGACTCATCTGACCACAGCCCATGGTTCCACAATCATTCAGTCCATCAAAATGAGCTCGGGTCCAGAGAACTAGCCAGCATTTCTGCATGGAACTGATACTTGGCTTTCTTCTTGAGTAATACAGTTTAAGTTACATTTCTGGATGCAGTGATGGACTGTTTTAAGTCATAATGGTTTTCTGAAACACTCCTGAACTCCTGGCTATACTTCTCACAGTAGCATGATGGTTTCTTAGGCAGTGCTGTCTGAGGACAGACCTTGCCCTTTATTCAATGAGATGTCTCTGAGATGAGATGTGCTATACCATTCACTTTCATTTCTGTTGGTGTTGGTAATTCCCATTATCATAATGATCTTGTAAAAATGGATAGTAACTCTGGCTTTATTAATTCAAACATGTCTACACTAAATAAGAGGGGATTTCCTGTTATTTTTCACAAGTAATGTGCTTTTTGTCTTTAGGCGCTCTGTTGGGTCTGACATTTGTGCTAAATGGGCGGGACATTGGATCAGCGCTGACAGACACTGCTGTCAATCACAAGTGGGGCATTGTGCTGACGGTGTGTGGGGTGGTTCTGATGGACTTCAGTGCAGACTCAGCTGATAACCCTAGCCATGCCTACATGATGGACGTCTGCAGCCCAGAAGACCAGGACAGAGGGCTTAACATTCATGCACTACTGGCAGGTCAGATTCCACTGTTTATGTGGGACTTACACAATAATGCACTAATAAATACTTCTATAACATTTAGTTTTTCTTCATTTAGGTTTCTCTAAACAAATGAGCGCTCAACGTTGGCCCTGGTCCATTTAAGTAATCAGTATCACAACTGATACAGGCATATTTAACATGAAATTCTACTGATTTTTGTAATTCTCTGCGTAATTGATGTGAAATGGTGTACTATAGAGAAAAGAAATTTCTTTACAGTGGTGGAGATAGGAACCAGGGGTCCCAGTGTGTACAATGGAAGAATGGCTTTTTTAGTGCTAAATAGGGGTGGTGGGGTATATCGGTTTTGACAATAATCATGATATTTAATTAAGTGTTAATATTGTGTTATTAATACACATACAGTAATACATAAAATTCTGCACCAATAACAATGTGGTTTACATCCCGACAGTATTGTGATGTTGCTCCTTAAAGTGGTCAATGTTAAAATGTTCATTAGCTTAACACTGGCTGTGTGCCTGACAGTTGCACAGAATGGCAAATTTGTTACAGCATTGCAGGAGAAACAGCATGTTACTAAGAATCTTACATAAAAATAATTGAACTTAAAAAATGTAAGGTGATTGAAGCTGGGGACAAGATATCATGACTGGGTTATCCTTGCTAAGAATGTCAAAGTCTAATCCAAGTCCTCCATGCAGGTCTAGGTGGTGGATTTGGCTACATCGTTGGTGGTGTCAACTGGGACCACACTGAGTTCGGGAAGTCGATGGGAGGTCAACTTCGGGTCATCTATCTGTTCACCAGCATAACCCTTATAGCCACTACAGCCATGACCCTCACTAGCATCCCTGAGCGACCTCTTGTGCAGTACCAGTCTCAGAGCAGAAGCTCCAGAAACCTAAAGAGCCCTAATCTCCCCCTGCCCCCATCCCCTCCACCACCAGCTGGAGCTGTCGGCCTCCAAGAGGAAGACGAAGAGGAGGATGGCCTGTACAGCTACCAGTTCTCTGGACGCAGGTACCCAGATTCCCTGGGCCACTCTTGCAGCGCCAATGCAAGGCTCTGTGCGGGTCTCAGTAGCCCTATCTCCCCTCTCAGCCCGTTAACACCCAAATACGGCAGCTTCATCAGTCGGGACAACACCTTAACCGGCATCAATGAGTTTGCTTCATCCCTAGGGACGTCATATATAGACAGTGTGCTGATTGACTGCTACACTGGACAACAAACGCCCCAGCCACTGGAGCCAGAGGGTAAAGCCCTGCCTCTTCCACCAGGAGACACACCCCCCACTCAGGTGTCACAGCCATTAGAAGCGCCCACTCTGAATGATGATTCACAACGAGAATCATCACAGGTGAATGGAGGCTTGCAGGGAACTGAACCTTTGCACATAACTGAAGAAGTCCTGGCCATTGAACAATTGGAGTCCACTGAGGCCCCTGAGTCCAGTGAGGATCCTCAAGCAGGATTGCAACAAGGCAGTACCTCAGGGATCCTGAAACGCCCCCAGAGCCTGTCTTTAATGGATGACACGCTGATTGCCCCCAGCATCGCCCTGGAAAATGGGCGCAGACGTACTGTAACATTCAGCCAGCAGGTAAATATATCCAGTGCTTTAAAGACATATAAAGCAGTGGTTTGGCCAAAATTCTAATTTACATAATTTTCCAATTCTAATGATTCGAGCAAGACATGATTTGTGTTCGAAATGTGGCTAATGCTACTAAAGCAGCTTGTTTATGTGAGTTCAGAAACTACGCTATTATTATTTTGCATATCTAAAAACAATATAACAGTATGTCATAACACTAATGTGTCATAATGTAAGTGTGTAGTTTGCATTGTTGACTTGAATCGGTGGTTTCATGTTTTTGTGCACTACTACTGTCATTGTCCTTGGGACCTGAAGGTCCTGGCCTGGGCACCACTGAGGTACCATCTTGAGCAAGGTACCGTCCCGCTACACTGCTCCCCGGATGCTGTTGATAGCTGCGAGCTGCTCCGCATGCGCATGTGTGATGGGTTTAATGCAGAGGTCACATTTCATTGTGGTGTTTAAATGTGTGTTCATAATGACAAATATGTCACTTTTACTTCAATTTCACATTTCACTAAAGAAGCAAACCTAAAACCTCAGACAGGTCTTGTCTGACCAACTATGTTTGCAGTAAAAAAAAATATAAAAATGTTATTTTTGTTAAACCATTGCTTTGAGAATTTGTTACTATATGGCATGGTTTGTGCAAATTAATGACAATTGTGACCAAATTCCTTCTGCTGTACTACACTCTAAGACATGGGACACACCAAGCTGACCAGTTGTTGGTCTGCTGGAAGCTGTTAGACTGTTGGTGAATGTTAATGCCTGACCATTGCCCATATGAGTGAGATGTGTACAGCAACATTGGCTCTATGTTCATCCTTGTCATCGTTTCTTAACTGATTGACTGTATAGAGTCAGCATCAGTAGTCAGCTGTGAGAAAGAGCAAATGACAATATAGACGAAAGCAAGGACGAGTGTTACTCAAGAAAATAGCACTATCAAAAGGGCTCACACAGACAGTAGCCTATTTTTCAAATGAATTGTAATTGATTCCTATGAAATACGTAATTAATAATTAGTAGTGTTTACTGAAAGACAGTCAGAGTTTCAGGGGTTTTTTCCCTTTATTATTTGCCCAATCTTCACATCTTCCCTCACTAGCTAGGGCTCCCCCAGTCACCCAGTACCACCTACACTGGGGGGTGAAAGCTTGCATGTGCTTCCTTCCATGTCACATGAAGCTAAACGTTGCACCTTTCTGAACTGCTACTAACCCAGTATCATTGGACACTGTAACACACGTAGGAGAATGCTAACTGCCAGTTATGATCAGACACTATCTATTATGGTCAGAGGCAATCCCACCCACCCAGAGAGCAAAGCTAGAAGCTCCTGAGGTTTTAAGTCACTGGACCATCACAGCAACCAGTTGATTCTCTGCAGGCCAGTGCTACTAATGCTACATTCTTCTTCTTGCTTAAAGTTGGTCTTCGCTTTTGGGTAGTTGATGGAACTGGCAGGCCAAATAAACCTGTGACTAACTCCAAACCTCTCTTTTGAAAAATGTTCTGCTTGTATAAACCGCTGGCAATGTTGTAGATTGGCTGAGGGTGGTTTTTTCAGCTCCACATGGATATCTGTCAGCTAAATGCATTGCCATCAAACATCTTAACCATGGCAATTCCATACCACGTCACACCTCCCACTTCCAAAAACCACCATAAAAGTTTTTATGATATCACAGGTGTGAAATGAATTAACCACAGAATCTGAAATGTAATTTTCCTGATGAATTACCACTGAAATTCTTTGGAGGAAACATTTTCAAGATTTAACCACAATTTATCACATTTGCCTTGACTTATTACTACTATGACAACTTACAGTCTCATCTAAAGTGTAGTTTGTAAGAAGTGAAAGTGACTATTTGTGATTATGAACACAACCCCATTACACAAAGTGCACATTTAAACCATCCACACTTAGAGCAGTGTAGCAGGATGGAATCTTACTCAAGGGTACCTCAGTGGTACCTGGCCCAGGACTTAAAACTGCAACCTTCCAAGCACAAGGGCAAGGGGGAGTCCCAAACCACCGGGCTACCACTGCCTACATTTTGAATCTGAATGGCAACATTAGTGTAATTAACCATCTTGACAAATACCTACTGTTTTTGTCTTCTCAGGTGGCAAACATCCTCCTGAATGGTATGCGCTATGACAGTAACCTCAGTGACAGCACAGAAACCATAGACACTCAGATGTCTATGAAGCTGCTTTGCATTGCCATCTACAGGATGCCACCATCACTGCGCAGTCTGTGCACCAACCACTTTCTCGGTAAGATATTCTGATGCCATCAGAAATGCCCTATGCATGTCCAAAAGTATACAGACAGCACTTCAGATTAGTCAAGCAAAGTGCGCCGGTTGCTTGCTCTGGAGCAACCACACCTGAGTCTAAGATGTAAAGATAATAAGCCCTTCACTACTGATAACTTTGGAGCAGTGCTACATTCTCTGGAGTGATGGAGCTCCGTCCAATACCTTTGGGATGGGTTAGAGTGGCTCTAGTGATGCAAAATTAATAATCCAGCATCTTTACCTCAATTATGCTTTGGTGGCCGAATGCAGACAAATCCTCACAGCAGTGTTTAAGTGTTTCACACAAAGCTTTGTATCTGTGCCAGTCAAGAGCTGTGTGTGTTTGGACTTTTTTCAGGCTGGCTGTCATTCGAGGGGATGCTGCTTTTCTACACGGATTTCATGGGGGAGGTGGTGTTTGAGGGAGATCCTAAAGCACCCCACGACTCTGAGGCCTACAAGCGTTACAATGCTGGGGTCAGCATGGGCTGCTGGGGCATGTGCATCTATGCATTTAGCGCTGCTTTCTATTCAGGTTAGTAGGCTACACCTGACACCTGTGCTCAACCACATGCAGACTCTTTATTTGGGTTTTTGGTGCAGAATTTAAGGTTTCCTCCAATGCAAAACAGATAAATACATGAAAGTGTATAAAAGCTTGTAGTTGTGTGTATCCTTTATAGCCAGTGTGATAGAGGAAACAAAAACTGTCATAGAAAAGAGACCGTTTTAAAAGCCTTCAATCAGTACATACCACACCATGGCCAAAATGGGTTCAGCATATGGTTTTGAAATACCTATTTGTACAAGGATGCTATATATAATTAAATGCATTGACTTAATTTTTCCCATTGAAACAGCTTCCTCAGTCGAACTGAGTAGTAAAACCTTCTGTGACATTCTGCCACTCAGTGGGTATAACTGCAGTGATGTCTGCCTACTGTGACATCATGTGCATACTCTCTGTAGAACTTGTTGACCTGTGCTGTCAATGAGTGCATTTACATGCACATAATAAGCATAAACATTCAGAGACTCAGATTCTGGTAAAACACATTTTTAAGCGTTTCATTAATCAGATGTTGAGAAAACTCTACAGGCTCATTTAGAAATAAGACCTCTAACTAAATACATGTGCAGCTCACTATTTACTGCTAAAAAAGATTATATGCCATAAAATTCAGTAATTCGTTGCCATTTCATGGTTAACATAAGTGTTTAGTGTTTTTAGGTTTGTCTTTATCTGCTTCTGCTTCTGTCCAGGTGCAGCTATAATAAATCAAAACCCTTCTTTTCCCTGTCCATCTCTTCTTGTCTCTGTAGCCATTCTGGAGAAGCTGGAGGAGCGTTTCTCTCTACGTTCACTGTATTTCTTTGCTTACCTTGCGTTCGGCCTGGGCACAGGCCTGGCCACACTCTCCACCAACTTGTATGTGGTGCTGTCCCTGTGTGTGACCTACGGAGTTCTCTTCTCCTCTCTCTGCACGCTGCCTTACTCACTGCTCTGTGAATACTACCAGAGCCCACAGGTAGGAAGGGTTCTGTGAAGTAAAAAGTATGTGTGAGGGTTTGCAAGCTCTCCCTGTGTTCGCGTTGGTTTCCTCCGGGTGCTCCGGTTTAATCCCACTGTCCAAAGGCTGCAGTAGTTTGATTGCATGCTCTAAATTGCGTTAGGTGTGAGTATGTGTGAGTGTGTGAATGGTTGTCTGTGTATGTGTTTCCCTGAGATGGGTTGGCCTCCTGTCCTGGGTGAACACCGCCTTGGGCCCATTGTCAACTGGGACTGGCTTCAGCTTCCCCGCGACCCGAAACGGAAGAGGCGGTTTGGACAACAAATGAATGAATGAATGAATGTAGTGTTTTCTACAAAATGAAAATAACAAACAAATTTGTACTATAAATAGTGACATAAATTCACTCTATGAAGAGCGGCCTAAAATGAACAAAAATGAAAAATTGTTAATTGCAGTAATTAAATGGCTGTTAGTCATCAACTAAAATGTCCTGATTGTGATAGGCCTGGTATGTTTTCCTACATGCATTGTTAATTTTTTAGAAAGAAATGTAGGATTTAAGTTCATGAATTTAGGTCAGAGCAGCTGTTGACTGAAATCAGTTGCTCAGTTTAAAATATAATCTTTTTAACTTTAAATTCTCAGTAAATCAGCTCTTTGATTACTTTGCAATTTAAGAATTAAACAGGGTCTCTGCAAGTCATTGTAAAGTCATGTACAGCAGCCTGAGTATTCTCCACAAAGGGGCGCTCTTAGCGCTTACATTGCCTTTGTGTGCATCACTGAAAGTGGATGTGCATTACTAAAATGGTCTAATGGTTGGAGAAGAGGGCTTGGGAAAAGAAGGTCCCAAGACAGGTAGGGAAAATGTGGGAGAGGTCAGTGATACAGTGCTTTCCCCCTCGCACATCCACGGCTGAAGTGCCCATGGGCAGCCAACCCCCGAACTGCTGTCCACTGCTCCTAATGTGTATGTTCACGAGTGTCACATATGGGATAAATGCAGAGGACGAATTCCTTGTTCACTGTGTACAGTGTGTGAGTGCCACATAATCTTACTTTCACTTTCACTTGAAACAAAACAAAATGTCACCAGTAACATCAAAACATCACAAAAAAATCTAGGTCATGGTGTCTTTGAAAAATAAAATGTTTTATTCCTTTTTTACCAAAGGTAATGCTTATTTAAAGAGCATGCAAACAGAAAATTAATATTTCACTGTCTCTGCCAACAGCCAATCAGAGAAAGCTGTGTTGTAGAGCTTAATTTGACATTAATTAGTTGGCGTGTTTTTTAGGGTGACTATATGAACTGTACAGCATACCAAAAAAATGGACGATGATGAGAATGTAAGTAGAACAAAAACTAAATGTCAAACAGACTGGAATGGAAGTAGCTCTGACAGTGCACAGCTCTGAGGTTGCAGGAAGATGTGTTTTAATGCAAGAACCAAAAATAGAAGTGTCATCGGCATGGTAGCAAACAAAACATCAATTTGCCTTAATTTCTGGGTCATATTCTCTTTGAAAAATAAAAAAGTGTTATTTCACAACGCACCATGCAATATTAAAAATGCAGCACTGCGTCGTGGCAGGCAGACGTTCCTCAGGCAGCACCACTGGATATCATGCTTTTATAACCCAGTCCCTAATGAGATCCCCTCTGCCAGACACTGCTGCATCCCTTTTCTTGGATTTGGAGCTTGTTTTTGTGTACTGTAATCCAGTGAATTCTATCAGGCTCTGGGTGGCAGTTCTGTTGACAGAGCTTAAAATGGAAAGCAGGAAAGATTTTTCTGTGTGGAGGCTGTGTTTCCTCCTTGCTCACGACATGAGTCACATGTACCCAACCATTCTGGGTGTTACAGCACCACTCAAACATATAATTGAGAAAATCCGATCATACCCATTCACAGTGTCTGTCATCCTGGCACATACACATGCTGTCCACTTAGAAACATCTACTTTGTACCTCCACTCACTGGCCACTATGTCAGAAACATCTTCTGTATAGGTCCCTTATTTAATGTCCTGCACAGTTTTTTTTAGCTGCCCTTTACCTTGTTCATCATTGGTCAGTTTCTGACCACAGAGCCACAGGCTTCTTAACAAAGCAGGTCATTAGGGCTGATTTGAGTGTATCAGCTACAGCAATGTACCTGGTACACTCATACCAGTGGATGATAGTGTTGACCCCTCATGGCAGGAAGGCCCTGGCTCAATTTCCGGATGGGCAGCCACACTTCTGTCTGTGTGGGTTTCTGCTGGAACTCCGGTTTTCTCCCACAGTTTAAATACAACTGGAGATGCTATATTGCCCCTTGGTGTGACTTTGTGTGTCCTTGCACTGTCAAGTGTCTGGGATAGGCTCTAGCATCTGTTTTGAATAAGGGGCTTAGAAAATGAATTAATGATGTTTTGTATTCTTTATGTTTGATTATTTTCCATATACAGCTAAGCTTGTGTGGTCATTTGGCTAAATTTGTGGCATTTTTTGCTATGCAATGTACAAAATTATCATAACTACTTATGATCATTATTAATGTGTATGTTGTTGCCCTCCAAAAATACTCATCTTCATTTTTTTTTTCAATTTTTAGAAACTGGTCTTTACATTGTGTGAAACTTTAATGAAGAACAGACCAATGGAAATGCTCCAAATTCACTCATTTTTGCCTTCTTCTGTAAAGTTACAATGTCGGAGATACTTGTTTTTTTCTTGGACAGTGATGATATGTAATTATACGGTTACATAGTAACATAATCATTTATCCATGACCTTCCTTATAGGTTATTATTATACAATATAATATAGTTATCATAGTCAATAATCCATGATTTGTTTTGTGTGTGTGTCTATGATATCCCCTAGTTCTGTGGCTCGTCAGAGGACGGGACCAGGCGAGGCATGGGGGTGGACATCTCTCTGCTCAGCTGCCAGTACTTCCTGGCTCAGATTCTGGTCTCTGTGGCGATGGGCCCTCTGACCTCACTGGTGGGCGGAGCCCAGGGTGTGATGTACTTTGCCAGTCTGATGTCATTTGTAGGCTGCCTGTACTCCTCGCTGTGTGTGGTGTACCAGCTGCCACCTCCGGAGGGTGAGCACCTGCAGAGTGAGAGCCAGCCACTACTGGTGCACATTTAAATTTAACGCTCTTGTCTTATACTGCATACACACACTCACTCTCACAAGCATACGTGCACTCATAACACACGCACATCGTTTTTTTAACCTTCCTAATCACTGACACCATGCCTCATGTGCATTCACTGAGATTTTGTAAACCCTTTGCACACATTGTAGGAAATATTACACTGTTATACACACACACACACACACACACTCATAGTCTTAAGCTTCATTAGTCTGCGTTTTCTCTCCCAGTTCTGTTCAACCAAACATCATGCAATATTTGAGATATGTGAGGGTGTGTGTCTCACTCTGTAGACATTAGTGTGTGAGATTTTGTCAGCGGTGTGTGATATGAATCTCCATTTTGAATCCAAAGATTTTTATAGGGTCCATTTATGTAAGGACTGATTGATTGATAAAAGCCAGAAATCAAATAAAGGAAAAAAAAACACTCCCACATATCCAAATGCAAGCGTACCCTCTGTTTCGGTGAACTAAATGGACTGTTTAAAGATGTCAATTGTATATTTGCATGTGAATCAGCACTAATGCCTTACTGTAGGCCTCTGTTTCTGACTGTGTAACAGTAAAACAGAGAACATGCGTGTGTGTCTTTAACAATTTCTTAAGCCTTAGGCTAGTTATGTTGTAGGTAAGCCACCTAACGCACATACACACCACCCCACTATGCTGACATGAGGGTAGTTATGCTACAGACTAAGCTTAAATCACGAAACACTCACGCATTCACAAACACACCACTCCATTACACTAGCATTACACCTTGTGTTAACAGCAAGCAATGCAAGTGACAATGACAAGTCCCCCATTATAATTCATGAAGGTGTCTGTACCGGCCGTGAGTTTCCATTAACACGTAATAAACAGAGACAAACACATACACAGCCGCACATATACTAAATGATACAGAAAAGATAAGCATGGCCCTTGTGCGAAGACAACACTTTCACTTTCACTTTCAAAACCTTGATCTTGTGAACAGAAGGTCGCAGGTTCAAGTCCTGACCCGGATACCACTGAGGTACCGTTGAGCAAGGTACCGTCCCACTACACTGCTCCCCTCTCATAGCTGCTTGCTGTTCCATGTGTGCATGTGTGATGGGTTAAATGCAGCAGTCACATTTCCTTGTGGTGCACTTATGTGTGATTGGGTGTGTTCAAAGTGACAAATAAGTGACATTAATAAAGGAACAGAGTAAATAAAGACACAGTGCATGTCATGCAGAAGATGCTGTATACAGGCTGCACAGCATCAGTAACAGTAATCAGCCCTACCTTAGCCACCCAACACCCAGGATGTCATCACTTCACTGACACCTCACAGAATATGTAAATAACAGAAATCGACATATTCGCAGAAAGCATTTAGAGAAAAGTAAATAAGTGAATATTGCGAAAAGGTAAAACAGATATACAGATATATGTATACATGTATACATACAGTACTGTGCAAAAGTCTTCTGTGCCTGAGAACTTATATGTTTTTTTATAATAAAAAAAGCAATTAGACTAAATTAAAATAGCATTAATACAAAAAACAGTGATTTTATGTGTTTGTGTGTTGGCTTAACTGCAGTCTCTCTTTGTGGAAGCTCATTATCACAGTTTCCATCAAATAGCTGGTTAGGGCCCAGCCAGTCCTTCATTAGATCAAGTGCTGCTAATAGAGTTTCACACACATCCATGCAATGCCTAAAGGTTTCAAGTAGAACCTAACCTGTGTTTTTCTAACCAGCTCACACAATATCAACTACTGTTTACACACAAACCTCATCAGGGTTCGTTTTACTGCTTTCTTGCTTGTTTGCATTTATTCTAATTAGGTATGCACTAATGCGTGATGCGTAGAGTGATGCGTTGCTGAAATCAAATATCAAATATCGTTTTGTGATTTCAGTTAAATCTATTTATAGTTTAAAATATTATTTGTCAAATAATATTTCTTCAGACATGTATCTGCTGATCCCATATACAGTATAATTCCACCGTCATTATGCATCACTAACTCTAATCTGAACTTTGTTTTTGCTGTCAGAAAGACACTCACTGCTGCGATAAATGCCTGTAAACTATTTGCACGAGTGTCTGAGACTTTTGCATAGTACTGTATATTTAAAAAAAAACACTGCTGCCATTGTAATGTGCCTGTAAGGAATAACATCACTCAGTTACACCTCTACCCTCGAAAACAACCCCCCTCACGCTTTGTGGCGGATAATCCGGCAATGGGGCCCAAATCTTTTTATAGAAAGTTCTTGTCAAAACATGGTTAAACTGGCCAAAAACATACAAGGGGAAACTAATCCATGAAGTGGTGAAAACAGACCTGTAATAATAACCAAACTGTTAAAGGGGTGGAACATATTCCTATGCCTTAATAAGCAGTAGATGCCAATATGGCTTTTAAAGGAGTTAAACAGTTATATATATTATATATGTAAGGAAGATAACACTTCCAATCTGCAGTTGGACATATAGTTTTAAGCTGATAGGTCCGTAGTACATCTACATGTTGACCTGGCATGGAAACTTGTGATTTGAACACAGGCTTGCTGTTAAAACAAGGTTTCCCAAACTGATTACACTCTAGGCCAGTGTTTCCCAGTCCAGGTTCTGGAGGCACAGTGTACTGCGCATTAGTGTTTTCCCTGCTCCTGACACACCTGATCTAATCAGCTCATCAACAAGGCCTTATACTGAGTCCAGCCAAGTGTGTTAAAGGAGGAGTGGTGGTCTAATAGGCAGGACAGTGGGCCCTCAGGACCAGAGCTGGGAAATACTGGTCTAGGCTAAGCATTATCCACATACACACACCCACATCACACTAACCACTATACACACACCACCCCATTAAACTAGCATTAGGCTATTCTAAATTAAACATTAGTTGCTCACACACACACACAGCACCCCACAACCATAGCATTAAGTGTATATGATAGGCGAGTAAGGTCTCTTTCTCACACACACACACCAAGTCACACACCACCCAATTACCATAGCATTAGGCTGGTTATGCTTATTGGTTATGGCAGGCTGGTAGTCAATCACTCACACACACGCACACACACCCCACCTACTCCACATGCATGTTCACCACTCTGAATTTGCAGCTTTATGCAGACGGACACACATGAAAACCAAAAGTGAAAATCATAAACTTTGGATTTATGATGGGTTGGCCTTTGATTTCGTACTCAACGGAGTCTAAAGAGCTGAGCAGCGCGGCTGATTCGACTGCATGCGCCCTCATCTGTTCATTAATTGTGTGAGACGGTCACAAACATTGTCGTGCACTCCCACCCTCCTATAGTGAGCCATTGTAGCCGCACGCTCCTCCGCCTGCTGCCCTGTGACCTGGCATGATGGTTGTAATGACAGTCGTTCTTGTCATCATCAGGCAGAGCGGACCTTGAGACTGGGGTGTGAGTGACTACAGCTCAGCTTTACGGAACAGGCTCCCAAAAACAGAAGATATGGGCCAAACTCCTTTTTCAGTTTGGCGGTGTGCAAGAGGTCAGGAAGACACATTGTGAACAGTGGCTAACCTGGACTCTCCTGGGCACTCTGACAGGAGATGTGCTTGGCAGCAGAGGATACTTCCTCCATGGCCACTAGGAGGCAGACCTTCATGCTTTTCGCTCGGAATGACACAAAATGTCGAACTCTACTGCACTCCATGGTCACCAAATTTTTCTTAAGTTATCCTAGGGAGCTTGGGCTCCTGGACTGGATTTGGTCCCAACGCCCACCTTTTTATAAGGGCTGTTTTCAGGGGATCAAAGGGAAATTCCACCGCTTTTTCAAATTTCTATATAATTCAACAAAAACTTTGAGATTTAATTGAAACCTTTTTCTTTTTTTTTTTTTACAATGGTGGTGATAAGAACCGGGGGTCACAGTGTCAACAATGCAAATACAGCCACTTTATTTGCTATTCAAAATGACCAGTGAACCTACAGGCTTTCTGATTTGCATATTCAAGGCTGATAAATAGCAGTACCACCCCATCCATCTCCATCTCCAATGTCCTGCATCTGCTTAAGATACGTATTAAACCAAAACTTTACCACAAACCAGGTATAAACAGTGCTGATGTCAGACATCGAATATGTAGCCATTTCATTTACAACCTTCTTGTGAAGTCACTTTTATTGAGGCATTAAATGCTTCAATGTCTGGTTCTTGTCACCACTGCTGTGAATAATCCTTAATTGATTGTGCAGTCACATCAAACCACTCTGAATGACTTTATGCTTGAATATAAAAATCGGTGTGATTCCACCAACCTGGAAAACAAAATCTGATCAGTAACTTCTGAATGGCTGTTCCCAGCAAACATTCAGCCCCAGCAACTGAATAAAGCTTCTCAATCCAGTAACATTTTCTTCTGATTGTTCAGTCTGTGTAAGCATGCTTAAAGATAAACATGAAAATCTTCCAGTGGAACATAACATGCATTATTGTATAGACTAGCAAATCAGGTAAATGTTTGAATAATTAAAATATTTTATTATGCAGTGGGTGTCATGTTCACATGTGGATTTGAGCAAATTATAGCACTTCCACAAGGGGGCGCAGCATCAACCAGAAGATACAAGCTCCAGAAGTTGTGGAAATTGAGTTCAGCTTACACCAACTGATTTCACTCCCTCATAGCTACAAGCTTGTGAGGCCAGTATTTAACTGCAAATCTATACCACAATCAGTTGGAGAAAAATGACGTCACACCAGTTTAAAAAGACAAGATTGATTTTATTTATACTCCTGAACCAGAATATACAAAGCAGTGGTCAAAAGCAACCAAAACACAATCATAAAAAAAGGAATCGCTTAGAGGACTGAGAACACCAGTGCCAGCATGTTGTTCTGCTATAGGCTGTTTCGATCCTGCACTCCCCGTACAAAAGAAACCAACCAAACAAAAATCCAAACTGTACATAAGGATATGAAAAGGTACAATCCTTCTGGAATGCATATGGAACAAAAGACCAAAAACCTTAAGGTTTAAGAGGGGTTAATTAACATGACGTGGGCCAGTCGCAAAAAGGACAACCCATCTTTTCTTTTCAACTAGGCGCAGTAACAAGACCCTTTCATTTATGTATGCCATCTGTTGTGTTAACAGATCAGCCAAGCAAGGGATTAACTACTAGCAGCACAAACAGTCAGGATTAAATGTTGTCCATTAGCCCCTGCTTAAAACTTTATCTTTGGTCTTAAGTGAATCAGAGTTATCACCCATGTAAATGTCGGAACATGAAGAGAAAGGGTACAGCGGCTTGTGAGTGTGTATCTGCTGGTCAAAAACACTGTAGAATATGTGCTTGCAAGCTTATGGGGAAAAAAAATCTTAATGTTTTCTTTTTTATAAAAGGGTCCTTAAAATGTTACACCTACACCAATAAATAACATCTTACAAAAGGAGAAGGGCTCACGATATTATAGGCTTCAGTGCAAGTATCCTGTGGTGGGTCCAGGGGTGATGGGGCAACAGAATGTCTGTAAGTTATACAGAGAAGCACAAACTCTACTATGTCAGTTGACCAAACAGACAGCGCTACCGAGGTGGACAGCAAAAGCTTTAAGCTTTCACTTCAGCTTCTGTGGGTTCGCCATTCTCCTCTGTCTTCTGTTTCTTTGTTTCAACTGACTCCTACAGACACAAGACACGGGACTCAGTTAGACAAGGATGTTACTCGCAAAATGATCATGACTGAAAATCAGGCCAACAGTGAATTAAACCCACCTCCTCCTCTGCTGGACGTTTCACTGCTTGTCCATCTGCTTCGTCTTCTTTTTCTTCTTCAGCAGGCTTCACCTCTTCCTCCTTCTTCTCCTCCGCCTCTCCCTCCGGAGCTGTACCACAACACAATTTTACTTTGAGAGTTGTACCACTGACAAACATCACATACTATTAACAAAAACCACTGCAAAGTGTTCACTCAAGAGTTCATTACTTACCCTCTTCAGCTTCCTTGTCTTCTTTGCTGGGTTCTTCATGAGATTCTCCATTGGTCTAAGAGGGGGGAAAGTAATTTTCCATAAATGCTAAGTGTCAAATTTGAGTTCTAAAAAGAAAACAACTCTGTAAGCTTTATTTTGTGTGTAATTCCCTGTAAGGAATACCAGACATCACTAACTCTGTTACTGCCATTATGTCGTGGGAGGATCACTAATGAAATTCTACGCTCACCGGAACCTCGTAATGCTTTGAGAAACAGGCAAGCAGCAAAAGCTTACAGCAGCTCTGCCTCAGCTACATCTGTGGCACTTCTCAAACCCAAACAAAAGAGCACAACGGCAAGGGGGGTGGGCCTCTCAACACCTGCAAGCCGGGCCTAACGCCTCAAGGCCCACTGGGAAATACCCCCCACCCTTTACTCACCGTTGTTCCATTGCCATTGGCAGGTGCATCCCCACTGCCGTTCTCCTTTGGGGCCTCCTCAACCTCCTCCACTGCATCTTTCTTTTCTTTAAGGTCCTATGCACAGAATTACAAGAGATGTAAAAAAAAAATGCTGCAGATGGCTATGTATGTTTTATTACAAACGTATATGGTTATGACCTTGTTACAACTCTTTTTTAATCTCCTGTTTCTAAAGGGTTGAATTAGTTACTGAGTGGAAGTATATTTCCTCCACACCCCCCCACACACCACCCGCCCACAAGGAGAATAAACGTCATGACCACAGAACCCACAAGCGCTGGCTGAGCCGAGGCGAGCTCAACAAAACGCCATGTGTAAGTGATCAAACAGCACGGATATTTAAACCCCTGCGCTTAAACTCCTCTGCCTTTTCCAAATATCTGATCATTTCTCTCTCACGAACTGCCTGAAATCTTGAAATAACTGTGGCTGTTCTGGTTAAAAAGAGAGACCTCGTCTGGAATCGCAAATTAACTGTTTAAAGAGTAATGTTCCGTACACGCGTCGTGATGATCGTTGGTGACTGCACTTAAATTCGTGCCAAATGCGGCCGCAGCTCGGCCGAGCGCGAGGCGCGTTCACGAGTCGGGAGACAAAAAGAAAAGCGCATGGCCGACGGGGGAACAAAGCCGCGAGCGCGCGCTCACATCCAGCCGCTTTCCCGCCCTTTCGGCGAAAAATACGCTCCGATTTACAAAAAAAAAACGAGGAAATGAAAATAAAATAAAAGTAAAGGCGAGTTCATACAAATCTGACTGCAAACCTCAAACAAGCCCCAGGAATACCCTAAATGAGGTTATTCTTCCGCAAAAAGAACACAAATGATTAATTCAGGGGTCAAACGAAGAAAAAACTGAAGTTTTTCGCCAATAAAGCTTACACGTTTATACAAAGGCGATATTTTAGTTACAATAGTAACCAGCAACTACACTACGTGTGACAAAGGCAGGTACCGAATGTCAGCACGCTGTTTAGCACGCTGGCTAACCTGACAGGATTTACTGAGCAAACGTTATTCTGCAATAAACCCGTTTGCGTTCATTAACTTACCTCACGTTATACATTAGTCACTACAACGCATAACCACACATCTCTAATGGACAACTTTATTCACCACAATCTAATAACTAATACCCAGAACGACACGCTCCGTTTCTGAAGTACATCATCGTTTCCTTCACCTTTATTCAGTCCATACACACTCCATCCCCACAGTCAGCGCTACTTCGCTATTTAAAAAAAAAACTTACCTTTGCAGTAATCTCTGGGGCAGTGGTGGTGTCTACAGCGGTGTCGGCCATGGTTGCTTGTATGTTAGGAGCTAAACTTTAAAATAATTTAGAAAGTTGTGCTGTGGAGGAGCCCCGCTCGGCAGAATGAGGACGGAGAGAGTGAAGTAAAACCGCCTCAACCCCGAGAACTGAAAACCGTATCGGTGACGCGGCAAACGACCGTGGCATTTGATTGGACAGGAGTTCGGCCCGCCTTAGCGACGTCGCAGCACTAGGTGGAGCTGCATTTGGCAGGGCGATCGTCTATCAACATTTCTGACGCCGTCATTGGAGAAGCAACGCCAGCCTCCAGATCCCGCCCACTTGAAAGCCGTTTTCAGTTTTCTTATTGGTGAAGAATTATAGGCTGCCATTGCACGGTCTTTTAAAAATAAGTTTGTTTTGTGAAGGTTTGTTAAAATATTTAGGTAAAGACTAGGTAAATTATGCATAAAATATTTATTATTATTATTATTATGTAACTATTATTTTTAATGCATATGTTAAAGTGGTTTATATGGCATGCTGAATAGAAATAATATTATTTTTGTTGTTGGACAAAAAGGATAAGCACAATGTCCCTTCACCAATATTAAGGCCCTGTTCACTTTCCTTAAGAAAATCTGATTCAACCACTTTTTTTTTGTGAAGCGTCCATCTCGCTCTTTGTTTCAACGCCTTTAATAGGCTTGTGGTGAGCCCATGCCATCCTGTCTATACACATAGGACCCAAACGGCTGTGGTGTCTTTGTTTACAGCCACAGTTTCATTAGCATGTTGTGTGTAAAAGGCCATTGTGGCCCAGATGGAGACGCAGCGGGCAGCTGTTGTGTTCCCACTTTGACATGCTAACTCCCCCTCACCCACTCCAACAAAGGTCCATGCCCAAATCACTGCCTCTTTGATATTGTAACAGTTTGCAACATCTTCATTGTTTGATCTGGTTCTGTGCCTGAGCCAGTGCAGCCTACCTGTTGCACACAGAGTACAGTTCTACCTGCCATCCTAACCTATATTCCTCCCCCTGCAATCAAGCCTCACGTAGTTTGAAAGCACCTGCTTAATTTAACCTTGTAAAAGAAGAAAGAATGAATTTAGGTTTCCCCATCTTTTTTTTTACATTCATTTGAATGGGGGTTGTGTTAGGGTTTTCTGCTGGATGCACTGAAATAATAGGCTCTTGGCCTTATCTTGCTCACATCAGATCTATTGACTTGGGTGACTAAGCCCAGTTGGTGGTCACAGATGGTGTGGGGTCACAGTATGCTCTGTGAGGGGTCAAGTCTGTGAGGGAATCTTTGTTTTATTTGTCTAGATATTACTGTGATTGTGGTCATTGTGATGGAAGTTCCACACATGAATAACAAAACCTTTGATTGCATTTGAATGTTAAAGGAGTAGCATCACAATGTACCCGGTTTAATGCTTTAGATATGTATACTAGTTTTTTGTATTAAAAGTGATAATTTAAATGTAAATATGGGTCATAAGAAGTCAGGCACTGAAAAGGCCATATGGGTAGTATGACAAATCATGATGATATTTTCATAAGATGCATCGCAATATTTCATCTTGCTGGAGTTTGATAAGACAAAGCAAGACAATGCACCAAAGATATCATCAAAAACTATGAGCACACTGACTTTTAAAACCAACATTCCACATCTAGACACATCCTGCTTGTATTTTTCACTTTCTGAATTTTTATTATGAAATGTAAGTTAGAAAGAGCTGTTTAGTCAGGACAAGATCTGAAGAGCCAAGACAGATCTCTGAAAAAACTGTTTGTAGACCCACACTTCACTGCCAAGAACCTACAGAAAGATTTGCCTGGTAAAGGAATAGTGATGCACTGGCCCACCTCACAGTTGCACAAATATCAACTACATTTCTGTACGATAAACTTAACTGTGATCTCCTCACAAAAGTCAACATCTGACTTCTGCGGTAAACCAGAAGCAATTTAGTATCCTGAGATGTGGTCTGTTCAAAATTTAGCTCTTTGGCTACAGGCATGAAATGGGAATAAGCATTTCAATAAAACAACACCTTGCCAACTGTTAAGCTGATTTAACAGGTGAAACCATTAAAACATAAAGTAAATAAGTTTGATCGTCAAGTTACAGTGGCACCTCTTAAGGGGTGAAATATATTTTGTAGCAAGTAAACAGTCAATTCATGAAGTTGATGTGTTTTAAGCACAAAAATCGTAGTGTGTAAGGAACTGAGGTACTCTGACAAAAGCCAAACTGTGTCTACAGTAGGGCAGGTCTTTTGGGGTTTTCCCAATATACAGTGGTTAATACCCTCAAAAGTTGTCCAAGGAAGGACAGCCACTGAACCAGGGACAGGTTTACAGGCTTTATGGTCTGATCTAAATCCACAGAAGTGCACAAAATTAATGCTGATTATGATAGAAAAGTGTCAGAATAGACAGTGCACCACAGTTGGTACTGGTGGCATGAGAGGGACAGACCCAATAATTGTCAGGTGATATTAATGTTATGGCTGATTGGTTGCACAATCGATGATTTTTCTCAAATGTGCTTAGAATTGTTTAAAAGCACTTCCTGCCATTTTTAAAAGCTTCAAAATCACAAAACCCACAAGACAGTCACAAAAATACAGAAACAATATCAATGTGAACCACTAAAGGTTTGATGTATTTTTTTAATCTAATGACATATGTAAAAGTCAAGAGGACACCACTGATCAGACATTTCAGTAAGCGTTCCCTAAAAACAATGCTTCTGATTAGAAAGGCTGAAAAATCATGTTCCTGCCGTGTCTCGTAGCCTTCAGAGCACTGCTAAAGTGATCACAAATGTTCAAAAGAAAAAATATATAATTATGGCCAGTAGGAGACTGGTTGTAATTACACACAGAGATGAAAGTGCTTAATGTGTTAGTTGCACTTTGAGCCCCACACTTTGTGACTGGGCATGGATCTTCACATGGACAGCAGAGTTTTTAAAACTGTAGAAAAAAGATGAATCAAATCACAAATAAAGCTTGTCATTTGTCTTCAGCCGGTGGAACACATGCTGTATACATAGAGGCTCTTTCATTTAGGAAATGAAGACCATGTGTAAAACGCGGCATGCTGGGACCAGCCGTCTGCAGTACGAGGGCCACGCTCTGTCTGCTGTACAGATCCAGACAAGTAGCCAGCCAGTCTTGTGAAGAAAAAGCAAAGCTCAGGTCCAAGCATTACTCATTCTGTGCGACTGGAAAATGGGAGCAATGGTAGAGGAGGCTTTGTTAGGTCATTTCCTGTAGTGCTTTTCCCTCTGGTGTACCCACAGCCTGCCTACCAGCTCGATTAGTTTCCATGGATACTGGATCACGTCCAAAAATTGCCTGCTGGTCTTTAGTGCTTTCTTTTTTTTCTTCTTCTTTTTTTTGATGAGGTTGGATTGGAGAATAAGTGGGTATGCTCAGACAGGGTTGTTAGGTAGAAAATGGATCCATTTATTTCTGTAAGCCAGTGATTTTCATTCATGCAGCATGTTTAATAACTATGCAACATTTTCACATGCAGATATTTTTAGCTTTTTAACGTGTTGGATGTGAGATTTTATTCTGGATGTCAAAGCTGTTACACAATTACAGCACTCCTAGTTGGCTATGACTTATTTATTATTAGGGACACTTACTGACTGTGCAGTGCTGTTGGTGGGAACCAGGTTACAACAAAAGGATCAGTCACCCCACCTCTCCCGAAGGTTCTGGGAGTCTCCCGCGTATTGGTAGGGGCTTCATGACACTGACAAATTATATACAATATCCTAGTTCTTTGAGAGTGATTAGGTGAGAGAAAAGCACAGAGGGAGAGAGAGAATGAGAGAAAGGGTGGCATAGTTATGAGAGAGTGAGTGGAAGAGAGAGCTTCCTGATTGGTCTCTCTTTGTGCTAAGCTGACCTATCAGTTTTCTCTGTGGGTGGGCTTTACAGTCAACCCCTCTTTCTCTTTCATTTAGTCGAGTGTCCTGCAGAGTGTTTTAAAAACAAAGAATATTACACACGCTTAACCCCAGACTGCACTAAAGTGCACCCAGGTCTAATAGGGGTCAAACGTAAAGACAGAATTTCTCACTGCATTTTTGCAGCAGTGATTTCTCTGGTCTCCATGTTGGGTTACATGACTGTTAAAGACATGTTGAAGTTTAACAGATCACTTGAACAGTCACTTGTTCATTAGCATAGTTAACATTAATTAAACTAACTGCTAAAGTGACCCTGTTGATGTCCTAATGTGATAAGTTCAAACTCCATGTAGACCTGCTTAAAGTTGTCCATACTTACATAGTGTAATGTCACATTTTCTGCACATACCCAGGGGGGGTACTCTTTTCATTTGCTATGCGAATACACAGGTGAATCCACAAGTTTATATGAGAAATGCTGCTAATGGAAATATCTGAAAAAAGGTAAATCTGCAAAAAGAATCATTTTACTGCCTACTCTTTTTATCTCTCCAGTGTAGTCATGTCCAGATTCGTTCATTAACTAAAACTCCTCCAGTAACATGATACTACAGACTGTGGGTCATGTGAAGCACCATTGCATCACAGCATCACTGGACAGCTCAACATGCTTAGAGGAGAACACTTACTGTACTGTTCTGTTCTGTTACCTCAGCTAACCCCCAACCAACATATTCTCAAAATTATCATAAAACAATGTCTCAGACATCAACTCATTTGGTCATTCAATGTAATGACATTTTAATATTTATCATCAAACACTTGTCTGGTTCCTATTGCCACCACTGTGTCTGGTTCCTATTACCACCACTGTGAATAATTCTAAGTGTGTTAAAAAGAGTGACTGTCACAAAGAACCTTTTTATACTGTTAGAAATTTTGCAAAACTAAAAACCTTTTTCACTCCAAAACATAGGTCTCACAAAGGGTCTCTTGATAAATGTGAATACAAGATGTGTGATGGACCTTTTATAGTGTAACATAGGAGTAAGATATAAGATATAATGTAAGAGGTTTTTTTTTTTTTTTTTTTTACCATTTTAAGGGTTATTACAGTACACAGTTCTTTTTAAAAAGGTTTTTCACACTCTCACAACTCATTTACAAAAATGGGTCTCTAAATAACCATTCAGAGTCCCGAAGGAGTCAGAAATGATTTTTCTATGGCATGTAAAAAAAACCTTTAGGGAGTAGAGTAGCAGCTGAAACATTATGTATTTAAACATGTGTACATAATAACAGGGCAGTGGTGGCCTAGTGGTTAGGACACTGCCTTTGGAACCGGAAGGTCGCTGGTTCGAGTCCCAGCCCGGCCACTACTGAGGTACCCTTGAGCAAGGTACCGTCCCACTACACTGCTCCCCGGGCGCTGTTGATAGCTGCCCGCTGGTGCATGGGTGATGGGTTAAATGCAGAGGTCACATTTTGTTGTGGTGCTTGAGTGTGTTCACAATGACAAATAGTTGCTTTCACTTCACATATTTAATAGAAGTGACATTTGGATAATGTTAAATTAAAGGCACAGAATCTTAACTTTAAAAATAATTTGTTTGGTTGTTTCAGTGAACTAAGAGAGTAATAATGTCAAACGACATCATGTTTTCTTCAATAGATGCTATGTAAATAATGACAGTCTCTAAATTATTAGAAGGCTTAATTATTCCTGGCTCAAATGTAAGACACAGAAAAACATTGCAACAGCAAAAGTATGTACATCAAAGACTTCATTTCAGATCCATCCCCAGGAAAGCTGCAATAGCAGTTAGATGATTTAGAAGTGCATCACGTCAGATCTTCACTGGGAAGGATCAAATGCTGGTTCAGTAGCACCTCCTAGACAGTTACTTTTGATGTGGTTAAAGCCTGTCTGCAAGCAAATCCACAATGATGTCTGGATTAAGTATAATTTCTCTGTGGAATAAAGTAGACTGGGTGTGAGGTTGCGTTGGCCATGTACAAAAAATCATAAAAGATGCTGTGAATTGCAGCGGCAAATCCTGCTTTGTCAGGTTTCTAGCAATTTGATTTGCATGTAGAGAGAGTTATGTTTAAAAATAGCTCTGCCCCTTTCCAAAATTTCACTGCCACCTGTCAAGATTATACTGCTACCAGAAAATTATGGCCAAATGAGCCTGACCATGCTTCTGCTTGTTGATTTTACATGAATGGTAGAGTCAAAGAAGTTTCTCCTCTAGGCAACCAAATGAATACCTGGGTCCATATTAACCCAGCCCTTTGTTTAGCTTCTTACTTCCAGGAAAACCATGGAACCCTCTGATCAGCCATTAAGTCTGTAGCTTCCACTTTGGTCAGTCAGGAGTGTAATTCACAATTATACCTGAATCCAGAGACAAAAGGTTGAAACCTGACACACGGAATGCTGCTGCTTCGGGCTAGAAAGGGGTGGGGTTCAGGGGTCAAGATTTGGAGGGAAAGGGGTCACAATAATTGGAAAAACCAGAGGGGTTCCTTTGTGGGCAAACTGTGTCCTTTTGTTGGGAGCAGCAGTGTACTTCACTCTGTGGATGGTTTTCTCATGAGCCCTGTGGTGAACATCAGTGCAACATGAAAGCACATGAAAGTGGAACCCAGTGTATTATTGACTTTTTCGTTCCTTGTTTGGGACCATTGCCATATTAGGAAATGTACTGTTGTATCATGTAAGCAAATCCCTGTTGGATGACAGTGATGTCACAGGGCACAAAAATGTACCTCAAAAACTTTCATGGTGAACTGAGGTCAGCAGTATGTCAGATAATAAGCACTATTTGTTGCTCTCCCAAATAATGAAACTGTACAAAAACCAAAATCAACTTGTTTGGAGTTTTAGCAGACAATCCAGGACAATTTGATGTCATCACATGTTGATTATGGACGAGCATTTAAACAAGTAGTTTTCAAATAAACCAAATGAAAGATCTTTTATATTGTTGTGAATATTAAAAAAAAGGAAAACACAGAAGGATCAGTGCTGGTTTACTGGTAATTTGCAGATATCTGAGCATTTGGTTGATTTAGTGATTTTTCTTAAGACATTAGAAAACTTTGATTCCTCTTTATCTGTAGTTAGGTGTTACTATTTCCCTTAACATGAGTAGCAGCTTTTGACACTGCGTTCGAAATTTCTGACATACACCCAGTAATTTAATTTATTGCATGTTTTAAATTCCAGCCTACATATAAAATATAGGAAATGCTACAAATGCTAAGACAAGTTGTCTATATGCACAATGCACAGTTATTGTTTACATTTTATATTCTGTTTTTTGTCTGTAATGTATTTTTCTTCTATACATTTTAATTACTGTAGATTTAATGTATGCAACAAATAAAACAATCTTGAATCTTGAATCTTGAGTTCAGACAGCCATATACTTAGATAGCCATGCCCTCCTCTCCTGTACACTGGACAATTCTGAATCCATTCGGTTTACTGTCTTAGCAGAGCTTTCTGTGTAAGCACAGACATCCTAAGAGAAGTTAACGTGGGTGGTCACTTGTCCCTGTGCCCAATATTCATGCTTGCAGAAGCATGTAACATAACACCTCAGGGCTAGTCCTTACACTGTAAATTCTATAATAACTAGAAAAAAGCAGAGGGTTCAGATTAGAGTCTGTCACACATTAAAACAGCTGGAATTACAAAACAGATGAAGTCAAATTCAGCACAAAGTTTGACTTTTACCCTTTAAAATGATTGTCAGATTTCTTTTTGGAGTGCTTTTAAAACCAACAACAGGTTCAAAAACAGGTTAAAACATATGCCAGACAACACAAAATGTAGTTTGATATGTCACAGAGGGGTAGGTGTAGGAGAAAAAGTCTTCAGAAGCATGGGCAGGGTAAGCTATGGTAAGAGTGAAAGGATAAGTTTGCTTGTAGAGAACTGTACCCTCAACCTCTGGCTTTCTGGTGGAAATTTCCATTGATTCAGAGAGAGGAGGGTCTTCTCGGCAGCTTCCTCCCACTAACCCTCCCCTTACCTGCACTCTCCACCACCAAGACCATGTCTGACTTCAGTTTTTTTCTCTTAGAGACGTCACAGCTTGGCTAATGATCTAAGTTTCCAAACGGCAAGCTTTACATTTGACTGCTGTCTGCAGGTTTTAGCTTGCACTCTGTATAAATTAGGGTTCTTTCAGTTCCAGCGGTGCTGTTAGAACATGCAGCGCTTCACATTTACAGTTTTTGTGTCAAATCTAGCATGGGGAAAGTTTTTCTGAATTCATTGCCTCAAGAAAAAACTGGCACTCTTGATCTTTGGAGCCATCATCTATGAGTAGATTGCCACAGCTTCAGTTGTTTGCAGTCTGTGGGGAGTTTTACAGCACAAGGGAATCAGGGGATTGCCTAATAATCCAGATGGTAAATTAGCATCCGCCCCCCTTTAGCTCCAGCTGACGTTTTCTCTCTTGGATTGCATGTGGAGTTTATCTGGCTCACCAAAGCAACCAGATTTTTACCTTGGAGCTACACTATTTCGATTTGAGCTTGTAAAGTAATACTTTATAGGCATGTGTGGATTACAGTGTTTAGATAATTAGCTCTTAACCTTATTCATGTTCCACAAGATGTTGGAAAATAAGTAATTGTTTTTACATTATTATACTTACAGTAGATTTGGGCTTTAGTACCCGCCCCCACCACCACCACCTCAATTTTCTTCCTTATTTAATTCTTCTCCAGTTCTACACATTAGCTAGCTAGCCTCCATCACATGATACCACCAACACAAAGAGTGAAGGCTGCCACATGCTTCCTCTCACGTGAAGCCAGCCCCTTCAAATTAACACCAACGCAACATCACTGAGCAGCATAAAGGTCTTGGAGGAAAGCACAAACGACCAAATCTGTTACGTCAGCTAACAGACCCCCACACTAGCTAGCATTGTCCTGAGTGATGGGGGTTGTGGGTGAGTGGGTGTGTGGGGTACGGGCTATTTGGACTCCTGGCAGCAGATGGCTGCGGCACCACCGAAGATTGAACTCACAGTCTCATGATGATAGGGCCAGTGCTTAAAGGGTTGCATCACATTCTTTGGTAAGAATTTTTTAACAAACCTCAGACAGTCAGTTATTTAGTCAGTTATTTTGATTCCCTTTATCTTATTCACATTCACTGAACTTGTTTTTCCACTGAACCTGATTGTTCCATCTCTGCCGGATGGTTCAGATTGGCTGCAAAGTTTTATATAGTGCATATATCATCTGAAATTTGAGACCTTCATCTTTACCAATATGTATAATTCCAAAAGTGGATGAACATGGCAGCATCGCTGATGAATGGAGCAATAGTGTGTCGCAGTTGTTCACATTTTTGTCTCACAGTGAGAAGGTCCTTGCTGGTGTGGTATATTCTCCCTGTGTCTTTGTAGGTTTCCTTTTGGTGCTCTGGTTTCCTCCCACCACAAAGACATGCATACTAGCATTAGTACACCAAAAAGCAACCTCGACCAAGGGATTGGCAAAAAGACCTGGAGCTGGTGCCTGAGTGGCAGTAATGGTAGCTGCCCACTGCTCCTGGCTCAAAGGGTGTGTAAGTGGTCACTACTTTAGTGCGTCTGCTTACTGGTGTAAGAGTGGGTTAAAGCATAATTACAAAACAACCTGAAAATAAAAGTTCCAGAATCATTTCCAATGCTATACTGACTTATGAGCCCAGGATGTTTGGAGTAACACTCTGTACTTTGGGTGTCCCACTGCTGAAACCTCTTGCCAGAACTGTGTAATGTTTTACGATACCTTATCACACACCAACACAATGCTATTATAAGATACTAGCTCGATATTCTTAGTATACGTAGACATCAAGGAAGTGATGGCAGAGGCCGAAGAACACGATGTCGGAGGACAAGAGGAAAAGAAAAAGAGAGCTTGACCAAGCAAGAGAGCGGGTAAGAGTAAATCTCAGACAAGCTTTTACTTGTTTTTGAGTGGACAGATGCAGAGTTGGCCTTCTTGCTGTAGGAATAGTAAGAAATAGCTTATTATTTATCTTGTCTATGATAAGTCTATGCTTGCTGTGTCTTCTTTTGTGTTTGCTCGATGTTTCGCAAAGTTACTATATATATATATAGTTACAAACTATATAATTTTTGATCATAAGCCAAGTCAGCCCATTTTGATAGAGGTTAAGCTAAATCTGTTGTGAGGTGTTGTAGACAGTATGACACCTTGGGGCAATGGTGATGTAACAGTTAGGGAGTTGCCCCTGTGACCGGAAAGTATTCGGCTCACATCCCTGACTGGTACAAGTACCACTGAGGTATCCGTGAGCAAGTTATTGTCCCTGGGCACTGCCCATGTCAGCTGCCTACTGCTTCTACATGGATAGGTTAAATGCAGATGTCACAATTTGTTGTGGTGCACTGTGTGCTGTGCTATGTTCACAATGACAAATAATCACTCATTAAAATTTTTTGTTGTAATGTAAGGGCTCTGAATGTCAATAAATAAAACCATGACTCATATTTACAATCCTGTATAAAATCCTGTAAAAACTCTGTATTAGTCAACATTGTTTCTGATGTTGTCTTTACTGCTTCCGTATCAGTTTTAACATAAGTATAAATGCATTTGAACCCACTTGATGCGCATTTAAAAATTGTGAACTGAAAAAAATGGAAACACATGAATTTTGAAAAAAAAAAAACCTCCCATATACCACCCTCGAGCAAAGTACCATCCTGCTACACTGCTCCCTGGGTGCTGTTGATAGTTACTCACTGCTCCACGTGTGGATGGGTTAAATGCAGAGCTCACATTTTATTGTGATGGGATGTGTTCACGATGACAAATAGTCACTTTCACAAACTTTTTCGGTAAAATTACTGCAGTTTGAAATTCTCCTGGTATAAGGGGTTTGCCTTTTTGTTTCCACATCCATCACGTGCTCTCTCCACCTTCCATTACACACTTCCATGGCCACAGTGTTGATGTGATCAAAATTTCTGTGCCAGAATGGATAAGATTTTGCTATTGTGAGAAGAGGAAACCCAACTTTAATCGCATGACATCACTCACTCAGACCATTCACACCTGTGTTTTGTAGACTTTAAAAAATGACATTTTATACACAACTGCAATTGAAACCTACTTTGAGTATGGCAAAGCATAATTGCTTTTTACGACAGTGAAGCAAAGTGAATTTCCCTCAAAACATTTCCCTCTGGATCAATAAAGTATCTATCTATCTGTCTATCTACACTCCACAACTGTAGGGAAACCCCAGTGACAAGAAATACCAAATGTCACATTAAAGGGCTTTAACGTTAGAGGATGCATTTCACTGCTCCCTGCTCAGTGTGAGTTTAACAAATAAAGTCCTTCTGTTGGAAAACACTTCAACAAAAGCCTGAATGGTAAAAAGCAAGTGACATGTATATGATATCAAACTGTACTGTACAATGTTCTACTCCTATGTATCTGTCCCAATTAAACAAACAAATAAATGTAGTGCACGTGTAAGGTTTGAGACTTTCAAATGACCTGTTTGTTGCAGCGACCGTACTCCGTTGGAGTGATATTGAAGCATCAAATGGGACAAAGATAGCTGACATGAAGTGTGTGTGCCGAGAGATGGCCACCCCTAGGCCTATTGTAAAGCTTCAACAAAGAGCCATCTGCCTAGTAAGTGAAGCTAAGACAGCAAAGAGAGAAAGAGAGAGAGAGAGACAGAGAGAGAGAGAGAGACAGAGACAGAGACAGAGAGGCAGACAGAACCCACTGAAGAAGGGAGAGAATGGGGGGTGTTCTCAGCGTCATAGTCCATTAAGAGGTTTCTGGGTGTGTGATGAGGTAACTGGTTGTGGTCAAACCAAACCAAGTGAAAGACACAAAATGAAGGTCTATGCATGGTTAGTAAAATGAAGAGCTCTTGAAAATCTTTTAAGTGCATATATTGTGTAAGGCTTGATAAAAATAACTAAAAGCTTGCCTGGGTTCAGTTAACCATCTCCCTGCCAGGTGGCGACCATGATTAATGTGCATACATTGCACATTACTTTGTCACTTTGTAATTTGTTCCCCTTGCTAAACATTTGCAGCTAGACTTTGGCTGTGGTCTTATTGGGTTTAGGAACTGTGAAAGAAATGTTGTAACCAAATATCAAAAACGTAATGAATCTTTAAAAGAAGTTGATCGTTCCATTTTCTGGATTAAATTATTAAAACACACTATCCTAATAAACCCTTCCTCTTAACCCTTTACTAACTCTATTCTAACCCTAGAATTTTTTTTTATTGTTTTGTGGAAACTGAAGGTTTTCGGTATAAATTTCTATACTTTTATCTGACAACTTTCTTCTTTTTCACATACACACAACACATGGTGAGGTCTAGCATGAAGCATTACAAAAGTGTGTCTTTGAGATTTGTTTAAAATGAAAAGTGCATTATAAATTAAATGTATAATTATTGTATAATTCAATATTCAAACCAAGAGTAAAAAAAAGGGAGAAGTTGAACTTTTCTGTTTCATGGAAACAAACTTTCATTGCAGATTTATGTGTTTTAGATAAATGGATCAAACTGCAGTTGTCACAAACTTAACAGGGGTTAAATTGGGATTTATTTTGTGGGGTAGGGGGTGGGGAAGAAGCTCTGTGGTGGCAACCATAGAACATGCTGAACCGGGGGTGGCAGCCCTATGTGTCAGGGCTTAACCCCCTGGTTGCAAACAAAATCTAAGGTTCTGTGCCTTAATCCCTTCAGTGTCTTACAGCCCCGAAGATCTCAAATTAAAATATCGAAACTGTATTGCTTTCAATATTTTACACCTTCATTGGTTTTAGGAATAGTCTGTGCATTTGGTAGGGATTTGTATGAGCAAGTCAGCTTCATATTTTGAAAGGAAAAAAATCTGAAAAAAAACTGTATTACCTCACAAGTGAATAGGTCGAGAACATCAGAGAGGTTCAGTGTGGTGCTAAGAGCATGTAATGCAAGACTGCCTAGCAACAGCAGCTCTCTTCAGTGGGTTCACAACCAGCTGAACCACTCTTACTACCATCTAGTGGTGTGAGAACAACGGGGGTCTGCAACACATGACCTGAAGAAAAGATTCAGTTGCTTTGAGAGGACGTTTGTAGAAGTTTTAGACTTTGAAGAATCACTGAGTTACCCGAGATATCAGAAACTGGCATGATGGTGAACAGAACATTGTGAATCATTAATTATTGGGCATATAGCATAAGTGTCTATGGTCTTTGTTCAAAAAACTAAAGAAGCAACCAAAAAATAAAAAAATTAAATATGAGAGGTCTGTTCGGTGCTTGGCCCCCGTAGATCTGACATCTGACATTTCCTAAAGAGTGCATTAAAATTGGCGGGCCTGAGAGAAGACGCCAGGAGAAAATAGCTGGCACTCTGCCAGCTAAAATAAACAGGAGGGCTAGAAAGGTGGAACTGGAGGAGGGAGGGGAGAGAGAGCTCATGAAATTGTCCAGAAAGTGAACCACACTATATACAGAAGAAACTTGGCTCATCCAAAACACCATAAGAGTCTTACAGAGAGACGGAATGCACTTAGGTGTTTATCTTTTATATCCATCGTGAAAATATCATCTCTCTCAAGGAGACCAGATGGATGCAATGTTCAGATAGTGACAACAAAGCAAAAAAAACAAAAAACACCTTGCTGCCTCATGTAAAGCCTTGCTGGTAGCTGTAGAACCTTTGTACTCTATGGTCTGTTCATCCAGGTTCATTATGAACTATTGGGCCTTAATACTTTACCAAAACATGTTTTCATGTCCAGAATCAGAGTGAGGGGAATAAATGACACAGAACACTGATAAGAGCCCAACAGGATCTCTCTGTGTCGGTGTGTGTGTGTGAGGATAAGGCAGCAGAGCAGTTGAGATAGACAGAAAACAAATGAGCAGGATATAGAGCTGTTTGGAGAGCTGAGATAAGACTGTGTGGGTGAATGAGCCTGTGCATGTGTGTGTGCGCACATGCAAGGGCCAAAGTGTGCTTGTTTGAGAGTGCGGCTGAGCTGATATAAAAGCCAAAGGGAATTTACATTATACAGCTTTACACTTGTCATACGTTGTCATAAGCGCTGCTGATGGGCAGATTGGAAGGCTTTACTATAGTCAAGTTTACAACATTTCCTACAAAAAAAGGACTGTAACAGGGATGTAGACTAAAAAAAGAAAGGAGGGGGAGAATGTAGATGGAAGGCTGGCAGAAAAAAGGGTGTCTGCATGAAAAAAAAGATTTACCGAAGTACATTTAGCAACAATTTAGCAACAATTCCAACAGATATGACTGGAGAGAGAGAGAGAGAGAGAGAGAGAGAGAGAGAGAGAGAGAGAGAGAGAGAGAGAGAGAGAGAGAGAGAGAG
>JBBPDA010000132.1:11265180-11341092 GCA_037974385.1 Arnoldichthys spilopterus | reverse complement strand
AAGAATTGAGTCCAGATCTACATTATATAATATATTATTGTCATTGTGAACACACTCAAGCATCACAACGAAATGTGCCCTCTGCATTTAACCCATCACACAGGGACACGTGGAGCAGTTGGCAGCTATCAACAGTGTCTGGGGAGCAGTGTAGCAGGACAGTATCTTGCTCAAGGCTACCTTAGTAGTGCCCAGGTCAGGACTTGAACCTGCAACCTTCAGGTCCTCAGGGCAATGTTTTAACCGCTAGGCCTTCACTGCCCACTTAAATTTATTTATTTTTTTTTAAGTTAAGTAAATTGTTGAAAACAAAAATTCCAAAAAGGTGATTGTGTTAAATATGTGGCTCTCAATCTATACCTTGGCTTGTTGAGTGAGCAGTTCATTGGTCCTCTGCTCCACCAGGCTGAGGTAGGTCATGATGTTATTGTCTCTGATCCCAGTGGAAGAGCCCAGCAAATCTTCCACCACGCCATTGTCGCAGTCAATTTTATTAAATATACTATTGACTCCTTCAACGCAAAACATACAACACATGTACTACAATATGAAATAGCATATTACAGTATAACACAATTATACTACATTTCCAAAAGAGTAAGGTTTCCCCTAAACTGCTATAGCATCATTGCATTAAGGAGTATTCCACAGTTTTTTTCTAAATTTCCAGAAGTGGTAGATATAATGTTAAAAAAGTAAGAATGCTGTGAAAAGAAATCTATAGATATCGACCAAGTCAGAATTCTTAACAGTGGCAGTAACAGAAAACATTTAATGGTCCCTGACTTTTTGACTTTTTATGGCCAAAATGAACACATAGTGTATTATGGCAAAATATATGGTATTTCTTCATATTTACCACTATTTTACTCAAAATTACATATAAAAATGAGAAGATACATGTAGGTACACTGGTGGTTTTATATGGTAAAAAATGCCTATATTTGTGTTATACTGTAACCTTTGGTTCCTATCACTACCAGTGTAAAAATCTGTCTGAAATTTCCACTTCAATTAACCATATTCATATCAAACCACTCTGAATGACTTTAGTTACATCTCAGCTGATGAACCATGTAGAAATAAGATCATGCTAATTGATCACCATTAGCTTTTATTCAATGTATTTAAGTTGGATGCTATGCTTGTGCTAAACAAGGCAGAAATCGCAACAGCTGCATTGAAAATCCAAAAGAATCCAGAGACCCCTTCTAATTAGTCCATTTTGCCACTTTAAAGTATACCCATTGCTGACACAGATGAACATACAAGTCTGTATGGAGAAGCTGCAGATGCACAGCTCACCATACTTAAAGACAAGTGCAGAAAAGATGGATACGAAACCATGTTCTTTTTATTCTACCTGTCTTAATCTGGTCCAGAATCTTGCTGATGGCATTATCTTGGGCCTCGTACTCCAGGGCCTGAGCTTCAGCATCTCTCTGCTGCTCCTCCACCTCCCTCAGGGCTGTGTAGTGCTCTTGCTCCTGCTGTAGGGCTTTCAGACGAAACCTCTTCATTTCCTCTTCGGTCTGTTCAGGAATCGTCAACAGAGAGAGACTATCACTAAGTTAGTCAGTGTCACTTTGGACTTAGGTCATTGCCACTGTGAATTTGATAGTATGTGAGAGCTGTGCTGTGAATCCACCTATCAAATATTTTTTACCGTGCACAGACAGACCCATCAAAAATATGTTCCATGGTCAGTAAAGTACTGGTCAGTGGTGAAGAGATTTGGAAAGCAGTGCATTGTTATAGCTGTGCAAAGTGAAAGACTGACCTGATTGATCTGATCTTTCAAGCCCTCAGCCTGAGTGTTCTGCTCATTCACATAATTAAAGAGGGCAAAGATTTTGTCTTCGACTGCAAAACAGAGAAAGCAGCAATGAATTGCATAAAAACTGGACTGTTTTTATTTCAGCCAAACATTTCTACATGTCAGATATGAAAGAGCTCACCCTGGATGAATTTGGTGACCAGCATTTCTAAGTCTTCCTCGCCTGTCACCTTCTGAATTTTTTGGAAAACCTCCTCAAGAGTCTCCTGTGTCTCCTCCCCAGGCTCTGTTCTACGCTGCTTTGTTTCTGTAATCACAAAAGTTATGGTACCTCATTTAACACAATCAGTGTGTTCACCACAGTGCATAAAGCAGGAAAGGCAGCGAGGTGCATCTGTTATCTAAAAAGTTCATATCTTACATTTTTCTTATATTTTTTTTTCATGTTAAAGTCCACTTAGTATGTATATGTGGGTTTATGCACCAGAATAGTTCCAGTTCATTTTTATAACCCCTTTTACATGTATCAATTTGCCAGAAGGTCTTATCCAGTGTGACTTTTTAGGCATGTTACAGATGCCGGTACTGTAACGTGCCATGCTCCTTGTGTTTCCACGTGTCCATGTTTTGTTTGTAAAGCCACGTGTTCAGGTCCTCGTGTTCAGTGTCTAGCCACGCCCTTGTCCCGCCTAGTCACCTGTCTCTCGTTCATTGTCTTTAATCATGTCAGCTGTCCCTCATTATGCCTTGTATTTATAGCCCTGTGTCTGCCCCAGCGTTTCGTCGATCAACTGTTGTTTCTCCGTTGTTCCACCCTGTTGGTTTTTCCCGTGTGACATTTTGTGTTTTTGAATATTAAACCTTTATTTTTTCAATGGCTGCGTTTGCTTCCACTACTACCACCGATCCTGACAGGTACAAATGTGGCATTGGGAGGTTTACTTAAGGACTCTTATTAGTGTAACCTTGGTGCTCACCCAGACAGGGACTCAAACCCAAAACTGCTGTAGGTATCGGTAATAACTACACCACTATTTGCAGTTTCACTGTCCTTTAAAAAAAATGTCTTCAAACTGGTCCTCAGAGCCCTCCCGGTGCATTGTGTGCAATGTGAATTAAGTTGGAGTAAAAAGGTGGACTGTTTGGGGGCCCTGAGGACTGATTTAAAAACCACTGCCTGTGCTTTACTGTGTCTTTAAGACTGATATAGGTACATGATGCATGTTTTGATGGACTGCACTGTATGTTATTGTAAGGAAACGGGCAAGATCCCCTCCGGTTGAGGGGGAATTGGCGCTACCCAGCGGTCGGCGCGGCCTCCGTCCCCCGAACATTGACTGTCCCAACTATTTCCAGGTGCAGCTAGTTAGCCCCTGATCACCTGAGAATATAGGCAGGGCCAGAACACGGGTAGGTACGGAGGATACTCGTTGTACGCCGTTGAAAGGCATCGAGTGTAGGGTCAGTATCGAACGTGCAGCACCAGGTAGGCCCTGCTTAGGAAGCACTTATTACTAGGACACGTATTGAACGTGCAGCACCAGGTAGGCGCTGCTTAGGAAGCACTTAGTAGTAGGACATGTATTGAACGTGCAGCACCAGGTAGGCGCTGCTTAGAAAACACTTAGTAGTAGGACATGTATTGAACGTGCAGCACCAGGTAGGCGCTGCTTAGAAAAAACTTAGTAGTAGGATTAGTATTGAACGCGCAGCACCAGGTTGGTGCTGCTGAAGAAGCGCTTAGCTAAGCGTTAGCATTATAGGATACGGTATCGAACTTTGCACGGACTAAACTGAGCCTGGCTCCAGCGAAGGCAGCGTTCACCGAGCGACCCTCAAGGCTTTCTCCTACCGAGCGCCGGAGCGTCGGTTCCTGTGCTGCTGGTTTTGCAAATAAAGACTGGGCTGAAACACTACTTATTCAATGTGAATCAGTGGAGCTAAACGTCTGTAAGCTTAACAGGCAAATATATGTAAATGTGTTGGTTTTTGTGACATCACAAAAATATTTATTCAAAAATGTAAAACCGAATCATCACTTAGTACCCAACACTCGCTGGAATAATGCACAGTTTTCCAGAAAAAATGGGTAGAACACTTCTCAACCAATCAGACTGGGCAGGAACTTACTGTTGTTTAAAAGGTGATAAACACAGAAAGTTCCAGTTTCACATGCGGATGAATTTCCCTTTGGCCAATGTGACATACATGTACATTAGCTACTGTTATTCCTCACCTTGTCTGTGGATGAGGTCCTGAGTGTCCTCATGGCTGCTCCTTTCATTGCACTTGGTGGTCATGAAGTCTTTGAGGTGATGTTCGTGGGCGATGACCCGCTCCATCTCCTTCACTTCAGCATTATATTGGGCCAGGTCCTTCACTGCCTTCTCCTTCATCATTGTCATCTTTGACTGGGCTTCCACTCTGTGAAGTGCAAACACATATATATTACTCACACACACATCCTCAAGGTTTAGGGTCTCATGAACACATTCTCGTGATGGCAAATTAAATGCGTTGTGTTAACTTCCTTAGGTCCTTCATTATGTACAAACCTTCAAACACTTATTTTTAGTTGACATGGAAACTAACTGAAAAAGTCAGCAGGGCAGACCCAGACTTATATAGAATATAAGATGAATGTAAAAGTAATTCATTTTGTAACATTAAAACATATTTCTGCAAAAAATATTAAAACAAAGCACATTGAATGACCGTTGTGTATGATAATGTGCTATATAAATAAACTTGCCTTGCCTTGCCTTGCCTTGCCTAATGTAAATGTGAAAATACAACATGAACTCTAGACACCTATGGGTTGACACATGATCTATAACTTTATAAAATATGAAGTAAATTTCATTCACCTGGCATCATAAGCTGCTGTTGACATGCTGATGACATCACCAATCTCCCGCCGGATTTCCTGAAGCTCCTGAGAGAGGAAAGATCTCACATTAATGTTTAAGGCACACACTTCTCTACTATTGAACATCACCAAACTCCCTAGTGGCCTCTGACCTTTTCCAACCGGCGATGTAGCTGCTGGAAGCGGACCCTCTCAACACGCAGCGTCTCCAGTTCCTCTCTCAGCTGGCTGTTCTTGGCTAGCTGCTCATTAAAGCGAACGAGAGCCTGCAGGGGGTATACCAAAGGAAAAAAGCCAGTTAGTGATTGCAGATATAAAAAGTGTACACTAACCACTAAAGACCTAGGCGCTTTCCCTTTTGTTGCATTTGATTTTCACTGTTGATTTTTGAAAAAATCTGGTATACTACAAAGTGTTGCAGCAATTATTTTCATGCTCATCTTACTTCTGTAAGCTATTATTAAAAGCACATATTTACACTACTTTGGCCACAGATATGTAACCAGTATGTAATGGTTGTGACTTATAAGCAGAATTACTAGCTGCCCTGCTCCTGCTCACCCGGTCTAGTTTGTTCTCCAGGGTGCGCGTAGCCTTCTGGGTTTGCCAGGCTAGAGACTTCTGGCTACTGGATGCACTGACCTCTCCTTTCCTTAGCACCCCCAGTTTTTTTTCAATACTTAATATCTGGTAACAAAGCAGAAAAACACACATGCACAAATCTGTGTATTAAACAGCACAGAATATGGCACATCAATAAAAGAAAAGTAATTCCTCTATTGTATGTGGTTCCTGATACTGTATTTATAAAAATAGACACAATTCCAGAGATAATTCAGGCTTTCAGTTAATTGCTAATATTGTTTTGTATTTATGCAACATTTTTTTGTAGTTATGCAACATGTCCATATGTTTACGTCAGAAACCACATAAGCAGGTCTGTTTAACCTGTTTGAGGCAAGCACTATGCTATTTGATGGCTTCTTCAGAGACATTTTCACCACACATTTCTATGCTGATTACTTTTTGGCTAAGAGGAAAATTGTGTAAGCTGGCTTTTTTTGCCAAACCACTGTGTCACATGTTTATGAATGCATTAGGGTAAGTATAAAAACACTACACACCCATAAGGGACATGGTCAAATAACAACTAACTACTAATCAAGAATGTTTTTTTTCAGCTGGGTTTATGTTTTGTCTCCTAATAATGAGAATATGTTAGAACAATAAATAATGTATAACGATGAGTACGGCAGAGACTGTCTGTGAGTGTATGTTTGTAGGAAATTACCTCTTGCTCCATCTCTTTTTGGCTAATTCGTTCTCTCTCCAGCTGCTCATCCAGCTGGTCTTGCTGGGCCAAGAGAGTCTGCAGCTGCTGGATGTCCCGGCTGTCACTCTGCTTCCGTGTTTGGCTCTGGGACACTTGCAGGCTCCTCTGCAGTTCCTCCTGCTCCTCCTGTAGCTTCTCCATCTCCACACTGTGGAACAATAGAGTCCCTGTCATGCTCCTTTACTTTTGTATGCCATCATACTTATGTCCCATATGTGCAGATACAAACCCCATTTCCAGAATAGTTGGGATATTTTCTATCTGTAAATTAACATGAACCTTTATTTAACTAAAGAAGAACTAAGAAAATTTTGTTTTACTGACCAACTTAAGCGTATTATGTAAATATACACAACTTTATAAATATAATCATATATTATAAAACACTTAAAAGTTGAGATAGAGTTAAAATAAAACTGAAAGGTGCACACAAAATCCAAGAAAGCATTGATTTGGAAGACATCACAATGAGCAGCTAATTGGTAGCTGGTGATGTATTGTGATTGGGTACAAAATTGGTATCTATCAAAGGCTCAGTATTTGCAAGCAAGGTTGGGTCATGGCTCACCCCTCTGTGTCAAAATTTATGAGAAAATTATTAGTCAGTTCTCAATGCAATATGCAGAGAATTGAGGTCTTTCAACATCTACAGTAGATATTTCAGAAAATTCAGAAACTTCTCAGCGGAAAAAGGACAAGGTTAGAATTTGCTGTTGAATGCATGTGATTTCGAGCCTTATCTACATAAATATGTAAAGAATTTTCTAAAACTAATCAAAAACCTATCCCTAACCCTAAAATCAGTGAGAAAAAATGAATGAATGATTAAAACAATAAAAGCAATGTGGCGCTACAGTTAAAAAAACATAAGTCAGAACCATTTTGTTGGTCCTGTATATACAAACATAGTAATGTCCATAGTGTCTGTGATTTAGAGGGAGTCCCAGTGTAGGAGCATAGACTGTCTTACTGACCGCTGTTTGCGAATGAGCTCCTGCGTTTGGATGCTGTATGCCTGTCGATCCCCTTCCATAATACGGAAATGCCTCTGCAGTTTACCCATCTCTGTCTCTGCTGTGGCACACACACACACACACACTCATTTTGCTATATTTATATAAATATATTGTTATTTAATATAGTGTACATATTACATACATTACACATTTAACTAGACACCAAAAGCATAATTGTAGGAGTTGTACTCAATATTTTATTAAGAATCGTGGGAATAATGAGCTTAATAAATCAAATCTACACTATAATTGTCTGTACAAATTGTCTGCCTTTTGAAATATTATATTATATGGTTTTATTCTAACTTCATTTTTTATGCTGATTTATAGCTTAGTTTATCATTCTGGAAACTAAAATGTCTTTTATTTTTTTCTTCCTGTTAATTTGCTCATGTATTAATAATTTTACAGATTTATTTACAGCCATTTGGTTAAAAAACCTAAAAAGCACTGATTTTAAACCTAAAAGTGAACCTTTGAACTGCAGTGTTTATATTTATGAATGCATACCATGGCCATCAATGTCTATGTCACTGCTGTCAGAGTGAACACTTGTTGCTGATCTTCCACGAGGCATGTGGACGAACACCACTGTGAAGACATGGACACAGTTGATTGTAGGCACTGTGGTGGTTGAGCAGTACATGTGAACGACACACACAAAGGCAGCAGTAGGGCTGGAATACCATAATACTGTCACATGTGATATTGCTTTTCAGTTTCAGCTATATATGGGAAAATGAGTCATACATAGATCAGCCATAACAGCCTAACACCACTGACGGTAACGTGAATAACACTGACTATCTAGTTATTTCAAAACAATGGCACCTATCATGGGATGAAATAGGCAGAAGGGGAACAGACAGTTCCTGAAGTTCTGGAAGCAGGAAAAATGGGCAAACTCAAGGCCACTTTGACAAGGGCCTTATTGTAATGGCTAGATAACTGAGTCAGGGCATCTACAAAGGTATGCAGTAATTAGTAACTACCAAAAGTGATCCAAGGAAGGACAAGTGGTGAATCGCCAACAGTCATGGGCACCCATTTTGGTCCTGGATTTTGTTTTCACAAGTACATGTGACACTAGGTGACCAATCAATTATATCAACAGTTAAGAAACTACTGGTGATTACAAAATACAGGAGTGGAATCTGGATTCAAGCTCCAGATTTGAGAACCGCTGGTATAACTCAAGCTTAGCATATGTGCTGCCATTATCTAACCTGAGTAACCTTTTTCTCTGACAGGACTAGTGTTTATAAATGTACAGGTTTAGCTCGCAGCTGTGTCTTTAAACTCTTCACGCATTTCCAATTGTATTTTCAGACTTCAGGAAAATGCTTTCAAATGTTTTTTTAATGCTCGCCAGGAATTCATTATTTATTATTCACAACTTGGAAAGTACGTCGAAAATAGCTGCATAAATGTGGAAATTCCCAACTTACCTTGAATATAGCAACTAAATACAATAAATTGCTCCCCTGTGTCTGTTTCCTCTGGAACCTGCGGAATCGAAGTTGTTAGCAACCGTCTCTAAGGCTTCAATACACATCCGTGTCCGAAAGGGGGCGCCAAATCTCAACATGAGCTGAAATCAAAGTTTATCTTTGCAGGCACATCCGTGTTTTCTCAGGCTGGTGGCTTGTATATGTGGAGATATTGCGCCCATCCGGCTGTAAATTGTTCACGTACTTTAAAGTATTTGTCATTTTAAAATTTGCACAGTGGTGTAGGTACTTGTACAAAGATCTTGTTACTGTAGGTAACAAGATCTCCTGTCCTGCGATGGGTTGGCCTCCTGTCCTACAATGGGTTGGCCTCCTGTTCTGCGAAGTGTTCCAGTATATTATAGCTGAAACGAAACTGTATGATTATGACTAATGCTAAATTTACTGGAATTTTTTTAAAAATCTTTTTATTATAATTAAACATATTTACAGGTTAATACATATGAATATAGTCCTTCTGTTAAATGACCAACAGCTGTCATTCACTGAACTGAACCATGTAGTTAAATGCACAGTAGAAGAGCTTCACAATAGCAGGTAACAACAAACATCATCATCCATTATCATGAAACAGGACATAAATCCTACCTTAATCAAGACTCAACTGTTCTGCACCCACCTCAGCACATAAGCCTATCGGTAACGTACAAACTATTGGTACCTGATAACTGACTGAATGTCCTCAAGAGAGTAATGTTACACTTAGTTTTATTGTAGCACTTATCTTCTAAATTTATTGTAGCTTCTACTGTCTGTATTTTACAAAAAAGATAAATGTGTTGGACTTCCCTGTAGCACTCACTTCAGTGTTGCCCAGATTGTTTCCTTTGTCTTGGAAGTTGCTTTGGATAAAAGCATCAGTGCTTCAGTGTTCATCTGTTTACTGAACTGTCAGTTGATATCTACTTACACATAACTATATTTATGAGCAAGAAAATATTTTAACCCAGTCATATTTGTATTTTAGTCCTTTTGCTCTTTTCGGGCATTATATATACACCAGTCACCCATACCATTAACACCACCTGGCTAATGCTGTTGAAATAGCTCTGTGTGTTCTGTCACCTTTCTATCATTTCATTAACATTTTGTACAACAGGAGCTCCTGTAAGGGATTGGACCAGATGGACTAGCTGTCAGTCCCCACATGCATCATTGAGCCTTAGGGGACTATGATCCTGTTGCTAATTCCTCAGTTATCCTTCTTAGATCACTTTTGGTAGGTACTAGCTTCTGCATACTTGGAACACTCTTGCAGCCGAATAATCCCATCGTGGTTCAGTTACACAGCTGATGTTCTTTGTAACAAAATAAAGCTGTAAACCCACGTGTGATCCATCTCTATTAGTATGTGCGTGCATCTGAAATATTTTCAGTACCTGTCAGCCTTCATAGTCAGGCCTTGAAGCCGTGGGGTCAGGTCAGGTTTAGGCTTCAAATTCATATCCATCATGCGGACCTTTAACACTGTGCCACATGCGAGATTTGTCTTGTTATGACCATATGCTGGTACATCAATGTGTTGTTTGAGCAATGGAATACTGGAGGAAGTGTAATAACACCATGATGTGATTTATGAGTATGAATTATTACAGTCGTTGTGTTATTCATGATAACGCACCTCAAATACTTCCATGTCTTTTACAACAGCTTTTCAAAAGGAAGAAAGAAGTAAAGCAACAAAGACCTAAATATTGTATCAAATGTGATTTAATATTGGCATTTCCTTGGGTTAAGAAAAGTTGTGGCCTTTTTGCATTATTAAAGCAATAAAACTGTTACAATTTTATTTTCAGTTCAACCTTTTCAGTATCTGCTGTACTAACATAAATGTAACTGCACAACTACAATGCTTCTGTAAAGGAACTGACTGTTGTTTTAGGGAGAGATCATCGATACAGTGCATTCAGGATGCATTTTCTTCCACCATCCTAGGGGCCATCCGTTGCTGTGTTTCCCTGTGTTTCCCTGTGTTTCCCTGGGTGATGAGCTTTCCCCAACCCACCGAGGATTCTGTAAAATCTCCCACATTGGAATTTTCTCAGCTGGAGAAGTGTGTGATGCTTATTTTCACTACTCGGTGATGTAGTTTAGTAAAACTCACACAGTGATATTCAGAGAGGAAAAACATGCTTACACCTTGGAACACTACAGAGTACAAATGGGCAGTTTTTCAAAATAATGCTTCTACAGAAGGTATGCACAGCTGTCACGTACCCACCAGAACATGCCCCCTCTGAGTGACAAAATATATTGTGGCATGGCCACCTCTATTGGCTTTGCCTTTGCATTGTCTGTTTTCTTCGGTGTCAAAATCAGGTGCATATAAATGTCACAATGTTCATGGGCCACTGATTCTTTGGTAAGTTGTAAGGATCACTGTCGAGTCCAACTCACTTTAACTGAAGCAGATAATTGCTTTACTTCCAATTTTGCTGCTCTTCTACCATCAGATGCAGTTGGATTTCTTGTTGGGTCTGTTTGTACAATCAAGCATAAAAGTTTTTCGCATATTCTCCCATTTTAGATGGTTTTTTTGTGTGTTTTTGCTGCATTCAAGCTGAACACTAATGCTGCGTTTAGCTCAGTGAGCATTAGCTGATGGTCCAGTGGCGCTGCCTACTGTGACGGCATGTGCATACCCTCTACAGAGAAAAACAGCATAGACCCAGGGCTCCTTCGAATGCTAACGCTGACCTACACAATGATGATGCAACCTCAGCGGCCTGTTAGAAACTCATCTGATACCTTTTTTTACTTTTGTAGCTACTTTTACTTCTTCTTTGTTTCAGGTAACTATTTATCCTCGTTTTCCTCGGGTGGTATTGGTGGAGCTCCCTCTAGGTAAGTACGGAAGTAGTCAGGTGTGTTAAGTTCTGGGTGCTTAACCAACAAATAGCATTTTGGGCCATAATAAGCTCCCACCAGTGCCATGTTACTAAGTAAAGTCACCACTACCTGAGCAATAGATTTCTCTTTGTCATTAAGACCAGCATATATGGGAATAAATATGACCCATGTCACACAGTAGGCTAGGCTGGAGATAGTAATGTCTCTAGCAAGATTGTACTGTTTAACTGGCTTCATGGCCATGAAGGTGCACATGAAGGAAATCAGGGACAGAAGGCCGTTGAAGCCTAGCATCAGGCCAAAGTTTAGTACGGGTTCCACAGGGCAGGAAAGAAACCGTTTCAGGAAATTTACATTCAGGTTGGCCACAAAAAGGGACAGAGAGGGCCCTTCCTGCACAAACCAGCCACAGAGGCCCATTTGAAGCCCACAGCAAGCCAGCACCACTATCCAACTGCCAGGTCCTCGTAGGTTCTCCAGATATATTGGAGCTCTTTCAGGGAACTCTGTTACACAGACAATCTGGCAAGATAAAGAGAGAGTGTGTCATAAAATGAAGATGCAGTTTAACCACCCATGTTACACATACAAACACATATAAATGGGTTATAGTCTTTTCTTTTTGCTGTATTGGTGATCTTTTGAAAGGCAGCCGGGACTGAACTGAACATGAATTGAAATTTTCAAACACATAGAAGAACTTTAGACAATCTTTTTGTATTCTTTATGAAGCTATACTAATGTTTGCTTTGTGACAGCCAGGAACAGCACAATGTTTAATCGTAGTCCATATACATTCCCCTTAAAAAACAGCTACAGACTGTCTGCAGTAACAACACTGCATATAACTTATTAATTCAAAACAAACTGCTTTTGGAGCAAATGGTATTGAAATGGAATTGTTATAGAAACTATAATTTTGTTACAGTTTATCACATCATACTTTTATTTAAAAAGGCAAATCTACTGGGATTCTGGGATATGAGCTCTTTAAACTGCAGCTGTAAACTATATGTCTAGAAGTTTGTTGACATTTTCATCTAAAAGCAATGGTATTAATAGAGAGTTTGTATCCTCTTTGCTGCAGTAACAATCTCTGTTCTTCTGTGAAGGCTTAACATTAGATTTTGGACCATTTCTGTAACGATTTGATTGATTTTAGCCACAATAGCATTTGTATAGTCAGTTACTGATGTTAGATGATTACCTATGAATCACAAATCCAACTCCAACTCATATGCAATTGGTGTAATTAAAGTAACTGGTGTAATTAAAGTAGCACTTCAATAATTGGAAGGGCAGTCTGGATACTTTTGGGCATGTAATGTATATTAGCTAGGAGATCTGACTTTTCTGATTACCTGTAGGGAAATTGCCAGGATGATGGACAGAGTCACTGTGGGAAATATGGCATTTAGAGGTTGCTGCAGACGGCACACTGGATCACTCGGTTGACCGAAGAACAGCACCAAACTGATACAACCTCCCGTCAGACTTATCAGGCTCAGGCCACTGAGTGGCCCTCCAGTAGCATTTACCAGTGCTGTCCCTCTGTGCCTGAACAACAGGAAACCCACCACAACATGGCAACCCAGCACAAGAACTCCCGCCACTGCCAGTCCTATGGTCTCAAAAAAGGTCCAGGCCAGGTATGTGTACGTGGGCAAGGTACAGTTGGTGCTGCGCAGTGATGACCACTGCCCAGAAGGGCATGATGTGCACTGGATGTCATCTTTTGAAGAAATTTAGAAGATATAAGGAGTCAGATGTGCAAAGTAAGTAGAGGTCAGCATATTTTAATATTTTAAGAGACCATGTTTCAAAACCTAATGCTTTGATGTGAGCTTTTAAAGATATCTGTTAACAGTAGGGCAAGACCGATATATTGTTTGGCTAGAGATCATCAATATTGAAAAACATCCTACTGATAAAGTTTGATCTTCAATTTAAAATGGCCTGATGGTTAAAATGACACTCCATAACACAAAAAAACAATAAAAAAGTTGTAATTGAAAATCATATCAGTCACTAAAGCACTGTTTATCTATATATATTACATCTATATATTAGAATGTGATTCTTTTGTCCAAATACAGCAAAAAAAAATGATCTCAAAACAATCCCAAAACAATATCTCTGGCATTAGATTGCATATAAGCATATTTTTTGTTTCGCATGTCTAGTTCTTATCATCACCACTGTTTACCAATCGGATTCAGTATGTATCTTACAGCAAACGACTTAATTGTATACATCCTAAAACTTAGTGGAATTCATTTTAGAATCTCAAAATCAGTTACAGTATTTTTGTCCTGAACAGGCCTCAGATGAAGCTGACTCACCTGTGTTGTTCTGAAAGGTTCCCTCTTTGCAGTCAATGCAGTCGAAGCAGCAAGAGTAAAAGCCTTTGACTATACGTACCTGTCCTGGCAGACAGTCAGATGAGCATGTAGATGTAGGAACCTGTCACGGACAACACAGTTAAACTTCACCTAAAATTTAGGTGATAATATATGATGTTTCTTCACTGACAAATACAGAGATACTTTAAAGACATGTGTCCAAGCCTTACCACTGAATTCCCTGTGTACCATTCTATTAGGTCCTCATTAATCGTCAGGTTACGGACGAAAGCGCCGATTTCTCTGAAATTCACAGTGTTGTTCTGAAAGATCCAGACCAGTAAATCATAACCAATATTTGGGTTACCTTCATCATCGAAATCTATATGTACTCCATTCAGGGTCAGGGAAACCTTTTGGAGCTGTGGGAGCACCTGTGGGTCACAAGATGTTTTAGCATTGTTAACTGTCCTGTCATTGGTCGACCCTAATGGATATGAATGTTTTAGTCACCAATACAGTTGTCAGTGATGCTGATATTGAGACTCTAATAATTTGAGTTATAATAAAACTTTGCTGATGGCTGATATGATTGGCAGTTGCCAGTTGTCAAATTTCCTAATTTCATAACCAGCACAAGGGCAGGACTTCAGCATTTTGGCTGTTTCTGTTATCCTAATCCTTTAATTTATTTCAGTTGGTTTATTTCTGTTAGAGCCGGTACTGGTAAACCAACATAGAGCTTTAAATGTTCAGTGATTCAGATATAAACAAAGTCATACAGAGTAGTTTGATGGAAAGTGATGCATCGCAGAGTATTGTACCACCTCAGATTTCTTTGCAGTGGTGGTGATAGAAACCAGGGGTCAATATGTCTCTTGTACTGATCTGTGTACTGTGATTTTGTTTAAAACTGTGTTAAAAAGTGGTGGCCTATTGGTCAGGATGCTGCCTTTGGGACCTGAAGGTCACAGATTCAACTCCCTGCCCAGGCACTACTGAGGAATCCTGAAATAAGGTACCGTCCTGCTACACTGCTCCCCGGGCGCTGATGATAGCTGCCTGCTGCTGCACGTGTGATGGGTTAAATGCAGAGGTAACATTTTGTTGTGGTGCTTGAGTGTGTTCACAATGACAAATAGTCACTTTCACTTTATAAATATTATTTTGATCATTTTCTTCTTGCTGCGTTTAATGCCATTGCCTATATTTTTATGGTTTCTTAATTCCTAAAGCACTTTGGTCAACACAAGTTTTAAAGTGCTGTATAAATAAACATAACTTGCTTTACTTCCTCTCTAACCCAGTTTAACTGACATCTTAACCATTTTGAAATGCCTGCCTGTTAGGAATATAAGTAGATATGTCTACGTTGAAATCACACCTGCCACGGATAGATTTTGTTGTTGTTGGGATGTTTGGAGCATTTGGTTGCACTACAGCCAAGTGTGCTATGCAGTGCGTATGCCACACTGTAGATGGCAGCATATACACTGAATGCGGTGCGCTGCACAAGCTCTGTATCCACTATGCTTGCATTTTCAGTTGAAAGGTTCCAGCAGTCTGGGCATGGGTCATCCAGAGGGGAGGCACTGGGGTTCGGCTGTGGAGAGCCCTGCTCGAGATTCTCTTTCTCCAGCTTGGCAAAAAGCTCATGGACATATGGACTGAGTAGCCTTACAGGTTGGGTCATGTCAGCAAAGGCTAGTACAGTGCCTATAGTCTCAATGCCAGGCAATGCAATGAGGCCACTGTTCAGAGCCCAGGCTGTGCTGGCCACCCACACTGCTGTCATGTTTATCCTGATAACCTGCAAAGACATAAAGATTTTTCTGATGTTTTGTGGATAAAAAAAGTTTTTATTTCATGCGTTTATGGACATTTATGGTTTTTAATAACTTTTGGAATTGAATGAATGTATTTTGGGGATTTAAGAGGGAGTGTAAATCTCTGTTCACATTCTTCAGGAAACAATTCAGTGCATCATGAAAGAAAACTCACCACAGATTGATTCAGCTTTGATATTAATAGCAACACACTGGTGCAACTATGTAAACAGTACATGGATATGGACAAACACAAGGATTTTGTTTCAGCCAAAAATCTACATATTATTGTATATTGTTTTTCTTAATTTTATGGAAGTAAAGTGTTTTTTTTCCTTCCTACAAGCCAGCTGTAACACAAGGCATCACTAACACGTCATAGGAAAAATGCAAACTGCATAAGATAAGGCTGATTTACCTCTAGCCCAATTTGTCGATTCACAAAGTCTGTATCTGATTCCACCTCAAATGTCTAATGGCATATTATGTGTAGTAAAACATCCTCCAAATTTGTTGTGGGTAAAATACATTTGAAGCCATTGTCAGAACTTTTCTTTGTGTTTTTCATAAGATTAAGAAAGTGAGCATCTCGATACATGGCAATGTTTAATGCTGCGTAAAAAGCTTACCAGTTTCTACCATGGTAATAATGTTAATTTTCAACAGTCGTCCTATAACAGCTGTACATGGGCAATTGATGCTAATAACTGCTTGTAACAGGAATTCAGATCAGACATGCTTTTTTTGTATATTGCTGTTTTTGGAAGTCTTTCATGATGATTCATCATGTCCTGTTCATGTTGTAGTTAATGAATGTAAAACTACTGTAAAATATAGTTCTGGCATCTTGTTGTACAACTGCAGCCATTAGATAGCTCATCCTATGCTGTTATGCATTCAGATGTGCTGAGAACATCAAAATTATAACCTTGAACAGTTCACTGAGACTTAGCAAAAGGTTTCTCTTACCTCTTTGAAGAAAGCAGTGGTTACTTGAGAGGATGAGAACACCACCACCACACCAACTTTGGTGTCCTGTATGTGAGCCAGGATATCCCTTATTGTTGGCACTGGATCACCATAAACTGGTATCAGCCCTTCATATGCTACACAAATACCTCCATCAGAGGCCATAGAGGACAGCTGCTGCTTTCCCTGTGAACCATAATCATCATCGCTGCCTACCAGTGCCACCCAGTTCCAGGTAAACTCCTGCAGCAGCTGCACCATGGCAGCAGCCTGCCAACGATCACTGGGCACAGTGCGCACAAAGGAAGGATACTGTAGTTTGTCACTGAACTCATCACTGGTAGCTCTGTAGCTGACCTGAAGGGAAGGATACTAGCATCAGCACTCAGCGTCAACAGCCATCAACATATTTGTTGTCCAAAGTTTGTTTCTTTGGTTTTGCAGCTGAGCTAGGTTAATGTAGTTAAAAAGTAACAAAAGCTTATAATCACAAGAAATTGGGCAAAATGAAATCACATTCTTGCTTCAGGTTTCATTGAAATGTTGAAACAGAATTTCTTATTTGTTTTTTGATGCTGTATTGCATATGGTCATCTACAAAACCTGTTTCTGGAAAAGTTGGGATTACAAAAAAAACTGCAATAAAACAAGGTGTGATTTGTCAACGCTCTTGAACTTTTATTTTTCAGATAAAAATTTAAAGAAAAGATTTCTAATGTCTTCCCTGATCAATGTAAATGTGTTTTGTAAATATGAGCAAATTTAGAATTTGACACTAAATTCTAAACACACTCTCTGGGACAGAGCAAAATAAAAGTGAGAAGTTTACAGAATATTCAAGGTAAATTTCAGAATAAGCAGGTGAGCTGGATACAGGTAAGGGGATCATGATTGGGTATAAAAGAGGCATCCATCGAAGGCTTAGTCTTTGCACACGAAGATGAGTCATGACTCACTACTTTGTGCCAAACTTTGAGACAGAACAGCCAGTCATTTAAAAAAGAAAATTTCTCAACACAAGATTGCAAATAATAGAGGAATAGGTATTTTGTCATCTACAGTACATTGTGAAAAAATTAATCTGAAGAAATCTATGGTACAGTGGTTCAATTTTATATGTAATAAAATAATTTCAGAAATCAGGTCTGTTTAAGAAACTTGAAAGTAAGCATTTGAGCATGGAAACCTTATTTTATCACTTTGCTTCACTTGCATTAGTCTCACAACTCCAGTGCATTTCAGGTTTTGACCCAGAAACCAGATGCTGTTGTTGATTATTCTTACCTGTGGCATCAAGAAAAAGCCAAGCAGTTTGCCAATGACTGCGGCTATATCAGAATTACATGGGCCAATGACTGCTGTCACATGGGTTATGTAGTCAGTGTAGTTACACATGACCTCCAGTTCTTCTGATGAAGCTTTTGTAAGAAAGTGCAGGGTGGGCTTCATAACGACCGCCGGCTGCCTGCAGCAGTCATAGCTCTCAAAGCCCAGCGTGACATCAGGGAGAAGGTTGGGTTTAGAGTTGATCTCATCTACAGTGTACTTCATCACTAATGCCATTGCAAGGCCGTATTCATCGACTCTGCCAAAAAATGACAAAGGTCTACAAAAGACAAACCTGAAAAAGTCTAAAGAATAACAACATGCAAATATCTTCTAAAATGACCTACCTATCACAATAGCGGCCCCTGTTACTGTTTCCCCAACAAAAGTCACTATTTTCACCATACTAATAATGGAGTAACTAATTCCTAAAGAAATTGCAAACTAAGCTACTTTAAGGTGCACCCAAATTAATAACATAAGCATTTAACTGAGCACCCACAGCTCGTATAATCACCAAAGTAAAGCATTGCAGATTACATTGCCTTGCATGGACCAGCGTTCACCATGCTCAATTTCAAAAATTGAAAAAGGGTTATGAAGCTTGAAGTGGAGCTCCATCCTGTTTGAAATAAGTAGGATTGACATTTGTGATCCAGAACTAATCATCCAACATCAATTTATGACCTCACTAATGCTTCTGTGGCTCAGTCCAAGCAAGTCCTCACAGCAGTGTTTCACCACTCAGCCTTCCCAGAAAAGTAGAGGCTGTTACTGCAGCAAAGGCAGCGACAGACACCCTATTAATACATCTTAATACATTATCTCACCTACAGTGAACTTCATCACTATTCAACAATGCCACTGCAAGGCTGTATGTGCTGATACTGAGCTCCACAAAAGGTAAGCCTGGAAGATGTAGGCGGAATGATAGCAATATTAGTTCCATGCAAAGTGAATTCTAATTATAGTTAATGATCTACCTATTGCAGTGAATGTCATCTGGTTCCACTCTGTCACTCAGGTTGCTTGTCAGCTGATTGATGGGGAAAAGTCCTCCTAGTAGAATGTCCCCTGGTGAGCTGAATAGATTAGTGGAGATGTTATTGAACCATAATGGGTTCTGTCCATGGTTGACTTCAAGAAAGCAGAACAGAATCAGCAGTATCCACTGCAAAGCCATTTTGCAGTACACAAGACCAGATCTGAGTAGTTTGAGTAGTATCTGAGTGACTTTCCTGATTCAGTGAGTCCTAATGCTGCCTGCTCTACAGGATCTTTATCCTGCAAAATCCCCATACAGGTGTGGATGTGTATTTAAATCAGTGGTTTACATAAAGTTGCCATTGGGCACGCACATTTGTATGAATATTTGCTGGTACTGTGCTTTGATTTGCTTCTCAGACATTCTGAGATTCTTTTACAGAGTCTGGTTTACTGTTAGTAATTTAACATTTGGATGCATCTTAATAGATACTAAGGATCTTTAGGGACTATGGAAATATAGGAACTATGTTTGCACTGATATTGAATTTCGCTAACAGAACGCTTGACCTTTTGACTCACATCTGTGCCACATTTAAAAAATGTAGAGAAAAAATGTAGAAAAACCTTTTAGGCAGTTGGTGTTATACTCTTTGTGGAAGACAAACATGGTGAAAATATTACACAGGTGAGAAATGGAAATGAGGCCAGCTGCAAGCTCTCACGTTGCAGTCATTTAGCCTATTTCCATAGCATTTGCTTGTGGGTTTGATTCAAAGCTCTTTAGAGAATATTTGGCTTCAGGCCATATTCATAAAAAGATGCACACAGATTTGTGAAGAGTACTTCACAAAATAAAAACAAAATACTCCAGGCAAGATGTTTATTCTGGAATGAAGTGTCAGTAATGGTAGATGCTGTGCTCAAAGCTGATATTAAACTGCTATTATTGTATAGTTACAGTACTATTCAGTAGTAAGAGATGACATTTTCATTTTTCAGCATCAGAAAAGGCTCCTCACCCAACAAAACATACTTAACAGTAACCTCACATAATCCTTACCTGCTAAATCTAATATCACAATTATCATTTTTAGTGTGCTCACACCTTCAATAGGGCTTTCATACCTTTTTTTAGTTTTTTTCTGCAATTATAAAGTAATTTCTTATTTAAAACACTATATAATTAGAGAGATCTGTAAGATCTTACTAATCCATTAATTTTTGTAATTTCAGATTTTTATTTATAAAATAAAATGTTTGCATGAATTGTGTGTTTATGGTTACTCATTAATCACCAAAATAACCACTAGATTACTAGGTTAATTATAATGATTATAATTTCTATATAGCTCGTATATGCTGCTTATCTGATGATAATTGGTGGTCTACCAGGTCTTGCATGGTTGTTATGAGTCCCAGTAATTTCTTTGATAGTCGTGACTCTGTGTAACCTCATTAGAAATCTACTTTTAGCCATATTAGATGCACATAAAAAAGTGTATAGCAGCTGAGGTGTGTTTAGGGAACTGCTGTGAAATTTAGATTTGGAATGAGATGGAAAAAAACCCCCTGGATGAAACAGGCATAAAATTGGACAAATAAATACTGGTAGATTTAATGTTAAACTGAGCGTTGGAGACTTTTATGTCATTTTCTGTATATAACTGTATAGGCATGTGCACACACAGACCTCAGGGGAAATCTGAGTTTTTGCCATTTTCCCCTAAGACTGTACAGGTGCCCTCTTGGTTGGAGTGTGTAATTGTTTCTCCTGGAAATCCTCTGCTTCAGTGATGCTCTGTGTCCCTCTGTGAATTTAACTGATGGGTCGGCTCAGATTCCACGAGTTTAATTGCTCATTGTTGCCTGTAAAATGCAGCACTATGTTCTTGTGGAGATCGTACTTCAGTAACTGTAATATCTACAATACAGTAATATCTGTGCATGGGCCTAAACTTATACTTAACAGACATTTTGACTGAAAATAAAAGAAATAAAAGTCTGATTTGTAGCAGCTCACAGATACAGAGGTAGTAAGTACCGATCAGTTCTGTGCTTGTCTGCATTTTAAAGAAGCCATTTGCTCTCTGTGCTCTTTAGCATCCTAATTCTTTGGTTTCTGGTGAAAACCTGAAGCTGACCTTTTATAAAGGAGCTACACAGCTTAACCAAATGTGCCATGTGGCCACAGGGAGTTTGCATGAGTTTATTGTTAAGTGATACATTAGGCCAAAGTGTAAGTACAGGTTTTGCATGCACTTTTGGTTGTTACTCTATTGCAGTTCCGATTTTACCACAAATTTTCACGTAGTTTGCATGGTTTAGAGCTGAACTGACCTTGGCTTTTCTGCCTTTTCCTTCAGCTTCTGTCCAAACAGAATCTGTAAAGAAAATGATTGCATGTATCACAAGTCAGTGCTCCTTTCAGATGATGTGTTTGAATATGGAGAATTGATTTTTGTTAACTACTGTTGCTTTGCTGATCCTGCTGTTACTTGCTGTTCTCACTGTCCACCAGGGAGCACACGTTCTCTACACTTTCACAGCTGAGCTAGTGGCAGCACTCTCTGAGATAAAAGAAGGAATGACAGTCTTTTTTCATGTCTATCTCCACAAAGATCTTTGACGTAAGCAGGTAAAGACCCATACCTCCTCTTATCTGCCTCAGACCTGGAGAGGAAAATTTTGATTTAGTTTACACAACACACAGCCAGAAGCTTAATTAGGATCTTTTGTACCCTTGTGCAAAACAAACGTGCCTACTTCTCATATATCAATAATAAAATAATTATGTAATCTGCTTATTTACTTGCTGTTGCTATGTCTCAGCCAAGTTGGTTCTCTAAAGTAGGCTCATAGTTGAAATATGTTATTAAAGGGCTGATATTTTCTTGTATTTTTTCCCCTGAGATCCACTTATGAGGCCTGTGCGGATTTATGTACCAGAAACAGTCAGAACTCGTTTTTACATGAACATTTAAAAAAAAAATCTTTAATCTTATTCCTTAGAAGAAGGCAAGCTGTCTGTGACTAATGTATAACGATCAACCATTAACACTTACCTGACTAACACTGAGTAGGTCCACCTCATGCTGCTGAAACAGCTCTGACTGTGGTGCACTCAACTGTGTGTTTTGACCCCTTTCTATCAGAGTCAGCATTCACTTTTTAAATCACAGTGGCTCTTCTGTGGGATCAGGGCAGACAGGCTGGACTTCACTCAAAGTCAAAGTGAACTTTATTATCATCTCAGCCATATACAAGTATACAGAGAGACGAAATGACTCAGTTCAAGGTTCACAGTGTACACATACTGTACACGTAGGGCAAATAACAAAGAAAGACATTTTTCTTAGACACACAAGACAGATGTACAAGACTGCAAATACTAAAAGTAAAAACGTACAAAAAACATACTCAGAGGCCCATTAGATGATGTTTATGACCAAACATGCCTGAGTACATGAACAGCATTGTACAGTACATGTTAAAAGAGCCATACACTTGCCAGTAGTGTATTCCCTACTCCCTACATGCTTCAGTAAGCCTTGGGTGCCCATGAACCTGTTCTCAATTCACAAGTTGTTCTTCCTTGGGTCACTTCTGGTAGGTACTAACTAGTGCATACCGGAACACTCCACAAGACCTGCCGTTCTGGAGATGCTCTGATCATCACGATAAGGGCCTTGTTAAAGTGGCTTAGATTGTTATGCTTGCCCATTTTCCTGCTTCCAACACATCAACTTCAAGAACGGCATGTTTACTTGCTGCCTAATATATCCATTGTAACAAAATAAGTAAATAGTCATAGAATTTCTGAGCAATGCATATGCAAATGAGCATCATTCTGTTTTTAGCCTCAATCAAAATGCAGTGTGGACTAAACACTTCTTTAGGCTTCAGTTTGAATATGGTGCTATTAGTTCGCATAATTTTTCTTTTTTTCTTTCTTTCTTTCTTCCTGCTTCTTTTGAAAGAATTCTATGTTTTAAAATTGCTCACATACTACATCAAACTCTTATTTCAGTTTACCATTATTTGATCCTTTTCAGATATTGCAGATACCCTCAAGTCACACAGCCTTTCTGTTCCAAAGCCACTTCCCTCACCACATATAAATTCTGACTGGCTGTCAGGAAGAATAAGGAAAAAGTGTTTTTATTGCTGGAAGTCAAGCTCAGACTCCTAAAGCTGGCATTTGCTTGGCAATATGATTTTGGCACGCAGAACCATTTTCAGCAATTGGACACATCCTGTTGTAAAATATTATAGACTACATTCAGTCTGTGCTGTACAGATCATAAAACAGTAATACTGCCCAGGTTTTGCTGCAGCACTGAGTGTCTGCATTGGTGTATGAAAGCCATTCTTTCTGAGCTCAATACTCTTTAAACTTTTCTTATACTGCCATTAGCAGAAGTCTGAACACCCTTATTTAAAAGGCACGTTTATTGATCTGTTCCTCTCCTCTACAGGGAACAGACTTGAACATTGCATTTTCTGCAATGTTTACTGCAAATCTTCTGTGTATTTGGCTAACTCGCCTTTTTTTGTAAAAATAAATAAAGTAAAAATGTGAACTAGAAATATGCCGTAGCTTTTGCACAGGCGACATATTTATTAATTGTTTTTAAAGAGCAAAATTGCATCAAAATGCACTGAAGCCTGTTGTTTTTAGAGGCTGCATCCTTGCTTTACTAAAAATAATTTGACCATAGCTGTAACTTTTGCATACGGCTATAACTGTTGTAAGAAACTGCATTTACCAATTTTTACAGATTCACCTCCTCCCTCCAGCTCAGTTTTTTAAATGTATTTTTTAATTATTTTTCTTTTTTTTACATCTCACCCATTGTTGTTTCTCTTACAATTTCATAACCGAACTGATGCTCATGCTCCCATTGACTCATCACCTACTAATAATGGGAATGTCTAGCGTATACACTTTCTATAGTATTTTTGACATTAAAGGTGTACATGTTTAAATTATTAACTACAAATAACATTTTAGTGAACATTTAAATTGCAAAAGTATTTCCTGACAAATATGTCTCTGCATATCTAAAAAAAACGCCAAAATGTCTCTTTGAAAAGCCTTCCCACAGTCTGTTCACCCTGTGAGTAAAAGGTTACATTTAAATGTTAACAGTTGCTGCTGAGTTTGGCATTTTGGAGTGTTTTATTTTAACAATAGTTTCCTGCTCCACCAGGTCTGTTTTCGAACACACTTCTGCTGCTGCAATGTTTTGGTTTGACATTCAGGAGTATATAAGGGTATAGGGGTACACTGTGTGTATGTGTGTGTCTGTGTGTGTGTGTGCGCGTGCATCACTCGCTGTGTATGCAATAATGCATGTTTTTTTAGTGTGTGCTTTGGTGCATCCAAGCGTACAGTGTGTATGAGTGCGTAGGTGGAGGAGTCAATCTCCCTGCTCCTCTGCTCTTGCGTGTGTGTGTGCTGGTGCGGATGGGTGCGTGGGCGTAGACGTAGCAAGCACATGTTCACTTTTTTCTCTGAAAGTGGCATTGCAACATACAGCTGGCTTTCTGTTCAGACTGTGATCTTCTTAGAGTTAAGGCTGTGTTTATCTCTGTTCTCAGAACAATTCTGTGTGATTAGGCTTCTTTAGCAGAGGATTCACTGCATCTCACCAAGATTCACTTTGATTATTTACAGAACACACAATAATGACTGCAGTGACTTACCAAGTAATATAGTTCATAGGACACAGTAGTGACTATAGGCATTCAGGCCTAAAGCTGGAGTTTAAAATTATATTTGCTGTGTTATGCCATTCTCCATTCCATACAACATTTAGTTCCAGTGGCTCATCCACTCTGGTTGAGAATCATTCTGCCCATGCTGTTATCATCACAAGACTCCATTTGTGGATAAAGGCCACTGCAATCCAATTGCCTGCTTCCCCCATCAGAATCTTGTCCATTTTAGTGGTTCTTTCCAATGCTATCACTGACCTTCCCATACAATAGACAACATCCCTCTGTACTCTGATATGGCCAAAGCAGGTCTGACAAACTACAAAAATAAATAGTGACTAATTAGAGATAAAACTTCGGAAACGTCTCTGTGGCTCCCTGGGGTGCCTAAGGGGGGTTGCTAAAAGGTTGTGAAAAAATGTTGGCCCCCAGTTTGAGAATTAAAAAGTAAAAAATCAATAAAAAATAATAGTCCATTTTCTGCAGAGGTTAGCAGATAAGTGGCTAACAGGCTGCATCAATAATAGTCACAAATTCATATTCAGGTGTTTACAGAAGATATATCTATGTTAAGGTGATTATACAATACCCAGGGGTGCCATTAGAAATGCAGGGCCCTATGAAAGAATATAGTTTTGGCCCCAAAAATATAATAATATTCTTTAGATAATGTTCTCTGAGGGCCACCTGTCAGTGCTGTCTCCCTTGGAACCCCCATCCACTTTTATGCCATCCTGACAGTACCACTTGGCAATAACAACAGTATAAATTTCCATGGCGCGCTAATGGAAATTAGTATCATGCTAGCAGCTAACCGGACAATAAACGTGTTTTGGCATTAGAGTATGCCACATAAAATGACAGGTCCTCCTGAATTTACAGATCACTGTATGACTGTAATTGCCCATGCATTATTTTACATTCTAATTCGCCCATGCTGTCTCTGAGATGAGCAACTGCAATTTCTCTTTCATCCAAACATAGGCTCAAACATGTACAGCATGAGCTCTTGCATGCTGAACAGCTCTATCCTGCTGTTCCAGAGTAGCAGAATTGGGAGGGAAAAACCACTGCTGTGACTGTCACTGTCTTCATCTCTACAAGTGGTAGCCCTTTCTCTAGGTTTAGAGCTACCACCTATATTTATGATGATGGAATAAATATTCAGTAATACGTATAAACATCCTGCTGCACTGTACATGGGCCACAACAACACCCATGATCGCACATATAGCTGACATGATGGCTGGGTGATAAATTGCATTTTATTTATAAAGTAAGTGACTACATCACAAACATTTAATACAAATTGTCACATAATTTTTTAACGCCGTCTGCGTGTGATGATGCTGTTTATATAAACTTAACTTGGCTGTGATTTCCCCTTTTTTGCATAGAAGTTTTAAATAGTTTCAATAGAAACTCCATCTGCTGCTGGAATCAGATATTTTAGATATTTTAGTTTAGATATTTTAGGGGAGACTCCAAAATATCAATATTAATAATGTGTGTTGAGATGTGGTCTAAAAATAAAGCAGTTTTAATTATAGGCCATGTCGCCCTGCTGTGCATCATTGCATCATTCGATTGTTTGCCACTGGTGTTGGTAGAACAGGTTCTGAGCAAGAGAAATCCTACCACATAAGTACAACTGATCTCATCAAACCATAGTTAAATTGAAACTGATGCCTCTGTTTGGGCAGCCTTAAGGATTTACAGCACATTCAACCCTCAGCACACAGCCACTAGATGGCAGTTGTTTGTACAGCTTTCATGCTCACCCTCAAGAAAAGGATGATTTTGAAAAAGCACTTTCCAGGCTGGGCCTTCACACAGAGAGTCACTACGGCCCTCTCCTGAAGCTTCAGTCACTACAGAAACCTCACTGGTATTGATATTGCTGCAAACTGCATGTGCCAGCAAGCCGACAGAGTATGCAAGTTGTCTGGTGGCGGCAGATTCGTGCGTGGGTGGATGCTTCTGACCTCGGGGTCAGTAGCTGGGTACACTGTGTAGCCAGGGCATGTTTGGACAGCTGATAATGCAGATGATTGTACCTGCTTTCAGGGAACGGAGAGATAGCGGCTGTTCCACGTCTGCTTGCTCTGGCACAGGATAATTACTCTGTCAACATTAGCTTTTGACCAATGACTTGAGCCAGTTTATGGTGCAGACTTAGAGGCAGTACAATAAAAAAAAACGAATAATGCACTGGCTCCAAATGTGCACATTGTTTCTACACGAATCATACATATTACACCAACACAGTCTTATCTTTTAGTGTACTTACATTTGGCAATCATTTTTATATTTTATCTATATTGGAAATAATATTCACATTTGAATCAAGCAAACCCATTGGTATATACCAGATCAGCCATGACATTAACACCACTGACAGGTGAAGTGCATAACATTGACTATCTAGTTAGTTATCCTGTCAGGTGGTGGGATAAATGAGGCAGCAAGTGAACAGTCAGTTATTGAAGTTAATGTGCTGGAAGGCAGAAAAATAGGTGAGTGTAAGGATCCACTTTGACAAGGGTCAGAGCATGTAGATTTGCAGTAGTTAGTACCACCAAAAGTGATCCAAGAAAGGAAAACTGGTAAATAAGTGACAGGATTATGGGCATTGAAGGCTTACTGACTGGGCCAGCCTGTCTGATCTGTTTCCACAGATGAGCTACTGTGGTTTAAATAGTGAATGCTGATAGAAAGGGGACAGAGCACACAGTGCACCACAGTGTAGACAGACATAGGCTGAGTAAGTACAATAAACTTGAACCTATTGAATCTTATGGCACCTGTCAAGGTTTAGGTTACATTAGGCAGCAAAGTGAACAGTCAGTTCTTAAAGTTGATGCGCTGGAAGCAGAAGAAATGGGTAAGCATAAGGATCTGAGTGATTTTGACAAGGGCCACATTGTGATTGCTAGACGGCTGAGTCAGAGCATCTCCAGAGCAGCAGGTCTTGTGGAGTGTTCCCTGTATGCAGTAGTTAGTACCTACCAAAAATGATCCAGGGGTAGTTTTTTAGTCTGTATTACTTTTTTTTTACTCTGTCATACATTTCCACGTGTGTTTCTGTGAACACTATTTCTATAATTCAACCAGAAGTAATTGTTTCAGTCAAAATAATGTAGGTTAGTTTCTAACCATATCACATCATGTTCGTTTTGCACTTTGGTTAAATTTTGTGTTATTGTAATTGCAGTATGTAGCATATATTCACAAAAATCTGTCGCTCATTTGTGCCTCCCAGTGAAGCTCCACTAGTGTGTTTTTTGTACTCTCCCTCCCTGATCTCTCTCAGTCTCTCTAATCTCCATCAATACAGCTCAGAACACTGGGGCCCTTGTCAGAGTACTGGCTGGACTTACCACAGTCGCTGACAAATGATTAACTAGTCTCTCTCTCCCTCTCTCTCTCACTCTCTCTCTGTCTCTCTCTCTAAAACTCTCTCTCTCTGTCTCAGTCTATTTCTCTATATCTCTCTCTATCTCTCTCTCTCTCTATCTCTCAAAATCTTCCTTGGCTCTTATCACCATCTGTCTTCATCTGCACGGCTGGGTGATGTTGGCCAAATGTGGGAAAGTGGGTGTTTTTCATTAGCACTGTCTGTCAAACTGCACTAAGCAGCTTTTGCATTGCTTGGTGTCAGTATTAGACAAATTCTGACTAAATGCATTGGAGCACTACAATAAAAATCTTTAAGTATTAAGTAAGCTGATCTGTCTATATTGCTAATTTACTGTTTATGGTGCAATAAACTTTGAGGCAGTTTAGTTACTTACATTTGAAATATGAAAGGGCCCATATTAGGGAAAACCACATTTTCATCAATTTCTTTAAATAAGATTTGCAGAAAACTTGTAAACTTTGTTGAAGATTTAAAGCAATATTGTCTGCTCCTGTCTCCTGTCATGTTGGGAAACTAATCATCAAAAACATTCTGATTTTTTTGTTTTGTTTCTGTAATGTCAAAAAAAGCAGCACATTCCCTTATTTAGGGTACAGCGTTTAAAGGTAAAATTCACTTAACTGTCAGCCTAATTCAAACCTGTGCAGGTTCAATGGCTCTTTAGGAAATTGACTATAAAATCCCTGGTTGCTATCGCCACCACTGTAAAGAAATCCAAAACAGTAAATTAAACCATTAAAACAACTCTGAATGACTGTTCACATCTTAACTATTTTATTATTTAGAAAAATCAGTGGATTCCTTATTAAGCTGCACTCATTCAGGTTGCAGTGTTGGGCAGTGTTGGGGCCAATTGGAACCAATCATGAGAAAGGATCATTTACATGTGCCTGTTTTAAAGCCACAGCAACAACACACTGTTTAATTGTAAGGCAAAAAATTATCAATTTGGAATGTTTTTGGGTACATAAAGCTACACAAGTGTCAAAAGTAGGTCTCCTGGGTAAAATTAGAAGAATTACACAAAAATGTAAGATATTGGTTGTTAAATAACATTTTTCTTAGAAACAGAATTTAGTTCATTGGCAAGTAGACTGCCCTTACAAGGAATTTTCTTTGGTATGATGATATGAAGGTGCTACATACAAAAAAACAACACAGAGTACAATGAGTATTAATCAATGTGCACTAAAAACAAACAGGATCAAAAAGTAGTGCAAATGCTGTACAATATACAGTTAAGAAACATAAAATATACTATAAAGGTAAGAAATGTACTGAGATTTGAAATATGAAATATACACTGAGCAAAGGTGAACACACCAAACATGTGCAAGAATGTGTTTATATCTGTGCAGAGTCTGTGGGGGGTAGAGGCAGAGAGTCTGTCAGCAGAGGTCAGGGGGCTTGTTGATGAAGTAAAAGCAGTTTTAACAGTTTTTTAACTATTTGTGACAATTTTGATGATCAATAGAGCGATCTTTTTTTACAGTAAGTATAGACTTTACTGCATAATAACAACCCATGCAAAACTACATACAATACATACAAATCTGACTTTAAGAAAGACCAGGAAAAGATTATTAAATTTAAATTATAAATATTGCATATTCAACCAGTCGCTGTCAGAAAACACATTTTATCTGATGTTATTGTCAAACCAAGTGGCCGAGTGTGACATCTTATTCACAGTTCTACTATTCATCACTGTATCTTTTATAGAGTTTTTACACATGTGACACCAAGCCTTTCCCCGTATTTTCAAACAATTGTCTTCATGATGAATAGTGTGTAATTTGTTTGGTGTTGTGTGTCCTGTTAGTGGCAACATGATCTGTGTTAAATTTAACATCATTGTGTTTAGGTTTTTAACACAGTAGGCCCTATTTTGCACCAGCGGCAAGTGTCTTTGCCAGTTTCATTCCAGTGCATTTGTCAATTTCACATGATGCCCTCACATTTTCAGAAACACAACTGATCTTCAATGTGTTTCCCACTTGTAAGAGTGGGGCTTTTAAAATAAGTTGTGGCTGGGCGTATTGTTAGTGCACAACAATTTTAAGGCAGTGAAATGACATTGCACTTTTGACCAACAAACATCTAAGGTCAGTGGTGTATTATTAAACCATATGTAACGAGTGCATTTTAGTAAAGAGCAGTTGCACAGTGCTCTTTACGGACAAAGGTATGTGCTCAAAGTGCGCTAATACCACACAAAAGGCTTAGGTGGAACAGTGCTGCTCCCATGAATGATGTGCTCATGCATTTTCACTTTGCATGCAAGCAGGGCAGTTCCTTGCCAAAAACCGATCTAGTTTGGCAGGTAAACACGTCATAACAATAGCAATCCACCATCACTCATGCTCCCCTGCCTTTTAAAGGTGAGGTGATGTGCCATTCTGATTGGTGATGCATGTTAAGCCCAGAACCCACCTCTGAATAATTAAGAGAATTTGCACATTATGCTGGTGTGAAGTCCACCGCCTAAATAACAAAAAGGATTTGGACACGCCCATAAATTTTAGTTGTGCCTTGCACTTCATGCTTTGCATTAGATAGCTTGTCATAGATATTCCTTATTCAAGATAAATCAGTAGTAATAACACCTGAAACAGGCTTTTTAAATAGTAATTACTTGTAGGCGTTATTCTTAATTGACTACTCACTATTATTATTATTACTGTAAGACTGATCAGAAGCTGCTAAATAAGAAGAATTGAAGTATGGGCTCACCTACAGACCTATAATGCATAAAGGGCCTGTAAGAAAAGGCAGTATTTTGAAAAACATCACCATATATTCTGATTATTTTGCCGGATATTCTGACAACATACAGCAACACTGACATTTTTATATGATGACAGGTTTACATATTATTAGTGCAACACTGAAAAATGGTGCAATGAACTGACGTGATTCACAATTCCTGCCAAAGAAAGTAAGGAAGCAAATTGAAACGCAGCAGTTGTGTTATTTTACATGTTCTATTTATGACCACCTGACAAGCATGTACATTCAAAGCACCTTTTTTTCTGTGCTGGGATGTTTTGTTTGTGTGTGTGGGTGTGCGTAGGTGTGTGTGTATGTGTGTGTGTGTGTGTGGGTGTGGGTGTGAGAGGGATTGTTAATGCCACCTGTGTGTGCGTGTCTATTGGCTTAGCCTGCTTCATAAGGTTAAACACACGACACATCCTCGCTTCCTGCTCACCCCCTTTATCTTCAGCTGTCCAACCTGTTCTTCTGGCTGACGAGGACTGTGTGTAACCATGGGTGTATGCAGTTTGCGTGTGCCTGATCTCACACACACACTTTTAGTCTAGGAAATGTACCTCAGAATCTCAATCAGACAAACCTGTACTGTCATCCACTGTAATTTACCCAGTGCTGTAACACTGAATGACAGAAGACTGCCAGAAGCACTAGAAAGGGAGGGGGGAAAGAGGGAGGGGGGGGGGGGGGGATGAATAAAAAATTAACAAATACCTAGAACACTGACCCTGTTGCCTGTGTATGTGTGTGTGTGCAATAAAAGCCAAAGAGCTGGAACAAATTGTATTTGAACTACAGAGTGAGTAACCCTCAGGTCAAAGACAGGCCAGTGTGGCTGAACCAGGCCGGATGTAACTTCCATTTCAGCTCCATGGAGTTTGTACGTAGGTAATGAGCCTTTCAAACTCTGCGTTGGTATCTCACTTTTCTTACAGCATGGGTGCGCTTCTAGCAGGGCATTATATTGTGTAACATGCAGATGCAGCTTGGTTTATAGAGCGAGTGTGCTCTTTCTAACCTGAACGCACACATGCTTCATTGAAGGAATGGACAAATCAGATTTAGGCAGTCTCTCCCTTTACCCTTGTAATATCTTAGGCCTTGTTCAGACAATTGCTGTAATTATAATACACATCAATTAACATTAAAACCAATAACAGGTGAAATTAATGTCAATGATTGTGTTGTTATAATGGCACCTGTCATGGAGTGGGATATATTAGACAGCAAGTGGACAGACAGCACCTAAATTTAGTGTGTTGGAAACAGAAAAGGAGCATAAGGATCTGAGTCACTGCAATGGAGTCAGAACATCTCCAAAATGGCAGGTCAGTTTTCACTTGTTAGAACCTACCAAAACTGGTCCAAAAAAGAACAACTGGTGAACCGGTGACAGGGTCATGGGTGCCCTAGGCTCACTGATGCATGTGGAGAGCGGCAATTAACCCATCTGTTTCGATCCCACAGATGAGCTGCTGCAGCAGAAAAAGTGAATGCTGGCTGTTATAGAAAGGTGTCAGAATACACAGTTCACCACAGTCAGAGCTGGTGTAACCGCATGAGGGGGAGCTACACAATACAAGGCAGGTGGTTTTAATGTTAGGGCTAATGGGTGTATAAAGGGGGGATTTCAAATATGCTCAAAATGCTTAATGTCTTGGTGGTTTCCAATCTGAAATGGATTTCTCAATATGTGATTCAGTTTGACCAATCAGGAGAGATTTCATGTGGATCTTCATTGACAGTATTTGACGTGATAAAAGTCGACTTGCTTGCTCCAGTGCAAAACTTAACAAGCAATCCCCAGGTACAAAACAGATGGGTGCTGTTAGGATCGTTCCAATGGCCCAGTACTGACAGTGGGCCTTCATTGAACACTATCTAATAGCATGTATTATATGATATTGGAGTCCCAACATGATGTTCTTTTATAGGGCCCAAAATGTGTCTTAACTGAGTGGCTATATAGAATATTTAGGATATTTTGAAATTAAAATGACTGCTTATGTGGTCTCTGTATGGCACACTGTCTCATTACCATTCTTATCAGTGTCCCAGTGCAATTGGCTTGCATTGTGTCCTGTAGTTATAGTAGTAAAGCATGCATTTATATCTATTGCTAGTGTTTCCAGCCAGTAGGAAAGGGAACAAGTGATTATTTGAGGATGCAGTTCCTGTGTTTTAACCCTCGGTTCAAGGGGAGCCCAAGACGGTATGCTCAATTATCACGTACAAATATAGATATTGCCATTTGAGAAAGAGGATAGGGGCCCTACTATGGAACAAGAATAGGCTGTACAGACAGATGCATACATGAACTCGCATGTTTAGTCAACAGTGCTTAAAATTAATTATGGAATTAGAGAACCCTATTCCAACACAATCGTCCAGCATATACAGTAGATAAAATAGGTCTTGGTCATTGGATTTTTCCATTGCCTGAATTATTGGATTCATTGTAGTTGTTTCTGGACCAGGCATAGAGCTAGTGCTTGGTCTCTAATGACCTTTAGTATTCTAATGTAATGAAGTGTGTTTGGCTCCTCAGTCTTTATAGTGAGTCAAAGAAATACAGCTTCCTCAAGGGTTCTCATCTTGGATTTATGGTTCTTTAAATGATGGGGTTTTTTAATAGTCTGGAGGTTCTTTAAATTTCAGGAAATGTTGTCATGTACACATCTCATTTACAAAAATGACTCTTTAAAGAAGCTTTCACTGACACTGACAACAGTGGTTCTCAAGCAGGTCCTCAGTGCCCCCCAGCAGGTCTATACTTTTAAGGACCAGTTTGGGAACCACTATTTTAGGGAACCGAAAGTGGGTCTTAGCTCATCAAAGAAGCCTGTTAATCACCTGTAATTCACTTTTAGCAACTTGCTTCTTAAAAATCCTACTTTATGAGAAGAAACACTGAAGAGTCAACACCCTCCAGAGAAGTTCTTTGCCAGATGTGTATTAGACCAGTTTATCATCTCTTGTTTTATTAAAAGAGCATTTTGCACTTTGAGTATCCTCGAAGCCCAACCGGAATTTCAGTCATGAAAAGGGTGAAAGAACAATAAGGCTGACCTCCGTGGGCTTGGGGCAGTGGTTTAGACCATGTCATTAACCTCAGCAGGTGGTCATTCCTGGAAATCTGTAACTTTAATGTGTAATGCGCGCACACACACAGTCAATCCACCCCCTGTCATTCAAAGCTCTTGTACACTGGTGTAGCCTATGGGTGAGCAGCTGGACAAACATCCACGGAGTGGGCGGCTGCACTTGAACAGTACCAAATTGTTGTTGCCGTGGGGTGAAGCCAGAGGATGCTAGGAGCATGTGTGCATGTGTTTGTGGACGCTCCATGTGTATATGAGTATGTTGTGGAATTTTCTTAGGTCACACTTATATAAGAGAATGAGTAGATAAGGTATATGAGCAGGTAAGGCCTGTGCCCTCCATACTGGATTGGATGGTTTAACCTCAAAACGTGGCAGTTTTCACCAGCAATAACAAAGGCAAAGTTGTCATTTTGTATTTCCCACTGAATTGCACTGAAAGAGGTAGAGATATTCTTCTGGGCAGCTGTAGCCTGAAGTATAGAGAAATAGGTTTGTGACTAAAGGGTGACTGGTTCAAATTCCTGAACCGGCAGGAAAAACACTCATGGCTCAATTGCCCCTGAGCAAGGCACCTTACCCCTAACTGCTCTCTGGGTGCTGCTGCTGTGTGACTGCCCGTTTCTCTGGTTATGTGTGTTAACTACTCACAGCTCAGTGTATTTGCTCACTGTTCCAGAAGGGCAAATGCAGAGATCAGTTTCCTCTCTGGGATTAATAGAGTATATAAAATAAACTTTTAGTCTATAGCACATTTTTCGTGAATTTTTTGACCATTTGTCATTGTGAACACACTCAAGTACCACAACGAAATGTGACCTCTGGGTCTGCACACATGGAGAAGTGGGCAGCTGTTAACAGTGCCAGGGGAGTAGTGTAGTGGGACCTTGCTCAAGGGAACCTCAGTAGTGCCCGGGCTACTTGAACCTGCGACCTTCAGGTCCCAAGGGCAATGTCCTAACCACTTGACCACAACTAGACCCTACATGGTTTAAGCAGAAGAGCATTATGGTTATTATGAATTGAATTTAATAAAGAGTTGTCATGGGTACAGCCATTTTTTTTAAGCCTTGAAATGGAAAAAAAAGTGAAAGTGAAATGTGTAGAGCTAATATACGTGTCCTCCATGAATAGTTTACTCTATCTTGCTTCACCATCTTTCTCAATAATACTAATCTCTCATTTTCTCTTCCTTCTTCATTTTCTCTGAATTAACTCCACAAAACTGAGCTTAAAGTTAATTTCAACTGATTTTATACTATAATTTAATTATGAAGTAAACAAAATTGTTTGGAGGTTTGATGTGAAATACAAAAATGGTTACAAATACACCATCAGATGAGCAAGAAGAAACTCAGAAGACATGTGCATTCTGCTGAATTTTTCTCGTACCATGTCAAACCACTCTGAGTAACTTTGTTTAATCTGAATGATTGATTTACGTAAAGCTTTTGAAGTGAAATTTCACTTTAAAGCCAGAGAAACATAGTGTAACAAACAATATTAGTATGTTGCCCAATTTGCAAAATTTCATTGAAATCAAAAGATAAAAATATGCTAAAACTATGAGTTCACTAATCAGGCCTATCTGAGAAATATCTGCACATGGCCTAATATAGCACACTTGATTTACATTCCTGTGTCTAAGCCTCCTAGTGTTCTACTGGGCTGGTGACAATATTTTGTAGAGGACAAATACGAGGATCATAAGTCTGTAGTCCTAGAGACACATGCTGATTTCTCCTAGTGCCTCTAATGAAATTTATGAACATTGTGAATACACACAAGCACCACAACGAAATGTGACCTCTGCATTTAACCCATCACACGTGCACATGTGGAACAGCGGGCAGCTAACAACATTGCCCGGGGAACAGTGTAGCAGGACGGTACCTTTCTCAAGGGAACCTCAGTGGTGCCTGGGCTGAGACTTGAACCTGTGACCTTCAGGTCCCAAGGGCAATGTCCATAACCACTAGGCCTCCACTCCACTGGGGTTTGCATAGTTATGTTCGTGCCAAATTAGCAGTGTTCTTTGTTCATTTCCTTGTACTTCAGCTTGCTAGCTTAGAGTCTGAGATCAAGCGAGAGTGCAGATTGAATGATATGTGGGAGGGACAAATGAAATCAGCCTTATGATTGGTACATTCTGGGTGTCGTTACTGAACATGGTTAATGCTTAAAAGGCAAAGGTAATTTTGACTAACATATTATGTGTGAAACAAACTGTTATACTACACATACAACAGGCATGTGATGATATAACATAATGTCATGAAATGATGGCTGTATATTGCTCCCAAAAGTTGCTGTATTGGTGAACAGAGCTGGCAAATATATTCCAAACCAATACAAACCACTAGACAGAAGGGCATACACATGGACATATGGATAGCCAATGAAAAGGGCATGTTAGTATTAAATAAATACCAGATATTTGGCATACTTCTGTGGGCAGAGTTTCTGAGTCTGACAATGGTGAAAGGGCTTTACCAGTCAATTTACATTTAATTGGGGAACATTAAGACAATATGCTTGCAAATATGCAGACAAGTCATATAACATACTCTCAATCAAACAAATGGGGCATATTTGTAGAAAGTATAAAAAATAAATTAAAACTTTATTTAAATTAAATCCTGGTGTCAAGACATGTCACAAGCAAAACAACTAAAATATATAATAGCACAAAACTGCAGCTACAGTTTAGTTCCCTAACTTAAGGTACTGAAGACATACCCTTGAAAAAACACAACAAAGAAAGCATTCTGTCTCTATAACTCTTTAAACTACAGTCCTATTTTGCAGTTATGAACGTTGTATTCACAAACCGCTATGTATAATCCACTAACTTCCATGAAACCAATTTGTGTGTTACATAATGTTGCAAGCCAGGAATTGAAGTGTGCACCCACACTCAAGCCCTTGTCGTTTAATGAGTTAAATTAGCCTTCTTTAATTGCTTTCGCTGAAACCAGTGATTGCATGTGTAAGGTGGTGGAGTAAGGGGAGTGAGGCTGTTTTTAGAAACACAGAAGCTGGGACACTCTTCACCTGGGGCAGTATGAACTCTCCAGCGCAGGTCTGAATCTGTTTAGCCTCCCCAACGCCGTTTATTCTAGCCACCCTCAGGTGCCCTGGAGGAGTTTGTAATTATCTCTCACTTCCAGGTGTGAGATTAGTCACTGGCCCTGTGACGAGCACGTGCATGTCCTTGTCTGTGGACATTATGAATGGAAGAGTGTTGTCCTCATGTGACTCGAGTTAAAACAATGCCACAACAGAGGGTGTGATTTGGCCAAACTGACTGTATTGTCAAACAATACAGGAACGGTCATAATTCAGGCATGTCCAATCCGTTTTTTCTCTGGCGTGGCCTAATTAAGAATGATAAAGCAGCTGTCTAGATCACACACGTCAAAGGAGGTCACACATGTCATAGGACAAGAAATTGGTCAAAACACTGAAGTAACATGGATATTATATTGGGTAGATTTATTTTTACCAGAGGATGCTGTGTAATTTGATATTTAGGGGAACTGATTTGTACAGGATTTGTAATTGTTTAAATTGACAGGTCATAGCCGCATGCACACGTCTGTAACACACCTCTTGCAATGGATTTCAATGCAAACAATGTGTTAAAGAATGCATTTGTAGTTTATGTTATTTGTTTTAAACTGGTGTCTACACACAAGACGTGACTTTGGTTGGGTAGAAGAATGCCCAGAAATGCTGTTACAAGTGTATTTACAAACCTTTAATTTTCCCTTAAAACGATACAGGTTGTTTTACCTTAATGATCCTGAATATTTGATAAGCTCTGCTCTGATTGGCTGGTTTACCATGCAGCATTAAAAGGGCACATATAGACGCAAGACATCTACACAGATGAAGCATTTAGGCAGAAAACCTTATATGTTTGAGTCTGGATTGAAGGAAGAAACTGCAATAGGTTGACTGGATACTCTAAATTGCCCATAGGTGTGAGTGTGTGTGTGAATGTGTTGCCCTGTGATGGGCTGGCGTCCTGTCCTGGCTGTATACCTCCTTTGGCACATAGTTGGCTGGGATTGGCTCCAACTTCCCCTTTCTTCCAACTGCCCTTTTCTTTACCAAACGCTGAGGGAAGCCTGCTTGTTATTATCTGAAGTTTTACAAACAGTCAGGAGCGAAGCTGGTAGTGCAAACATAGTGTAGGATCTTGTTAAAGATAAACATCAGCCATGACTCCTGACACTTCAGTTTCTTGGGAAGGGTAAGAAAAGTGCGGACATCTTCTCCACCTGTAACAATTCATTTGTGCCAATAGTCTGAAATTTTCTGTGATCGGCTGAACTATGTAAATTTTGGGGGTATGAATATGAATGAGCCCTACTTTTACAAATCACTGGTGGTTTGTTGGTATTTGCCTGTTTCAGGGCAGTGTTTTGCATTTGAGGCATTTGCTGTTGAAGGAGGCAACAATGGTGTTTGAGGGTCACTGCATGTTAGTTACATGTACCAAACTTTCCTCTTTTAGTTATGCCTGGGTAAGCACAGTTTTCCATTCCTTTACACCTTTACCAGGCAACAGACACAAATGAATGGAAAGCAGTAAATACAGCTAAACGTTTAAATGAACATACTGTAATGTGACCATGTGTCAGCCAAGATGAGATGGTCTGGGGTGAAGCTTCCATCACTCACACTGATGCTTGGCAAAATGGAGGAGAATCTAATTTTTGCTGTAAATCTTTATTCATGGCTAATAATGTAGAGCTTGTGACAGCATTATAACTAGCTATGGTTAATTGGTACAAATTACATGCCTAAAATAAAGCACTACTGGGTGTTAACGGCTAGCAAAACTGATAAATGTCATTCCACAAGATCGATGACAATTTGAAATGTGCTCATGTTCATGAATCACATTTTTAAAAATTCTGCTTAAACATTTTGCTTAAAAAATTGTTTTCTACTGGAAAACAAACCAGGGCATGTTTAAATGCATTCTTTGGACCTTGTGAATGTGCCCTAGTGCATCAGACAACATACCCAAAAACAACACTCTCCACAGCTATATTTCATTGTTGTATGAACAAACCATGCATCTCCATTTTTTTATCATTTTTAAATGGTTTTGCATAATTTGAAAAGCCAGCTTTGCACCAGAGATCCCCAGCTTTGGTTCTGGAGGGTTGGTGTCCAGCAGGGTTTGGTGACTTCCCTGCTCATCACACCTTGTTCAACTCACCTTCTAATTGCCAGATTTAGTGAGTTCAACCCACCAGGACTGGAGTTAGGGACCCCTGCTTTACACTGTTTAAAAACTGTATTATGATCAGACCAATAGAAATGCTCCAAAATGACTTCGAGTAAAATTGATATATTTTCTGAGATTGCAGAGCATTTTTCTTCTGTAATTGTGCTTAGGAGATATTAGGTTTTGTTCTGACAGTGACAATAAATAGGATGATGGACAGATGGATGTCAACAGGTATTTATAAAGGGGGCTCTGGGCTGCAGTTATAGAAGATCATTCACTCTGGAATTATTACAGTCAGACTGTAGACACTGCAGATTCATACTGGATTAAAACCACAGACCTCATCAGCAATGATTTAAATCACTACCTCCCCAAGGTAAAACTAACCCAGCTCCTGCTGATGGCCTTTTATAAGGCTACTGTCTCTCAACTAGCGGACCAAACAGAATGTATGCGGAGCTGACCCAGTCTGTCTGAAGAAGGCATAAAAATTCTCAGTCATCTCCAGCTCTGCACTATCCCCTTTAATTATCAAAACAGTAGTCGCACTGCAGAGTTAGTTTTATCCTTCTTTTCAAAGTATTTTTAGTGTTGTTCACCCAGGAGGCAGCTGTGTAGGCGAATGGAGGAAAGCAGAAAGAGAAAGGGAGATGAAAAGAAACACGAGAGGACGGCAGGAAAAGATGACAGGAAGAGAAATGTAAAGAAATGGTGCTGATGGATGACACAGTATCTGCTTTTCTGAAAGGAAGAAGATCAGCTTTCAAAGCTGTAGTGCAGATTTATACTGTACAGATTCTAATGTGCCTTAGGGCTTTGAAGGAAGACTTTTTTTGGTTTCACTGTATTCTCTGAGATAAGTGTTTCATGTTCTTACTGTTGTAACTCTTGGTAACTCTCCCAATAACTTTTCAACTGCTGTCTATAGTTTAAACTCCAGCCACTGCTCATACCGTGTGAACACATTCATGAATAAAAGCCCAATAAAAAAACTTAAAAATGACTTAAATATTATTTTATTAGCATGCAATAAAATTAACATTGTTTTAACCTTTTTTGTCCTATAAAGGTTAAAGGGAGACTGAGATGATATACAAGCTATAACTGTGATTTCCTGTAAATGTGACATTAGCAAGCTGTTGATGCAAACTTGCAAGACACATCTAAGACATCTAAGTAAATGCTGCTTGCTCCTGTATATCTGCTTTTGCTTAATAGTGAAAGATGACTCAAGCTGCTGCTTTTGACACTTGAGGCTTTTTACGTCACAATGGCCATCTGACAGGAAATTCCACATTGCAAGACTTGGATAAAGATGACAATAGCAGTGAGCACTGCTGTCACGCTTTACAGCCATTCATCTTTTTTAATGGGAGTGAAGGACACTGTAAAAGAACAATCTAAGAAGAATAAACCGGTTGTAACCTTTGTTTACACAAATGATCTACCAGTAGAGATGCATTAAGAGGTGTTAGTCTAAAGGTGGCGTTTCAGGTGCATTGATTTTGGAATGTTAGAATAAATACTAATAAACGAAAAGTTATATTTTATACAATTTTGGACCATTAATAACATTCTCTCACTCTCAGTTATTAAAAAAAGGTGTGTCAGTTTCTTGTCCATAGTGAAATATCATCTAGTGATATTTGCATTAGGTGTACAAAGGATTTGACCACACCAAATTAATATTACTGAATAATCTCCTAATGAATCAAAATACAAACCTCATTTTAGGAAAGTTGAGACATTTCTGAAAAATGCAATAGAAACAAGAATGTGAAATGTTGATTCTTTTGAACTGTTATTTTGACTGATAATTTTGACTGCTTTAACAGGTAAAAGTATAGTGAAAAGATTTCAATGATTTCACTGACCAACTAAAATGTATTTTGTAAAATTATACAAATTTAGAATGCGATGCCTGCAGCACATTCAAAAAAAGTTGGTACAAAGGGATTTCTACCACTATGTTCCATCACCTTACTTAAACTGGAAACAAATTATTGCAATTTTGTTTAATGCAAGACTTCAGAACCCTTAAAAACCTTTTTTATTATTTAATCAGTTAAATAAATGCTTGAGAAAATGTATAAATTGGCAGTTTTTGTTTTTATTGTATTTTACAATATGTCCTAACTTTTCTGGAAATGAAATTTGTAGATTTTAATCAAATTGTGGCAAATTCTATGACTTTATGAGTCATTGAATTATTAATTTAAGAAACATTAACTGAGATCAAATTACTGTGACATTTAAAATGTGTTAATACATTTGATTGCAACTAAAGTATGATAATTGTGTCAAATAATGGTGAAATTCAAGATTCTAGCAATAAATTGTTAATTAGACAAGCACAATCTATTCAGTGCATTCAATTAAATTTAACTGAATTGTGTAAAAAATTCAAAGTTGCTTTTCAAATCACACAGAATTAAATAGAATCAAAATTGTGGTGGAAGTTGAGATTTCATGATATATTGAATTGTTTCCTAAAGAACTGTGAGTGAATGTAATTCTAATGCCACTGGAGATTCATGATGCATTGAATTGTTCTCTGAAGAATCTGGTGGAGTAGAATCAGGGTGACATTTGATATTTCATGAGTCATTTCCTGAACTGGCTAATTTGCTAAATGATTCAGAAACAACAAGGGGACTGAATCACAAGAAGGAGACTGAATCATCAAGGAATGTTGTAGGAATTTCATGATGCATTAAATCATTTAATTTCAACACATAGAGAATCATAACACCATTACTTGCCAGTGATGAATTGATGCAGCAGCCACCCTTGATGCTGCTATACCTGTGCTGTTAATGCATGTGTGTAAAAGAGTCATGTGATGCTTGCGTGTGAAGAAGCAGGCTGGTTGTAGCTGTAAAATTAAAATAAGTAGGAAGATGAGCTTTAGGTGCGTCCCTCCACTTTCAAAACACCTGTATAGGAGCCTGTCGGGGTTAATCATACTTCTACCAGCGCCAAGCCTGCTGCGCTGAGTAATGATAAGAGGCTGGCGACACACGCACAAGTACACACAGTAAGAAAATGTGTGTGTTCATGTTAGGAAGGAGCAGCATGGGAGGGAAAGAAAGACAGAGGAAGGTTTATCCAAGGTTCCTCATTGTCTTAATCACACTGATAGCTGCTTTGGTTTGCACAGACGTAATCTGGAAGGCCTTATTAAAAAGCTTACGTTCACTTAAAGGAATACACCAGTGGCTCAAGTACAGTCTGCCGTCCTTTAATGCTTCACAGCATAATTGCTGGTTTTCATATGGTTGCGTGTCCTAGACTAAAAAGAGAAGGAAAGGCAGAGGGTACAAAAGTACACACAAACTACACAGCTTGTTACAGATGAGGAGAAAGGCAAAGAAAATAAAGAATGTTTTCTTTGTTGATTTTCAATAAATTAATAGCATTAAAAATGGATTTTTAATGCCCAAGCAACTACAGATAAAGAAAACATGATCCTTATCTTATGGGTACTACATAATTTCTTGTACTTAATGTTGAGGGCAGCATGTGAACTTTCTGAGCAGGAACCACTGGTACTATATATAGTTGCAAGAGTCATAGAACAAATTTGAATATTTTAGCTTTGAGATACAAAGTGCTACATAATAATTACCTACTGTAGTAGGTTTTGCCCAAATTACGTATATAAATATACATACAAGCTTATCTAATAAATAAATAATAAACTTATATATAAATATATACATGTTTCATTTTATAGCTCACTAAGGTTACAAACTATGGATATTGCAAACTATGCATGTTGCACAGCCCTTCTTGATGGAACTGCTCATGAACGACTAAATTTTTTTTTTGTTCAGCATGCAAACGTACAATTTCACCTTATGTTTGACAGATTAGTCATATACCAGTGCCTCAAAGCTAACAGCTTCAGGATATCTTTATATGTATTTCCTAGCCTGCAGTGCAACATTAATCTACTTTGTACAGTACTGCTGTGAGCTCAGACTTGGTCTATTGTTAAAATCATCTGTGGGTACAGGGCACTCATTAAGTGACCACAGGCCATTTAGTGTGAAACAGAAAACAAGGCAACCTTTTGCCCTCTAATGTTTCCAAACATTTGATTTTTTTGCACTCAAGTTGAGTCCTTTTGGAGCTTCTTGCTGAAATTTAAGTGCTTCTCACGTTCAATACTGAGTGCTTAGACAAAATGTCTCTGTTTAAGTACATTTCTTACAGAAGATTTTCAGTATGTGCTTTATAAAAAAAACTCTGTTACGATAATACCCCAACCCACCCCAACAACAAACCCAGATTGTAGATAAACAGTAGAGAAGGGGGGAAAAGGGAGTTTGTTGTTAGAATTCATTGGGCCCATGACGTCGTTGTGTCTTTTATCTTAAATTGATCTTTCTTTGATTGGTAGGTTATTACTATGAAGGTTTTTTTGGTCACCTTTAAGGATTATATTCTTGTTCTTATTTTACTTTTAAAACTGATAGTGTCTTATGAGGAAGTATGTTAATCTCTTTGCACCACTGGATAATCATGATGTGTGTGTGTGTGGGTGAGGGGGGGGGGGGGGTTGTCCCAGTCCACTTTAAGAGAATGCAGTCAGTATGCACTTTTAGCTATAATTTAGAGAGAGAAAAAAAACATTATTTAGACAAAACCTGCACTTCTGACCAAAAAAGACACATTGATGAACACGAAGCTGAGTTAGCCAAACTAATAAACACCCAAGGGTCTGGTTTCTCTTAACAAAGCCTATTCCATAATGAATAAAAAAGATATAGTTAGACAGTTCAAACTGTTGTCCAAAGCAGTGTACAACATGGCAAATGTAGTGTATTAGAAATGAGGAATGCTCTTCTGGCCTCTGTAAGAGATCAAACATCAGTGAAGAAGTCAAAGTTACGCTGCAGACGGTGAATCAGCCAGAGTGGGCCCAGTGTGGCTTTTTCCATAGGACTGGCCCAGATGTTTCCTGAGTGTGTATGTTTGACACTAACTGTGTGTAAATGTGGAGAAAGCTGCAGGAAGCCCCTTGTCCTGGACTGCACTGTGCACTGTCATCTGCTTTTCTTTTACACATTAGCATGACTGTGGTTTTCTCCGTCGTTTCCCGTGTGCTGGCATGCGCAGGCATGACTCATAGTTCTCCTCGTTCACCCCACTGCCCTGGCAGGCCTGTCTCGCAGCTGATTGGATCATGTCACAGGGTCACGATTACAGGGGTGGTCTTTCCCAGCAATCATTATTTCATACGAGAGTAATGGGCACTTCCTGTTAGACAATGGCACGGGAGAGATTAGGCCATAGATTAGGCAGCTGACAGCAGGATTAGCAAGATTACAGGGATTGAGAGAGATGCTGTGGGAACGCGTTTACTGCCTGTTGTCTGTTGCTATGAGTGTAAAACATTGCCTAGATATACAGAGAAAACGAACTTTATCTGTTCTTTTATCTGTTTCTTCATCACTTTGATTCTCAGTGGATTTGGGGGGGATTTGTAGCTCATGTTGAGGTGTTAGCCTTTTAGTAAAATTATCCATGTTTCCAGTGATCCCAAAAATGCTAGCTATTAATGACAAGACGAGTCGAGGAGCTTAACTAACCCAGATTATGAATTAATGACCTGATTCTTTGCTGAATTGATGGTAGCAGAAAATAAAATCATCCATGATATAAACTGTGCTGTGAAGAAGCAGCTAGGTTGATGTGTGTGTGTGTGTCTGTATCTGTGTGTGTATAAATTTGCTCATATTCATTTAAAAAATATCTTGATTTAACAGTAAAATCAGAGGCACATAGGTTACCCCACAGGACCAAGTTGTCCTGACTTTGTAAAGTGTTTTTTAACCAGAGCCCCTTGTTTCATTTCAAACTTGTAGATTAATATATGTGGGTTAAACGGGGGTTAAATTGTGATTTGTTATGTGAGGGGTCTCTGTGTGGTCAATCATATCAATCACATTTGTGGACCAGGACAGAGTTTTAGTGTGTTGGGGGTGTTTGTGTAGATGGGTCTGGTTTGTTGGTGGGTGCTGTGATCACATTTCTCATCAGGGGAGGAGTGTGTTCATATTTGTTGATCAGGGCTTTTAATTTGTCATATGGACCAGGGGTGGGTTTTTTTTTTATAGTATTTGCTGTTTGGGAGAGGGGGGTTTACCCTATGTTGAAAAGCTGGACAGCCCTGGTCCAGTTTAACTGCTGTATGTAAATATATAAATGTAAAAATATTTACGTAACTGTTGTGATATTGTTCAGTTACATGAGTAACAATATGTTTAAAGGGCATCATAAATATTGTTGCTGTCTGAACATACATATGGGATAATACAGTATATGGGATATCATTACATATATTCACACACTCACACTTGCTTTTTCATAATACATATATGAAATATTATTTCATATACTTGCACACATATAAAACATAGTACATGTTATTATTACAGCAAGGCAATTACATGTATACAATGTCATGTCCTGAAATTGTATAAAAATGTGTGTGTGTCCGTGTGTGTGTGTGTCTGTGTCGCAAAGATGGGTGTAAAGCTAGTGCTTGACTCCAGTGGAATGTGGCTGCTGACTCAGTGTGTCTGTCAGTGTGTGTGGCGATGGCCTCGTTCACTCTTAGCATTCACTCACACACTCACACACACAGACACTCAGTCACACACACATGTTCTTTTCCCTTTTTGGAGGGTCGCCTGTTGCCTCATGGTGGATTTCCGCTAACGCTTCTGGAATTCACAGAACTGAAGTCTCTGGATTCTTTTGAAGTGCCTCTTGTTTTGGGGGACGCTGAATCTTGGATTTCGACAGCACTTACAGCACATGACTCACAGTGTGTGTGACTGTCAAGGTCCTGCTGCCTCACACAAATCACGCTCCTTGCTGTGTTTATCATGAAAACATCCCACTTCTTGTCTCTGTATGTTTTTTTAGTAGGTGGCAGAGGATCCGGATGGTGACATAATCTGGTACCAAGGCCTTTTGCCCAGAGATCAAAACAGAGAGACAGCCTCTTTGTCTTCATCATGACCCACCCCCATTGTCTGCTCCTATGCTTTACACATGTGTATATGTGTGTGTGTGTGTGTTTTGTGTGTGTCCAGCTGTGTTTTTTAAGACTGGATTACCTGGGCTCACCTGGCCCTTCACTTGTCACAACAAACAGCGGAACACACAAAAGGAACTGCCGCCTGCCTCCGCCTCCTCAAGCCCTGAGGCAGTATTAATTAGGCAAGGGGGCACAACTGCCCTCACTCAACAAACAGTTGCCAGCTCTGTTACTATGGCAATGCTATTCTTATTTAAAGACAGATTCACTTTATTTAAGTCAGAACAAAGTTTTTTTTGTCTGCAAATTTTGGCAAATTGTGTCTCAAATTCTAGCACTTGTCAGTAAAATAGATGCTCAGGAAAAAGCAGGTGTCTGTGTCTGCCCCAGGCTCTGTAATGGGAGAAGAAACAAACGATGTGGACCAGCAACATTCAACCAATCAGGACAAGGAGGTGTGTGTGTGTTTGCCTGTCACTCTTGTACACAAAGAGGGAAGCCCTGGCCTCATCTTTTTTATATTATTACATTATATCAAGCAACCATTCAACCTGCACCGTGAAAAGGCCCAGTGAGGCAAAGAGAAAAAGATCAAAAATGGCAGTTATGCCACTACCTAATATGCTTACACCGATAACAACCCAGGAAAAGAAGAAAGGAAATGAAAAAGAATGCAACAACAAAAAATATTTTGAGAAGGAGAACATGAAGAATGATACAGACCTTACTCTATATCTGACCATCTTCCACAGCATCTGACATTAGCACTCTAGACTTCTGGGAGTCTCCTGCTTATTCATGGGTAGTGACTGAGCTATGCCAATGTCACTTTTGGTAGATTAATATTATTAGCTTTAATAGCAAAATAATTAGCATTAGCATTCTAGCGTACCTAGAGAATGTGTTGAGTACCAAGGCTTCAGAAGAAACATCATATTGCTTATTTTATTAGATTTAGCATTAAGACCTCTTTAAAAATGGTCATGGCTATGTCCAACTTAGAACTTAAAACTACCTTTGTTAAGATCTGTTGGTGCAAAAAGAGTTTTTATATGTGTTGTTGTTAATGACAAAATAATGATACATAAAGTTTCTCTTTGTGGACTATTTTATCTTACACTACCCTGCATTTACCACTCCACCAAGAAAAGATTTTTAAAAATACATTCTTTCTTTTTGATAGTTTTGGAACTACTGGAACTATTTCAAGAGGTGTTAATACTTTGGATGCTGGGTTCCCATCACCACTGCTGTGAATGATTCTGACTGGGTTGCTCTAGAACAACTAAACACCAAACCACTCTTAATGACTTGATCCCATTCTGACAACCTAATTATGTAGATTGTCCAATTTTATATAAGAGGAATTCCCTTTTATTAGAGACTGCTGCCCAAACCCGCCTTCCTGACTCCCTCTGGATCCCCCCACCTTTCATTGTACGTACTGACTCCCTGCTGACATGTCAAGTCAAGTCAGGTCAAGTTTATTTCTATAGTGCTTTTTACATCTGACGTTGTCACAAAGCAACTTTAAAGAAACCGGGTCCGAGCCCCCAAAAAGCCAAAGGCAACAGAGGCAAGGAAAGACTCCCTAAGCTGTAAGAAGAAACCTCAGGAGGAACCAAGGCTCAGAAGGGGGAACCCCTCCTCCTCTGGTCGACACCGGATAGCAATAACACAAGAGAAAAGAAAAGTTGAAAAAGAATAAATAAAATAGCTATATCTAATAATAATAATTCGTAGTGCAAATGGGCAGCAGCAGTTCCTTGTGTACAGGTGCCGTGATGACTTTAGATCAGTTCTTTGGCGGAGAGGGCTGTTCATATGGGCTCCTCAGCAGAAGTGAAAAAACTTCAACCAGTAAGAGGCTATCTGGGTGGGTCAGGCTTGTCCAGATAACAGAATGGGGCAGGATCACTGATATCTCAGTGATGCAGCTCAAGAGAGCGGGGCAGAGGGGGAGAGAGAGAGGAAGGGATAGAGAGAGAATAAGAGAGAAAGAGATTGTTATTGATGGTGAAATGTTATGAGTGATTAAACATTAGGTACATTGTGGTCTGAGTGCAGGCAGGAGCTATGACAGCATAACTAAACATGTGCCATTTTTATTTGACAAATCAGTAGGTGTGTCAGAAGGAATGAAGGCACTTTATGGGAACTTGTTACTCTGTCACATATGTGATTAATGACTGATGGAAAAACTCATCTACATTATAAACTGTAGGGAAACTGGAGAGAGGAGAATACTGTGGGTTTGCTATAGAAATGAAAGACTTTATCCATGCTTCACCTGTTGAAGTTTTACTTTTATTACCAGCTAAATGTAATGCTGCATTCTCTGGATTCAAAAATGAAACAGAATTGGAACCTCAATCCCACTTTGGCAGGTGCTCATGTAGCGCTCACTGTATAAGCCATAAAATAAGGAGACACGCTTATTAATGGTGAGTTATGACAGTGCAGTCAGCTTTGCTGTTGCTGGTGTGTTTGTGTGCAGCTGCCTTTCTCTGTTACTGCCTTGCAACTCTGTAAGAATGCTGCTCACTGCATGTGCACTTGCCAGCACACAAACGCATGCAAGAACACACTTTCATATACACCAACACTGGCTGCCAAATGTACAAACCCTACCTATCTGTATTTGAGATTGTTATGAAAATATTACACAATTACTCAAGTTCTAGACAATTTCAGTTCAATAAATGTATCTTTCTGAACTCAGAGGTTCTCAAATCATTCCTCCGATGGTACAGACTTTTCGTTCCAACCCAACTTTAAAGTAGTGAAAGAAATTTTAGGTTTTTTAACATAAATGCAGTAAGTAGATGTTTGGAGGGGGTGCAGTACCTCCTGTTGGTGGTGCACCACTCCCCGGCCCCAAATGTTTTATGAATAGCCACAGATCAAAATTTGTTTTTCATTTATGCATTACCATTAAAACCTGACCGAATACATAATTTATCATTAAGCAGCAGATCTACTTTAACTACTTTGCATTTGCACAATATGTATGAGCATGAGAGAAAGAGCGAGCAAGAGTGCGCTGGCTCATCATTGTTCATATCTCTTGGTAACTAGTTTGGAGACACAGGCAAGGCTAGAGTAGGTGGAGGAAGAGTTGTTTCCTGTTGCTGTAGCAGGACATGAGGCAGAATAGTACAGTGCCTCACCACAGGCTGAGGTCGGTGAAGAGTGCTTTGAGCTAGCTAGTAAGCTTGGTTGAGTACTTCCTTAATGTTTTTGTCCCAAAGCACAAAACATTTATGAAAATAAGTACAGGACTCATGTTTCCATATGATTATAACTATGTGAATTATTCATTGCTTCATCAACGTCAAGGTGCTTTTTTGGCATTTTATGCCAACTCTTGAAATAAAAATTTTTGTTTGTTTTGTTTTGTTTTTGTAAAATGATTGTGTGTTGTAAAAGCCAGCCTACGAAGCCCTGAATGGAACATTTTAATATCTGATTCTACTCTGAAATACTTGAAAAAAGGTTGGGTAAAAATCATAATTTTTTTGGGCTAGACCAAGCCCTCTAAGCCCCCCACTGTTTCAAACACTGATCCAAAGAATAGTTGTTTATACTGACAAGTGAATCTGATTCAAAACTACCCTCCCACCTTAACATTTGCTTAACATATTTTCACTTAAAAATTCATTTGACAAATCAGTATATGTGCCAGATGAGCGTTTGCTACTCTTCGATGACTCCAGCCACTGCACTGATGGAGTGAAACTCCATTAACCACTACTGATTTAATCTTTTGAAGCACTGATTGAGTTAAACCAGGTATTTGATGGGAATTACCAGTAACTACAAGGCTTCTGCAAGGATAGATCTGGAAACATAGGCATATGTAATATTATTATTTACTCTGTTAATGTTATTTGTGTTTATTCTAAAATTAGTGTTTTTTAGCTGCTCAGATAAACTTTTGCACAGTATTATATATAAACATGTGTTAAATTCAGCAAATAATTAAAAGCTGTGCATTTAAATTAGCAGAAGTATGACTTGTTCATAATATAAGCTTCTTCAATGCAGAGGTGGTGTTAACATATTTTCACTTTTTGTACTAAAAACACATAAAATTCATACAAACACCAACACAGACACAAAAACTGCTTCACACACACATGTGCACACTCTGAGGCGTAACGCTGAAGGTTCCTGGAATGTGACCTCTTAACCTCGGCCTACAGACTTCCACACAGAGGCAGAAAGAGCATGGACTGGGTGGAAGAGGGGAGAGGCCAGAATAGACCTGCTGAACGTAACGGGAGACAGCCTGTGTTTATAAAACCTTCACACACACACACACACACACACACACATGCACGCACACAGAGGCAGATAACACCCAGGCATGCCCTGCTAACATACACGAGCGAGACAGCAAGAACAAAAGAGGAAAGAATGTTCTTGGATAGAAGTTGCCATTTTAATAGAGTTGATCCTGCATAACAATGCCAAAATTTCACCTTCAAAGAGGGGATTATAAAGCACTTTTAAACCTTCTGATAATGATTAGTCACTTTATAACCATTTATGGTGTCGCCCATCAATTGTCAAATATTTTTACAAATGCAACATTTTTAAATATAGTGTGTGTGTGTGTGTAATGGATGAACTTCTGTAAAACTAGTACAGAAACTAGTATAGTTTCAGTGAGTTTTGAAAATTGGATTTAGAAATTGTAAAAACAAATTTAAAGTCTGTACTTTACCCCAGATCATTGTAGTCTTAGTAGTTTGTCCATGTAGCATTAGACATGGAAAAAACTAAGCTTCCTTTAAAAACCAGACTCCAGTTGGTACAGTAGATAAATTAGGTTGTCACACTGTGGAAATGCCTCCTGCAAAGAGAGACCTGGTGTATTTTCTTCTTGAATACAATGATTCCATATGGTATAAAGATTTGTTTTTGAATTGGTTTCAGTAACTTGTGGTTTGTTGTAAAACTGTTGGTCTTCAGACTAGTTGGCATCATAAGTGACTCTTATTTGTGGTAAAATTTTGTTTATAGGTGGTTATAATGTTATAAACATTGTGAGAAAAGCCGTGTGCGAGAACATGTCGGTGCATTTTTTCTGTGTGTTTTTTCAATTGCCTTTACCTTTTGAACTGTTTATGGGTCTAAAACTTTATAAGCTGGTTTTTACGAGGAGGGCAACCCTTCTATTTTTCTGCCAGCTGTATATTTCTCTGAATGTTTACTTTGACAGAGTGAATGCAACATAGTGAGAATGTTAATACAAAATGTTGCCAGTATTAAAGGAACTGCATACAGCACTGTAAAGTTATAATCCTTTTTGTAGATACACAGGTGACACAAATTTAGTGTTCTGAACATGCGAAGGGTGTCTTGTGCCTCTCTCATCAGATCCTTGCAGTCACACATTTTTCTTCTTTCATAAAGCCTGACTTTCCAGTTTGACCCTTCTCTTTCTTTCTTTTTTCTTCTTTTTTTTGTAACACAAACACAAGTTTTAACCACCACATTACCACACTGCAATAAAGGTGCTTAGACTTAACAATGACCTCACATACAAAATCCTATCTGGAGAAGGTGTATGGACAAGAGTGTGCCACCCCCCCCCCATCCAAACACAGACATGTCATTGGACAATAGAGTACATTATGCATGTGATACACACACAGAACAGAGGTTAGCGCAGTGCCAGCTTGTTACACAATAAGTTGGCCTGGTTGGTGTCGCATACCTTCTATGAGTAGGTGCACACGGAGGGTGCTGGAGAACACATGAACGTCAGCAGCCAGTACTACGCAACCACTGAATAAAACTCTGAACTGAATTTGAGTTATATTTAAACGTTTATTGTTAGCTCACTCTTTATAATTTGACAACAATATGTAAGTTATATTACAGATAAATTAAGCACTGATAAAAGTTAATTATATTTCTGCAAATGTAATGTAATCTGTAATAATTCATATACCCATTCAAAAAATCAGCATGGGAGAATGTTAATTTTCATACCAAATTAATTGTTTGTATTGTGCATCATATAAACAACTACCTACTGTGTAAATCATTTTTTGCAATAAGAGTCAAGACTCGCGTCAAACCTCACCCACGGTGACAGGAGAAAGGACACTGACAAATCCCACAGAGCTGGTTCTGCAAGTAAGAGAGGACAAGCCTTCATGATCACCTTCAACTTCCGACACTCTACCTCAATGAACCTCTGCGGTGTGCATATCCATATCTTATATCATGTGGATTGTCAAAAACAATGTTATTCTGCATTGATTTAACACACAACCAAATGCACCAGTTTATCTTTATTTAGTGTACCAGGGTGTTCCACAGGGCTCAATAATGGGACCACATGCAATTAAAAAGTTAATGTGGGAAAGGCTAGTTTAAAGCAAGGAAATCAATTCTTTCTCTAACCTTCCACAAATACTGGTTCTACCTGAGACAGACTGGAGCCACTGAACCATAAAATGATCAAAAAAAGTCTTTGTATCTGAGAACTTAGCTAATGAGAGGTGTGTTGGAGGAACGGGGGCAAAAAGCCACAATTTTATAAAACTTTATAAAATATGAAAGTGCTTTCACAGCTGGAGTTACTTGACAACAATACAATCATTCACACTGACAAAATATTCTTTATAGGTTTACAGTGCCTTACTGGCAGCAGAGTTGCCAGTCAGTTAATATCATTAATATCATTGCATACTTCAATGTCTGTTGGCAAACAAGGTATATGCTCTGCAATTTAAATGCGGTACAAAACTGTGTTTTTTAAGACTACATATTGATAGCAGTATATTACTTTAGTCAACAACAGTCTCTTTTCTGGAAATTACAGAACTAAAACAGGAGGTTTAAAATCACAGGTAAATTGCATCTTAAGTACTTAAGTACTACCTAAATTTTAATTCTAAGGAAAAAATATACACATTTTTATTTATAACATTTTTTTCAAAAGCTAATGGGACATGCTCATCTAATGTAATATATATACATGGTGTCATTTCTTGGTCATTGGAAACAAATGCAGATGCAGAAAAAAGGAAAAACACATGAACCATATTTATATATTGGATTTAATAAATTAGGTGTAGGGCTGTAATAATAAATAAATACAAATATAATTCTCATATTGTGCACTAATATATGGGATAAAATGATAAAATCCAAACACAGTGCAAGTTGACATCCTTGAACCTTATCGTACAACGTTGCTCTAAGACAACAAAAGAAAAACTGAATTTTGTAATATGCAAAATAAAAAAAACTTAATAAATCCTTAAAATCGTTAAGCTTTTCTACATCTCCAAACACAGTTATGTAGTTTTTACAGTTTGTTATTTTAAGTAAGGCTATTAAAACATAATTTTACCTACTTCTAACACTATGTGCTCCTGTGACAATGTGTCCAAAAATGACGTTACATTCATACATACAGTTTTACTATCTCCAAGTGCTTAAGCTGGAGTTGTACCATATCAAACTCAATGTGGAAAATAATCTAATATGCATAATCTAATATGAAAATAATAAAATGCACACACTGTTTACAAGAAACAGCAAATAATACAGAATGAATTATTTAGCTATATGTAATGTGCATTAGTGTACAAACCCCATTTTCATAAAAGCTGCAATTTCTCATAAAATGCAATAAAAACAAGAATGTATGATTTATTAAATCTACTGAATCTTTATTTTAACAATGAAAGTTTAAAAAAAAGACCAACTTAAATGTATTTTCTAAATAATATAAAGCAAGAATGGGCAAAATTCCACTTTCAGAACTGCAACAGTTAGTCTCTGCAGTTTCCAAATGATTAAGAAAGAATATAACACAATGGTAAACATGCCTACATCCTTTTTTGAGTGTGTTCCAAGCATCAAATTACAAATATATTTACAAAATACATTTATGTTAATCAGTAAAAAACATTTGATTACTTTTAACACATATCACATATTCTTGTTTTAAATAATTGCATTTAAAAAAACCTAAAAAAATAAAAAGCCAGTTTACTCATTTGAAATTTACATATTCTTTACTTTTCGTTAGTACAGGTTGTACTAGGTAAGCTAGTATGCTATTAAATAGCTAGCCAGGATCAGCTAGCTAAATTTTATGACTAGTTGGGTATACATGTTAGCCTGGTTCACAGATTCTTTAAACATTTTAATTATGAAATATTGAAACCGTTAATTTTGGTGAAGGCAAAGGTCTTTTATAAAAGTAGTCATGGTGGCTAATTTACAGTTAGGCTGATGATAGTGTATGTGTTAATGCATTATTACAACACTGTTACAATAATATTACAGTAGCCAAACAGCAAGGTGCTTCACAGAATTCAATAAATGTTTTCCCAGAATTTAACACAGAATAATGTATATTATTGTAAAACATTTTTGATGAAAAACAGCACATTATTGCAGTAATTACAGACATTCTTTGCTAATGGTAATTACATAAGTTAAGGTAAGAACTCATTAAGCTCTGATATAGTTTGGCTTTTTAACAGTTCCATCCAAACAACGCATCTTTCTCATTTTGGTGTTATTATGATGTAGTTGTCTGTTAACTTGAAACAGAGTTCAGCATAGCCACTCTACTTTCATTCCAACAACTCTTACTGGTCATGTCAGGACAAAAACAACAAAAAGCAACCGATCCATCTGCTGACAATGAGACAGTGGGTAATGCTCCTTTTCTGCAGAAGATGAACGCTTTAAACAATCTTCTATCATTACGTCTCGGGCTGTTGAGTTCAGTCACTGATGGACGGCATGGTGGCTATGGCAACAAATAAAACAAACAGTGCGTGGGTTTGGTGTGCAGATGAAACAGTAGAACCACAATTGCCATTCAAAACACTGTTCAGTTGTTGGAGTAGCAGCTCCCTTAAGAATAGCCAGCACACTCCTATACAAATCCCCTAATCTCTCATGAGCATGTGGCTACGGTGGCTTGGTAATGACTGTTTGGATTCCAAACAAAAGCCTCTTTTAATGTTTACCAAATGCTACATTCTGTAAATAGAGCATAGGCCAGCACATTATTTAAACATTTATCAGACGGTTAGCGGACAGACATAGGCCTGTGCAGAACCATGCTTTCAGCTGTGTTTGGCTGCCTGTAATTTATGTCTGGGTCATGGAAAGGGATTATGGGTGTCTAGGACACTGTAAAAAGATCCAACGCTGTGCTGTGCTTGGTCATGGTGAATAAGTGGACACTTCTAACCTAGAAAGAGCTATGTCAAAAAAATGTAAAGTGTAACATTTAGTGTTATTTTTGTGTTTTTCCTTATTTCAGTATTAGTTTCTATATTAATTGGGCATGATAGAATTATTAGTTAAGTATTAATATCTGCCTAATTGTGACCATTTTTCTGTTACCAAGTTCTCAAGTAGCCAGAGGTTTTACTAATCAATATTTAACCAATTTCTCAACTTTATATGTCTGATATGTATAGTCGAGACAATCATGAATCACAAATGTCTAAATGTATCATAGACATTTTTCAATTAACTCAAATGTTTTGTTTCCTTAGAGGGCCACCAACCGCAATTTGACTGCAGGCTAGACCAACCACCCTGTGTGACACACACCATGTCACCCATTGTCAACCAATTATCAGAAATTTGGAGGGAAAGATATCCATCTATATTACTGAGAACAACTGGTTCTTATTCACATTGGAGGCCTGCTATTTGTCCATTAGCCTGATCAGGCAGCCTCACAGATGACCCTCCCTCAGGCAAAGAGTGTGTGTGTGTGTATATGTATGTTGTATTGTTTTTGCATGCATCTGAGTGAGAGATGGTGACAAACTCACAGCACTTTAAGACTTGTGTTTTGAATCAAAAATGCAATCAGCACACATAGGTCAGTGTTTTGTTAGGTTCAAGCTGTCTCCTGGAATCAGTCTTATCAAGCTGCCCTACTACAGGGCAGTTTATCAGAACTGCTGCATGGCATTTGAAACAGTGCCAATGTGGGTGTATTTGAAGCGACGGGAAGGGTAAACACATCAGGCACAGCACAAAGGAAAGGACTGAAACACTATATAAGCATGTACTTAAAGGATCATTGTTAGAGGCAGTGTGGAAATCCAGGGGTCCAAGCACCTTAGCATGCATACCTAACATGTGATGTGACTGCATATGGTGTATGTACAGTTTTAGGATGTGAGATCATGCATCTGTTTAGTACATACAACAATAAGTCAAAATGTTATGACAACTCACAAGTAATACAAATAATGTTGATTATCCCAATACAGCTTTGCATGGGCTGAAATATATTAGACAGTAAACAGTTGGGTCGAATAGTCTACATGTTTGATGCAGGAGAAATGGGCAGATATAAAGACCTGAGTGACTTTAAGAGGAGCTGGATTGATATAGCCAAATAGATAAGGTTAGAACATCTAAGAAATGTTTTTTATTAATTATTTTTTATTTTGTAAATACCAAAACAGAATACAGACACAGAAAAAAAGACTTAAATCAATCCTCCGCCAACTTCCCCACCCTCAGTCGAACCTTATGGTAAACATCTGTGAGACTGGCAGTAAATATACAGTATCATATATGTATATATGATGCGTATATGATACTGGTCAGAGTGCGTGTGCTAACCACATTAGTTTTACCACCATTAAACATGCCTATAATGGACACACAAGGTTCAGAACTGGATTTGGAACAATGGAAGAATGGTGCCTGATTCAGTCCACTTTTCTTTCACCTCACATGAAAGGCTGGATACATGTGAGCTATTGACCTGTGATTGCACCAAGAGTCATTGATGGAAGAATCAAGAGATGTGTGATGGTGTGATGATCTCGGTGATGTTGTTTTGGGAAACCGTGGATCTCGGCTTTCATGCGGGCGCCAATTTGACATGTTCCACCTACCAAAACATCATTGTGGACCCCCTTCGATGGCAATGGCATTCCATAATGATATTGGTCTCTTTCAGCATCATAATGCACCATGCCACACTGTGCACACTGCTTGCAAGTGGTTTAAGGAACATGAGAAAGAGTTCAAGTTAGTCCCGTGGCCTTCAAATTTCCCGTATCATAATATAGCAACAAGTTAACAAGTCAAATATGTGGTGGCTCCATCTTGCAACATACAGGACAGGATCTGCTGCTAACGTCTTGAGTGGAAAATAACAAATGCAGATGCTTCCTGATAAGGGTACTGCAGGTGTCCTCACATCCTATTGACTTTGCAGTCACCAAATCACAAGTAAACACTTTTGGGAGGTTCTGAGTTTATGCATTAGGAATAGCCAGAAAACACTAGTTTTGAGAATATCTTTTGGAAGAATGGTAAATAAACTAAAAGTAACTAAAACAAAATAATTGTATTTTTGTCCTAAAATGTTATGAGAACAAATAAACATATACACACACTTATATGTTACATATATGAGAAACCCCTACCAGTCACACACAAAACTGAGTGCAGTCTGCTGTTAAAGTAGTTCCCTCAGTAAGGAACAGACCGCATTATATAATATGAATGGCGCAGAATAGAGAGAGGAACCTCTATAACAAGCACACATTGTGCCAGATGCTGCAGGCCTGCCAGCATCAAGAACAGCATGCTAGCAATAATACACACATTGTCCCAGTCCCCCTCAGCCGAGCATACTGTATTCTGCTGTTTAGCAGAGAACTCTCCAAGAGCCTGCGGTGCAAATTTTAAAACAATATATGCCTAATACCTAACATTTGGCTTTGATCTATTTTCATTAAGAGAAGGGATTCAATGCATTACTGTTTCATTGCTGTAAGCATTATCTCTGAAAGGGGCTCCTGTGTCCTGAAAGATCTTTGTAAAAGAATGCTGTTTTTGATGGTTCTGGTAAGATGGCTTTCAGTTATAGCTTATCACCACATTACAGTGTGATTTATGGATCTATTACTTTAGACCATTTATGGCTCATATATAAGTAAATGATGAAGTTAAAAAGAGGAGAATTTACATTTAAATGCATCATGACTGTGAATTACTGTATTGTGGTTTATCAATTTTTTTTTTGCAACATTGCTCAGAACACTGCAGAAAGCTCCACAGAATTGATTGGCACATCCCAACATTTGCAAATCTGATATTTCTTGATAATGAAAAAATTGATTTAGATTCTAATTATAGCAGATTAGCTTGTTTGTACAAGTGGGTTGTGTTGTGATCATTCATGCTTGTGTTGCTTTGCAGTACCTGCAAGTTTAACATTCTACTTGCTAGAATGATTATTTTCAGAGCAGAAGCTGTGAAACTGCAACAAAATGAATAGACTAAAAGACAGTATTTATTTTATTTTTAGTAGTTTATTTTATTATTTTGTCAAGCAACCATATAATAAGTGGGATAAAGTCCCTTCAGGGTGAGACAGGGCAAACTGTTCCCATTGGAATTCATTTTTTGATAATGACTACCAAGCTATACAGTATACTTTATGCATTGTATTACTTTGGCTTAAGGTTGTTGCTTTGAGTCTGTGTTTTTTTGTAATTTTGTGTTCTTGCTGTTTTATATTGCATTGTGTTTTTGTGTAGTGAAGGTCTCTATACTCTGTATTCCATTCAGCAGTTTCAAACTTCTGCATTAGTGAATTATGACTAGTCTTTCAGTGATAAATATCAAATTAAAGCAAAAATAAGGAAAAACTACACTTCTACGCTAATGATAATTACTGCTAGGTTCCTAATGGGATTCTAGTAGTATGTTAGCATTAAATGAATGGCAGTGAGCATGAAACATTTTTATAAATAATTTATTTATATATTAAACATGCATATATATATCTGCCGCTTGTAACACATATTTTTTCATGCATGCAGCATTTCTACAGTTCTGGCATAGACCTGCTTCTGTTTACCATCTTACACAAACCCACTGGTTAGACTGCCTCTTATATTCACAGTTAGTGACGTATCTAGGTCATCCAAAAGGCCTAGAGTAATTCCACCCCAGCCTGCTGTAAATCAAAATGTAAGCGATTGATACCACTATTACTTAATTATAATGTTGGATAATCTGACATGGTAGGCCTTCAATCCAGAGCCTAAGGGCCTAAACAAAAGTAGAGGTTTCTTAGCTATATCTACCTAAATCACACATATAAAAAGGTCTGTTCCAATATTTTCTGCTGTTAAACAAAAATGAACCAAATGTTTTTTGTTTTACTTTTCAGAAAAAATTAGACATTTTCTAAAGACCACAAGGGTTCCTCTCGGTATCCTGAGTGCTGAAGCAAACTCTTTTGTAGACTTTAGTCAGTGTTCAGTGCTTATGGACTCATGGACTTAAAAGCACCACAAAGCTTTGGCCCATTTAACTTATGAGAAATCTGGCTGTAAAGTGTAGGTTTGCACATGCCTGAATGTTTTACTGCAAAATGAAGTGAAGCAGTTTTACACGTGAATTCAGAACGAAAACAAAAGACTCAAGGGATTAGCAACTTTTACAACACCTATAAGGAAATAGAACTAGCATTCTAAGCATCATATTGCACGTTTTAATGTGTGTGGTGTTGTTCAGATTTGCTGTTGTTTGCCAGCTGAAACAGTTCTTTCCTGGGGTGTTAATGATCACCACAGCATCACAGTAAATGAACTGTGACACAGTCTGAAATTACACAGGGGGAAAATCAAAAGACATGAAACTTCCAAATATCTGCAAGAATCTTAACTTTAGATTGCTCTCAATCTTAAGTATTAGATGTATTGATAGAGTGTACATGTAAACAGGCGCTCTCTCCAACACCTTCAAATCATTTGGAATATAATGTTAAGCATCTTACGGATATACCAAGTGTACAAAATATATAAACACCACAAATACATAATCACTGACCATTTTATAGAAAACACCTACCCTATATAGAGTTGCATGTATGTTGGGACACCCTAGCCACATTTTGTTGATTCTTTAAGTAAAAATATATACATATATCATCTGACATGTTTTCACATATCAATTTAAATGTACTTTGTAAATATCGACAAAATTCCAATTTGATGCCTGTAACATATTTTAAAAATTCAGGATGGAGAAAAGTAAGAGAGAAAAGCTTATAGAATCAATTAATCAATTCAAGTTATGTCCTTTTGAAACATTTCACAATAAGCAGGTGAACTGGTAACAGGTGAGGGATGACTGGCTATAAAAGGAGCATCCACAAAAGGCTCAGTCTGTGCAAGCAAAATTGAGTTGTGGCATTTCTCTCATATTACAAATGCATGGAGCTTCTTGAAGAGGAGAATCAAACACTACCAAGAGCTGTTGAGCAGCTGAGGTCTTGTATCAACTTGCAAAAACTCCACTTGAAGAACTGCAACAGTTAGTCTCCTCAGTTCCTAAACAATTAAAAGTAATTTTTACTTTAAAGTGTAGTTAAAAGAAAAGGTCATGTAAGACAGTTCTAAACATCTCTGTCCCAACCTTTGTTGAGTGTGTCACAATCATCAAAATCTTAATATAATTATATGTAAAAAAAAAACAACATTTAAGTTGATCAGTTTAACCATTGGAAATGTTTTCCTGGAACTATTTTCAATTAAAGTTCAAGAAAATTAACAAATCACAATTCCATTCTAAGAAAGATTCCAACTTTTCAGGAAATGGGATTTGTGCAAAAGTTGTGGCACATTTTGAAAATGTTTGGGTTCCTCTCCCAATATGTTAAACTCAGCAAATACATGCAATTTGTGCACTAAAATTCGTAGAAAAATGCAATACAGGCAGTGGTGGCCTAGTGGTTAGGATGCTGCCTTTGCGACGTGAAGGTCACAGGTTCGAATCCTGGCCCAGGCACTACTGAGGTACCCTTGAGCAAGGTACCATCCCACTACACTGCTCCCCGGGCGCTGTTGGTAGCTGCCTGCTGCTGCACATGTGATGGGTTAAATGCAGAGGTCACATTTCTTTGTGGTGCTTGAGTGTGTTTACAATGACAAATAGTCACCTTTACTTCACTACTTAGATTTGTTCCCTGTAAACATATTTTCCCTTATAAACTCAACAAAACCTCGGCCACCTTGTAGGTTTAACGTTACTAACTGTAGTTCTTCTGTTGCTGCGCAATGTATCACCCCATCTCTACCTTATCAAACAGGACCACCACAGGACCAGATAATATTTGTGTGGCCAGCCATTTTCATCACAGCAGTGACACTATCATAGTAGTGGTCTGTTAGTGTGTGGTGCACAGTGGTACACAGATATCAGAGAGAACAGCGTTACTGGGGTTTTTAAACACTGTTTACACTTTCTGACCTTGTTGGTATGCTTTAAATGTGTATTGTTTGAATCTTTTTCCAGGGACAATTTGAGTTAGTTATTCTGTAGCCCTTCATCAGTGGTCAGACCACAAAACCACTGTTGGCTGGATGCTTTTCTAGCGGACTATTCTAAACCCTGCTGTGGGCTAGTAAAAACTTCACCAACACTCTGCCTGAGAGACTCATAGCACCACGACATCCAGTATCATGCCTGCTGCCATGTCACCCAAATGATATCTGGTCAGCGGTGGACTTTCTAAAGTCTCTTTCCATCGTTGGATAAGGTAGAGGGAGAAATTCTTCAGAAACAGATGATCTGCAGTGCGTAATTTTAAACCCTCAAAGTGCACCTCCATAGAAAGAGAACCTGATTAAACATGTTTTTCATGTGGTGTTTCTGTTCTTTTGCACAAGACTTGCATTTCAGTGGTTTTTGACTCACCTCGTAGAAATGGTATATAAAATTTAATCTCCAACTAGTACCCAAAGCAAAATGATGATTAGTGATTTCAGTAAGATCCATTCTTAGGAAATGACAGTGAATTCACCCACTATGATGATTCAGTCTTCCCTATGTTTATGTAGTGCCAACTTGCTTAATGGTCTGTCTCCTCTGCTCATGGAGGCCCTGTTCCATTTGACCCTGGGGGTTGAAAGGTTTTGACTGCATGTGGGTTCACTTCCTGTTTACTGCCTTTGTTCTATGACTCATCGTTAGTAGTGTGGTTGGCGGAGGAGGCTTCTCTACCCACCATCTCCATGGAAACCCTGAGGTCTGCTCACTCAAGGCTGCTCAGTGAGTCACTTTGGATGTGCGCGCCACTTCTGTAGGGTAGAGTAAACATTAATTTGATCTGTCTGCAAATATTAGGGTCAAAGAGTAATCACATGGCATTGTTCCATACAGAAATACGACATCAGTTTTACACCACTTACCGTAAGTAAAGACAAATGGTGCCATGGTGCTTTTTTTCAGTTAGAAACTCTTATTAATATGTATATTCTAATCTATTGCTTGCCTGCTGGGGGGAAAAATAGGAAAGGGGATCAGCCACTACATTAAAATCACTAGATGACAATGACAGTTTGCCAGCATGCTAATGTTAATTAGATAAAATGACAAACAAAACTTATTGATTAACATTTTATACACATACAAACTTAAAGACAGTGGTAGCCTACTGGTTAGAGACTTGGTCATGTGTTCAGAGTGTCTCAGGTCCAAGTCCTGACCCAGGTACTGCTGAGCTACCCTTGAGCATGAGACCATCCCGCTATAATGTTCCCTGGGTATTGTTGATAGCTTGCCACTGCTCCATGTGTGGATGGGTTAAATGCCCACATCACATTTCATTGTGGTGCACTTTTGCACTTATGCATAGGGGAGGGGAAGATTTAAAAAATGTGTCAGACACACAGCCTATTATGAGGTTTCACCAAAATGCTAATCAGAAATCATGACATATAAATGTGATAATAATAATTTTACTGTTACTTGATTATTTTGAGAGATAAAGAGCCCTTTGTGGTTCAGGGTGCATTTGTTAATGAATCCATATTTGTCACCATCCATGTTCAAAGTGTGACTGTTATGTAATTTTTAGATACCTCTCCCAAGTCTCCCAAGTCTCCCAAAAACATGTGATTATGTTGTGGGTCAGGGTTTAAACCCTTGTTCGTTGCAGGGAGGGCAGCGGTATCACTCATTCTGACTGGTTGCTTCACTTTGATTAAAATTAAAATCATCTGCCTTACCAGACCAACCTAACCCAACTTGCATAGGACTTTCCTTGAGTAACTCACATGTTCTGAGTGCCAATTTAATTTGGTGTCTGTAGAGATCGTTTTCTCTTATCCCACCCATGTTGACCTATCTTAAAGCAGAGGTGTGTGTCCCCTCTCTTGTCCACTGATGAAGTTCTTGTCACCACTGTCCCAGTCAAGCAGGATCCAGGGAGCTGATGGAAGGGAAGCAGAGCTTCTCTCAGCCTAGGCTGGGTGCTTCCTGTGTAGATATGGCCAGCCAGAGATAGCCCTGTATGGAGCACTCCACAGTGAGGGGAAGGCTTGGTGCTTGTACTGCTCTCAATGAGGCCCAATCTTATCTAGCCAAAGATTGGTATGCATCCGCTCAGCCAACAGCAGAATGTGTGAAAAGGGATTAGGGCTGTATGCCCTTCCCACCAAGCCACAAGTACCCTACTGGGTATTGGCATCGTGTTCACTTGTTCATGCTTTTTGTTATGAGGCTTATGCCCTGTGTCTGTGTCTTTTAGTAAGACATTGTCAAACCCCATTTCCTAGAGAAGTTATCTCTTAAATGGAATAAAAACAAGAAAAGATTTCCAATATTTTCACTGACAAACTTAAATGTTTTTTGTAAATTTAATGCAACACACTGACAAAAGTTAAGACAGAGGCATGTTTACCAGTGTCTTACAATACCTTTCTTGTGAATAACACTTTTTAATTGTTTGGGAACTGAGGACACCAATTGTTGCAAGTTACAAGATTATAGCTGCTTGACAGTCTGTGGTTACTGTTGTCTGATTGTCCACTTCATAATGCTTTATACATATTCATTAGAAGACTGATCTGGACTGGTGTCATTCAAGGACATGCATTGTGTAGATTCAGAATAAAACATGTTATTGTCTTGCAGAAATAACTTTGAGTTTCGCAAGTTTTCTGAGTCCATGTAGCTATATTTATTGAAGTTTCATGGTGGTCACATGTTGGTCACACTGTCACTTTAATACTTTCTGTTTCTTATGCAGTGCTTTCTGCTTTCAGCAGTAGTTTGCAGTCTTGCCCTACACAGACTGAGATTTCTCCACATTCCCTCAACATTTTCAAAATATTATGTACTGTAGATGGTGAAAGACCTAAATTCTTTGGAATCTGGCCCTGAAAAATGTCCTTTTTCAGTTGATTGACAGGTCTCTCATGAGGTTTGGCATAAAGTGGTGAGCCACAACACAACAATCTTTGCTGGCAGAGACTAAGCCTTTAATACTCAATCATGACACCTTCACCTGTTATCAGTTCACCTGCTTATTGTGGAATGTTTCAAAACTTGAATATTATATGAACCTCTCACTCTTATTTTTCCCCTCCTCAACACTTCTGGATGTTTCAGGCATTAAATTCAAAGTCAGCCAAACTACTAGAAATCAACTGTGTACTTTTGTAAGTTAAATATAGGCTAAAGAGAGTTAACAAATTGCAGATTGACGTAATTTCAAAAGCTTAAAGCAACAATAAAAAAAACATTTTGGCAAAATTGTGAGAAACAAGATTATTACAAGTTTATTATTTTAAACATTATTTTGAGATACTATGGTAAGTAAACAAATATAGAAAAAAAGTAACATGTTTTTGTTTTTACAGTGTATAGACTCTTTTTTGGCTCAGTTAATGTTTAATATTTGAATTTTTCTTTCCAATATTTTTTGCATTTTCAGAAATATATATGTTTGAATGTGAGCAAAAAATTAAGGTACGAACAAAACGTACCTAAAACAAAACTAAATTTAATAGTAATGTTTAGGCCAGATGAAGACATTAAGGGGAAACAATCAACAAAAACTAGAACATCTTATATGTTCTAGAGAGTAAAACAATTAGCTAGCTCTATGTTAGGATTCAATGGTGAAAATTACACATCATAGATGTGTTTGAATCATTGAGGGCACAAAATAAAATGTTCTGCTTCCATTTTAATTGTAGACTTGAGAATGAGCAGAGCACAGAAAGTGGGGGAAAGATTGTGTGGGACTTGAGACAGCCTAATTATTCCCTCTGCATCCTACTTTTAGAATTATCTTCATTCAACAGCCTCCAAATGTCTAGACATGGTGCCTGTGATGAGCCTCTTTTATGAATCTGTAATATCTTCCCACTCATATTGTCCTTGGCCAGGCCTTTCAGCTGCAGGCTAACCACTAAATAAAATAGAAGGGAAATAGAAAGTAGAAAAATAGAAAGGAAACACCCTGTCTTTCTGCTGCCTTCCAGTTCTGTTTGGATCTGGTGCACTCATAACAGGCTGTAGGATGTAATAAAGTGGAATTAAGGAGCTAAAGTAGCACATGACAGCTAAATATAGAGGTTATCCTGAATGGTGCAATGGCATAACTATAGGCTGGGGGAGTAATTGAGGAGGGCAGTGGTTGAAAGATCTATCCTATTCTTGCAAGTTTACCCTTTCAGCCAGAGAAAAAAGGCCAAGCTAAGGTAAAGTATGCAGATAGGGAGGTACCTATCTACCTTTAGTTTTTAGGTTTTTGTCCTCCTCATCTGATCATTTCTGTTGCTTGAAGACAGATTATATATAAGTTATATGGGTGCAGTAGGATATTTAGCTCCCTAGCAGTAATGTTCTGACTTCTTTCTGCAACTTTCAGCTGTCAAAATGTTTTTTTTTATAAAATAACAAGAAACAAAAAACATTTCAAACATCACCCAAATTCTACTGCAAAGTAGTTGCAGCTGCTCAAGGGATCATCAGAAGGGTTTTTTTAAACATGGATATCCCACTCTAGAGACTGCACGTACCCACTGTATGATGTGAGCATGTTGACGGCAGATGCAGTAATGATTACATACAACTTATTTGAGACCATAGGGAGTAAACAAGCAAGTTCCATTGCAATTTTTTGTTCATTTAGTGCAACTGAGGCCCAGATTCTTAATATAGATTTGTATCAATTTGGTTGGTTCACTGAGGCCTCCAGTGACTCAATATCTGACTTACAAAGCTGACTGTTAGACTTAGACTAATAGTTTCTTTGTGCGTGGGAAATCTCAGTAGCAGAATAAATATAAACATTTTCCTCTACTTCCTCTGTCTGTCCAGTCTTCCTGCCTGGCTGATAAGTGTGATTGTCCTTGCTAAGTAAGGTATGACACAGATGAGTTTATCATGATTAAATGCCTTATTGTTCACCAAGAAGCATGTTGTGTGTGCAGGGCACTGTGCAGAATCAACTGGAATAAAATTAGTTGGAAATGCACAGGGTGTGTCATATCAATAGGATGTAATGATTATATATTCACATGAATTTCCACAAGATCACCATTGCACGCTAGACAGGTTACAAATAATTTTAACACGGTACAAATCTAATGAAGCTTGTCGCTTGAACTCATTTGTAAGAAATCCTACAAAAACACTCTTACTTGTACAACTCTCACAGCTTCTACAAAGGAGTGGCTGCCAAAATCCAGTGAAAAAGTGCTTAATGCCAAGTGCCTAATCTGACACCTGGCTACAGCAAATGCATCTCTTAAATAAAGTAAAAGTCAAATTCAGCCTTTTATTTTTTTCTTACTGAAGTTTGCTCATGTCTGTTTAAAAAGAACATGCTAACCTCTGGTACTGAGTTTGTACTACATGTACAATCTTCAAACCTGTTGTGATGGGTCAGACATGCAGAGAGTCACTCCTCAGCTAATTTTGCAAAATGTTTGTCATCAAACATATTGATTTGATAATGAACAACTTCCAAGAATGGTGTTTCTTTCTCTTATTGCGTCACAGTATCAGAACAAACTGTTCCCAGTTGTGTCAGTTTATGCTGAAAGTTTGGCAAACTGTCCTCTTTTACTGGCCTATGACTTACATGTTAAATAGTGCAGTGTGTGGTTCAACTGGTCCATTGTGTTTTTTAAGGAAACGAAAAATAAATAGTAATTTAGGAATCTAGCAACACCAGCTTAACTTAATAGTGACATTACAGCCAGCTAAGATTAGCTAGTGCTATTCAGTTTAATGTGGTCTATATTTTCCCACAGCTTTAGCTAATTTTACTATTAAAAGCCAGGTAGTAGATAGATAGTTTTTGTCAGTTTTGATTGCTTTTAAAATCACAGACATGCACAAATTTCAGAAATGACTTTTCTGCTGTGTAACACACAGTGCTGTTGCTTCCAGTACTTAGGAACAAATTATTGACAGTTGTAAAGTTGATCCAGTGACTGAAGACCCTGCCCAAAACTCGTCTTTCGGCATCCAACGACCTCTGGATAAACACTCCTTTGTGAAAAGTTTCTTCAGACACAATCTTTGTAACTCCGGACAGTAGGGATTCTTTCTAGTCAGCCTCCAGCATCCCCACTGCACTTCATCAGCCTTGTGTCCCGTTCTTGGTGTGCCTGCTACAGCAGCCCTGGAAATTCCAATGATTCGGCTGCTCTTGCAAGTGTTGTTTTCCCTTTATCTCAGTTCCTTCTGTGGTAAACAGCACCATGCTTCTTTTGTAAATCCTCACCCTATGACGTCAACCCTGTCTTGATGACAATGTCTGATGATATCAACTTTTCCAAAGAAGTCTCTTGTACTAGACTTCCTTGGCCTTCTTTTTCTCATCCTAGCCTATTGTCTCTCTCCTGGACTACTCTACACCCCTCCTGCTTTTATACCTGCCCCTTCACTATTCTATACTTCTCAAACCTTTTCTTATTCCTCAGATCCTCTACCATCATCTCATCTCATTCATTATCCAGCGTATCCATTGTCCAGCGTTCTTGTGTCTACATCTTGATGAACGTATGGTGCATTTTGGTGATGCCTTGGCCTCACAGCCCTTCTTGTTTTTTCTTTTGCCCTGTGCACGTGTTATCATATGGATTCTTTGCAAGCACAAGTAGCCAGGGACTAATTTGCCCAACTTTGGAATTAGTGGAGATTTCTTTACATCCTGTTGGAACCCCTAGATTACACCATTCACCTCAAGAGTTACCACAGCAAATTTCAAGACCACAAAAAAAGTTTATTTGAAGCTACTGTTAACATCTGGAGTGGTCTGGGGGCTGCAACACAAGTTCTTTTATATCTCACAAGACTCCAACACAAGTTCTTTTATATCTCACTGAGCTCACGTCTTACATCACAATCAATTACATGTAATTTCTAATATATTCCAGACGCTTCGATAGTTCCCTACTATGAATTTTGTCCCTACACATTCCTGTCTCCTCCCTGGTCTCCATGACTCCTACACTCAAATTTTGGATCTTAAGCAAGGGAAGTTAAAAAAAACAGTCCACAATTCCAGCCAAGAGCTGTATTCACGCTTTAAACCACATCTGATGAACTGAAGATATGGTCTACACTCAAAGTGAGTCATTTTGTCATTACTGCATTAGCCATTAAGTAGAACAAGTTTTGAAACTGGTGGTATGTTGCATGTTTTTTTTTTCCTAGACAGGACACAAGTGGACTAGTGGTGAAGATGGGGGGGGGGCACGACAACACACTATGAATAGACCAATAGAAAGATATGGAAATATTAAGGAAGGACTGCTTTTAAATTTAAATTAAATTAAATTAGTTATAGGCACTCATTTGGCATAAGTCATTTCTACCTAGCTTTACTTTCTGTCTTGTTCTCAAACCCTTTGCCTTGGTGTAGAAATTTGAAGATTGTGTTTGTCTAGATGTCTAGAAATGCCTAGCATGGAGGGAACCCATGTCTACTCCCCCGCCACTCCTGTCCCTGTTATTTCAATTGATGAGGTGTCACTTCTGTGAGGGCTTGTGTTTGAACTTCAGAGGAACAGATACATATAAGGTTCACTTAAGTTCTGCCCTCAGGGTCATGGAACTTCCTGTGGGTTCTCCATCTTCTCGGCAGTCTGCTCCTTGAATGTGTCAGAGACATTAATGTATTTAGATACTCCCACCTTCCCGCTCACATATGGCTGTACAGACACATCCCCAGAGATCAGTGAGATAAGGCCTCTCAGACAAGAAACTTACCTACAGTAATGCATGCTAGATCTGTACTGCATTTTGTATTTAAGAACAGTGGAGAAAGACCTTAGCTCTTAATTAGAAGGCAAAGGGAGTTAATTAGTATGCTGTGTTTGCCATGTACGAGAGCATTTAAAACAAAAGCTTTGAGGCTTTTTTCCCTTCATGTCTGGTGTGTTTGATCTCATGAAAAAAAACAGTAGCTGAAAGGAAAAAAAAAAAGTAGCAACATCAGAGAGAAGGCGAGAACTTTCTAGGAGAGATGAAATAAAAAAATGGACAAATAGAAGTTAGAGAGCCTGTACTGCAAAATAAAATATGCCTCAGGTGGGTAAGTCATTATGCACTCTGCATTCTACAGGGGATTCAGTGAGGAGGTTTCACCTATGTGAGTTTTAAGACACTCAGGAGAAAGTTGCATGTGTGTGTGTTTCTGTTGAGTGTAAGGGTCACTGAGTGTGGAGTCATGCGTAAATGCTATCATCTCATTAAATCACCAGCGCATGGTCCAAAAATGTATGTGCCAAAAAGGGACAGTTTGAGGTCAGCTCTTGCCACCATCCTGCGGACGGCCAAGAGTTTGGCCTTGGACTGTTGGCTGTGGTGCCACTTCAGGGTGACTTTGCAAGATTCAACTTTGTTTTTCCTGAGGGATTTTTTAATGATTCTAATGACACATTATCTTCAGCTGTATAATCTAATTGGTGTATTGTTGTTGTCATAAAACAGGGCTGTATCTCTAACGTAGTAACTGTATAGAAGGAGGAGAAATATACTTCATCTGAGGTTCAAGATTCAAGATTCAAGATTTTAATTAATGCACGTTGGGATCCAAATGTCTGTGACCACATTGGAAACATGGGATTTTTAAACATTTAAACATTATTTAAATTAAATTAAAAACATCAGTTTTAGAATTTATAACATTCTTAAACTAAGAAAAGCTCTGACCAGTAAAATAAAAAAAGAAATATTAAAGATCTTGCTGTCTTTTTAGGCCACTATTCAAATTAAAGAATATAGTGTAGTTAAAGGTAAGATGTAGTTTTTCTTTATGTACAAAAGGTATGATTTCTAGTTAAATGTGTGTTCAGGCATGTTATCTACTCATCTGTGTAAGCATGTAGATTCCATGCCAACTTATCCAGGTATAATTTGTAATGAAAATGTCTTAAAAAGAAAGAGAATTGAAATTTTAAAAATTTCAATGGTCATCTCAGACCCTACTGTCGCTTTCAAGTATTTCTGTTGGTTCATTTGTTTTGAAGAGTTTACAAAACAGCTATCATTTTCAATGGTGTAACCCACTCCCAGTAGGGGAGCTCTAAAATTTTAACTTCTTAAATTTCAGCTAAAGTTCTTATATCATTCATATATACCTTTGGAGGGTGCCATTTTTGGAAGCGCCAGTATGAAAAGCATATCTTGTTTAGCTTGATCTCAGACTGACGGCACTACTGAGAAACTGAACTCCATTGAAGTGATTTAGTTTCTAATAAAAAAGAAAACAAGGTCATGGCTACACCACTCGTGCTAGACTTTCTTTTCTTGTCTGTGTTTGCTATTTAACTTTAAGCTCAGGGTTAGTGATTTTTATCCAGTGAGCCCCTAAAGCCTCTCACACCTTTGAACAACCACAGCCCTCTATTTACGGTGAAGACTCTAGTCTGGGTATATCAGTCCCCTGCCTTTACATCCTGTTGAAGACGACTGGGCGTTCGCATGGTTAATTTGTCCCTGGTTTGCAGGAGGCCGGAAAGTAAGCTTAAATAAACTTACTTTAAAATGTATGGGTCCTTAGAGCCATGCCAAGTTTTTATCCATTGTCTACTGAGAATGCATGTGTCCACCTTTACTGAAAAAATCCAGATGTCTTTAGTTCACACCTACTGTCTGTGGAAGTTGCCTAGTTCCACAAGACCAGAAGTGAATACAGAATTATCCAATACACAAATGTTACATATTAAAACATGGAATCTATTCAATAAATTAGATTGGTTACTTAACCCTATCTGTTGGTTCTCCTTCATTTCAGTGTGCATGTCATAACACCTTTTGTAAGAGTAGCATGTACCAAGGCTTTTACGGTGTCTGTGTGCTTGCATTTTTACTCATCAAAGCCTGAATGTTGTGTTGCAGGGCCGGTTTTATAACAGCTCTCATTAGGGTCAGTGTTATATAACGTAAGAACAAGGCGAATTGAAACTACAGCTTGTTTTCACTTCTAAGCTAAAGAACAGAACACCCGGTCAATATTAGCTTGCTTTAGGTGTTTTGGAGCTGTTAAAGCAATGAGTCGTTCATTTTTTTTTTGTATTCTGAAAGAGCATATATACTGAGAGAGCATATATGTGTAGAAGTCTTATCATTGGAAATAATTATGATGAAACATCTGCAGTAATATGACATGGTCCATATTTCAAGGGTTGTAATAGTTCAGGAAAAACTTTATATGAAAATATGTGTTTTTAGTCTGATTGCATCATATCTCATGAATATAATTACTGCTTATGACCGAGGTTCATCAGTGTGTATACAAATGTTGTATAAAAGTGCTTTCTACCCTATTCTGTCAGCAGACAGAGCCCACAAATTTGCAGTTCAGCTTTTTGGCAGCTGCATGTTTGCTACACGTTATAAAATAAACATGCCAAAAGATGCTGCTTTTTTAGCAATATTATAGAAGAACCCATTTTAATTCACTAAAGAACCTTTGTTTTGGATGGTTCTCAAACTGGTTATTAGGGTTATTATCCAGATGATCCATGATTTTGCTCCATATTAATTCCCAACACTTAGCAATAGAAGAAAGTGTGGACCGAATGAACTAGACTGAAAAGCATTGTTCTAAAGGGCTCATATCACAGAAAATTATTATAGCTAATTTTTTTTTACTTTAAATAAGTATTTAATGTAGTGTTTATACATTGTATAAACAGCTTGTTTTGAAATCTATATTTTTTGAGTATCATCAAAACAAACACGCTTAAATGTATCCACCTATATAGCCTACAGTGACTTGGCTACTCCCATTTACACTGAAGTTTTAAAGAGTGTTTCAGCTTGGACTGCTTTTTAAATGGGATGCAAGCCTGTCATAAAGATGGAGGGGTTGGGGTAGGGCTGGCATCAGGATGATTCCAAGGGTCCCGCACTGACTATGAGCTCTCAGAGAACACTAAAAAAGTATCTTAAGTTATATTGGGGGCCCAATATTATATTTTTTCACAGGGCCCCTGCTGAAAGACAGAGTAAGAAAAAATATTTGAATTATAATGGATAAGGAAATGTTAAATTCAGTGCAAGAAATAAGGTATATGGACCTTTTAAAGCCAATTTTCAGAAATATGAGAGTGAAGAACTGTTCAACATTTAAAGAACCTTGACATAATGTATAGATTTTATACGTTACATGTTTTCCCTACGCTGGTTCATCCAAGTCAAGAGCCGCTTAGAAACCTTTTTTTATGCATTTGTAAGGCGTTCGACCCTGTTTTTTTTTTTTAGCTCAGCTTGTCCTCATGATAAGGTTTAGTTCAAGACTGTGCATTTACACTTTCTTTTATAAAGCACCTTTTAACCCCTGGACGTATGCATCCTCATGAACTCTCTGCATTTAAAGGATGGAAAAAGTGAGTTTGGCGTGCTCTCAGGCCTGTATTAAGTCTTACAGTGTGGCAAGTGCTGCCCAGAATTAATGTAATTGTCTGGCTGTGGTTTGAGAGCAGAGGTGGTAACATCTGTGGTTTAATGTATGTCCCATTCAAATGGAAGACCGGGAAAAAGAACAGCCGGATGAAGCCTATGGTATCACTTTAGTATCAAACAAAAATAAGGGTTACAAGCAAAAAGTCACATATGTGCATATACTTACACACACACACACACATACACTGGGACAGTGTTCCAGATGTCTTTTAACAGATACATATGTATAATGCATACACACTGCCATATGATTAGAATACTTGCAGTAACATAATGTCTTTGTGGTCTAGGTAAACCCTTTAAAGGGGAATTTCTTGATTTTAATGTGAAATGGTGCATTGTAAAGAAACTCATGATTGCACTTTACAGTGGTGGTGATAGGAACCAGGGGTCACATTGTCTACAAAGCAATAATATAGCCATTTTACTTACGATCCAAAACCACCAGTGAACCCACACATATTTATATATAATCTTGATAATAAAACAGTGTTTTCTTTTGGAACAACTTCCCCCTACAATGCCTTGCATGTACCTCTTTACCATAAATTAGTTTTAGGCCTAAAACCTCTCATAACTATCATAGATCATTGTTTCAGTGCATTTGCAACCACTGAATGTAATAATTTGTGAGGCAATTTTAAGAGGCAATAAACTTATCTGATTATTGATTGACGTCAGTATATTTCTGATTCTGTCATTTCTATTCCTTAATCATTCTATTGGAGCTTTACACTTTGGCTAAGGTCTCCTTTATCCATTCTACAAGATAGGTGTTCATCAAGGCTACAAATTGTGTTCTACCTGCATTTCTAGAACAGGTTGTTTTCTAAACGTCAGCGCTTCAGTGATGGCATAAGTACATCATTACCCTGTCACAAGCTGGTCACAAGATGTAGATGTATATGCAATTGTACTTCATGTTCTCTGATAGAATGACAATGTCTATCTCCCTCCGTCCATCTTTCTATGCTTAACACTTTTTGTTAATACTGTTTAGTGCTATGCTGCTCAAACTCTTCAATGTTTTACTGTTTTTATAAAATTATTACGTCAGTTCTGGTGTGTGAGTTTAATTTTGGTTGCTTACATACTGCAAAGCAGTACCTGTGTTGGCTGATGAAGGGAGAGGGAGGGTAATTCTTCCTACTCAAAGAGATGCTCTCTTGTACTGTTAGATATCAGATGACTAAAATCTCAATCTTGTTTAGCTTGATCTCAGACTGACGGCACTACTGAGAAACTGAACTCCATTGAAACTATACCTTAGCCAAATCCATTTATAACATAATTTCACTCAGTATAAAGGTTCATGTAGACAGTTGTTAACATGTACATAGCATGTGCTGGCTACTGTTATATAGCCAAAGCCAATTGTTTGCCTGTGGTGAGCACAGCTGAAATCTTTATTAGCAGTAGCTGTGGGGAGGTTGAGTGTGTGTGTCTCTGTAGTTTGTCTCTGAGGAACTGAAGAACAGGAAACCAGGGGAGCAGCAAGTCCCTCAGCTATCAGCTCACACTTTAGACAAATTGATCGCTACATTGAGAAAGCCTTGACCCTGCCTTTAGAGGACTACTGCATGGAAACACAGCAAAAAACCTGGAATACTCATCTCAGGCATGCCAGGATGCTGGACATTAACTGTTTCAGTACCAACGTCATGCAGAAATCAAAGGACAGCTTGGAGTTTCTTAAGCATGTTTGAAAATCTGCCCAGCATTGTTCACTTTTATGCCATACTTATGCTTCTGAATGAACAGGCCCTGTTTAACCTTCCTTAATAAGTAGGTCAGTAACATACACCTGATTTTTCTTCTCTCTTACGGTTCGATAGCTGCTGGAAGCACTTCCATATATGGACTTCCTTCCATGTTTACATATTTCAGCATTTTTCCCTCTTTTGTCCTGTGCTTGGCTCTGGACCATGAAAATAAGAGGCTTAATTGTGCAGGGACATTCCTGATTAGGCCGCAGCGGTTGGGTTTTATGGCCTCGTTCAGCACGCTCTTTGTCTGGAAAGCAGAAGCAACAGATACACATGTTTACATATGGCAAACAGACTTCCACTTAAACTGAAAGCAAGGTGAGGACAAAAGATATCTCTAGAAATACACAAAAAATAGGCCCCTAAATAACTCTTTGCTTGGAATGTAGGACTTATAAATATAGAACATTGACATTATGTGCAAGTTCTTAAAGGAAAAAGTGTAGAATTATTACTGTAACTTTTCCATATTAAATGTAATTACACAGCCATGCAATACATAGTTATATCTTCACATTGCCTGTCTAACATGCACTGTATATTTTGTAGTGTAATTGCACTGTCTATTTCACACTGTATCTATTGTTTATTGTATACTGTGTACCATATACTGTATATGTGGCTATATACTATATATTGTGTATATATATTATATATATATATTTACATATGTATTTAGGGTCCACATTTGCCTCATGAACAGTTGTTATTTTTCCAGGGGCCACTTCCTGGGTGAAGAAGTTCCATGGACCCCCACACTCCAAATCTTCAAATGTTAAATACATTATCACATTAGGCAAATATGGAGCTGTCTAAATAACTGTCAGTGGTAAGTGTCCAGTTAGAATAAGTGTATAAGAATAAGACAATTCAGTAATTAAGTTGTTAAGGTAAATTTTGCATTCACAACATTATCATGAAAAATTTTATCAGGGCATATTCCTAAGCTTTTCTAACCATATAGTGAACATTGACAGTACTTATGGACTACTGGCCAATGGTAGGTGTCAATACAAACCAACTTATTAAACTTAAATAAGAAGGATTAAAAAGGGTTAAAATTAGGTTTTGTCGTCATTTACTTTTGATATACCCATCACTAACTCAAGTGAATGATGACAACAGTAAAGGATGTGTCATTGTAAAACCAGACCATCCCCTGGTTAGAAATTGTATACCCCTGGAAATCCATCCATCCATCCATTTCCAACCGCTTCTTCCGTTTCCGGGTCACGGGGAAGCTGGAGCCAATCCCAGCTGACT